>CM029607.1:16243407-16958037 GCA_017311375.1 Mytilus coruscus
TGAAATGATAATTTTATGGTATTGAATTTCCGAAGCATTGACTTTTTACTTATTAAAATCGAAAATTAAAAAAAAACAACGTCACCAAGAACAAATTATGAAGTATAAAGTCAAACTATGAAAAAGGTGTATTTTTCTGCATTTACAAAATGCAATTTCCTTCATACTAAAACCATACCTTTCTAGCTTTTCGTGAAAAGTTAATGTTTTGCTTGATATTGATTTTTTTAACTTAACCCGAATAATTCAGTCGTTAATTTCCGCTGCTGTACGATGGCTACATTAACGAGCGGGAGAGTCGATCACGGGGAGAAACTGAATTATTCTGGTTGTTTTAACATGACTGGTAAACCTAATAGGTGTGCCGTTAAGTGTGAACATGGGGAAAATATCCAACAAGCAGTACGTAAACAGGTTAATTTTGAAGTTATATATTAAGTGTCGGACACTCTGTAGCCTTGTGATCGAAGTATTTCATCTATTATAATCACCTACCGGTCAACTTTGAATTTGCGAGTTCGTACCCTGCTCCTACATTAATTTTTTTTTCAATTCAATTGTTTATTGCTATATAAACTTTAAACAATAGGTTTGTGACAAATACAAAAAGTATACGATATAACTGAAATTTACACATAAATACACAATCATTTAATAACAGTAAATAGTCCAGAGTCCCATGTCCTCAGTTCTAATGACTTTTTAATGTAGGACCCCAATTTATTTACTTGTGATGGTGTTAATGTATTGAGTATAAACATCACCTTTTCTTCATCAGATAATTATTTAACTGAAAAGTTTATTTCCAAATTATCAAAAATGAACGAAGGATTGTCAGCTTTCCTGCCGAGGATCGGTGGTTCTCTCCGACTACCAATAAAAAAACTTGCATCATTGATATAGCCAAGGTTTTTGAAAGTGTCTTCTTGAAGAGAAGTTTTTAGCGATATAAGACGTGAACAAAACTGTACCTGTAATGTGACAACATGGGTGTTTTTCAAGTTAAACGTCTTTATAGTCTTTGTAGTATACTAAAGAGAGGCGAAAGATACCAAAGGGATATTAAAAATCGTAAGTCGAAAACAAACTGACAAAACCAATGATGACAAGACAAACAACAGTAAAACAGCAACACGAACCCCACCAAAAACCGGAGGTGATATCAGGTGCTCCGGAAGGGCAAGCAGATCCTGCTTCACATGTGGCAACCGTCGTGTTGGTCATGTAAGTACCACTCTGGTGATGAGTGTTATTCGGTAGGTCACATTCGAGGAAAAGTGGTTACAGCAATTAGAACATATCCGTCGCCATCTGTGAAACAGATATTCCATAATAGTCAACCAAATCGTGATGGCATCCGTAAAATTTTCAAAGAGATGATTTCAATTTCATCACTTACAACTGTAACTAAAATGCGAAATAACATCGTTGCGCATTTGTTTCGAGTTCATTTTTTCCTTAATGATATCAACATTGACAGAATCATTTTTGTTAGTCCCGAATCTTTTAATTCACGGCAGGTTTTTTATCTATGTTTTATGTTGTTTTTTTTTTTTATTTTCTAGTTTAGAGTTTTTTTTTAAACAGGAGTGACCGTTGGACTCTTTTAAAGTTTGTAGATGAATCGGACTAGTTTACACATTGAACAATTCTATCAAAAACAGTAATTTGACCTGTTTTTGTACTTTAAACCTAACTGACCGGACCGCCTTTCAGTCTCATGAGCAAAGCAAATATATTATTGGTAATAGTATGTTTCAATTTATTATAACTGTTTTGACAGACTAATGCAGACTAATGCATGATAATTGGTAAATTTATAGGAGTTAGATATATTTATCGAAATTTTGAACACACAAATTACCCCTAAACACACCTCATATGCACTTTACTGGAAAACAAATAGCTGAGGTTTTCGTTGAGCCAAAAAAAGTAAAATATTACAGTGCAATAAGTTATCACTGACTGGGTTCATCCTTAAAATCTAAGATTGTAATAAACAATACTGCCATGTAAAAATAACCACAAAATTACGACTACTAGAACGACAGCTAACAATTACTGAATTTCATCTCAAATTCCACTGCCTCTTGAATGATAATGTCTGTAACGTAACCACATGTAAATTTTACTGAAATGTCTTATCAATTTGTTGCGTAATTCGTCCGAAAACCTCTTAGAACATTGAACTTAGAAAATTTGGACTGTTAAAGTTTTATAGTGCGTATGCAATGTTTTGTTTTCAACACATGTATATTCGATAGAATTAAGAATAGAAACGGGGAGTGTCAAAGAGACAACAACCCGACCGAAGAGCAGAAAAAGACATAGACCACCAATGGGTCTTCAACACAGCGCATCTCGCACACGGAAGCGGGCTTCAGTCGGCCCCTAAACAATAATGTATACTAGTTCAGCGAAATGGACGCCACATTCGAGCCAACATTTGAAAGGCAAAACTTATAAAAATTAAAGGCCTTTCATGACTAAATCCTGTTTCCTACAACTTAATTGTGAATAACAAGTGTGCTTGTTTGATGCCTGTTCGTATACGTTTGCTCTAGTTGATCTGTGCACATGCGCCGCTGTATTTCTTTTGGGTTTTGTAGTCTCAATTTGATTTTGAGTTTGTCTGTGCACATGCGCTGCTGTATTTCTTTGTGTTTTGTCGTCTCGATTTGATTTTCATTGTTCTTTCAACAAAGCTTTTCTACCTAATACTAACGATAATGAAAAAAAGAAGATACCAAAGGGGGATAATAAAAATTATTAGTCGAGTAATACGTTAAAACCATCATGGCCAAACCAACCCGACGGGACAAATGATATGTGGTATGATTTCCAAGAACAAACCATCTTCCAATAAGTTGGTGAAGCAACTATAGGTCACCATACAGCCTACAACAATTAACAAAACGAAATACCGTAAAGATGGCCGAAATGTGAAACAACTCAAACAAGAAAACTAACGGCTTCATTTGTGCTCAAACAGACACGATAAACAAATATTGAAGACAGCTAAAAAACATCAACCATTGAATTACAAGGTCCTGGCTTTTGCCATGCACATTAAGAATGTCCATTAAGCATAACTAATGACTGCGCAACTTCCGCAAAATACAAAAAAAAAAATAATATCTGCGCGACATAAGCATACTAAAGACAAAAATTACCGCATGTGCAACACAAACAAAACAAAGAAAACTAACTACAGTGCGAGATAAACATAACATAACATTACAAACTATTGCGCATTATTAGCATTACACAGAAAACTAACGACTGTGCGAGATAAACATAACATAACATTACAAACTATCGCGCATTATTAGCATTACACAGAACACTAATGACTGCGTAACATAAACTATAATGACTGTGCAATGTAAGCATAACACAGAAAAATAATAACTACCTGCGCAACGTAAGCATTACACAGGAAAGAAATGTCTGCACAACATAAGCATAACACAGGAAAGAAATGACTGCACAACATAAGCATAACACAGGAAAGAAATGACTGCGCAACATAAGAATAACAAAGAAAATGAATTACTGCGCAACAAAAGCATAACAAAATACTACTCACTGTGCAACATAAGCATAACACGAAAACAAACGACGGCGCAACACGAACATAGCTAAAAATTGAGGGTAAAGTCACGTGATCGAAAAAGGTAAGCAGTTCCTGTTCCACCAGTGACATTTCTCTTAATGCTTACAACACTTGAAAAATCATGAACAAGAAAAGGACGAAGAATTATGGTTGGCACTCATAGTATTTACATGTGGTCATATGTTATACAAACATAAGGCATGGTGATAATTAACAATTATCTTTAAAGTTGTAAATACTTTTATGAATAGGAAGATGTGGTATGACTGCCAATGAGACAACTATCAAAGGACACCGAACGGCCTTCAACAGTCTGTAACACTCATACTGTGTAGTAAGCTATTAATTGCTCCGTGGGGACCAAATGTGAAACATTTCAAAAGAGTAAAATAACGGTCTTATTTAAGATAATTATAGACAAACAATTATGGCAGACAGCAACCAACGACAACCACTGAATTACATGTTCGTTCCTGGAATGGGACAGGCTTTTAAAGAATATGGCGGCATTAAAAACACATCTCTTAATCTTGGACAGTAGTGAAACAGAATAAACTGTAAAAATCAGATGGAAATGGTTGACTCATCAGCTCAGTACTTATCACAAAACAAATAACAAAATGAACAAAGACACAATGGCATGTAGGGGTATATCTATATTTGTCTAAATATAAAGATAAAGTACCACATTTTTACTTATATATAAGTTTTTTTTTTTTATTTTACATTGAATAAGGGTCATTCGGTAAACCCGGTTAAGGATTATGACGATTACATGTTACTTAATTATTTTAACTATGTAGTTTAATTGTTTGGTTTTTTTTATAATTTTGATAAGCATGGTAACTTTGATGATTTTTTAAAAACTTTAATCTTATTACTTGTTTCCAGGAGGGAGCTCGTTTGACCTTTTTATTTGAAAACTACAATGAGCAATTATACTCGCAAGATTAAACTTATTTAAAATTCAATCTTATTGAAATACAGACCATGTGTCCACTCCGTTCAACTTAGTCTATTTGTAAGTGAAATGTTTGCACCAGTCATGCATACAATTCAGATGCTTTTTAAAGATAAACATGTTCATGCTAAGAAAATGGTTGGAACAATATACATGCTAAGAAAAATGGTTGGAACAGTATACATGCTAAGAAAAATGGTTGGAACAATATACATGCTTAAAAAAATGGTTGGAACAATAAACATGCTTAGAAAAATGGTTGGAACGATAAACATGCTTAGAAAAATGGTTGGAACAATATACATGCTAAGAAAAATGGTTGGAACAGTATACATGCTTAGAAAAATGGTTGAAACAATAAACATGCTTAGAAAAATGGTAGGAACAATATACACGCTTAGAAAAATGATTGGAACAATATACATGCTAAGAAAAATGATTGGAGCAATGATTAGATATAGGAAGATGTGGTATGAGTGCCAACGAGACAACTCTCCATCCAAGTAACAATTAATAAAAGTAAACCATTATAGGTCAAGGTACGGCCTTCAACACGGAGCATTGGCTCACACCGAACAGCAAGCTATAAAGGGCTCCAAAAATTACAAGTGTAAAACCATTCAAACGGGAAAACCAACGGTATACATGCTAAGAAAAATGGTTGGAACAATATACATGCTTAGAAAAATGGTTGGAACAATATACATGCTAAGAAAAATGATTGGAACAATATACATGCTAAGAAAAATGGTTGGAACAATAAACTTGCTAAGAAACATGGTTGGAACAATATACATGCTTAGAAAAATGGTTGGAACAATATACATGCTAATAAAAATGGTTGAGACAATATACATGCTTAGAAAAGTGGTTGGAACAATAAACATGCTTAGAAAAATGATTGGAACAATACACATGTTAAGAAAAATGGTTGGAACAATACACATTCTTAGAAAAATGTTTGGAACAATATACATGCTAAGAAAAATGGTTGGAACAGTATACAAGCTTAGAAAAATGGTTGGAACAATATACATGCTAAGAAAAATGGTTGGAACAATATACTTGCTAAGAAAAATGGTTGGAACAATATACATGCTAAGAAAAATGGTTGGAACAATATACATGCTAAGAAAAATGGTTGGAACAATATACATGCTTAGAAAAATGGTTGGAACAATATACATGCTTAGAAAAATGGTTGGAACAATATACATGCTTAGAAAAATGGTTGGAACAATATACATGCTAAGAAAAATGGTTGGAACAATAAACATGCTAAGAAAAATGGTTGGAGCAATAAACATGTTAAGAAAATATACTCTATTTAATGTGTTTAGGAGATTTGTCTTTCATACTCTCTGATAGTTTGGTACTACCTTTCCTTTAAATAAAATTGCGACTTCTTAACAGACAAGATATAAACATTTACCCATGAAATCCCAAATGCATTCCATTGTAGGAGGTATAAGCCACATAATGTGTGCAAAAATATTTGACACAAAAAAAAACAAAGTAGGACATTAAATTAATCGTCTAGAGCAAAGTTTCAGGGGCGTTTCAAAGTAAGCAATACTTTTCAAATTAGAACAAATCTTTTTGACAAAAGAAACACGTAAATGATGATGAAAAACAACACAAATGCAATCTTACAATTGAATAACTAATGAATTAATAATTTCATAATTAGGAGTGACTATCTGACATGCATCAGACGCCTACGGGATGAACAAAGCATATGCCACTAAGTAACAAACTTCTTAGAACTTGTGTTAACAGCGTTTTAATTATGCCATTAACAACCCAACGTTGATGTAATTATAAGCAGAATGTATGTTTAGAAATAAACAATAAAACAAACAAACATATAAATAGGGGTTATTGCTTTCAAAAATTACTTCGAACACATTTTAGTAATTAGGGGGATACATAATACGGTGCGGAACGAAGTCAATGTCCTGGAAAACGTTTCCGGTTTAAACCCGGTAATTAACCGCACATAATTGTCTGGGTCAAAAATAATTTATAATTATGAATTTATACTGGATCATCTTATGATGAAATAAACATTAATGCGTTGGCAATTTTATTACATTTAAATAATGTTATTTTAGTTCAAATACTTCTGTTATAGTAGTTACACGTTCTGTTCGTTTTGCTAAGTGGAATAAGCGGCTGGATTTAGACATTGCTCATTTGAAATCGTTTTAATTGCTACATTTTAACCAATCTTTAACTATCAAATTTCATTATCATCTCTTTGACAGAATTAAAAGACATATTTATCCGCAAAATGACGTCAAGTACCCAATTTAGTAACCCTGGTTAACGATTCACTACGGATCGGTAAAGTATTTCTCGAAAATTGAAATAAATATAAACGTAACATATATTTAAGGGACGGTCGTATAATTTCCAGGTGGACAGCAGGATTTTTCGAAGACGGAATATTCATTTACACCTGTTATTGACCGGTTTGTGTGTCCCCTCGAAAATCAAATGATGTTGCTAGGCCGGCTTATGTATCCCCCCGGCACCCAATCCCCGAAAATCAAATGGTAAATGATCGTAATTCTCTTATAAATTGCCGTTACCTCATTATTAGTTTGTTTCTTAGTATGTCTAAAAAGAGATAAAAAGGATACGTCGGTAAAACAGCAATCCAGCAATGAATCGAAATAGATATGTGGTAGTGTTGAATTGCTTGATGGGATAACGTACGACTGACGCACCTAGATGTATAAGAATCTCACCAATAAATATATAGAAACTGTGGACCTGTTTGTTCTAACCTATGGGCATGTCCAGTAAGTAATCCCTCGAGATAACTACAACAATTTACAGTCTATATCAAAGGAGTAGGGAGAAAGGGTCTTATTTAGCCCAAATATTAAAACTATATTATTTTAAATGAAGAGAGTCTTAATTTGGAGCATAAATATGCGAGAAATTGAAATAAAACAATTTTCGTCGTGCTTTTCTTATACAGTGTTGACATTTACACCTCAAATAGGCCAACATATATAGATTTTAGTAAAAGTTGACAAAATCTGCATTTCAACACTTGGAGACATAGAGCGCAGTGTTTGACAAATTCAATATTCAATTCAGATAGGTTATTTGTTATATTAAACATCATGTTAAATGATTTTTTTTCGACACATGCGTTTTTTTCATTAGGTTCTAAAAAATAATGCAAATTGCATGGCCTTCTTCATTTACTAGTATCTAGGTGGAAATTGAAAATTATGTTAATTTTGATGTCATAAAAAGGAACGCTGATATTAAATTGATATAAAAAAGACCCGCTTCCGTTCTAATCATTGCTTAAATTATGATACTACGTAAATAGAAGACATATTGGGGCCTTATTGAACTTACTCCTATCAGTACTGGGAAATGTGCACTTTTCTTCGCGGAAGTAGTTACTGATATATAGACACTGTAGACCTGTTTGTTCTAACCTATGGGCATGTTTTGAGTATTAAAAACAATTGAATTGTGTGGCATTTCTGGAATAGCATATGATCTATAGTTGTAGGTAATAAGTTCCCGAAAGCAGCTGAAATGATTTATAAAGGTCAGAGGAGTTTATATATATTATGCTCCTAAACAAACCCTCAACAACATGGCGGTGATAAGGAATTATTTCTTACCCTTCCGGAGCACCTGAGATCAACCCTAGTTTTGGTGGGGTTCTTGTTGCTCAGTCTTTCGTTTTCTTTGTTGTGTTTTGTGTACTATTGTTTGTCTGTGGTCTTTTTCTTTTTTAGCTATGGCTTTGTCAGCTTATTTTCGACTTATGAGTTTAAATGTCCCTCTAGTATCTTTCGCCTCTCTTTCACCAAGGGTTGATTCGACTTGTGCTAATTTGTATCTGACACGGTTTATCTGCATGGTCTAACCTTAAATTTCTTATAAGCGGAATAAAATTTGTAATTTCTATTTTTAAAAATCATTTTTTACTATTTGAAATTCTTGAAATCGTTAACGATAGATAATATTCATCGTTTTATATTTCGAAAATATTTGAATACAAATAAAAATAACAAAGATACATTCTTAAAGGGTGTTTTGCTTATAGTTTTGAATATCGCCCAAAAAGTGTTAAATGTTTGGAAAGGATAGTCTGATATGAACTTTCAACACTTCAAATGTATTAAATTTAGTGAAAAGTAAGTTCATTGCTTTCAAAGTCATTAAATATGATTTTTACAGTTTTTCATTTTCATTTTTGTAATGTAAAAATCAAAATTACTGTCACTTGAGACGCAATTGCGTAATAAAATGTTCGTTTTTTTTTTTTCCTATTAAAGTCGTTTAAATGAATTATTTCATAAGTTTGTGATAACGCATTCTTTAAACTCTGTTTTTGAACGTCGGAAATGAAATATTGTAACGATGTTATACTTCAATTTCAGAATTTAAAAACAAAATATGATTTGAAGCACTACTTTTGACTTGTCTCAATAATCTTCATGTATCAATTGTGGCGTGACATAACTTTAATTTCGTTTCATAAACCGCAAAATTTGTTTGTCAATTTGAGTATTAAAACAATTAAATTGTATGATATTTCTTGAAAAGCATATGATCTATAGTTGTAGGTAATAAGTTCCCGAAAGCAGCTGAAATGATTTAGAAAGATAAAGAGGAGTCTATATATATTATGCTCCTAAACAAATCCTGAACAACATGGCGGTGATAAAACTTCCTGTATCGTGATCTCATGGGAGACTGTTATTAAATCAAAAGACAAAAAACTAAATATACAATAATACGTTCTTTGCAGACATAATGTACTTAAATCACACATAGCATTTTTCAGTCAGTTTTGCTCTATCTTATTCAGTTTTCTAATTATAAAACAAAAACTGCAGTTTTACCCTTAAGTCGTTCTGTAAGCAATGGTCGCCATGTTTGTTGGCGAATAAAAATCTCGAATACCATTTATAAACTAGATACTCAATGAAACATTAGCACAAAGTTTGGTTCAAACAAGGATATTTAAAACAAAATTAAAATTCCGAAGACCTTTTGGTCCATGTGAGCTAAAAACATAACAGGAATCATAAACAATATTGGACAATACAAAGGATAACCTACAACTTACACCCGACTCCTCCGAAAAAGATCGTCTAAAACAATGACAAGCAACAAAGAACATCACATGGTCCAGATAACCTGATTTGGTACAGGCACAAACAATGGTGAGATTAAACCATTTTTACACCCCTTTGCCTAGAGTTTTGCAAATATATATTGACTACCTAGATAGCCGGATGCAATCACAGTTTACTTTTTACAAAACGTGAACAAGACAACCAAATCCTGCGTTTAATTGATTGCCGAGTTTATGAGCTTCGATCCTTGCTTGGAAGTTGGGAAGCTTACGAGACAAAATATAAATTAAAAATGGCAAATGTTAGGGTCGAGAATGAAAAGAATTAAACACATTTTTAGCTTTATCTTACAGCGGGTAAAATAGAACAGCCACACACGGCATACCCACCCTGATTCAGTTTTTAAATTATCGTATTTGTCTTATTAGAATCAAAATAATTCATGGACGCCATAGATTTGTTTGAAATTTACACATGGCCTGGGCATGGACCATCCAACAAATCTATGGTTTCCATGAATTATTTCTTAATTTAAATTCTAATGCAATTCGTTTGTAACGATAATTTTCATTTGACGTTGACAAATATTTTGAAAGTTTAGATTCCATGTTCTACCAGTCCGTAACTGAGGAAGGCCACTATTTTGAATTCCGATTTTTTTGGTATGTAATTTCTCAAAAAAAATATACAAAAAAGTCACATGTTACATTGTTCAGATGACAAAGACGATGAAACAGTTTCGGGACTTTTTTATTTTTGGCATTTTAAGACAAAGCTATTTATCAAATGGAATTTATATAAATATGTGACATTAGAATGGAGATAACTGTATTGCATTTTAATCTTGGCCTTCGTAAAACTCGATTTTACTGTCGCATATATCCGTTTACCTAGCTCCGTAAACTCAATTTGCGACAGTAAAACCTACGATTTGCCAAGGCCAAGCTTAAAATACAATACAGTTAATTCATAATTACTAGTTATTTACAATTAAGACATGTTGTTTGAGTACATATTGCATAAAGCATTAAATAAACATTAGTGAATCAACAGCAATCTATCAAACACATGATTAAACATGACACTCTGCATATCTGTAAATATTTTGTATCCGAACATATAATTAATGAACAATGCCAAGGTAAATCATCAAGTGCAGAACAGAGATTTATCACTTGTTTAAAACAATAATGTTGAGTTTTTGTCTTTTTAAAACAATAATAATTCAGCATTTCAATTCTACAACTAATCTTTTTGGGTGTGTACACAAAAAATAACTTAAGTTTGCTGATTTGGTAGATGGTCCATGCAATAATTATTATTACCTTTGTATACTGTCTATTTAAAGCGTATGTTTAAGTCAATTAGATCAGGGAAATGATAAAAAGGTGCTTGAAGAACTTTTTTGACTATTTAATGTATAACTGATAAAGAATTCAAAACAACAATTTTTACTTTTTGTCTTTTTAAAACGATAACAATAAAGCATTTCAATTTCACAACTAATCTTTTGGGTGTGTACAAAAAATTAAACTTATGTTTGCTGATTTGGTAGATGGACAATGTAATTACTACTAGTATTACCTTTGTTTACTATCTATTTAAATTTATCGGCCAATTACGTCAGGAAAATGTTTAAAAATTGCTTGAAGATTTTTTTACTATTTAATGTATAACTAATAAAATATTCATGGCTCGTACATATCAAATGAGAATGAGCAACCATACCTTTCATCTTCTTAGCAATACATAAAAAGAATAGCAATATTCTCCAAAAATACCGAACAGTTCAATACACCACATCAACCGTTAACCCGACTTCTTCGGAAAAACAAAATACGACGTTCCATTAAAGCCAATGTAAATTTTTAATAAAAGCTATAGGAAAAATAACCAACACGTGGTTCAGGTGCCCTGAATTGTTACAAGCACACAACGCATGGTAGGTTTAACAAGATTTTACGTGCGCACAAATTGCCCCCCCTTTTCCCTTGCTTATCTATACGCGTTTAGATCATATGTTGCAAACATAGAAAACACACAATATAAAACTGCACAGTGCAGTTACAAACCGATCGGACACTAATTTGAACAAAGAAATATTACAAATCGGAACGTATTTTGGAAAGAAGGTCAAGAATATTCTCGTAATTAAAGATGGCTTGCTTAGGTAGCTACAGCTGTTCGTTGGACACATCGTGTCTCAAGAAAACGAAATGATCAGAAACCACACTTCTAACATGTTTCATGAAGCCACCTCATAAAATAAAATTGAAATTACTTGTGAGAGGTAGTTAGTATTTAAAATCGCTCGACTATCGAAAGAACGAACTTAATAATTGAGTTTACAGCCAACCTCCTTTGTTCTTCCAGGGGTGATATGAGCCGGATCACCCCTGTCAGATCACCCTAACTTGAGTTTCTTTGTTCTGCATGCCTTCCTTTGTTCTGAAAAAATATTTTGGCGGGAATGTCAAATGCACAATAAAACTTAGAAATATTTATACGGAAAAAGACTAACTATCCTAGGAATCGAACTCAAGACCTTTAGCATATAGACCCACGAGTCATACCCCTTCACGAGGATGACTGGATACAAACTTTCTGTTAATTTAATATATTTAAACATTGTGCTCCGGTCATCGGGGTGATCTTACACTGACACACTACGTCCTCATGGGATAACTATTACACATCACACTCGTATAGCCCTTGTTGTTGGAATGTGCGAGGAATTTCCAGAGTTAAGATTTGTATAATTTTTCATTTTTGTAGTTCTATTTACGGCACAATACAAGGTAGAGTGAGAAATATTTACTACTATTATGTTTTACAAGAAACATTATATTTACAGATACATGTATGTATGTATTTACTTAGCAAACATTCGTGTAGTTTAGCTGTAACGGATAGTGTTTAATTTTCTTTTAATATATTATTTAAACGAAGGGATGTATAAATGAGACAGTCGTCTCTAAAACAAATCAAAATATTAAATATCACTGGTATCTAACTGAGATTTTTTTATCTTGATGATGATGGCGTTTAACTTCTAATGGCAAATTAAATGCATATTCAGAACGAGAAGATGTTATGCAATATGAATATAAACCCTGCTTTGTACTATAGGCGGACAAGCAGAATTTCGATGAGCCATTTCACAATGTAACATCCCGCAGGAAGACATGTCACTCTACCCGGACACATGATTCTGATTCCGAGTCGACCAGTCTGATTGTTGCGTACCTAGCGCAGAAGAAGCAGACCAAATTTTCAAGTCTTTGGTTTGATCCGACCAGGGATCGAACCATCGACCTCCAACAACAGAGTGAGAAAAAGAATTTCAACTTATTGAAATATCACGAAGCTACCAAAAGTGAGACTTTAAAATTAACTATACTGCTACTTTTGCATAGGTACTATTTATGTACTTAAAATCTGTAGTACTGGAAATTTACTTTTAATATTTAGTACTATTTCTTTACTTTAAAATTATTGTAATATTTAGATACCTATATTTTACAGTATTTGATTTGTACTTTAAATTTTAATACAGAAATAATACCAACAGTGATCACAATATTCCATGTTTGAAAATCATAACTTTAATAGATTTGAAATAGACAAACTTTCAAAATGCTGAAAATGTACCGGTGTAACCAAAAATATGTAGTTTTAAATTTCAAGTACAAATCAAGTACTGTAAAATACAGGTACCTAAATATTACAATAACTTTAAAGTAACAAAATAGTACTGAATATTAAAAGTAGATTTCCAATACTACAGATTTTTGGTACAGAAATAGTACCTATGCAAAAGTAGCTGTGTAAAGAAATACAAAGTTTTAACTAGTTATAATTAATCTTCAACGTACAGACGTAACATACATTTTCAAACAAACTACTGGAGATTCATGTGGATACAAAGAGTGCACCCCGACAAACAGATTTAGAAATTAAGTATCAAAAGCTTTAATGACATTTTCCAAACATCACTTGTGCCAAACAAATGTTTAAGTAACGTTGACATTTTGCAGATGCTAGTCATCTTTTTTGAAAAGTCTGGCAACAAATATTGCATTCTTAACGTAATGTAAACTGATAAGATATAAAAAGCAATGATGTCTGGTTAGAAAATAGCATAGACAAAATATCTGGCTATAAAATTACTAGAACGACACCGGTATTTTGTCTCAAGAGTATAATATATATCATGTTAACTGTGAAAGCTATTAGCTTTGTCAGTTTCGGTACAATTAAGAACAATCACTGAGGCTTCGAGAAAAACACAATTGATCATATACAAAATCATAATCGTATTTCATTTATCATCCCAATGAGAAACGATTTCTTCATCTCACACTAATTGAATTATAAAAGAGAACAGATTTTTCAAGTCGTGTTCATTTTCTTAGAATCGATGGTTTTGCGTCCAAACGAACGGTTATGAATGATGTGGAGGTGAGGGGTTCCGAATGCTGATATTGATTAAGCTATTATCAATGATTTGCAGGGTGTTCCGAGATCATCTGTTTTTTTGGCATTGATTGATTTTGTATAATTTTCTTGGTTTTTAGAAACATGTTATCATAGAAAATGGGATTGCGTTTATGAACTAATCAATGATATAAGCATTAGCTATGGAAAATTTGTCATTTTATTGGATAAGCTAACCTAAGCGGACTTTTTAATAGCCACTTACATCAATGTATTGTAACATATAACTGATGGTCAATTACAGATGATTCATTATTAATTTAAAATTGAAATTGCAAAGCTATGTACATTAAATCGACGGTTTAGACTTAAAATAAATATATCTTTTGGTTAAAACTAATATTTATATGGTAAAAGACAAATACATTTGTAACTATTAAAGTACTGATCGATCATTGGTGTTGGGGATATCTCTAACCAAACGATTCGTTATTCAATAGTGTAAGGAAAAGATTGAATATTAACTTTCTTTATCTTCACACAAAAAAATGGAAATGCAATAAGATATGGAATGACTGTCTCCTAACAGAGATATCGGTCTACATTCAAAAACCCACGTACTAGAATAAACATTTCTTTTAAAGGATCCATTATAAATATCTCTGTTCTCAATAGAATCTCATGTTTATATCGAACATTTTTTTTAGATAAGAACATTTGACAAATGTAAAAACTATGGTTATTGTCAAAATATGAAAGATTCAAGAAAAAAAGAAGTGATAAATGTTCATCTTATTCAGCGCTTCATCATCAAGGTCATTAGAAAAAAATCCTTGAAAATTTATTAATATGCATCGGCAACCATTTTTGACAAGTAATATTTAGCATCCCAGCACCTCTTACAAAAATGATTATAATAGCACACTAACGGAATAAATGGGGATATCTATATTGGGGTATATGACAATGAGACGGAAACTGTACGACACCATAGATATACAACGTGTCATTTTCAAATGGTTCCGAGTAAATAAAAGTTTTGAATAAATTAATCAGAAACTATCAAACATCTTCTTTATTTTCGAAATATAACAGCAAGATACAGTTTAGAACACCAAAAGACGATGTTCTCGACTCGGCACTGGCATTTTAAGGCCCTGTAGCCACTCATTTCAGGATTAAAATATGTCAAAAGTATGATCATGATCGTATTATTTGTGGCATGAATTATTAAAATATGTAAAACATTTTATCTAATCACGACATCAGATATTGTTCATGAAGTGTTCTGTTTCATCCTTTTCTATTCAAAATTCGTCTCGATAATCCCGTTCTCAATGCGATTATGACACCGTCCAGATACTATCGGCACATCGTTACGATTTTAATCCGATAAAGCAGAAGCTGTCACGACATAGTCAAGATTGTAGTCCGATTATACAAATTCGGCGGAGTTTCCAAAATGTTACGAAACGCACCTAATTGCCGCGAGTGCTTGGTTGACCTTTTTGGACAATTCCCGATCCGAAGGACTTTGTTACGAACGTAAAAGACACGCGTTCAGACAATTATAAGACATTCCAGATCTTTGAGGATAGTAATCAGACTTTTTAACTTTTTTGTCGGAGCGCTGTCTGATATCTCAAACGGGAGCCATAATCGGCAATGTGTGAACGCCCCATTACTTACGTAAGTGTCACAATTTATTTATAGGAACACCACCCAGAATATAATGATTATATCACATATGCATGATAAGTAAAAGAAGATACGGAGGTTATATCACTTAAAAATCGTTTATGTCAAATGAAAGCAAGTAATATATATATAATTGAGAAGTCGCTTAATGTCAAAACAATAAACATAAATCGTGATGAGCTTTTAAAAGCGGCAAAGGGCTTTATGAGAAAGGGACAGCTAAGTACAACCGAGAGGAAGAACGAAGGGCTACACAACATACATAAACAATACCATTGCATATAGGACCAAATCAGAAAGAGGCTACACAACATACATAAACAATACCATTACATGTAGGACCAAATCAGAAAGAGGCTACACAACATACATAAACAATGCCATTACATACAGGACCAAATCAGAAAGAGGCTACACAACATACATAAACTATACCATTACATATAGGACCAAATCAGAAAGAGGCTACACAACATACATAAACAATGCCATTACATACAGGACCAAATCAGAAAGGGGCTACACAACATACATAAACTATACCATTACATATAGGGCCAATTCAATCCGGCAACAGTTTAACACGTTCACTACTATATAAATAACACATAGCTGAGAGGGTGATAGAGCAGATTGTTACCCAGAGAAAACATTGTCAACTGAGGCGAAGACAAGGTTTGGATATTCAGTTTCCGATTTTTCTACTGAAAAGCAAAATCGTCGAAAATAGGCCTTGGTCCTAACTTTTTCAGGTAGATCCCTTGGAATCCATTTTCAGATTCTGGAAACGCGCCTGTGGTGCCATGTCAATGAGACAGCAACCTAACAGAATAAAAGCACACCAAAGTCATCTGGAGGTCATTGACAGCCTATGTTCTTCAAGAATAGACAAGTGTCTGTATTTCAAAAGCATTTATATATTTTATAGATATAAGAAGATGTAGTATGAGTGCCAATGAGACAACTCTCCATCCAAGTCACAATTTGTAAAAGTAAACCATAATAGGTCAAAGTCCGGCCTTCAACACAGAGCCATGTTTTTCGTCCTGAATATGCATGAACAATTTTGTACTGGATGCAAGGCAAACGACAGTCCTGAATCAATCATATTTGTATAAATATAAATATTTTAAACATGACAGATGTTTATTTTTTAATTTTAATGGTTATAACTATGTATTATAATGTTATGTATAAACACTAACTGTTATATCTCAATTGAAGATATATTTATCTCCAGTTATACCGTTAATTAAAGATATAAAAGAGGTAAGAAGAATTTGACATGCATACAAAAGCAAATGAGAAATATAATACCCTGAATTATCATATATCATCTTATCAAAACCAGTGAGCATTACTTGATTCATAATAATTTTGGTAGTATTTAGATGAAATAGTTTTCATTCTATACAAAGTTTGCATCTCAAACTTTTTCAAAAGCTATACACTTAAACCAACATTGTATGACTACAGAATATTTATCAATTGCTTTGGTACAACAAGCAAATATTTCTATTGAAAGATATCTGTAAATCCTTGTTTTAAAACTTTCTCGTTCAGTAGTTATTATTGAGGAGAACTTTCTGCTTCATATTCCCCCTTAATTATAACGTCAGATTACAGAGATAATGACGAAAGAGAGATAACTCTGAGCCTTTTTAAGACTTTGTCCATACTGCCTATAGTACTGCAACAAGAGTTGATTTTTTTTTTGTGGACTTTAATGTTCCGTAAGAATACATGACTATATTGTATATCGTTGGAAAGAGGAAAATGTGTACAATAAGAATAGTTTGTTCGTAAAAACCCAGTATGGTCACAATTTTTCTGAAATTGAGATCGAAGGTCAAACCTTAAATGTATCGAAAATTCAAATATGAGATAAAAAGATGGAATTTTCTGAAATATATTCACTTAAATGCTACAAAAACGATTTTATCACAAGCATAAATTGTAAAAGATGTCAAAACGACAAGTTTGATTATTTATATGAGGAGCCATCATTTCATAATGGCGTTAATGTTGAAACTTTATTTCTGGTTATTATCCCTGTTTGGAATTACAATTTATGTGTGTTTTTCATTGACGTGAAAAAAGCACACATATAATATGTATCTGGAGACTTCATAACAAAACGACCCTTCTTATTTTGCGTTCCTTGCTTGTATTCATCAAACATCGCATTAACAATCATTCGCATGTCTGGCTCTTCGTGTGTGCTGAATGCATCTTGACAGTCTGCAACTACTGCAGAACAAAACTTCTTCACATCACTTGAGTCAACAAAATCGTCCGCTAGACTGAGCGTTTTGACAAAGGGTAAAATAACTCAGGACCTTAGGAAGAGCTTGTTTATTCGCATTGATGTTCAAAAGGTTTTCCCATCTGGTATGGACCAACTTTCTAATACCTGAAATACCTTTTCGCCATAATGTGTATACCAGTTCACCAGTATCATTTGATAAGATTTTATTGACAGTTTGCTGTCTTATCTATCAAACACATCAACATCAATAGCAGCATTGGCAATGTATAATTTGTGATTCTGAATAAATTGTAGAGCCAGGTCTCAAAAAGAGTTAAATTTATTAACATATAAAACTATACCAAGGCAAGTCCGTTCATGATATGTACAGTACTGATAACCAAATATGAATGAATCTGAAAAGCGATGAAAATAATAAAGTTTTCAATATCGGACCTTAGATAATTAGCAGAAGAGTTAAATAACTGTTCCAATATATCTTCGATATTAGACCGAACTTCAAGTTGGTATAATTCTGAAAGTGTTTACAAAGACTTCAATTTTCAGCGCCTGAATTGTGGCTTATCTAACATTATAACTGATTACTTTGCTCTCAAGTTTGTCAGACGAATACGAATCGGAGACGATCTAGGGCAAAATAGATCGGTAAGTGTCGAGGATGTGCGACATAAGAAAAACCTCTGTATGCAAGAACATGTCGTCATTAATGATTGTGATTAAAGACTTAAATGCATTCCAAGTTCATGTTCAAATATAAAAAACTGTTTTCAAATCATGTCTTTTCTTGTTTTCAAAGAAAATGTGTTAAATTCCTCACTAAAATACTGCCAACTGTATGTTGGCGTTTGTTTTTGTAGCAGTTCAGTGTTTATGTTGCTCCGTTGTTTTCCTCTTATAGTTGATGTGTTTCCCTCGGTTTTGGTTTGTGACCCGGATTTGTTTCAGTTAAATCGATTTATGACTATTGAACAGCGGTATACTACTGTTGCCTTTATTTATCAGTTTAATAATTGTATTCGAGAATGGTATTTCATATATGTTTTCTGCATTCAGTGGACCCTTAATGATATGTGCATAGAAAATATTTTCAGTGTAAGCCTGAAATTTTACGAAACATTTTTTTTTTCAATTTTTGAAAAAATCCACCGAAAACCGTGAATTGAAGGGTACGCCGTTAACGTGCTAATTTACAAAAAAATGACCTTAGAAACTTTTTTACGACCAGACGAAAATTGGAATACAGATATGATTCTATCATTTAAAACAACTTCCAGCCGTGTGTTATTCCGGTACATTCAACTCGTTTACGAAGCGTCTTTTTCGAGGTCAGTTGCAGTACTATTATTCGCCTTATCTTTATATGGTGTAAATAAAGACTTTTTTATGCCCCCGCCGCGGCGGAAGGGGCATTAAGTGTTACACTTGTCCGTCCATACGTACGTCAGTACGTACGTATGTCGCAAAATTAGTTTTCGTTCTCAAACTTTAATTTGCCTCAACCAAACACAATGCTTATAACCACAAAACCCTGAGCAATTTCGAATTTGGTATGCGTCACTTTTACCGTTCTAGAGTTATGCCCCTTTATAAATGGAAAAATTGCTGAATTTTTCGTTTTCGTTTTCTAACCTCAACCAAATGTTGTGAAACTTATACACAATGCTTATAACCATAAAACACAGATCAAGTTCGAATTTGGGTGGCGTCACTTTTACAGTTCTCTAGTTACCCGGTATGTCGCTTTATAACGTTATATGCAAGCGGTCCCATGGACACATTCTCCATTTATCTTTTAAAAGTTAGCGCAATAGTTTCCAAACGATACGTTGGATATCAAGAGCCTACATGTTATAAACGGTCTCGAACGATAGATAAACTTCAAATTGTGACATTTTTGTTTTCTAATATACATACTATAGTACATATATATATAATTAAGGAGATATGGTATGATTGCCAATGAGACAACTATCCACCAAAGTTCAATGAAGTGGTTTAAGCAATTATAGGCAACAGTACGGCCTTCAACAATGAGAAAAAACCCATACCGTATAGTCGGCTATAAAAGGCCCCGACATGAAAAATATAAAACAATTCAATTGAGAAAACTAATGGTCTAATTTATAGCAAAACAATTTACGGAAAACAAATACATGTATGACAGACAGGAACCAACATATTGATGTTATTTGGAATAGTGCTACTGATCCTGATTATTGTTATGTAGGCTGCATGAAGTTTCTGTCGATAGAAAGGCCCAAGAACACAGTTATTTAGTAGTGCATTTCATTTAGGCAATAAATTCAAATAAAAAAAATCGCACCTGCTCTATCTCAATACTACTTTTGGGACAAATAATATCAAAATTATAGAAAAATTTACCAGCTCTAGCTCAAAATATTGACAATTCTATGTTAAGGGGGTCTATAATTAAGTTTGACAGGTTCAGACATACTAATTTTTTACCTTTTTTAACTGGACAAAACCACTACTTTACATGAAAATTCAGCACCCATTTTTTTAACATGTAATTTCATCCCCCTACTTAATATTTCATGCATAAAATATAAAAAAATAAATTTGGAAAGTGTATGAAAAAAATTTGCAAGTGATACACTGTCCACAATAAGAACTATATTTTTTAGACAACGAAAATGTAACTGTGTCTTCGGACCTATTTAATAGGATAGAAAGACTTGGTCAATTCAAATAAAACTTTGCATGACCTAAGCTCAGTGAATTATAAGATAGTTGGCCAAGTGTCATGGCCATAGGATATATATTATAGAACCAATGGCCATTTTTATATTGAACTTTGGATGATTATTTTTGACGTTCAAATCGAAAAATTTCAGCTATCAAGATTTGGGCCTCTAAAATTTAGATATTGCAAAAATTTGCTTTTTAAATGCCCTTTTATATAATGTATTATGTATTAAAAGCAACTGACCACTAATTTGATTTATCAGATTTATTACAATGATTCAAAAGTCAAATTTATATGAACCTGTGCCTTAAAATTGTGATTTTCGAATTAGGGGGCCTTACATAAACATACATTTTTTTCAACCAATTTGAATTTTTAAAAGTTTTTTATCATCAGTTATTCTTTCATATATATTTAATGAACTTTAAATTGAAAGAAAAGTTACAAATAGCATACCACATGAGTATAAATTGGTCTTAGGTCATGTAAGACTGAAAATTATTTTGGGTCAATTTAGGCCGAAGGACATATTTACGTATAAAAAAGCATACAGAAACTATGAGAAATAGAAATTTGTTACTTTTTGCTCATCTCTATGTTAAGATGTCATGAAACAGGAAGTCTGAATGCAAAGGGACTCTTGCTTTCAACTATTTTTTTGCAGACAGTATGGTCTGATGCACAGTTTTTGTACTTTTCAACGGAAAACTTGCATGTAGTTTTTAGTCTCAACAGGCATATATTTGAACCACTTACTATCCTAATGAAGAAAATAAAGGTAGTATATGAAATGAATAAGGTGCATTTATCGTTGTTAAGTGCTTTTATTACAGATTTAGTGAAATATTATGATCGACTTCAACTTTTATGTACAAAGTTCTTTACATTTCACGTGCATCAAACTATCCGTTCGACCAGGACCATAAATACAACACATTTTGCACATTTTTTCTGTGATTATCTACAGTGACTATTCTCTAGATTCAGAGTTCACAAATGGTTAATGAAACTTGAATTAAGCATAGAAACACAAATATCAAAACATAAAAACATAAAACCTGTAAGATAGAAAGTCAGCTTGCTTCTTAGGTATGGACACTGCTTTAAAATGCTTATTTTAGCCGTATAATGGCAAAATGGGACATTTTACTGAATTTCTATCAAATAAAGATGTAAATCCTTTACTTTTATCCAGTTTGACAAATTGAAACAAGCAAATCATTCAGGCAAGTTGCCAAAGTACAGAATCTACATTTACTGAATTCATCTCTTAGTCCGAGAACAGTTATTTCGTAGTTACAATAAATTCAAATAAAAATAAAATTTATAAAAATAGAAAGGGAGTTCATGTCAATAGATACAAACAATTCACCACAGTTTCTTGCAAGTTGGTGTGAGCATTCTTGACTTATTGTCCGAAAACTGGAAAATCTCCCTTTTTTAATGAATAAAACCCCATAACTCGGAAACGTTAAATCTAAATTTTATAAAAAACGAAAGGGAGCTCACGTCAATAGATATAAACAATTCACCAAAGTTTTATGCAAATTGGTTAAAGCATTTTTGAGTTAATGTCCGACATGTTGACGACTGACAGACGGACTGACAGACGGACAACGGTATACCATAATACGTCCCGTAAACGGGCGTATAAAACATCGCACCTGCTCTATCTCAAAAAGATTTTAACAGTGTAGTGTACTACTTTTGGGACAAATAATATCAAAAGTATAGAAAAGTTTACCAGCTCTAACAACTCAAATATGGACAATTATATGTTAAGGGGGTCTATAATTCAGTTTGACAGGTTCAGATATACTAATTTTTGACCTTTTTGAACTAGACCAAACCAATATATACATGAAAATTCAGCACCCATTTTTTAACATGTAATTTCATTACCCTACTTAATATTTCATGCATAAAATATGAAGAAATAAATTTGGATAGTGTATAAAAAAAATTGCAAGTTATACCAAGGATTTGTATAGTACTAGGTTTTAACGTCCCCATTCTGACCGGACGTGCCTGCGTTTTTATACATCCACCACAGCTAAAATGATGCTCCATTTTGGCAATGGTTTTACTGCTGACCCAAAAGTGACTATATTTATTTATGACTGCGTGTGCTCCACTGACAACGTTAAGAAAACTGCATAAAAACAAATAAGTGGCTTGACTGAACTCGTAATTTTATGGTTGATAGCTTACAATTGTAATTATAGGAATTTTTATATAGGGCTGTAAAAGCGTTGAAGGTGTGCAACTTCAAAATGTTTTTATCTCAGTTCTTTATTAAATTATAATGTAATTCAGTGGTTTTCGTTCGTTCATGTCTATCTATCATATTTGTTGAATTGTTATAAATTAGGCCGTTAGTTTCCTCGTTTGAATTGTTTCACAATTTTGTCATATCGGGTCATTTATAGCCGACTATACCTTATGGCTTTTTTCTCATTGTTGATTGTTGAAGGCAGTACGGTGCATGACTATATTTGTTTACATTCTTACCGCGTCTTCTTTTTTTTTTTTAATTAAAGACTAGCTTGATAGTTAGTTGTAAGTCTTATAATGTTGCAGTTATGGATCCCAAATAAAACTGTATAATAATGGATTTATACAGTGGTGTGGTGGAAAGGCCAAATATATTATAAGCCAGTAGATATGAAAGAGAAGTACTAGTGTGGCAGTTTTGTAACAATTTTTATTGTTAAGTCAATAATTATCGATAAATAATACTAGTTAATTTGCATTCAAAGAAATTGGAATCATTACATAAATTAAGCACTATACAATTCAAAATTTGCACCAAATATACAATGAAATATCATTACAGATTCTAGATTAATTGTTTTAACATCACCAAGGCCGCCATACTGATGTCAGTGATGCGTGGTTGGCAGGAGACTGGACAACTGGTGAACCGTGGAAACCTGAGTCATTACAAGCGTGGTCAACAGGCCATAGATACGGGGTGGACGGAGAAACAGATGATGGCCTTTCGTTGTGACTGTAGGACAAGTTACCGATTGGTGATGTGTTGTACCAGGTGTTGCCACTGAAAGCGGGTGATAACTGTTGGCACGCGTTGCTGTCTGCTGAGTAGAAGCTGTTTGGCGTGCTTGCGGCAAATCTGTCGTCGTTGACGGTCGAGGCACGTGACTCTGGTCGAGGAATAGGAAGACCTGGTAAAGAATTAATGGCACACGTCATTAAGTTCTGCTTAGGAAACACTGGTGACATGGCAGTTAGGGTCGATGATAGATGATTGGAAAGACTGGTCACGATCTCGTTGCTGTATCCATGGATACTCTGGTGTCGAGATACTTCTTGGATGCATGTTGTGTATCCTTGGAGAAAACTCTGGACAGTTAGCTGCTGCTTTTCTTGCTCTGAAAAGTAAAAAAATCAGTATTTGTTATTGAAATTAAAAATCTTTAAGTTAAAATTTATTATATTATAAAAGTAGGCAAATAGTCATGCAATAATTTTTAAATTCACGGAATGGTTTATAAACAATTTCTGTAATTTCTGTCGATGTATTATAGTTTACTTTATTGGTTTAATATATTCAGTAAATTAAGTCTATGTATGCTAAGCTTCTGTGTCATTTGGTCTATTGTAAATTGCCTCATTGGCAAACATACCACATCTTCTTTTTATATAAGCAGTGAAATCGTCATGCGATGGCATATGCCCACTTTCTCCTAAATAATATTGAAGGTACGAGTTGTTTTAGATGAATTCTTTGTTTTTGCGTTATATCATATTTCAAAGCTTTACCAACAACATACAAATACCCCCAAAATATCACTTATATTTATATGCCTTAAATTCGAGTGGTTGTTTTTCAATTTTTTTTTTTTAATGAAAATAAGTGTTTTTGCATTCTGATCTAAAACTATCCGAATCGACCACCAAGCAACAGCAAAACAAAGAAATACGTGGAGACTCGTTACTGATTCAAGGAATTTTAAAGTATTTACCTTCTGCAACTTGTCTTTGCTGGTGGTCTTCAATATATCTAACAGCCATGTCCATAATGTCTGCTTTTTCCATCTTAACATGTTCCTGAAAAAAGTAAAAACTTAAATGAATAAAAAGGAGATGAAGTTTTTCGTAATAAACTCTGAAATCGTGTATTGTTGTGGCCTAGCTGTAGGGAAAATTTATATACTTAACTATGGTGTTGCTGTCTTTTGACATTAAAGTTTATTTGTTTGTTACCTAAATTGACAGACGTTTCAATTTCAGACTGAAATTGATATTAATTACATTTTATAAACAGCAGACGACTGTCTCGAGAACGTGCGTGTCATTTCAGTAAAGTACCCAACGGGTATGATTCCGGAAAGTAAACTGTGAAGTGAATTAAGTCATAAATAATTAATGTACACAGTCCACACGTGCCAACGAAATTATTACATTTGACAAATTAGTATCAATCTGGGGAAAGTTATATTTAGGAAAATACTGATTTCACCCATCATTGCTTTCAACCAGTAGAAAAATGTATTAGTCTCACATCATCGATGCTGTTTTGTAAAGATTATAAACAAAGAACGTGTAAAACTTTATCCTTTGTAAATCTTAAATATTTTTAATAACAAATATAAAACAATGCATCTTTGAATTTGTGTGAATATAAAGTAAGGTAAACGGACAAAAGTCACAAATAATTTGTATACAACTGTTTGGAATCTTGATATATTTACTTTTTATTACATATATATATTTTTCAATTTAGGAAATAGTTCATTAGACAAGATAAATGAAGATTTATTAAATTTTAATCATGCAAAGGATCATTGATATTTTTATAATAAGTTTGGTTGACAAAGTAGCATAATTTACAAAAGTTCAAGAAGAAAACAAAAATGTTTTATTAAAAATAAATGTTTTCTTGTTGAAATAAAAATAATCGCAAAACTGAATTGTGACTTTTTCCTGTGACTTTTGTCCTGTAACTTTCTGTCCTACATTCATAAAGTAAGAGGGTCTGGATGGGGTTTACAGAGTAGAAAATAATTGGACAAAAGGTGCAGAATAATGGGAAAATAATAAAGATTTAGAGAAAAAATTGACCAAAAATAATTAATATATCGAGAATAATGGGTGTTAAATCATTAAAAATATAGAGAATAATAGGAAAATAAATAAAGAATAGAGATAAATTACCTAAAATATCAAAGAATAGAGAAAATGGTCTAAAAATTAAAGAATAGAGAAAATTGTCTAAAAAATTTAAGAATAGAAAATTAATGAAGTACCCCAATCTACAGACCGTCATATAAGTGTTATAGTATATATTACTAACCTCTTTGTTTGTACCCCGTAAAACCAAACTTTTCAGTTGCATTAGACTATTGTTGATACGCTCACGCCGACGTCTTTCTGTTACTGGTTTACTTGTCTGTAATAATAATAATAATCATAAAAAATAATAATAATAATTTTAAACATCGGGTATTGATATACATATTCCCTTTTATAGGAACTCTTTATTAGTAAATGCATTTAAATCTTAGTTGAATAAAGGATTTTAATATTCATTTTAGATTATCTTTATACTCTAAATCTATATTTCAAGTACAGTAAATTGTCTTATTCTCATATTTTTCTGTAAAAGTTTTTTATCTTCATATTTTAGATCGACCGTGTTCACTTATTTTTATTTTAATTTTCAAAATAATAAGCTTGTTTCTTTTTATAATAGCATTTCGAAAAAAATAAACTAAATAATATAATATGATAAAGAAAAAATTAGAAAATTATAGTTAAGCCTATTAATTAATCTTTATAAATACCTTTCTTTTCTGTTGACTCTCAGTTTCTGTAAACTTCATGGTTAAATATGTGTTGTTTATAGTATTATGGAAAAATTGGATTTTAAAGTTTATATATCATATGGCACAAGTTGAAACCAATTTGCTCAATTTTTATTATTTCCGACTTATGGCACGTGTGTCCGTGATTTATGGCTTTACCTGTAAATTGCTGTATAAATATACCTGCCTGTGAGTATTGCCACCGTTTTACCCCAGGAGACTTAACCGAGCGTGGCTTCATTACAAACAACGGATATCTATAAACTTGTCAATTAATAGCTATATTACTGTCAACACATCGAGAGCTTTTATCGCTAATTGTAATATACACGTCTTTTAGAATTTAATACATGTACTTACTTAATTTAGAATTTTGTTTTTATTGCAATTAAGCTATTAATACTTATTATTCCCACAGGTAAAGGCGCTAAATGTTGATGGCAAGAGTAGACGTTCGAAATGAAATATAACTGTTTTCTCCGGGACAGACTGTCTAATTATTTGACAAATTGATAATTGATAAACTTATTTGCATTTTGATACACTTTCTTAAATATATGTCAATTGGTCTCGAGGAGATATTGTCTCATTGGCAATCATATCACATCTTCTTATTTTTGTATTTGAATAAAAGTCATAAAATAATTTTGTCATCTCCCGTAGAATACACACTCACAAATGAAGATCAATTTATACGCATTTTATTTTCGGTTTTAAGATTAAAGTACTTATTCCGAGAACAAACTGTTTGTTTAAAATTGTATTTTTCTTCTTTAGAATTTTTATTAATAAAAACAATTTGTTAAGATGTTTTACCAAGGATTTGTATAGTAATACTATACAAATCCTTGGTTTTACGGAGTTTAAAACTAACCTGTATGGTTGGAAAGAGATATCCGTAATAATGTTAAGGATAATCATTAGGCTTTAGTATATTTCTACTTAAGATTATCCAAAGTTAATTCGAGGAAATGTATACTTAATTCCTGAGACCAATAGATAAATGTATTAGTCCCAGCGAAATTCACAGGGCAGGTTTTTTTTAAATATTGTTTGATATCTCATATAAGAATTATGATTGTTTTGTGTACTAAAATTAAAAAATATAATCTCATAAAAAGACATATTGAGTTTTCTCATTTTATAAACAATTTGCCGATAAAAAAAAATGGGAAATTAATATCAATCAATTTATGCTGTTATAATTACGTTTGAAAATAACATTTAAAAGTAATTGTTCAAAAACGTTACAAAAGATAATAATAAAAAGTGATCAAGTTATTGGGAGAAAGCAAGAAATGGTTTGTCTTATACCAACACTATTATAGTCAATCTTTTGATAAAAAGGAAAAAGAGGGATACCAAGGAGACAACTAAAAAGTGTATAAGTCGAAGAAAAGTCCACAACATGAACAAAAGAAAAAATAAATCAAAACAAAAAATGAAAACAACACGTTATAAATTTCATGAGTCCGAAGGGCTTTTCTGGATTTACCTTCATCAAGAACGCTCAAATCAGAATATTTGAAAGCCAAAGATGAATAAAACCGAAACAGTTGAAGAGCTATTTAACTAAAAAGTACCTAAAAAATAGCCAAATCCATAAAGGCCCACTTTGCCTGAGGGAGTTGAAACCTTAATTTCTTTATAATTTCAAAATTTATAAATGGACAAATTTAGAAAGGTTTACAAAACACCATATAGAAAACCTAAATTTGGGCATCGCTAACACCACATACCCTCATGTTCCGGTGGCAGTAGAAATTCCGACTCTTCATCATGGTCTACTCGCTTAGCAGAACCTATACCTTTATCATAAATTGTTAATTTGTTGTCGTTCCGAATATATGCATTAAACATTTGCCACTGGACGTTAAGCAAATATCAATCGATCAATAAATCAAATTGTAATTCAGCACTAAGCATTAATTGTAGTCGGAGACCATATTTATACAATTCTGCAATATTACAATATATTGCATGCTTTTGTAAAATTTTGCATCTACGGCCATCGTTTTTCAACATAAATTGATTAAATAATTTTGTAATTGAAATGCAATGTAGGTTTGCCTCCAAAATAATTTAAATTTTGGGTTGAGAATGTACTTCTCCCTCAATTTTGTTCAAAGGGGGAGGGGGATACTTAAAATTTGTCATAGTCCATCACAATTGCAGTTTTTAGTCCTCTGTAGAAATTTTGGTCACATAAGAAGATCTAGTATAATATGATAGGCAACGAGACAATTTAACATTTATAATTAAGACCACATGACAAAGATGCGAAATAGAACAATGAGCAAACTCCATACCGTATAAGTAAGCTATAAGAGACAACGAGATGACAAAACATGCAACAATTTTAACGAATTTTAATAACGAATTAATAGAGCATCTTTTTATAACGAATTAACAGAGCACAATTTTCTCTAACGAGAAAACCAACGGCCTGATTTATACCAGTCTACCACATTAAACGACAAAAACATTATGACAGACAGATTGCAGATCAGTTTACATGTGGTTGTATTTTTAGTTCTTGTGGTTGTACTTGATTTCGTGTGGTTGAACGTATAGTACGTGTGGTTGTGCTTTAGTTCGTGTGGTTGTACTTTCACTTCGTGTAGTTGTACTTTTATTTCGTGTGGTTGAACTTTTAGTTCGTGTGGTTGAACTTTTAGTTCTTGTAGTTGATTTTTCAGTTCGTGTGGTTGTACTTTTTAGTTTGTGTGCATGTACTTTTAGTTCATGTGGTTGCACTTTTGTTTTCAGTCACTATTAATGAGATTGCCTAAGATACATTTTTCTGGTAATCAATTAACATGATGCTCTATTGAACTTGATTTCACGTGCAATAACAGAATTCTTGCCAATCAAGTATGAACTGGTCCAATGTTTACATTAACTAGTTAAACAGAGGCAAACGATACCAAAGGGACATTCAAACTTATAAGTCGAAAATAAACTGACAACGCTATTGCAATAAAAGAATTGGACCAAAAGACAAACAAAAGTATACAAAACACAACACAGAAAACTAAAGACTGAGTAACACAAACCCCATCAAATACCTGGGTTACCTCAGGTGTTCCGGAAGGGCAAGCAGATTCTGCTCCACATGTGGCACCCGTCGTGTTCCTCATATAAGTACAAACCTGGTGACTAGTCTTATTCGGTAAGTCATTAGTAGCTTAGAATACAAAGTAACTTAAGTCTTAAGTGTTCCCCAGGACCTCATGATTATTTGATGCTATATTGATTTAACGTGATGCCTATAATCTGAAATTAATTTCTTATAAATTTTGTTATGAATGTGACGCTATAGTTTCTAGGAACAAGATGGCACTTCAAATATCCCTGCATAACAGGATTCAATATATGGAGTCAAAACCAAGCAGTTTAATTGATTGAGTCAGCATATATGAAAATATATGTTCATGGTATACTTCTGTGCAGGTGCTGGTAGATAAGCGTAAGATATACTTGACAGTTGTTAAAAATTGTCACACGGAAACGATTAGAATATATGTTAAAAAATGCCTGAGAGAAAGTATTCTCAAATTTTGGGAACACCAAAAAGAGTCGGGCTATGATAAAATATCACATTTTATGGATTGAAAAAACCAGCTTCCGTCTAGAAGCCTATTTACATATCTTGGATTTTAGACAGTGTGAATATTATAATCAAATTTAGATTAAGTGCCCACCAACTTCGTATATAAAACGGGTGCTGTGAAAAAAGGGAAATAAATGATCAATTACAGTGCCCCTGAAAAAAGAAGATCGGTTATGCACTCCTTTGTACATTATCTAAAGTTGAGGATGAATAACTTTGTCTGCTTAAATGTCCATTCTGTGCCAATGAACGTAAAAAAAACCCGACTACTGAAATAGTTCAATTATGTCAATAGATATAAGAAGATGTGGTATGAATGCCAATGAGACAACTCTCCATCCAAGTCACAATTTGTAAAAGTAAACCATTATAGGTCAAAGTACGGCCTTCAACACGGAGCCTTGGCTCACACCGAACAGCAAGCTATAAAGGGCCCCAAAATGACTAGTGTAAAACCATTCAAACAGGAAAACCAACGGTCTAATCTATATAAAAACGAGAAACACTTATGAACCACATCAACAAACGACAACTACTGAACATCAGATTCCTGACTTAGGACAGGTGCAAACAAATGCAGCGGGTTTAAACGTTTTAATGGTACCAAACCTTCACCCTTTTTCTGAAACAATAGTGTAACATCACAACATAGAAAGACACACTATAAAATATCAACTGAAATAGCTTAACTCAATCAAAGGACATATTAACACCAGTGAACATACACTTAACAAATAAATTTGACCTATGATACAATGTAAATACAAAATAAATAAACTAAGGAAAGAATAATAAAAGTAACATGTTATACCGCTATGAAATGTCCATAAATGTCCATTCTGCGCCAATGAACGTAAAAAATACCGACAATGAAATAGTCCAATTATGTCAAAACTATTTATTGTTAAACAATTGGAAAAAAATTTAATTGAAAAGACAAAACCATTTTATGTATACTTTTAAATTTTGTGCAATCTATCTAATCTTTGGAATAAGAAAAAGACATACTATTTCTGTCAACATTTTGCCTTATGACATTATACAAAGGATTTAAACTGTACTTAAACTTTCGATATACTTATTCAAATATATCATGTGTCAGAATATAATTAACTTTTTGCAGAGACATATAAAACATGTATTATATGTCTCTGCTTATTGCTATCTATATTTGGATCATTCTAACTTATTACATGTATGTATCTGTATGTCCCACAAGGGCTCCGAATTGGAAATAAAATAGCCTAAATGTTAATGTTTATATGAAATTTGTGGGAAAACTGTTATATCTAACTTCAGTAAGATATTGGACAATCAATGGTATTCTCAAACGTAGTATAACACCTTGCTTAAAACTTTCAACTTGTTAATGTCTGTTTATTAATGAAGTGTCAATTTGAAAACTATTGGCATTTGATTTAAATAACACTTAGGCGTTGAGGGGGCAATCTGAAGGCTTTTGACGAGTTCATAAGGATAACTGCTAGAATTTCATTTTCGCATTGAATCCAGTTCCTAGTATTCGAACAGTCACATATACAAGAGTAGTAGCACACAAAAAACCAGACCTGAATTGTTAAAAAGCTAGGATTAGAGATACGTTGTATTTTGAAAATGCTCACTGAAATACACTTATAACGTTATAGATTATCGGGTAAGTTATTTGACAATGCTAAACGGACTTATTTTTTTTTCTTTTCTCAAATAAACGAGAGTCATGATGCGGTCCTTCCTTTCTTTTTTTAAATTTTTATACCATTTTTCTCTATTTTTTATTTATTTTGCCCATTGTTCTCTTTTCTTTCTAATAAACACACCATTAATCTCTATTCTTTATTTTTTTGCCTATTTTTATCTATTCTTTATTTTGTTTGCCATTTATTCTTATAAATAGAACTTATGAAACTTCCAAAGTCAATGTAAAACAAGAAAATTTCAAACTGCTTTTTTTCCAGGTAACTAGCTGTTGTTGGTTCAGAAATAAATGCCCCCCCCCTCTTTTTCACAAAATTTCATTTCAAACTGCAATATCTCTAAAACGACAGTAGATATCTAAAATCTGCTAAGTGTAAGATCATCTGCAAATGAAGTACAACACTGTCAACCCCCCAAAAAAAAATTGGGGCAATTCCTTAGCTCATTAAGGGCTCAATGAATAATTAAATATATATGATGTAAAACCGAACTTGAAAACCGGAGAACGGTGGGAGGCCATGTCAAAAAAAAATGTTGGAAGAGTAAAAAGAAAAAAAATACCAGTATATCAATTGTTTGTAAAACGATTGAAAGGTCTTTCCTTAAAAGTCTGATATCTGTAATGCACTCGGCTTTAAGACCTTTCATTTGATATACAACAATCATATCTTCCTTAATTATTCACTTTTCTCATTTAATGACCCTAATGACCTTAATTTTCAAGATCGGAAGTATGAAATTTGTGATGTAGAATTCGCCGTTTCAGAATCTAATGCCATTTTGGGTAATATTTTCAAAAGTGCACACAGCGTCATGATCGGTTAAAACGTCATAAACCATTGAAATTTAACCAATGACGTACGTGACGTTATTTTCATTTTGGTGTACAAACAATAAAATTACCCATAGTCCTTTAGATTCTGAAACGGTCTATTGATGACCATTGCAGTTTTAGTTTTTGTTCTTAATAAAAGATAGGCGAAGGATACCAAAGGGACTTCAAACTCATACGTTTAAAATAAACTGACAACGTCATGGCTAAAAAGGTAAAAAGATTAACAGACAAACAACATAGAAAACCAAAGACTGGAAAATAAGAATACCACCAAAAGCTGGGGTGATCTCAGGTATCAACTGGGAGATACATGTATATATATATATACTCCGTATACAGGCGCTGCTGGAATGTTGCTACATAGAAATGGAAAGTTCACAATTGGGAAACTGAAATCATCTCTTTTGTCGTAAAGTTTTGTCTTAACCGATCATCATTGTCAATTTCTAGATGTAAGTCAAGATATGAGGCAGACTGAACTGTATCTGTTGTAATTTGCCGTTTATTCTGCACATTTTGTCCATTTTTATCTATTCTATAAATGGGGCCTCGGTGGCCGAGTGGTCGAACTACTGTATCACTAGCCAGTCAACACTGACTCGTAAGGTTGTGAGTTCGAATCCCGCACGTGCCAGGTGCGTTCGACTCCAATCTTAATTGACTAGGATTGTCAGTTTTCCTACCGAAGATCGGTTGTTCTCTCCCGGCACTCCGGCTTCCTCCACCAATAAAAGCTGACCGCCACGAAATAACACAATAGTGTTGAAAGTGACGTTAAACACCAATAAATAAATCAATCAATCAATCTATTCTATAAACACCATCCAGACACTCATAAACGGAATATGACGGGCATAAAATCATATAAAAGAATAAGCCATATCGTTCAATGGTTTTATTACATAAAATGCCACTTTTTTCAATATCATCAACACTGAAACTGTCGGGTCATTTTTATGATACATATGTGCATCCCACTTTTGAAAGAATGCGCATGATTATTGTATGAGGTGAAGAAAAGCAAAATAAAGAATTACTAAAAAAAAGTACAACTAAAATGATGTTTTAATACCATTTTATTCCAACACTAAATATATGTACACATGTATAATATGTCTCTGATTTTAACAAACAGTCGGTAATCCAATGGGTATAATACTATTAATAATAATCATCATTATAATAATGATAAATTCTCTATTTAAAGAGGGTAACTCGATAAGAACTAGTCTAATTTTCAGTGAGGCCCTCAAACGAAATGGTACGAATGGTATTCCGACATATATGAAGCAGAATTCATATAAAACCATCTTAAAAACAAAAAGAAAGAGCATCTTGCTAAAATTTCTTGAATTTCAAGCCCAGATGTTTTGGCCTGTACTGAGGGTGGTAAAGGGTTATTTTCGTGCAACGTGTTTTGTCATTTTTATTTCACGTGCAGCCGTGAAAAGGGTTCGTTATTCACCGTGTTTCGTGAAATCGGTAAAAAGATCAACGTGCAAGAAATTTTTAATTGTTCGTTCATCGTGAAATGGCAATTTTATTTCGCGTTCTTCCCTGCAGATACCCCCCCCCCCTTTTTTTACGCCCCTCTTAACTCCTTTTTATTCATATTTTGCTGAATTTTTATTTTTGACAAGTGATATCAAGGGGAGATAACCACTTGCACAACTCGGCAAAAAATAACTTGACGTTTGCGTATCCAAAACTCTACTGCCTAGATATTCATATCGAGTGTTTGTCTTAATGAGATGCTTCAAGAAATTTAAATTCAGCCCATCATTTTTAGTTTCATCGAAAATATTTAGATTTTTCGATCAGGAGACTTGACAATTGTCATACAAACTTCAAGTTTGAAGATAAAAAAAAAAAAGAATGAAGGACTTTGAGATGATGTGTAAGTTTTGACGAGATAAAACTATGTATATTCAAGATTATTTTGATCAATAATATTTTATCATGAAAGTTGTACTTCAGTGAGTAAAATGAGGTTTGTCTCATCCGTTGTTTTGCTGAATTTTCACGGTCACGTGACGTATATTGTTGCTGATAGATTTGGGGTCAAACCGTGACCTGCTTTCCAACTGTATTAACTATTTTACTGGCCCATTGATATTCTAATGATAGGTAAATTCACAAATAAAACAATGGAATACCATTGACGACGTCGCCGTCATAATAACGTCGATTCTACCGCACCAAAATAAAACGCAAAACACGCGACGCTTTCCCGTCATATTCATTTCTTGCTTTGCAAAAGTCGGACGTGTCTACAACAGCATCTACAATGATTTTGGACATCCTATCCAGATACTCGTCTCCTGCTTATTTGTTCCAATATACGATCAGACCAGAACTAAAAGTTGCATTGCTTTTCTACAGAAGCAAAGAAATTCATTTCATCGGTAAGTAATAGTTTAATACTTACATGAGTGTTTGATTTGCGTCCTTCATTTCTTTATTCTTTTTAACCGTGTTTCTCTATTATTTATTTATTTTCCCTTTATTCTATATTCTTTATATATTTTATCAATTATTTTCCATTTTATCTATTTTGCCCACCATGCTTTTTGCCTATTATGCTCTTTTCTGTATCTAGTTTGCCTGTTATTCTCTGTTTTTTTTATTTTTTGCCAACAATTCTATATATTTTTTTATTTTGCCATTTTTCTCTATTCTTTATTTATTTTGTCCATTTTCTGTATTCTTTATTTATTTGTCCCATTATTCTCTATTCTTAATTTTTTAAGTCCTTTGTTCTACATTTTGGTTCATTATTCACTATTCCGCAAAGACCATCCAGATTCTCTTACACGGCATGTATTAGTCAAAGTTGTGTCTGAGTGCGGAAATACGATGATAGGTTTTGTTTTGTTTTGAAAGACACCCATGAACATGGTAATCAAAAATGCATGGCCGCTTGTGTCTATAAAGTTAGAACGAGAAGTTCAAATTGCATACTAGCAATAAATAAAAATAATTTTTCATTTAACGGGATAGAAAAATGTGACAAACCCAACATAGTTCACTTTTCAACATATTCCGATTGCTGTAAACTGTTACTAAATCTTTAATTACCCCGTTGCTCTTTTGCCTTACCTTTTCACAAAATCTGAAATAATTAAAAGAAAATAAAAAATGCGAGGGTTTAATGTAAGTTTTGTATTTCTATTTCAACCTACTTATACCTACTCTTTCTGGTACCCCATCTCTTTTTCAACAGGATGCATGATGCAATATTTCAATTTCTTCAATATGATGTCAGTGTATTACTATTCTTTCTTTTAGGTCTCAAAAGATAGTAGTATTACACCAAACAGCAATATCATCTCTAATCTAGCATGGTCAAAAGTTTCATCAAATGCCTTTTCTGCTTCCACTTCAACCTCCGATCTTTTATCCTTCGCTAGTACTTCTACTTCAACTTCTGATCTTTCATATTCCAACGACAATTCTACTTCAACTTCTGATCTTTCATATTCCAAAGACAATTCTACTTCAACTTCTGATCTTTCATATTCCAACGACAATTCTACTTCAACTTCTGATCTTTCATATTCCAACGACAATTCTACTTCAACTTCTGATCTTTCATATTCCAACGACAATTCTACTTCGACTTCTGATCTTTCATATTCCAACGACAATTCTACTTCAACTTCTGATCTTTCGTATTCCAACGACAGTTCTACCTCAACTTCTGATCTTGCATATTCCAACGACAATTCTACTTCAACTTCTGATCTTTCATATTCCAACGACAATTCTACTTCAACACTTGATCTTTCATATTCCAACGACAATTCTACTTCAACTTCTGATCTTTCATATTCCAACGACAATTCTTCTTCAACTTCTGATCTTCCATATTCAAACGACAATTCTACTTCAACTTCTGATCTTTCCTGCAGCAACGATAGTTCCACGTTTGACCTATACATGCGCATTGATAAATGTACCAATACCTCAACTAACTTTATTACTACTTTCTGCCGAGATGTGCATATCTCACCTGCTCCTGTTGATCCAACTTCTATGGAGTGCCGTTACAATGAAGTCACCACGACACATGCACCACCACCTGCTGTATTTAGTCCTGATACATTAACATTGAACGCAGCAACATATTTAACCAGTAAAAAGCTGGATAATAGCAGTAATACTTTATCTAAAATTGATGGTGCCTTTGTTGGTACAAGTCCAAGACCATCCAAGACGGCACTTATGGTTTCCACAGGGAGATTTCCCCCAGCCCCTTCCTTATTTATATGTGGAATGGAGGAATCAAAAAAACAAACGCATTGTCTAGTATGCCCTTTTACAGGATCAAGTCTTCCAGAAATAAGACTTCGGGACATTATATTTACGAAAGTTGACACCAGAGCTGAAGAGTACAAATGTTTAGGTACAGGTGTAACCTCAGCTGTCTTTGAAGGTCAAGTTGTTATTAACAATTGTGGTTTAAAAAGCGTTGCAGTAAAACTTTTTAAACAACCATTTGACAACCTTGAAGGGATATCTGCGGAAGCAGGGCTTCTTAAAATGTTAGAGCCAACAGGTATTACGCCCAAGCTGTTTGGTATTTTACAAAGAACCTCTGAAGGAAACCACCCTGGAATTGTTCAAGAGTTGATACAGAGCTCAATAACACTGCATCAACTTATTGTGGGAACACCTCCTTTTATCACCAAACAAAAATGGTACAACATTGCATACCAACTTGCATTTGGTTTAAAGTCTATAAATGAACAAGGTGTACTGATCAACGACTTAAAGTCGGACAATATTTTAGTGAATATTAGCACGGATGACTGTCGTTTAACCTATATTGATATGGGTCATGCTAGTTTTATGCACGGAAGGAAATTTCCAATGACCACCGAACAAGCTAGTATTTACAGACACCTCGCACCGGAAATAGCAAATGGAGAGGAAACATCCGAATCGTCTGAGGTATTTGCGCTGGGCGTGATTTTCCAAGATATACCTTTAGAAGAACTTTCTTTTATTTCTCATAAATGTTTATCCAAAATTCCTTTACTTAGACCTTCTGTTTATGATATACTGAATTTCGTTGAAGAAATAATGTGACTTTTACTTTTGTCATTTTATATAATATTGTTATTACTACATTGTATTACTATAATTGTTATTATTTGTTTGTTTACCTGCTTAATCGTGAGTATTTCAATTTTATGGGGAGTGTGGTTTTCTTCTGTGGTCAAACAATTATGTTCAACTTTTTTTCAAATCAATGTTGATTTTACCTTTTACATAATTAAGTTAATGTAGAAACAAATTATTAGTTGTAACTACACCTCTAAAACATTTTTTTCAAGAAATTTGAAATTGAATTTTTGTAACAATTTCTAATCCTCAATAAAAGATGAATATTGGGTGCCTAGTAGCTATTTATCTCTGTTTCTGTGTTATATTTCTGACTGAAACTGTTTGACGGACATATGAGATACGTTCAAAAGACAGTTATTTTTAAATAACATCATTTAGCAAAATAATTGCTTTTCCATCTAAAAGTGTATAAATACGAATATACTCACACTTTAAAAGAATGTCATGACGTGTAACTACAATAAAAATGTCAATTTTGATCTCGTACGAAAAAGAGGCGAAAGATACCAAAAGTAAATTCAAACTCATTTGTGGAAAATAACTGACAACGCCATTGCAAAAATGAAAGCTACTTTGCAAATTTATTCTTTTTAGTTATTCAGCGAAAGAGGAGCACCCTTTATTATAGTATACTACATATAGACTAGTACATCGGAAAGTGCAGTTTTGTAATTTAAGATTGAGCTGTCTTCATATATAGTGATTGAGTGATTGACATACAGAATAAATTATAAGAAAGAATAAATTAAAAATAGATCGAAGGATAATTTCAGGAGTACGTCAATGAGACATCAATAAAGGACCCTCCCCGCAAAACATCCCCAAAAACCCCACAAAAAACAAAAAAAACTCCAAAACCCAAAAACAAACAAACAAAAAAATCAAGTTCTAAATCGTCTTTAAAAGGTTTCAATAAGGTTGACAGAAATAGTGAAATTCATACCAAATGCCATAGAGTATAAACAAAAACAGCGTGCATCTCAAAAATAGTACATATCATCTCTTCATTTCAATGAACGCATATGAAATTTTTTTTTTTGTCTTGTTCTATTTAAAAACGTTTCTTGTTTTTGTTTCTCTTTTATTGTTTTATTGTCGTTTGTTGTTGCGTTTTTTTTTTTGGTGATTTGGTGTTTTTGGGTCATTTTGGAGTTTTTTGGGGGTTGAAGGCAGTACGGTGACATGTAAATGTTAATTTATGTGTCATTTGGTCACTTGAGTTGTCTCATTAACAATCATACCACATCTTCTTTTATATATTTGTTTTCTCTTTTGGTCTAGCTGTAACTTCAGTGAAATTGTTACAATTGAGCAGTATATTCGTGTTATTTATCTTATTTATACATAATGTCTAGCTATGTTATCTGATTATAGTATTTAGGTAACAACATGCACCATATTATCCCCGTGATTCAGTATTTTACCATTAGATTGTCTGACACATAATTTAAGTATTTGACACATTTCCGAGTGGACCAGTTTCTGACCGCAGTTTGTCGATATTATATCATTAAGAAGATGTGGTATGAACTCCAATGAGACAACACTCTCCATCCCAGTCATAATGTGAAAAAGTTAACAATTATAGCTCAAAGTTCGCATTACCTTAGTATTCCAAGGATATGCGTAGTTCATAAATTTTTAGCAAAACAATCATCCCGAACAAGTGATAGGGGCTTTCTTAGACTTCCATTTTAGTGTAAACTCTAGTCTCGAGGTAATTCTGACTTTGAGATAAATAACAGCAATAATAGCGATGTTCCTTTGCTCTGGGCTTATTCTTAAATATTTAATATCCTTATGTTCAATTATACAGTATAAATTACAATCGAAACCGCAATTTATGATTGAAACTAATTAAAATTAATAATGACAGATATTATATAGGACCAAAATAAAATACTTATTTCAAAGTGACAGTCGATAGAACAATCAGTACTAAAACTACATGTAGTTATTTTCATAGTGAAAACCAGTTACAAAAAGTACAACGCAGTTTACCGATAATAAACTTTCAATGTGATATTTTTACTGCTTGTAACTGATTTTCCAATTTATTTGCAAGATAATTTGATTGTTTTAGAACTGAAGATTAAACCTAATTTGTATTTGCTTCCCCGAAAATTATGAAAAATTAAACAACACTGTTTGTTTATTACAATGTGTTTAATATAAATGTGGGCGTTGATATACATGTATATATATATCTGAAATTCATTTATTACCATGATATCCCAAAAGGGTTTTTCTCATTTTTCGTTTACGTTTACATGTCAGCCATTTTTAAAATAAAAGTCCTGTATCCCCAGCAAATTCTAGATTGGTTTATCCAAATTATGATAATAAAGTAGCGCTAGATTTTCTATGCAGAGGCACATATGTTTTATAATTGTCTTCCAAAATATCATATTTTGAGAATTATATTGATTGAAAGTGAACACGAAAAGGTGAGACGTATCATGTTTCGTTTACAATTAAATTGTAATTTTCTTGGAACCAGTTATTATAATTGCTGATCAGCAAAACAATTTTGGTTCAGCTCTATCATCTGCTACACCATTTATTTCGTGTATGGTGACCATTCCCTTTTCGAACTTTGTACGTAAGAATACTTTCTTCATTTTTCAGGATGTTTTATGACCAGACTCAAGCTAGCGACCAATTCTAGCGACCAATCAAGCTAGCGACCAATTCTAGCGACCACTAAAGAACACATTGAGAATCGACTTGTCAAAGAATCATTATGTGGTATATGAGAAAACCACAAAACCACATTATGAAACAACGTTCTGTTAAACAGAAAATGTAGCTACCAGTACGGTATATATTGTTTTTAACGTTTAAATGACCAGAGATGTCCTCATATTAAGGAAGAAGGGACACTACAATACCAATGACGTCTGCAGCTGAATGCACTAACTAGTTTTATTGCTAATGTCTGCATCAATATAAATGAGTAAAATATAACGTGCCAGAAAATCGTAAAAATCAAAACATCTTAATACAATAGAAAAACAAAGGATATGGGGTATCCCTCCATGACACAAAATCATTAAATGCACAGCGAAAAACACACAAAAAGCAAAGGAACATTCTTTGTTAACGAACTATTTTTATTCCCCTACATTCGAACACATACTATATGTTATCATACATGTATTTATATAAATGAAAGTGCGCCCTCTCCGGATTTTACTCTATCGGGAGATGGACTAGATGGGAAATAAAGTAAACCATATTTTGACGTCTTCTTTACGTTTTTAATCTGTTTTCCAAACTCTAAATCGAGATCGCAAAAATAAATTATTGCAAACAAAAATATTAAAAACGGAGCGTATATCCCCCAAGCACATAATGGCTATACTATAGTACTTTGCGGATCAGAAATGAGAATAAAAAGTAAAAGAATTGAATTTGAAAAAAAAAAAAAAATAAGAGTGTTTGTCTATGATGATTTGCTCGCACAATCATTTTCAATATTCAGTGAACCGTAAAAATTTTAAAAGTACATATATTAATGAACATGTGTACCTAGTTTCAAGTTGATCTGACTACAACATCATCTTAGACTAGATTAAAAAATAACGTCAATCTAATGCAGTATGAATTGACGGACAAACGGACAAACGAACAAACGAACGAACGAACGAACGAAAAAACAAACGAACGAACGAACGAACGAACGAACGAACGAAAAAACAAACGAACGAACGAACGAACGAACGAACGAACGAACGAAAAAACAAACGAACGAACGAACGAACGAACGAACACATAGACCAGATAATATTATGGGCTTTACTGTCGTAGGCGGACCATACAATAACTATTTAATGTGAGCTGACTTAAATGTGTTCCTTTGTACAATGTATCAGCTTTCAAATAAACGGAATAAGAAAAATATTATGTGCGATTGAATTACTATATACTGGCTTTCCATACACTCGGAAAAATATTATGTGCGATTGAATTACTATATACTGGCTTTCACATACACTCGGCATCCTCATAAATATCCTTTATTTTCTAGAAAACGAACTTTTAACGTCTAAACCTATACTGAAAATGAAAACGAACGAACGAACGAACGAATTGAGTACATTTCAAAAAAACAAACAAACTTTGAAACGAAAGTGTTTAAACGCATCCTCAAAATATCCTTTATTTTCTAGAAAAGGAACTTTTAATGTCTATTCCTATACTGAAAATGAAAACGTACAGAAGAACAAGCTGTAGGAGTACATTTCATGCCCACAAACACGTCAATCTATTGCAGTGGGCCTGCTCTGATTTATTACCTTTCATTTGAGCCGTGTACGGTGGCGAACTTTGCCGTACGGTATGGGCCCCACAAACAATACTTTGAATTGAAAGTAAACGTGCACTATTTTGTACGGCATGCTTCCTTACTAAAAGAAATGTAAAGATGTTTTGTACACTTTGAATCAATAACTATTTAATGTGAGCTGACTTAAATGTGTTCCTTTGTACAATGTATCAGCTTTCAAATACTTTGGATTCTAGAAAAAGTAAATTGAATTACTATTTTGTTCCAGAAGTTTCTAAATCCACAATGTGATTACTTTGAATGTACACTTTGAATGTCAACTTTGAACCCTTTAATTCCCAAGTTTCTAACTCCCACAAATATTATTTCAGTGGGAACTTTTAATGTCTATTCCTATACTGAAAATGAAAACGTCTGATTTATTACCTTTCATTTGAGCCGTGTACGGTGGCGAACTTTGCCGTACGGAGCTGGCGAGACTTGCCAAAGAATGTACGCTTGACACGTAAAATAATAATAATATCAACTTTGAACCCTTCAATTCCCAGAAGGTTCTAACTCCCAAAATATTATTTCAGTGGGCCCTGCTCTGATTTATTACCTTTGGCGAGACTTGCCAAAGAATGTACGCTTGACACGTAACAAAGAACAAGCTGTGGAGTACATTTCATGCCCACAAAAATAACTTTGAATTGAAAGTAGGTTCTAACAACGAACTAACTCCCGAACGAACGAATTTCGAAAAAAACAAACGGCCTGAACGAACTGATTTATTACCTTTCAGAGCCGTGATAATATTCCTTGGGCTTTACTGTCGTAGCGGACCATAAAATAACTATTTAATGTGAGATGACTTAAATGTGTTCCTTTGTACACTTTGAATGTCAACTTTAAACCCTTTAATTCCCAGATAGTATCTAACCTGATTAATTCAGAACAAGCTGTGGAGTACATTTCATACAAACAATACTTTGAATTGAAAGTAAACGTGCACTATTTTGTACGGCATGCTTCTTAAAAGAAATGTAAAGATGTTTTGTACACTTTGAATGTCAAGCCTTTGAGCCGTGTACGGTGCGGACTTTGCCGTACGGAGCTGGCGAGACTTGCCAAAAGAATGTCCGGTGGACACGTTAGAATAATAATAATATCAACTTTGAACCCATTCAATTCCCAGAAGGTTCTAACCCCAAAAATTATTTCAGTGGGCTCTGCTCTGATTTATTACCTTTATTTGAGCCATGTCCGGTAAAGAACTTTGACGTACGAAGCTGGCGAGGCTTACCGAAAGAGTGTAGGGTGGACACGTATTTTTTTTAACAACAACTTTGAACCCTTACAATTCCCGAATGGGCTAACTCCCAAAAATTATTTCAGTGGGCTCTGCTCTGATTTATTACCTTTCATTTGAGCCATGTCCGGTAAGAACTTTGACGTACGAAGCTGGCGAGGCTTACCGAAAGAGTGTAGGGTGGACACGTATTTTTTCAACAACAACTTTGAACCCTACAATTCCCGAATGGGCCTAACCCTCAAAAATTATTTCAGTGGGCTCTGCTCTGATTTATTACCTTTCATTTGAGCCATGTCCGGTAAAGAACTTTGACGTACGAAGCTGGCGAGGTTTACCGAAAAAGTGTAGGGTGGACACGTATTTTTTTTTAACAACTTTGAACCCCTACAGTTCCCGAATGGGCTATTATTTTTGGGGTTAGGCCCATTCGGGTGTAGGGGTTCAAAGTTGTTGTTAAAAAAAAAAATACGTGTCCACCCACACTCTTCGGTAAGCCTCGCGTACGTCAAAGTTCTTTACCGGACATGGCTCAAATGAAAAATAATCAGAGCAGAGCCGACTGAAATAATTTTGGGGTTAGCCCATTCAATGTAGGGGTTCAAAGTTGTTGTTAAAAAATACGTGTCCCTCGCTCTTTCGGTAAGCCTCGCCAGCTTGTACGGCAAAGTTCTTACCGGACACGGCTCAAATGAAAGGTTATAAATCAGAGCAGGCTCACTGAAATAATTTTTGGGGTTAGGCCCATCGAATTGTAGGGTTCAAAGTACATTTTCCTTTAATCAGAAGTCTTTTTACCTGTCGATACAGGGGGTGCACTTTCATTTATATAAATACATGTATGATAATATTTAGTATGTGTTTAGATGCAGCGGAATAAAAATAGTTCGTTAACAATGTGTTCCACTTTCACTTCAAATGCTGGACATCTCTGGTCATTTAAACGTCAAAAAAAATATATACCGTACTGGTAGATAGATTTTTGTTTAACAGAACGTTTCTTCATAATGGGGTTTTGTGGTTTTCACACATACCGCATTATGATTCTTTGACAAGTTGATTCTCATTGCTAACTTTAGTGGTCGATAGAATTGGTCGCTAGCTTGATTGATCGATGGAATTGGTCGCTAGCTTGAGTCTAGTTGTTTTATGTGCACATTTTTGTTGTCCTCTGTTGTATTCTAAGAAATAAGTCTGACACTTGTCTGGATGATCAGGAGAACTCGATTATATCTAGTATCAAATCATCATTAAAGAAACTAGAACATGGCTTGAATAGTAAGATCAACTCATATATTTAGCTGGCATTGATGGAGATATATAGATTCCATAACTGTAACAAGTGTGTTACGATATTTCTTCACTCGAGACAGTTAAATTTTAGTACTTAAAGCGCGAGGCTTGCCGAGCTTTTTAAATAATTCATGATAACTTAACTGTTGAGAGTGGAGAAATTGTAATGCACGAATTAAAGTGGTGGCATCTGTTTCACTAATGATTTTTATCCTTCCTTTTCAAACATTTGCAGATTTCCTTATCCCAAACATTCTTTTAATTGAAAAAAGGGCGAAGAGGGCAACCAAACATAGTCACAAGTGGAAGAAAACAGACAATACCATGCACGGCAAAAAAGAAACAAAAACAAAAAACAAAAAATTTAACACGGACCACACCAAAAACCGCGGGTGAACTCTGTTGATTGAAGTGCGGTGCTTAAAGTCCAGTGGCAAATATTTTATGCATGTTCAAGACTAGAACAGCTTAACAATAAATACAATATGTAGGTCATGTGTAATAAATGCTGTCGGGGATGAAGATCAGAAAAAAATTGGATTGCGATTGGCAAATGAGGGTATATTGGATATGGACACAAATGCCTTGTAACAGAGTTCTTTCAAAACTTTAACAGAGAGTAACTGCATGGGTTTTTACGTGCATAGAGCGTAGCACTCTTTCTACACGAGCCATCGGATTTAATTTCCCCATTCTGGCTATATACATGTGTATAGAGTGCTTTGGCTGCATTCTTGTACATCCCACCTGCTAGGGGTAAACATTTCTAGAATATGGGGGCCAACAAATGCTTGACCATAAAAAGTGTTTTAATACCACACTTACTTAAAACACAATTACTCATTGTTGCATCGGAAAAATCGTTAATAAATATATAATACCGGCGTCACACATCAGCATATAGCTCCGACGTACGCTGGGCGAGGTGAAAAATCATGTACGCTGCCAATACGCTAGTAATTTTAGATGCATTCAACTGTCAATCATATCTGTATCGTGTGAACAACGAGCTTTAAGCGTGTTAAGGGCATACGATACAGTTTTGATCCATTATTTAAATTTTGATGAAAATTTGCATGTAGGCTATTTTTTACCTGATTAAATCAAATATGTAATAAAAAATATACCTTCATGTGCTACTTTTTGAGTAAATTGATGTTCAAATTTCAGATATTTCCTCAAAATACGGATTTGTGGACGTATTTTTTCCTTTCGATAGAAATACATAACTTTTTTGTTTTAAAAGATAAACACGAGCTGTTTTTTGTTAAATTATTTGTAATTTATGTGTTCTATAAATATTGCATAAATTTGTACATTTTATTTTTACAAGTAACTCAAATTTATCAAATGTTCATGAATGTAGAAAAAACCCGTCATTTTTTGCTGTATATTAATCAAATTTAAAAAATTGCACTATTTACGTTTTCATGAAAATTGGTACACATAATCTTCTTACGTAATCAAACCAAATGTCATTTTAAAAAAAAGGGGTCCATGAACTCGTTTTCAAGTTAAATAAGTTTGAATGATAAAAATCAGTCGAAAACTGAATCTTTCCTGATAAGTCATAGTTTGACGTCGCGAAAATAACAATTTACGTTAGCAACGTCATTACCTCCCCTGTAACTGTATCGTATGCCCTTAAGGGCGTACGAAAAGCGTACATAAGCGTTTATCGGGCGTTCAAGTAACGTTTGTTGGCGTATGTCTGGCGTATGCTAACGTAGATGAAATGCACGCTACGAAGGAAAAAATGTCCCTGGAATGTATTTGAGACGCGTCCCGTTCGTTTCTGGGACGATAATCCGTGCTTTCGGCGTGTCTGGGACGTTAAATTATTGGTTGTTTGTTACAAACACACCCACACACGTTTTAGTAAGAGTCGAACGATCTTGAGGCGTATACAACGTGCCCTAAACGTGTCTCAAACTTATTTGTGGCGTTTTCAACGCGCTTGTAGCGTATGTATTACGTGCGTGTAGCATACAGGTATACGCTTGACAAACGCTAGAGCTAGATGAAAATTTTTATGCTGCATAAAAATTTCCTGGAGTTAAAGCGTTCACCAAGCGTATACCTTTGCATTTCGACGTACTTCAAACTTATACAAAGCGCGTTTAACGATTGCTACAGCGTTCCTCTTGCGTGCACCTAACGTATACGGACTTTGTCAATTTTCTCTGTGCGTCTGGTGCACGCCGGTCTATACGCCAATGTGTGACGCCAGCATTACATTTTGTATTCAGAACGTATTGCTCGTCGTTATTTTCTCTCCAACATGCTTCATAGGGAAAACATTTAAAAATGGAACGTACCTTTAAAAAAATAGAAATGGATTTTAAGAATTTTAAATATATACTGTTCCCAGACTGAACATAGAAAATGTTAGTGCAGTGGGGCATCCGTTTACTATGGACACATTCTTGTTTTACTTTCAATAATTCAAGTGACATTCAAAAGCCATGCTGATACATTACCAGAGACATATTATATGTCTCTGCTAATACTAGGTGTCCAAGATCAAAGAAAAGCTTGAAACAGAGTCACGTGTTTGACGGGAATTCACCAATCAGAATTGAGTTAAGGGATGATCAAAACAAAATAAGATGTTAAAATGAATAGTGTGTGAATATGATGGCACTCGTCACTAAACTGGTCAAACCGTTTGTACAAATGTCAGGAATTTGGCATATCAAATTCTGGAGTTATTTCTTAATTTGATAGGATCCTCACTGTGTAAAAAACATAGACATTCAATGTTTATATGTCTCTGGTTAAAAGGTACTTCTTGCTTTTCATCTTGGGGGATTTTTCGTTACAGATCTTATTAAGATTAAAGGTCAAGTTAAAAAAAAATGTTAATCATGTTCATAATTTCAAATTTACCTAGATGGGTTTTCAGAGAAATGTGCTTCAGTTGTTAATAGTTTATAATTGAAACCATAGTTGTCTTTAACGTGATGTTATAGTTAAAATAAGTATTTTGAGAGTATTGCATGGGAAACATACATCAGGAGCCTGTAATTCAGTGGTTGTCGTTTGTTGATGTGTTACTTATTTGTTTTTCGTTCATTTTTTGTACATAAATTAGGCCGTTAGTTTTCTCGTTTGAATTGTTTTACATTTGTCATTTCAGGGCCTTTTATAGCTGACTATGCGGTATGGGCTTTGCTCATTGTTGAATGGCGTACGGTGACCTATAGTTGTTAATTTCTGTGTCATTTGGTCTCTTGTTGAGAGTTGTCTCATTGGCAATCATACCACATTTTCCTTTTCATATGTGGTACATGTACCCTACTAGTTAAAAATTCATTGTAATTTGTTATGATTAAACAATACACCAAATATCAATATCTTCAAGCACCAGGAAAAAACGTGTGGAAAACTGATTTGCCAGACTGACAGATGGACAGACCGGACAAACAAATGGTAAAACCTAGAGTGTAAACCTCAAGTCCCCTTCAACTTCGTCGGTTTAAGACTTCTAAAAATATGTTGGATAATTACTAACTTACAAATGTATATTGAAGTGTAGCCATGGATGAACATGATTTGTAACTTCAGTAACTATCATGACTATGAATACTCTAAAATCTGCACTTCGTGACTTTTTGCTTTCAGATACTGTAAATTCAGAAATTATTGTGTGCATTTATTATTGCGATTTTGTCATTTTAGACTAGAACGCGATTTTAATTTTGCGATATTAAGAAAAATCCTGTTAAATTCATTTATTTTTTTTTCAAATGCAAGTTAAAATTATATAGACAGGTTTTTCCAATTATCTGCCTTAGTTTGTGACGCGACCCTAGGCGTCCTCGTAGTAGTAATCGCCATTACAACCGTGAAAAAATGTAAACAAGATATACATCTATTTCCCAGACCGCATATAATTACCGTAAACACAAGAATGTGAAGCGTACTTGACCTCGGCAAAATTATAGAATAAATAATAAAGTAATTAGATAAGGAATGGACATTAAAATTATAAGTGTATTGCAAGCTAGGTGTCGTGTCCTTAAAATATAAATAACGGTATTTGATACGTTACACCCGGGACATAATAATTTATATACGAATACTAATTTCAGGTTAAATATCGATTATAATCATTTGGTAATCATAATATCATCTTGCCGGGTCGAATGTGATATATCAGAAAAACAGGTGCAATTTTATCAAACTCATAGAAATTTCTGTGGTGAGACCTAAAATTCAACAATCCTCTAATCCGACGGTCCTATAATTCGACAGCCCGTTTTCTCCGCCGCGCGGTTACTTACATTCTTATGCAAAAAATATACCTATAGACATGTACCGTTTGATGATATACTTTTTCACAGAATAAAACGATTGTCACAAAGTTTGCTTGTGGTTCGACTCATGTACATACTGCTCAAAATTGAGTGACGTTTTCGTATCACTTTTGTCTCCGCATGAATTTAGTTATTAGGTGTTCGATTCAAATTTCTTTTGCAGAAAGATTACTTGACATAAAACTACTAGTATGCATAGTATAAAATCATGCTCCAGCCCGTGCTAAAAATAAATGAATGTCATTAAACCACAAAAGACGCAAACGTGTAAATTAAAAGCAATGATTAGTTATATGTTTTAAAAGCGTCATTTAGTGTTTTGCCAACTCCCCCTCCCCACCACCCCAAAACAGAGGTCTCGTATATTTTCATACTGAATCAGTCCCCGGTGTATATAACACAGTGAAAAACACTATTAAACTATTTCATTAGGGATGTATATTGGACCATCGGACTACTGAACTGTCGGAATTTCGGATCGTCGGATTATGGCTACGCCTCCGTAGGTTCTGGTAAACTATTTGATTACCAAGACCTTTGAAAAATCCTTTCTAATGTGTAAAATTTTATAACTCATGCACAGAATAATCGACTGAGGAAAGTTCAAATAAAGTTTCAACAGAAAATACGGTATACGTTGTATAAAGACAGCAAATGAATATATACTTTAAGCACACATGCCTTCATATATGGATCATAAAGACAAGGTTTATAGAGAAGTGCCCTTAATAGAAAGTTTTGCTGGGATTTGTCTATGGATGCAGTTGTTTGTAAAACCTTTATATTTTTCAGAAAGAACTGGCTACCAGGAATAAGATAGTTTACAAGCCTTACTTTTCGAAATATGAAAGCGCCATCCAAAATATCGAGCTACAGCTGATCTGCAATATCGCAGTGAAAAATTAAATTATGTTGTAATTCCACTAAATTAAAGAAAATTTAGTTACATAAGTATACAATAAGGCGTAACTGTCATTCATAATATGTCTATACGCTGACATGGTTTCCCCCTTTTATTCAATTTTGAACTCCTTACTCCTCTGTTAGCAATATGTTTGTCTGAGTTAATGTTGTCGGAACGTTTGTCCATTTGGCAGCATAAAGATAGTCTTCATGTATAAAAAAAGTTCGTCTCTTCATACTTGGTTGATTTGCATCCAATTCTAACTACATGCATGTAGCCTCGGGGTAGGTTTCATTGTTATTATCTAAAGAAATGTACAGGAACGGATTTAGGGGTGCCCGGGCCCCTTTATGAAGCTTCAATCATGGTTAATCCAGACTTTTTTCCGCTTCCACTACAAATTGTGTCTTGTTTGGGGTCCCCCTTTTCAAAATCCTGGATCCGCATCTGATGTGTAGATATTCTATACAAACAGAAGCAGATGAACTATAGACATCGGATTAATTTTCATAGATAATTTAAGTTTTTTACAGTCGTTTGACAGCGTGTCAACATTCGTCTGCCAGTGTAATTTTACTTTCATAACAAGTTTTATAAAAAAAAAACGAATTATGTGCAGTCGGCACAACTTGTATAATTCACATATTTTATTGATTTTTGAAATTTTCTACGATTATTTGTACAACTATTAACTGCACAAGAAATGCCTCCACCTTTTTTATAACTGTCGGCAGTATCCATAGTGAAATAAATAAGAAAATGAAGGAAATACAAATGTAAACAGAAAATCGATAATGTTTTGATCAATACACGTGCGTTATTTTTCACGGTTGTAATGGCAGATAGGTCACGTGCGAGGTTAATGGATGCGCCCATGTTTTCTAGGTCAATTATAGATAAACCCGTCTATAGCTATATTGAAGTGTAGCCATGGATGAACATGATTTGTAACTTCAGTAACTATCATGACTATGAATACTCTAAAATCTGCACTTCGTGACTTTTTGCTTTCAGATACTGTAAATTCAGAAATTATTGTGTGCATTTATTATTGCGATTTTGTCATTTTAGACTAGAACGCGATTTTAATTTTTGCGATATTAAGAAAAATCCTGTTAAATTCATTTATTTTTTTTTCAAATGCAAGTTAAAATTATTGCGATTGTAACCCAGTCGCATTTTTCGCATTAATAAAAACATCGCAATAATTTCTGAATTTATAGTAGTCATTTTTTGTGATATATACCAATCGGATGAGTCTTATCATTTCTTACTGATTTTTTGTCTGTTCTAATGTTGTGCTGGAACGTCTTTTTTACCGCAGAAACTGTGCCACTTTTACTATGAAGTTTCCTAAAAAAATATGTCATAGAATTGAAAGTTCATATGCACTGCTATGTTTTGTCAATAGTTAGGCCAGGGTTTTTTAATTTGTTGGTTTACGGATCCGCCGAGCCTATTTTTCCGATTTGCAGCCTGAATAAAAATAAAATTGACATTTCATGCTTTTTTATTCCCGCCGACCCTAACAAATGCATTATCCCTGAAAAATAAATAAAAATATTCTTTTTTTAATGAAATGAAATGCATTAAACACTAACAGAATTGATAACACTTTGTGTTGTGAAAAAATAAAACTTCAAAAATAATCCGTATGTTTACGTATCTAAAAATAGACAAATAACTGACCTTGAAATGTCATTTGCGCAAATAATTTTGCGGAACGAAACCTGTGTTTAAAACTCATTACACAATAAGTTCGTTTCTCGTATTTGTCATAATTCCGTAAGATGCATCATCTCATAGAAAAATGGAAAATGGACTTGTCCAAACGTGAAAGACGTCAAGTTAACCTACAAGATATAAACAAATCATTTCGAATTTTCTTGTTTCATAGATATAAAAAATCGTCCATTTGGATATAAAAAACGGGAATGCATGACAACTGATGAACCCGATATCCTCGTTTTTCCAGTGGACAAGTCTATTACGTTTTTGACACGAATGTTGAAACTTACTTTCGTACGACGTATTTTAATTTGTTCTTTATCAGTTTTCGTGCTTGAAGATCATTATTGCTTCGCATCACGGTGCGGAGCTATTAGTTTCAATCGAAATACACGCCATCTTGAATAAATTACTGTTCACGTATAGATTCTGATTGGATGCGGCTGAGATACAGCAACAACTATTGGCTTAAATGAGATAAAGAATTACAGACTTTTCTCGGCCAAGATAAGACATTAAATGCTGGAAAATTGACTATGTGTATTTCAGTTCCGATCAACTGTCATTAATTCATGTTCTTTTTATTATGCATACATTTCACACATGAATTCAATATTGAAATATCAATTATTAATACGTGTTTATTTGCTTTGTTACTCTGCAATTTGCACGATTTGCTTTGCTAAACAATGTTCATATACAATGTTTACAAAAATGCATCATCTGTAGCTTGTAACTTCTGACAATCTAGGCACACCTCCAGAGTCGTGTTTATTTATAATTGTTTTAATTTTCAACAAGAAATTTAGATTTTTTAAAAGCATGGGTATATAACGCGTACAGACACTCTTAAACAACATCAATTTTTTATCAATCAATATCTAAAAATATCACATATCCAATACTATTTAACAACCACATGCACACATATTACCTTAAATTAGGGTAGAGCGAAGCAGTCCATAGCTTTTTAGAAAGCTAAAACTTGTTCAACTAGTTTCCTGAAATTGATAAAGAGCTACACGGATCTGTTTTTTTCTTGTTTGTGAAATGACGATTTAATTTCGTCTTTGTCCGTGGACACAACCCCCCTTTTTGGAAATTATTAGACGATATCATGCATTTGATGGTTATGACAGCTGAGCAATAATATTTCATCGAACTAAAATTTAAGAAATGATGACAAAATAGCATACCAAACATATTGTTAGAAAGGTGAAATATATTTTTTTCGCATATTTTTCTGTCTAGAAAGATATTTTTTTTTTTTTTCCGACCGACCGACCCGACTTTTTCTTGGGAAAAATCCGTAAACCAGCAAATTAAAAACCCTGGCCTTAATATATAGGGCTCACTGCCACTGTGTTGCATATTTTCAACATTTATATGCCTCTAACTTTAAGAGTTTGAGCTTATACTTAAATTCTATATTACCCCTCCCTTCATGCACTTTGTGTAACTATCCATGTGTATTTATTCTGATAAAATTCCCAAGTTGTGTCTCTATGAGCATATAAGATGAAACATAGAGATCATATCTGGGGAACTAGTAGGTAAACAAAATAAAATATCCATGAATATTATATATCTCCCCAAAAGAGGAGTGGTTTGAGAAACAACTGTATTTACAAAGTGCAACCTTTAGTTGCTCATATCTGTAATTTGGTTTCTGGTAAAAAGATGTATAATTGGATCACACCACATCATCGTATTTTTATATGGCATAAGCAAGAGTGTGAATAACACCATTTCCAATAATCATTAAAAACCAATTATAATAAAATTCAGTTACAACTTAAGAAATCATTTATTTTGCTTCTTCAGGGCTTTCTTTTTTCTTTCTTACTTTTCTTTTTATTTTCTTTTTGTTTCATCCTTCTCACATCAATTTCAGTATATTTATCAGTTTCTATGTTTTTAAACTTTTTAGTTTTCTTTCTAACTTCATCTTCTTCAGAATTACTTTGAACATCAGAATCCGACATGAACGCTATAAAATCATCACCGAAAGATGTAGTGTTCGCCTTTAGACATCCTTTTTATAAACATAAAATCTAGAATAATCCTGAACACTAGAATTCATTACAGCTGGTTGTTCCGTGATAAGACATGCTGGTTTTATTTTGTTTGATGATGATGATAATAATGTTTTGGTAATATTTGTATCTCCCTCTATCTCCTGTTTACTTCTGTCATTCTCTGAACCAGATTCAACATTATATTCTATTATCTCCCTTTGAAATAGATTCAATTCCACTATCTCCCTTTGATTCACCTATTGTCTTTCCTTCTTTTGAACCAGCATATTTTTAATTAATTGTTCATCCTTTTTGTTTACTGTCCATGCTTTTGGAACAACACTTTTCACAAAGTCTATAAATTCTTTAAAGTTCAGTTCTGCTTCACTAGCATCGTCCGTTTTTTAAAAACCCAATAGCAACAGATCCAATATGTTTTGTATCGGACAAAGTCTTACTTAGATTGTTGATGTAAGTGCTACACATTTTCTAGTTTTAGACAAACCAATCAAATGTTGAGTAAGAATCGGTGTATTAGCAGATTTACAAGTGATAATTAGTTGCAAGCCGTCTTTCTCTAGCACTTTTGTAACACAGTTTACACCAAACACAACCTGTGAGTCTAAGCTTCTTTTTAGTTTGTTGAACTTCTTCATTTACCAAATTTTTTCTTTTCAATCCAGCTTTTTCCTTCGGCATGGCGAATTTTTCAAAACTTGTTGCTAATTTCTCAATCAAACAAACTTCTACTCCATTTTCTAAAGAAGGCCATGTAGTGTTGCTATACGGATTCATTAGAACATGTTTTATTACAACTTTCTTTGGTTTATCTGGCTTCCCAGATTTTGCCGGTTTAGGCATATTTGCCCTTAAACTTGCCTGCTGCTGTTGTGGGTTTAGTACTGGGGCAGCCATTTTAATTTTAAAGTTTCTTTTGTGTCTCTTCTGTTCAAGTTTATCCTGATACCATGGCAGTCACTAATACCTATAAAAATGTGAAAGTAAATATTTGTATAAATAAACTCATCATAGATACCAGGATTAAATTTTGTATTTACGCCGACGCGCGTTTTGTCTATTAAAGACTCATCAGTGACGCTCGAATAAAAAAAGTTAAAAAGGTCAAATAAAATACGAAGTTAAAGAGCATTGATGACCAAAAAATCCTAAACGTTTTGCCAAATACAGCTAAGGTAATCTATTCCTGGGGTAGAGAAGCCTTAGAATTTCAAAAATTCAAAAGTTTTGTAAACAGTTAATTTATGAATATGACCATATCAATGATAATTCATGTCAGCACAGAAGTGTTGACTACTGGGCTGGTGATACCCTCGGGGAATTAAAACTCCACCAGCAGTGGCATCGACCCTGTGGTTGTAAATAAACTCATCATAGATACCAGGATAAGCACATGCACAGTTAATTATTTTGTACATAAATCAGGCTTTTAGTTTTCTTATTTGACTTGTATTACATTTGTTTTACATTTGTCCTGGTCACCTCGGGGCCTTTTAAAAAACATGTAGCCAACTATCCGGTATGGGTTTAACTCGTTGTTGAAGGTCGTACGGCGACCTACAGCTGTTATTTTCCGTGTCATTTGATCTCTTGTGGATATTTGCCTCATTAGCAATCATACCACATCTTCTTATTATTTATATAATGTATAAATCATGTAGTATATTAAAAAAAAAACGAAAGAAATGCTCCAATTGATGAGCCTGTATAACTGAGTTAAACGCATGTGGAAATAAACAGCTGCGCCATGAGCGCATGATACGCCCTTCGTGTTTTTGAAAGAATAAAGTTAAATAACTTCTCAATGTTATATATATCAGAAATTTATAAAAAAAATCTAAAGGAGTCAACAGATATAAACAATTCACCAAAGTTTCATGAGAACTGCTGAAAGTATTTTTGAGTTATTGTCTGAAAACTGGAAAATACCCCCATTTTTAATGAATAAAACCCCATAACTCGGAAATGTAAAATCAAAAGGGAGCTTACGTCAATAGATATGAGCAATTCCCCAAAGTTTTATGAAATTGGTTAAAACGTTTTTGAGTTAATGTCCGACATGTTGACGACAGACGGACGGACAAAGGCATACCATAATACGTTCCGTAAACGGGCGTATAAAAATATGTCATATGCCATATATTAATATATTTACTTAGAAATTATTAAAAGTTATTCACAACAATGTATAATATATATGCATACTGTAAATTTAGAAATTATTGCGATGTTTTTATTATTGCAAAAAATGCAACAGGGTTATCATGAATCACAAAATTTAAACTGGCATTTTAGTCTAAAATGACAAAATCGCAATAATAAATGCAAGTAATAATTTCTGAATTTACAGTAATACGGAAATAACACATTTGTGTCACATGAAAATTCAATTGATTGGTTGACAACCATATCTAAATTTTTGTAGATGCGCAGCTGATCATTTCTGTTGTTCATACACATTTGGTCGAATTTGTTTTGAATTTTTAGATTTGTTGAACATATTGTCAAGTTGATTCTTTTATCAGTTCTTACCTATCTTTAAATGTAAAACGCAAGTAGATTTCAAGATAATATAGGTAAAATCATGAAAGTTGTTTTAAACTTGATGATCACTTAAAAGGGGGGGGGGGGGACTACTCTCTTGAGTAGTCAATTTATTTCTTAAGCAATATTGACATTTTGTAGATATATTGCTAATAAATGTTTTCAAATATAAATAGCTAATCAAACATGATTAAGCAAGCAACAACATGCCTGTCCCAAGTCAGGAGCCTGTAGTTCAATGGTTGTTGTTTGTTCATGCCCGTCTTGTTTGTTTTTTATTGATTGTTTTGTAATAAATTAGTCTGTTAGTTTGAATTGAATTACTTCATATTTTTCATATTCAGGGCTGTTTATAGCCACCTTTACAATATTATATGGATTTTTCTCATTGTTGAAGGATGCATTTTTGGTTGCGTATAACTACTTACATCCAATTCACTTGAACTTAGGTGGATAGTTAGTCTCATTGGCAATCATACCACATCTTCTTATCTTTAAATTATGTTGAATTGCTATCGTTTTTGCTGTATATTTGTCTATCTTTTGAAAAAAATGCTTAAATTGGTAAAATACATTTTAATGATATTAGCCTTGATCAGGTCAATAACTTCTTAAGGTGGTCATCATGTTACATGTAATTGGTCATTTTGAAAGGTATAAGTCAGATATGTATTCAATATACATGCTGTTGTAAAAAATACTTATAGTTCCAAGATGTCAATTTTACTGTGACCGATTTTATTTTACACATTAAAGTCACATGTCAGAAATCTATGCAGTTTTGTGATCAAATCATTGTCTGCATGAAAAAACATACATACAAGAGATGTCGCATTACTGTAGGTTTTCAACAGGAAGATGGGGTCAAAATAAAAGTGTGGTCCAGTTTTTCATTGCATGGAAATCTATTTAAATCATTACATTTCATTAGCGAATCAAGAAATTTTATATGGGGCCTACCGAGTGCCTGAGAGAGGGCCTGCTCAAGTCATAACTTAGTGATTCCCTTAATAATCAACATTTTTTTCACACAAAAACAGGGGCCCTGGCCCATAAATCCGCCTCTACATTTGCTTAATTCGTCTGTAAGCAAGGCATCTTGAAAACAATCATGCACAGAAACATGTCATGTGACTGTGTGATACAAATCTTTTTTATATACTAGTATATATATGGACACTATTTTCTGCTCATTGCCCATATTTTATTAATATTGACAGTGCCTGTGACTGTTGGAACTCATTATTTGCAAAAAAAGAATTAATATTCTCCATAGTATTAGGCGCTATAGGAGAGTTTCAGGATACAGATAGTTGTTGGTTCAATGTTGAGTCTTGAGCATGTTTAGAGTTGTACATTTATCAACATGGTCACATGACATGTTTCTGTGCACATTCCTTGTTTACAGATTTTTAAACAGCTCGATTAAAAACAAATTTAAACTATAGACAATGATAGACTAAAGTTGGAAAACAGCAAATATAAAAAGAAGATGTGGTATGATTGCCAATGAGACAACTCTCCACAAGAGACCAAATGACACAGAAATAAACAACTACGGTGCAGTCCGTTGTATCCTCGCACCTAAGACATGACTTCACTACATTCAACTGATAAAACCAATAATTGGATAATATTATGTGAACACATTCATAACATACTTTTATTTCATAAAATCTTCTGTTTGTATGGTTTCACCCTCAAGATTTTGTGTAATGTGTGTCAAAAATTAGGGAAACCCCTGTTCTGAGAGTTCCTCCAATGTCCGGTGATATCGTGCATGCCTTCCAAAAAAGCTTATTTTGAATAAAGGAAAAATTTTATACTACGAAATATGATAGCTGAATTTGAACCAAACACACTGCCAAGGATGCAGAGCAAAAATTATTTCAATCTGATATAAATTTGACTTAAATAAAACAAGTTTTATCTGATGATGTAATTTTTTTAATGGAAATTGGCCAAAAATTGTAAATCACGGATTGCAGTTATTAATTAAATCTTAGAACTTATCAATTTCATTCTTTTTATATCCCTTCGGAAGGTTAAAACACTTACAAGAACGATTTCATTTGTGTAACTGTGTTGATATGACGATATCAGCCAATCCGCGATATCACCGGCCGCGCGGACACCGGGGACTCCACTATATAGGTCACAGTACGGCCTTCAACAATGAGCAAAGCCCATACCGCATAGTCAGCTATAAAAGCCCCGAAATGACAATGTAAAACAAAGTACATTTGTGTTCATATAGGCAGAGTGTATATGAGTCATTTTCAAAAAATGTCGAATTTTCAGTACACCCATGCTAATTTTTTTTATTTCTAATGGAAAATGCAGTTGTAAGTGTTTAAATGAAAGTTTGTAGGATTTATGAGTCAGAACATTAATAATAAACACGATTTAGATCTATTTTGATAAGATTAAAATTAATTTAAGTCCGATTTTTGCGTAATTTATGTGCGTACAGTGTCAGAGTAACACATTTCAAATGATTTTTTTCCCTATTTTCTGATCGCCTTGATATCTGCAAAAGGGACATTTTTAGAAAGTTAATAATAACTCTAACGAAAAATCGCAGCTTCTTTATCATTATATGTAACATTTTTTTCTAAAATTCATTAAATTCAATCAGCGTACATGAAGTTCATGTCCATCCTGTTATCGCTACTTAAATCAGCCGTTAAATTGTTCTCCCTATGAATATTGAACTAGTCAGTATTGATTTCAAAAGCGCAAAGTCACCTAAACATTTAACACAGAATGTTTCTTGTATAACAGTGTAGAGAAAAGTTTTTTCAAGACATTTAGTGAAAAAAAATAGTGGGTACTTTTTTGTCATGTTTACGCTGTTACCAACATATTGATATATAATATATAATTTATTAGCCTCCTATTGGAGAGTATATAACAAAGCAGACAATTACAATTAATCATATACAAACAACACGAGTTATGATTTACACAGAGACAGTTAATAAAGACGGGATCACGACGAAAAGTTCAATTATTTACATATGTGCTTTAAAGTATTTTAAAGATAATTTGTGTACTACTAGTAGCAGTTGTAGTTCTGTAACAATTTACAAGAATTGTAAATAAAATTTACACACACAAAGTTAAACTGTTCACTTTCCTCATTCTCTAGATCAAAATCGGTGTCACAGGCAAGAATACAATTTAGCAATTTATTGTCAGTCATATTTCCTAAGTGAACACTAAATGTAATCGGGTTTATGTCTATAACACTCCTCCAAAATTGATCTCGAGCATCAACTGTATAGTCACATGATAGTATTGCATGAGTACAAGGATCATCAAAAAGTTTACCACATTTATCACATAATATTCTGTTGTTTTGTAAGTTTTCACGTATAAGACAGCACGTTGATGTTACAAAATGGGCCTGCCTGCGCATCAGTGGGTGACGTAGTGCTACTCTCCACGCCGCATGCGGTACACAAAACGAGTGAATGTCTTTAAAAACAACAAAATCAGGATCCACTGCAATACGATGATGCCACTGTACTACTTCAACCTGATAAATTGACGACTTGACTATCGATTTCCAAGTTGCAGAACTTGGAAATTGTCCATCATTGAGAAACTGATTTACATATTTCGATAAACCATATTTTGTGAGTATTTCAATAATGTCACAAGCGAAACCTAATCTGGTGTCATATTGATTATATCTAGCATCAATGAGTCTACGGAGAAGAATACGGAATGAGACAGCTGCGCATGGAAGGCGACATGTTCTTCCAAAGAACAACAGTTTTCGTTCACATATAAAACTTTCAATTGAAAGCCATCCTAACAATGACAAGGACATGTCGCTTATTGTTCTTCTTGGTAAACCTTGTATAAATTTACAAATATAGTGGTGAGTTCTTTCAAGCATCAGTGTTTCAGTGCAGGTAAGTTTTCCCCAGAGTTCACAACCGTATAGTGCTTTCGGATAGCAGAGCTGACGGATAATCTTTGCGCATACAATTGGATTTACAATGGCTGGGTGTATTCCAAGGCGTATAACTGATGTCGTCGTCGAGCGCAAGGTTCGACAAGCTTTAAGAGTTCTGTCCATTGTTTTTAAAGATGTATCTAGTTGAATACCAATATGTCGAGCAGAAGTTACATAGTTGATCGGTTCTTGATATAGATATGCTGGAGTAGAAGTTCTGCGTTTACCGAATTGTAATAATTTGCTTTTGCTGGTGAAAACGTGAAACCCCACATGTTACTATAGTTCTCACATATTGTTACCATCCGTTGTGTCGAAACGCAGTTTGTAGCAATATCGTCTGCCTGAACTGGAGAGCTAGCATTAAGATCATGAAAGAATGCACCTTCTTTTGAAGATTCTAGTTCGTTTATAAGGTCATTTATAAAGATCAAGTACAGTTTAGCTGACAACGACTTCCCTGACGAATACCTCGCTTTAGTTCAAACCATTTAGACAATTTACCATTTGATGACACGGCACCATACAGATTAGTGTACATACTGTCAAGCAAAAGCCAAAGTTTACCATGAGCTCCGTACTCGTGCTGTTTTAAACGAAGTCCATCATGCGGAACAGTATCGAAATCTTTCGTGCTGTCGAGTAAAACAATATAAATAGACCCATTTTTTTAAATATGATGAAGGGTGACTTCTTGAAGATTAAAAGACGCATTGAGGCTGCTTAAGAGCTTTTGTTTACGATTACAAGCTTTGAAGTTTGTAGTCGAAAAAACAGTGCAAAATGTTCATACCAAATATCACATATATCGTCAGGATCGGTGTATAGAGAATGCCATCTTTCTTAGGCGCCGTACATCCGGAAGACTTCTTCTTTCGTCTGTTTAAAATGTTCCATGCATGTTTTTGATCTATATCGATTTCTTTTTCTAACTTGCGTGCAGTTGAACTTTCAAATTCATCAAATGCTTTACGAAGTGCAGCACGAAAAAGTTTTTTTGTATTTTTATATGTCACAAATGCATCACAATTGCTGTCATGGCAATGACATTGATTTATCCATTGTTTTCGAGCGGATCTCATGTTGTTACGTAAAAGAGTCGGGTTGTTGTTCCAGTATGGTTTCATGTAACCTTTATAATTGATATGTGGTAAAGTTTCAATCTCAGCAGTTTTTATAGAATTGATAATCTCATCGTGATAACCTTCAATCGTTGTTTCGTTAATTTGTCCACTAGGATACTCTAAGGACCACAGATTTTGAGATACTGCATAAGAATAGTCTGTTATTGTGCCTTTATTTCGCGCACGGTCCCATGCCACTTTTGGACGATTTACAAACACTGGAGGTACATAGTACTGGGTGGTAATCAGAGACACAAAAAGTATGTTTGTCTAAGACACTCGCTTTCCGAATGTTTTCAATTTTGTCAAAGTTAATTATAATATGATCTATTCCGGTAGCCGGACCTCCATGATGCGACTGAAACGTACAAACGGGTCCCTTGCAAATCGACTCCATATTTACAGACACTAGGTTATGTTCAATCATAAGTGAACGGAAGAAATCACTTCTTCGGTCTGCTGAAAACATGTATCTTGGTCCATTGATTTTCGTATTAAAGTCGCCCATAAAACTACTGTCCCAATTTACTGATAAGTAGCATATAGTTCAAACATATATTCTACATGTTCACGAAAGAAATCAATTGAGTGAGAAGATACAGGTAAGTACGCACAAAACGCAAAAAATGTTTCACAATTTGGAATATTAACTTCAATTCCAAGGAATCTAGAGTTGTTACAGTCTATCACCGATGTATACGGATAAATGACTTTCGAGACTAAGAATGCTACTCCTGATCTATCATTAACTCGTAAGGATTCAATATTTGATTCGTCTACGCCTGGAGTCAAGTATATGCAATTGATATGATCGGAGCCAATGCTCAGACAGCGCACAAATGTCAATATTATTATTACATAAGACTTCTGAGAGATAGGGAATGCTAGAAAAGATTCCTCTGCAATTCCAACACATGAAATTTAAACTATTCGTATCCATGATTGTTGTTGTTAGGTACCAAAATTGAATGTTCTGCTGCAAATTGCTCCCATGGCAACCACGGTTTAACAAAAATGCCCTTTGGCCAGAATTCAGGATTCTTAATCAGAGCTTCATCTTCAGCTGCGACATTCAGGTGAGCAGATGCACTCCGTCTGTAGTGTTTGTCAAAATATCGTAGGAAAGTCACCTTTATGTTCCGACTATCTAAAAAGAACGCATTGCATTTTCGGATGAAGTTCGTTTATCGATTCCGCCAACATAAAATCGGGATATTCTCTTCTTCTTTCTTGATACACCTCTAAATTCGGAAGATGGAGGATTACATACGGATCTTGGAAAGTGTACATCAATCTTGTGTGTAGAGTCGTTTTCGTTTTCAGGGTTCTTTGGTGCAAGTTTTGTCCTTTTAACAAATGACGCTTCAACTTCGGGTTCATTTATTTGCGGTGATTTTTGCAATACATCTGACACTGATTCGCGTGTTTTTGATTTGCCTATGTTCGAGCGTAGAAATTCGTCAGATTGCATTTCAGATACAATTTTGGCATATGATTTTTGTATGTTGGTCTCATTCGTTTTTGCATTCCGTTCAACTGTGTTGATACGTTTCCTAATATCAGTTATTGATGAGGTAAGTGAGGATGATGACAAGTCATATTTTTCTATGCTGGTTATAGTGTCTTTAAGTTGCTCACTTAAAACCTGAACTTTGTTACGCAATGAATTTACACCGGAGGCTTTTGAGTCAGATATTTTTGTAATTCGGATACATTCAGAGTCGAGTCTTGACTTGGTTTCATTACACAATTTTATTGTCGCCTCAAGTTTTGACTTGCTTTTCTCGGCTTGAACTTTCCTTGTGGAAATTTCCAATTGTAAGGACTTCACTTTATTGGTTAGTTATATAATGGCGTTTTTGTTTGTTTCGTGTATTTTTGAACTCTGACATAGTTTTTCCGACATATCGGTAACCGACTATTCCATATAGGATGTTTCGTCCTTCAATCGTGAAATAGTAGATCTTGATAAATTGAGCTGATTTTGAATGTTAATTAACCTTTCATTCTGCTTGTTTATTTTGCTATTCATCGATCTATTTTCTATTTCAAGTTTGTCTAGTTTTTGTTTGTCCCTTCGTAGTTTTTCATGTGTCAATTTCATTTCTATAATACACCGTGTAGAACGCCACATGCGGGTGTCGGCTATGTTTGACATGGGGTGGCAATTTCGAAGCGAAGAAAAACTAACAAGGTAAGTTCAAGTATCAAAATTTCTTTTTTAGAAGTACCCTCATTTTGTAATGTGTTATCATAATATAGTAGATGTGTTTGAATTAAAAGTATCATATGAAGACCAATTAATATGCAAATGTATTCTATTTTTATTACAAGCCTCTACCCTTGAGACGCAAAATCTGACACCCTGAGCAACACCCTATATTTTAATGAAAATTAGTTTTGAAACCAATTATTTTTAACTAAGAAGCTGGTATTTGGTTAAATTCCATGAGAGGAATTCAATTCTATATAAATGATACGGAGGTAGTTGTCAAAGTAGTTTTTATCAAGAAATTTGAATATGAAGCTTCAAAATCTACAACACGGAAAACTAGGGAGAGGTGTTTGAGAAAACAGAGCACTGAAAACGACTGCTTCTGCTTGAAAAAAAAATTTTTGTTAGTTTTCTAATTCGGTTCCTTCCGTGCAATACTTCGAAAATTTTGTTAGTTTTTCTTCGCTTCGAAATTGCCACCCATGTCAAACATAGCCGACACCCGCATGTGGCGTTCTACACGGTGTAATAGAACTTTCGATTTAAATGATAGTTTCTCGCATACACAAATCAGGTATTTCTACAGGAGTAGACGAAACCAGGTTTACATCCAGGTAAGTGCGTATTGTTATGCGTTTACTTTTTACATTGGCTAGAGGTATGGGGAGGATTGGGATCTCATAAACATGTTTAACCCCGCCGCATTTTGCGCCTGTCCCAAGTCAGGAGCCTCTGGCCTTTGTTAGTCTTGTATTATTTTTACTTTTAGTTTCTTGTGTATAATTTGGAGTTTAGTATGACGTCCATTATCACTGAACTAGTATATATATTTGTTTAGGTGCCAGCTGAAGGACGCCTCGGGTGCTTGAATTTCTCGCTGCATTGAAGACCTATTGGTGACCTTCTGTTGTTGTCTGTTCTGTGGTCGAGTTGTTGTCTCTTTGACACATTCTCCATTTCCATTCTCAATTTTATGAATTATTTCTACCAGAGGATTTGCTGCTTAAGGATTCTTTCAAGTCATCGCAGTAAGCCTGAGAACAAAACTATCTCGTCCAAGCTTTTGTACCAGAGGTTCACCATTTTTTTTATTTTGGTTGAATACGCTTTTTTAAGACTGCAGAAGCAAAAGGAAAGTCGGCTCTACCTTTTGCTTTTATAAAATATTGCATTCTCAATTGTTCTAATAAGTCGGGGTTATTTATTGTTGCAAATATTGCATAAACATGAGATAAAGGAGTCTCTTGGTAGATTACTGCATTCATTTTCGATGCGTTGGAAAATTGTTTCATTTTCATTAGGCAGTTGTTCATAATTTATGACTGAATCTTCAACTAAATATTCAGATGAACCAATACTAAGAAAATGCTTTGCTATCATTGAAGAGTCGCTCTTCAAACTGTGTATTTCACTTTCATCGTTAATGCAGTAAGACTTCTGAGCTAATTGTAATGAACAAGGTGTTAACTCGGTATACGTTCGATCTACCGTTATATCATTATGATCCATTGTATATTTAGCACATACTTACAACTTCTCGTCCAATCAAATTGCTTGAATTTGCCTTCTAATTTTCATAGTACATACTTTTTCCGTGTACTAAGCCCCTCGCTCTAAATTTCATAGTATATACCTTTTCATAGACTAACCTAGACATAGTCTACAGATTATTTTACCCTTACGGCAATGCAAAGTCTAAAGTCCAACTTTAACATAACATTTGAACCTGTACGCTACTTAAAATGACAAACTCTTACGTGAGTTGTTTTTAGTAATGGTTGTGTAATGTTAAGTTTTTTCAATCACTTTGTTTAAAGTTTATATGTTGAAATGAAAGGAAAAACTCACAAAAATTCCGAACAGTGTGTAGAAATATCCAAAAGAACGATATCCAGCACAGTATTAAGAAAATAAAGTTTGTAAAAACTATGAAAAAATCAAAAATAGTAGGAGCACTGACGAACACATCTATTACAATCAAGGGACGTAATTTATTATACTTGTAAAAAGTGCAATAACGTGTTGGAAACCAAAATCACAACAGAAAAACATTATCACTTCATCAAAGGAAGTAGTTATTTCACAACAGCATTCAAAATTGAAGACATTTGTCTATCCTGTTATGTCTATCCTGTTACTATGGTTGCTGTGGTTACAGTAACAAGATTGACAATAGTAGACAGAAACGTCTTTAAAAAGTTTATAATAACATATAGTTGCACACATAATGAAATGTTTCGTTGTTTGAACTCATCTAAAGGTTATAAAGTCTTAATCTTCGCAATTTAGCATTTGCAGATGCAAGCCTGCTATCGGTAACAGGATAGACAAAAAGGTAACAGGATAGAACTTAATATAGTGATATATCATTAACGTACGTTCCTGTTACCAATAAAATAAAGACAAAAGTAAACCAACATGCGAGGGATTTACTTGATGTTGGCTTTATTTGAAAAAGAGAAAAAATGCTGAACATTATGAATTGCTATCTTAGACTTGCGTTACTGGTGGTTATTTTCATAACCTTTGAAAACCCATTTTTAGAGGCATTTTTCAGTACAGCATGAAAAATTGGCAAATAATCTATTATTTCACAGAATGAATATATACAGAAGTTTTTACTTTTGAACACCATATTATTGGCTACGAAAAACAAGCTTAAAATTTTTTCGAATCTTTTTCTAAATAACCCGAAATTTCTTCTGAACATGGTAACAGGAGAGACAAAATATTGCACTACCTATCAAAAAATGTTTCAAAATATTCTTGTATGACATTATCAAGATTGCATCTTTTTAGATGTTGTTCTATAAGTACTGTTTGTTTTAATTTGCTTATAACGAGGGTTGTTTGAATAAGTAACTTTAAATCAATTTTGAAATTTCAAAATTCGACATTTTTGAAAATGACCCATATATGTCTCTGATATACATTGTAGGTAACTGCTGCACTAGTCCAAATAATTATGACGTCTCGTCTAATTTGTTTTAAATCGAGCTGTTAAAAATCTGTGAACCCCATGCATAGTGATACCCTTATTATTGGTTTGAGAACATATCATGCACTTTACCTGACTCTTAGCTGATTATGTGTCGATATCATTATACAAATATACACATTGAAAACGTGTGCTCTGATCTTTGGGTAGGGAATAGAATGGGGATGATGCGACGATTTATCAAATTTGAAATATAATGAGATTTCATCATTTAATATATAGATTAAAGAAAAAAATTAGAATACCTCTCAGACGTCTTGGGCATCCTGACATCATTCTCAAACCTAAACAGATTGAAGTGCTGGACGAAATCGTGAAAGGAACGCTTGAGACATTAGCGATTTTGCCAACTGGCTATGGGAAGAGCATTTTATACCAATTGGCGTCGCTAATCTTGGACCGCACTGTGATTGTTTTCTCACCACTCAGTGTCATCCAAGAAGAGCAAGTTAAAGAATCGAACGCCTCGGCACTGAAAAGTTGTATCTTGAAGAGGGTGGTATAAAGGGTTATTTTCGTGTAACGTGTTTTGCCATTTTTATTTCACGTGCAGCCGTGAAAAAGGTTCGTTATTCACCGTGTTTCGTGCAATCGATAAAAAGATCAACGTGCAAGAAATTTTAATTGTTCGTTCATCGTGAAATGGCATTTTATTTCGCGTTCTTCCGTGCAGATACCCCCCCCCCCCCCTTTTGTACTCTGTAGAACTTTTTTTTTTAGAAATCTGTATTTGTAATGACCGCTGTGGATAGTCTTACACAGAAAAACACGAAAATAATTGAAATTAAATGAAACAATATAAATAACGGATTTTTGGGGAGAAGGGGGAGGGCAAACACACTGTCCCGTCTCCAGTGGCACGTACCTTTGGGTATATGGACATTGATTTTTTTTCAATACTGAACGTTTTTGAGTCGTTGCATTTGTTCTATTGTCAATTGTGTTGAGTTTTGATCATGTTTTCTAATGTAATAAGAGATATGACGCACTTGCTGATCATAGCACACTCTTAAGTAATTCGGCGCATTCCATTTTAGATCAAACAGGTGCGACCATTGTAATGACACAGTTTTTCCGCTTGATTGACTTTCATGCGTTACTTCCATTTCCGTTGTAGAATTATCACGTGGTACATAATACACAACTACGGCCATATTGGTTACTGCATTCGTGTTCAAGCTAATAAGAAAGTTAGAAAATAGCAAAGGTAAAGTTGCAGTGTACTGGTTTAAGCACACATGCATCGGCGGTACACATATTTACACCGAAATGAGGCCTTTGTTACTCCGACAATGGCGTATTTTATTTGCAAATTCATATGAACGGTGACTGTCTGCTCAAATCGCGAGGATGGTAAAATGTGGAAAATGTTTCTTCATTTTGTAATGTAGTTATTTTTAGAAACACGTATTACGGAACTTATTGTAAATCTGTCATATGTTAACATTTATTACATTGGACTTTTTGTCTGCAACGCTCTGTAAACAAGTAGCACCACGTTTTTATTCATAGAAACTTTTCCATACATACAAATGATACATGCCATACTGTCAATTCAATCACCATATACAGTTAGCACCTACATGTGATACAGTACTAGCTTTAAATCAGACGGTCTCAAAGAAGTTGTCCTTAATCCTGAATTGTCACCATAATTAAAATGTTTTTCAAGAAATGTGTCATAATTTGTCTAAAATTGAACACAGAAATGATACATGACACATCAATCTTTGAATTCCCAAGCTTTCAAACTTGTTCAGCCTGTACATGATCTTCAAACTGTTGCTATCTCCCAGTAAAATTTGACCTTGCAATGTACCATGGGGTATCCCCCCTCCAAAATGACCCCAGGTCAACCAGGGCTGTTCATTGTAAAGCAGTATGAATTACTAGGTTACTACAATGACCTACACTTACAATTGTCTAAGCAGGGATTAAAATTTAACCATGGAGGAGCTTTCAAAACTGAGTGTGTCATGATCCAAAGTAATTTCATTTTCCATTTCATTGTAAGAAATAGTGAATAGACTGATCAGGGATCAGAGTTCTTGAAATGTGGCGGTCCTAGGGATTTGACCACCACATTTTTGGGAAGGACCAACACAATTTTGGTAATTTGCAATAGAAATGATAGTGAGGACCGGCAGATTTTCTTCAAGGACTACCAGCTGAAAAAAGATTTTGAGAACTCTGAGGGATGTCATTTTAAGCCGACAAACTGTGTTATTCCCTGGTTATTGTTGTCACAGCTGGCACCAGCTTCTTTGAGATTATGAAGAATAATGTTTGAGCAGACATTTTGCCTATTTAAATGATAAGTTTGTATTTGGACTGTACACGAGGATGTGGAAATGCTATGCCCGACTCGTACATTTGTCGATCTGAACAACTGGACAAATAAATTTTTTTGATTTAGGTTGCTTATGGACAAGTAAAAAATTACACTGGATAAAATTCAATTTAATCAAAAATTATAATTATTTTCACAACTTATTAAGATGTATTACTTTATGTAAAAGAAACCAATGATCAACACTTGAAAAACATATATTTACGTCTCCATGACGACAAGTATTGAAAAAACTTGAAATAGATCGATAACCAAAATTTAAAAAGTATGATTTTGGGTCTCTAACATTGCGTTTTTTTTCTCCATTGACCCAGGATAGTCGATAAGGTTTTCTCCACAATCTAGCGGAAGTGTTATTTTAATTTCTCATGATCGAATTTTAATCAAGAAAGATAAATACCTGATAAAGACAAATCTTGACCGGGTAATCAAATTAAAAAAATGAAAATAACTAAGACGAGTCAAAGAATAACAGGAAAATGAAGGTGGAGAAGTATTACTATAAGTAAATGTAAAAAAAAATGCAACAAGAATTACAGACGTTGTGGCGTACAAATTTCATCAGGCTGTTCAGTGAAGAAACCTAAATTAAATTGTTGCACAATTTGTAGAAAACACCAACAACTGATCAAAGTCTTACTCATTTGTTGGCAAATTAATAGATAGAAGGGACACTTTGGTTGCCCATCAATGTCTGCAAAACACCAAGCTTGTCTGAAGAAAGAAAACAGTAAAATTAAACAGGTGTCTGGGGATATGGTCAAAACATTAGTTCCTTTCTTTATTTTTTTTGTCTTGGTTGTTATGATTTTGGATTTCAGCCTCATTGATATTCTTCGTTATCGATGAGCCTAGAATCCTGAGGCAATTGTCACTATTAATCTTTCAATTGAAATGGAAAATAAGTTTTACAGAACCAACTTTACATTGTAAACAGGTCAGTCCAGGTTCTTGTACAATGTATGATGAGCTTATGGATCTTTGATACAGTACATGGAATTTCTGAACTCAATTCAATTCTTAATAATGTTGTTCATTTTTGTTGGTCAAATGGTATGTATATCAACTACTGATCAAACAATTAATATGGAACATGTGTAACAAAATGGTGAACACTTTACAATTAGATATTGAAAAATATTACATGTACTTTGGATCCAACTGTTAAGTTGGATGCCTAAAAAATTGAAGCAAGGGTACAAGGTTACAACTTGGTTCTGACATGTCTAACAAATGTACAAAAGTGGTACACCTGTTTGTTATGATTTAAAAACTTTTTGTCAAATGAGGGCTTTTATCCTAATTTCACAGAACTTCACAGTGACAGTGTGAGCAGTGCAATGTATCCTATGGACACAGTACTTGTTTTTTAAATGTTCAAGAAGTTTGTTCTTGATTTGGCCTTTTAACTTAAATGATTTAAGTGTCACTGAATAGTCTCTGGTAGACAAAATCCACATCTGGTACAAAATCATAAGTCTGTTAGGCCAAAAATAAATATGTCTGTTAACGGTTACCCAACCAACCTTACTTTTGAGCACCCACCCTAAGTCCTTTTATTTCTGTTGTAAAGTGAAAATTAACTGAATTCATATTAACAAAAGCAAAGTTAGAGTTGCCAATAAAATAAGTCATTTACTTGATACATCTAAATGTTCACAATCATAAATATGATAGCTGTTTTAAGGAAATGTGTGATGAAATAAACACTTTGCCACCATTTTTTTTCCCAACCAGTAACCAAGGGAAATAATCCAATCATTTACCATAAGGGTTAACTCCACCCATGGACAATTCGGGCCACGGCAAGATAGACAGCACGATTCAAAGTCATGTCGCAAAAAATAAAATGAAAAAATTAAATAACATGGAAATACTGACCTACAAAAGACTCATCAGTGACGTTCAAAATTAAATCAGACCTACCCTATTTTTTTCAAACAGATGTATATTTTTTTGGCCTTAAGTGAAACAGTTGAATGTTTTTTTCATATATTTGTAGGTTAATTAGAAATGGCAGATACATTGAACTTTGGTCCTGAGTGGTAAGTAACAAATTGTAATTTTTAGTTTTAATTGCCAATCTGCTGAAGAATCCGGCAGCATTGAAAACATGACAAACAAAAACCTACTTGAGTTAATATTAGTTCAAAATGTATAATGTTGCACGAATATAACCTTCTTTTCCTTTTCCTGTTCTGGTAATTTAAGATATAATTTGGTTGGAATGCACTAGATATTAACAATTAAGGGGAGCTAACTCTGTGATTTGCTATCATTCTAACGAAAATTTGTCTAGAGATTTCTCAAATTATCAGACATGCAGAAACGAAAGACCTTCCATTTCAAACCTTGGGTTAGGGTAACTTCAAAACAGGATGGTTAGGTTATCAAGATTTTTCGCTGATATTTTGATTTTTTTCAAAATTGCCTGATTCTTGCAATGACGGGCACTTAAACAAAAAATGGTGCTGCACTATGCATTTCAGGAATTAGCAGGAAATGACCTAAGCCAGAACCATTTTGGAAAGTTGTTTTTATAACAAATACATGTACTTTTAATGAAACCTTTAGATTAAAATAGAAGCAAAATAAATACAATTTTTTCTCTCTCTCCAGAAAACATAATTTGATAGTATGATTGTATAATAAACTGGCCAATTTTAAGTGATAATATTGACAACAGATTGCTACCTTTAATCTCAGTGTTGGACCATATGTTTTAACATGCATGTACATCAATAAGACAGCAACCCAGTGACAAAAAGATGTACATATAGGTAGCATAGTGTGGTGAATTATCAACTTTTTATGCCCCTGCCGTATCGGAGGGGGCATTAAGTTTTACCCTTGTCTGTCTGTACGTACGTACGTCCCAAAATTGGTTTCCGTTCTCTAACTTGAGTTTGCCTCAACCAAATGTTATGAAACCTATACACAATGCTCATTACCACTAAATACAGATCAAGTTTGAATTTTGGTAGCGTCACTTAAACGGTTCTAGAGTTATGCCCCTTTATTGTGGAAAAATTGCTAAATTTTTAGTTTCCATTCTCTAATTTAAGTTTGCCTCAACCAAATGTTATGAAACTTAAACACAATGCTTATTACCACAAAACACAGATCAAGTTTGAATTTTGGTGGCGTCACTTAAATGGTTCTAGAGTTATGCCCCTTTATAATGGAAAAATTGCTAAATTTTTAGTTTCCGTTCTCTAACTTAAGTTTGCCTCAACCAAATGTTATGAAACTTATACACAATGCTTATTATCACAAAATACAGATCAAGGGTGAATTTTGTTGGCATCACTCAAACTGTTCATGAGTAATGCTCCTTTATAAATGGAAAAATTGCTAAATTTTTAGTTTCCGTTCTCCAACTTAAGTTTGCCTTAACCAAATGTTATGAGACTTCCACACAATGCTTATTTCCACAAAACTCAGATCAATTTAAAATTCGGGTAGCGTCACTCTTACCGTTCTTCAGTTATGTCCCTTTATACCTATATGATATGCAAGCGGGGGCATCATCTATGGACACATGTGGACATAATCCACATTTATTTTTGAATAATTAAACTAACATTTTTGGGCAAGTTTTGGTAGGAATTATGACATTATGCTTGAAGAAATACAATTACATACACTGGTCATGTTATCACCAAAAACTAGTTTTTAATCAAGTTAAAAATAACTGTAAAGGGAAGACACATCATGAAGAAATGATCATGTATTGAAGAATATTTTTTTTTTGGGGGGGGGGTTGCATATTTGTATATCTTAAAAATATGCAATAAATGAAAATAAGGAGATGTGGTATGATTGCCAATGAGACAACTATTCACCAGAGTTTAAATGAAGAAGATATAAGCAATAATAGGTGACAGTACAGCATTTAACAATGAGAAAAACCCATACTGTATAGTCGGCTATAAAAGACCTCAACATGAAAAATTTGAAACAATTTAAACAAGAAAACTAATGGCCTTATTATTCATTTGAAACTATTCTTTCATGCAGGCTCAGAGCCCTGTCAGATGGAAACAATGTTGGAACGCCGCCCCCTTCGCCGGGGTTAGTTGGCAAGTACAAGCTAGCAGATTACCGTTATGGCAAAGAAGAAATGCTGGCACTCAACAATCCAAACCAAACAGAGCTTTCAGAGGAAGTAAAGAAATTTACATATATATACGTTGAAAAGGCACAGGAGCCAATCACCATGCAGTCTTTGTCAGAAGAAGAACAGGTACATAACCATGATCATACTTTTTACTGTGGCACCATTTAGATCTTGTTTGTATTTATTTCCATGACTTGAGAAAAGGAATTTTTAGGATAATAATGATTTGAAAAAAATATTTCCCTGTGTGTCCAACACTCATTATTTTTGGCTATTGTGTGTCTAAAGTTCTGAAAAACAATTATATCATTGCACTAATTTCATCATTTAAATCTAATAGTTCAAATAAAATGGGAAAACTTTTAAAATGAGAAATTTTCTGTATTGATTTGGATTATGATTTTGTCTCGCCTTGACGGAGTCAAAAGCGAGACATAGGTATGTTGTTGTCGGCGACGGCGCGTCAACAATGTATTAGTTTGTGATTAGGTCTAATTCATGGTGAACCACTAGTGGTAGGTCAATGATATTTGGTATGCAGTTGTATTAGTATTGGCACATCTCATTACCATGGAGATTATTTGGCCCCACCCCCTCAGTCAAGGTCTATTGACTTTGAAACTTTGCTTAGTTTACATGTATTAGTTTGTGATTAGGTCAGTTTATGGGGAACCACTAGTGGTAGGTCAATGATATTTAGTATGCAGTTGTATAAGCATTGGCATATCTCATTTCCATGGAGATTATTTGGCCCCCCCTCCGTCATGGTCTATTGACTTTAAAACTTTTGCTTAGTTTACATGTATTAGTTTGTGATTAGGTCAGTTTAAGGGAACCGTTAGTGGTAGGTCAATGATAATTGGTATGCAGTTGTAGAAGCATTAGCACAACTTATTTCCATGGAGAACATTTGGTCCTTACCCTCAGTCATGGTCTATTGACTTTGAAACTTTTGCTTAGTTTTCATGTATTAGTTTGTGATTAGGTCAGTTTAAGATGAACCACTAATGTTAAGTCAATGATATTCGGTATGCAAATGTATTTGCTTTTGCAAGTCTCACTTCCATGAAGATTATATAACACCACCCCTAATTATGGTTAATTGACTTTGAAACTTTTACATAGTTTACAAGTTAATGTTTGTGTTTAGGTTTGTTTAAAGGGAATGACTTATGAAGAGTCAATGGTATTTGGTTTGCAGTTGTATTAGCATTTGCACATATCATTTCCATGGAGATTGTTTAGCCCGTACCTTCAGTCATGGTTCATTGACTTTGAATATTTGCATAACTTACATGTTAAAGTATTGTAATTTTAATTTCAACATTTGCATTATCAGAATAACAAATAGGCGAGACATATCTCTGTGTTAACAGTTTATTAATGTTAAGTATGGTAATTGTTAATTTCAAGGTTTACATTTCTACAAAGAGAATGGTTTTATTTTTCATGTTTGTTGCAGCATATATCTATACTGTTACAGAGGTAAAGGACAAACTTTTACTTGGTTTTTTAGGGGTTCTTTTCCAGAAATTTGATTTAATGTTGTGAATTGGGAAAACATATCTTAATTTGGAATGTGTACATAGTGACCTATATAGCTCACCCATATTTCTGGTAAAATTATTTGTCTCTTTGGCGTGGGCTGCTATGTTAATGACTTGTTAACTTTATATAGGGCCTGTATTTTTTTTTACTACAGGCCAATAAAATATTTACAATAAATACAAAAAATTAGCCACATGCCTGTAGTTGCAAAAGTTTATTTTTAAGACTGAAATTTTGGTTTACTTCCAGCAGTAATCAGTTTTTACAAATTCAATATACCTCTTTCTTATTTGTTTTTTTCTTAAATTAATAGTTTAAGACACTTATTGAAATTCACTCTGTGTTTTTATACGCCCGTTTACGGGACGTATTATGGTATACCGTTGTCTGTTTGTCCGTCCGTCGTCAACATGTTGGACATTAACTCAAAAACGCTTTAACCAATTTGCATAAAACTTTGGTGAATTGTTTATATTTATTGACTTGAGCTCCCTTTCGTTTTTTATAAATTTTAGGTTTCTGAGTTATGGGGTTTTATTCATTTAAAAAAGGGGGATTTTCCTGTTTTCAGACAATAACTCAAGAATGCTTTCACCAACTTACAAGAAATTGTGGTGAATTGTTTATATCTATTGACATGAGCTCTCTTTGGATTTTTATAAATTTTAGATTTTATGTTTCGAGTTCCAGGGTTTTATTCATAAAAGGGGATTTTCCAGTTTTCGGACAAAAACTCAAAATGCTTTCAGCAGTTCTTATGATACTATGGTCTATTGTTTATATCTATTTAAGTAAGCTCCTTTAGAATTTTATAAATTTTACATTTTACATTTCTGAGATATGGGGTTTTATTCATTATAAAGGGGATTTTCCAGTTTTCGGACAATAACTCAAAAATGCTGTCAGCAATTCTCATGAAACTTTGGTGAATTGTTTATATCTATTGATGTAAGCTCACTTTTGATTTTCATAAATTTCTAATATGACAGAGAATTAATAGAACTTTATTTGTTTACAGTCTGACAACAGATTTACTAAGTATTGCGCAACAGCACAGTGTACTGCACAACAGCAAAAAATCTTTAATTGAATATAAATTCAGTTCATATAACCAATTTCAAGTTCTTTGACTACATTTATTCAGAAACCTGTAATATGTCAAATATTTAATTACAACCCAAATTCAGACCTGTATCAAGCTTGAATATTGTGTCCATTTTTGCCCCAACTGTTCAGGGTTGGACCTCTGCGGGCGTATCCAGCTGCGCTCAGCGAAGCAGTTTATTTTGTTTTTTTCCAGCGGTTAATGTCTCAGTCAGTTAACAGCACAGCAGTTCTAAGAATGTTTGGACGAGGGGGTCCTCCTGGAGTCAGAGGTGGAAGAGGTGGAATAGAAAGAGGCAGAGGCCGAGGTAACATTACTATCAATTAAATGTTTATTTGACAGGATTCATCTAACCTTGACTTCATTTTCATAATTCTTTGGTCAATGTTTATAGTTTTTTGTGATTAGGGACCGTCTGTTTCTTAAACTAAATGCAATAGGTCAGCTTTTGGGAGTATAGAATGAATGTCAGGTGTACCCATGAATCCAATTGGATTTATTAATTTCTGACCATGACCTTTTTTTTATGGATCCTTGATAATGCAATATGTGTGTTGACCTTTATTATCAAAGACCTTGATCTTTAAAACCTCTCGATGTAGAATTCAATCTCAATTATATATGGAGGTGAGAAATTTCAGAGAGTGCACTCTTGTTAATTATAATCATTTATATCAAGCTCTATGATTTTTTTGTTTATTTGTAGGTAGAGGACGAGGTGAAGGTGGTTTTCTACAGAGAGGTATGTCAGCAGAGGAGGGAGGGGGATTTGGCAGACCTCCTAGTCACTCAAGATCAGATGGTTGGGAAGAAGTGTAGGTCTTACTTTGATGCATGTTTCATATTGGTCTTAAAACAAATGCCTAGAAAAAAAACCAAATGAAAAATTTGCTGACTTTAAACCTCAACTTGAGGAATATATATTTGCCATTTGAAAGAGTATGTGTGGATTTTTATGCCCCTGCCGCAGCAGAGGGGGCATTAAGTTTTACCCCGTCTGTATGTATGTCCCAAAGTTGGTTTCCGTTTTCTAACTTTAATTTGCCTCAACCAAATGTTATGAAACTTATACACAATGCTTTTTACCAAAGAATACAGATCGTTTGAAATTGGGTGGTGTCACTTTTACTGTTCTTGAGTTATGCCCCTTTATAAATATAAAAATTGCTGAATTTTTCGTTTCCGTTCTCTAACTTTAGTTTGTCTCAATCAAATGTTATGAAACTTATACACAATACTTATTACCACAAAACTGAGATCAAGTACAAATTAGGGTAGCGTCACTTTTACCTTTCTTAAGTTATATCCCTTTATAATTTTATTAGACATGCCAGGTGTGGGGGAATCATCTGTGTCCCATGGACTCAAAATGCAATTTCTTTTTCTGGTTTTATTATGATTTTGAATGGAGATTTCCCAAAGAAAAATGAGGCCTCTTTTGAAAGTTTTCAGATGTGACATATCTATTTTTCTTCAGTGTTAAATTTTATCTTGTCAAGAGAGTTAACTCCCTTATATTGGAAGTCTCATTGTAAAAAGATTTTGATTTCCTCAAACATGTTTTAAGAAAGCAATGAACAAAATATAGAAAGTTCACTAGATTTAAGAAGTCCTAGCTAAGGCCTGTTCCATAAAAACATACATGGGACCCAGGGAAGGCATTTACAAATCTCAACTATGGATGGGTGTCAACTATGTTTTTGCATAGTGGAAATGTAAGTGAAATTTTAATTTGCATCTATCAGGGCTTACACTACTTCAGAATCATAGGGAGAAGTGACTTCTCTTTTTGAAACTGAGAGGGAGAAGTGGTGAGATTTGAAAGAGAAGTGCTTGTTCGCTCAGGGTGCTACAATGTTTGGTTTTGTCGAGCCTTCGACTTTTGTCGAAAAAGCGAGACATAGCGATCCTACATTCCGTCAAGGCCGGAGGCTGCGTCCACAAATATTCACTCTGTGGTTAAAGTTTTGAGTATTTTACTTATAAATGGACTTTTCTGCCAGGAAACATTACATTCACTCTGTGGTTAAAGTTTTGAAATTTTAATAACTTTCTTAAACTATCCTGGATTTCTACCAAACTTGGAAAGAAGCTTGTTTATGATCATAAGATAGTATCCAGAAGTAAATTTTGTAAAAATAAAAATAATTTTTCAGTATTTTACTTATAAATGGACTTAGTTTTTCTGCCAGTTAACATTACATTCACTCTGTGGTTAAAGTTTTTAAAATTTTAATAACTTTCTTAAACAATCTTTGATTTGTACCAAACTTGGACAGAAGCTTGTTTTGATTAAAAGCTAGTAACTAGAAGGAAATTTTGTTAAAATGTTGTTCCATTTTTCCGTATTTTACTTATAAATGGACTTAGTTTTTCTTCCAGTTAACATTACATACAGTTTGCAGTTTAAGTTTTTAAAACATTTATTATATTCATAAACTATCCTGGATTTTTACCAAACTTGGACAGAAGCTACTTACAATTAAAAGATAGTATAGAGAGGAATATTTTATTAATTTTTTCCTCTTTTTGTTGAGCCTGCAAAAGTAGGCGAGACACTGGGTTCATGGAACCCTTACAATTTTACTATAATACAAAGAGCCACATGTATCTTTTTTTGGATATTGTTCAATTTGTACCTGGGTATACAATTAAAGTAACAGTTCAAATTCAAAGTTATTTAATTTTATCATATCTAGTTGCACAATCATATTAGTCCTCTTGTTAGAAAAAAACAATTAATTATCTGGCAATAATAAAAAGATTTTTTATATCAAAAGGAAAATAAAGTTGTTATATCAATTAAAATTCAATTAAAACTACTCTGTTATCATGTTTATGAAAGTAAGTATTTCTCATTAAAAGATATTTAAATTTAACAGTTTAATTTAACACAGTTAAGCTTGGACATAATATAAAATTTTATATTAGTGTTATAGTCCGAGAGTTGAGCAACTTTAATTTATAAATAGAAACAATACATATACATGGAAATATATACATTAATCAAGGAGATCTAACCAAAAGTATATTAATGCTTGTGGAATTCGTAATTTTTTCTTTTGGGATCAATTTTCTTCTCTCAACTGTGCCATTCATATGTCCATAGTAATTATCGCAAGAATCCGGATTTTGGTAATAGCTGGTCCGTTTCCAATTAAATTCCCGACTCCGATCCGTAGTTGTACAATAATTTGCCCAAAAATTTAAATGGCGGACAAAGAAATTTACAAAAATAAACGATGTTTGACACACTATTTTGGAAGGAAATATGACGTTTTTAATGCAATATAAGGATAGCAAATTTACTTCAGGCTAATTTCATCACGTTCTAATGAAGTAACAAGCTTATTTTGCTGAAAATTTGAATGATTTGATGTACGCTCTCGAGTAACAAGTACCAGAAATGATAAAAAAAATTGTCTTTATGAAAATAACATGCAACCAACTTTAAAATCAATGCTTTAACCTCTTTTCTGAAGAAAATAAATCGTTTATGTCTTTGAATTTCTTTACTTTCAAATGAAAAATTGCTGTTTCATCGACTTGGTAAATGTTGAATATTGCCGATGACGAAAGCGACTGAAAGCTAGTATCGTGAACAACAGGGCGACTAGATTTCGCATTGACGGTCTGGCAAAGCGAAATGACGGACGAGAAAGTGACTTTGTTGGCCCAGTCGCCTGCTAGCGTGAGCCCTGTCTATAGTGGTTACCCCATTTTCAAAGTGCCATCCCTAGGTACCATGTATGTTTTAAAGGAACAGCCCTAATTTGATGTCATGAACCAAGTGTTTACACACTAGTTGATTTTTGTGGGGTTTACTTTTCATAAATACAATCCAGAAGAATGAATCAATTACAAGGAGACTTATGTAAAGGTACAAGTTTTTCACTGTAAACTGACTCTTAAGAATTTATATTTTTTTCCTTTATGTAAATAAATGGAGAATGCGTCCATGGGACACAGATGATGCCCCTGCTTGCATATAAAGGGACATAACTCAAGAAAAGTAAAAGTAACACAACCATATTTGAACTTGATCTGTGTTTTGTGGTAATAAGAATTGTGCATAAGTTTTATAACATTTGGTTGAGGCAAACTAAAGTTAGAGAACAGAAACTGATTTTGGGACCGATGTACAGACAGATAGGGTAACACTTAATGCCCCCTTTGGCTTGGTGGTGCATATAAAAAACAAATATTTATAACCTGGTTGTTTTATTTTACGAGATGTATGCAAGTAAATATCAATATATGTTTGCAGAGGTGCAAAGAGGAACTACCAGCCACGGTTTGATGAAGCAGGAGGACCACAGAGACAGTTTCACAGATCATTAAGTAACGAAAATTGGAGGGACCGGGGCGGGGAAGATGAGGATGATGACGGCGACTGGAGAAAAGCAGGGTCTAAGTGGAGTAAGTAAAATATATCAGGGACATTTTGTCTCGCCTTGACGGAGTCAAAAGCGAGACATAGGTATGTTGTTTCCGGCGTTGGCGGCGGCGTCAACAATGTATTAGTTTGTGATTAGGTCTAGTTCATGGTGAACCACTAGTGGTAGGTCAATGATATTTGGTATGCAGCTGTATTAGCATTGGCACATCTCATTACCATGGAGATTATTTGGCCCGCCCCTCAGTCAAGGTCTATTGACTTTGAAACTTTGCTTAGTTTACATGTATTAGTTTGTGATTAGGTCAGTTTATGGGAACCACTAGTGGTAGATCAATGATATTTGGTATGCAGTTGTATAAGCATTGGCATATCTCATTTCCATGGAGATTATTTGGCCCCGCCCCCTCATTCATGGTCTATTGACTTTGAAACTTTTGCTTAGTTTTCATGTATTAGTTTGTGATTAGGTCAGTTTAAGGGGAACCGTTAGTGGTAGGTCAATGATAATTGGTATGCAGTTGTATAAGCATTAGCACACCTCATTTCCACGGAGAATATTTGGTCCTTACCCTCAGTCATGGTCTATTGACTTTGAAACTTTTGCGTAGTTTACATGTATTAGTTTGTGATTAGGTCAGTTCAAGATGAACCTCTAATGTTAAGTCAATGATATTCGGTATGCAAATGTATTGGCATTTGCAAGTTTCATTTCCATGGAGATTATATAACCCCATCCACTAATTATGGTTCATTGACTATGAAACTTTTACATAGTTTTCAAGTTAATGTTTATGTTTAGGTTTGTTTAAAGGGAATGACTTATGAAGAGTCAATGGTATTTGGTTTGCAGTTGTATTAGCTTTGGCACATCTCATTTCCATGGAGATTGTTTAGCCCTGTTCCTTCAGTCATGGTTCATTGACTTTGAATATTTGCATAACTTACATGTTAAAGTATTGCTATTTTAATTTCAACATTTGCATTATCAAAATAACAAAAAGGCGAGACATATCTCTGTGTTAACAGTTTATTAACCCTGATTCAGTTAAAAGTCACATTTATTTTGATTTTTCAAAGTGAAAATTATAATAAGTATGGCAGTTTAATTGAAATTTCACTTGTTTGATTACAATCCACTTCATAATTATCAAAAATCACTTTGTTTTGTGTATATAGTCCCCCGGAAAAACAGTTATTGGCTGGATGTCTGTAATTATATATATGAGTTTGGAAATTTTTTTATTGAAATTTGTTTAAAGGGGAAAACCAGCTTTAAACAAAGTATTATATTCATTGGTTATTGATATTGATAAAGGGAAGTTAAAATATGTCCAGATTTTAAAAAAATGAGCACTTGACTGTTTTTGAGTGTTAAAGTTTAATGGGATAGTAAAATTAGGAAATGAATCAGAATTTCAATTTTAATCGTATATTTAATTTTTCAGTGTGCATCAAACTGTATTTTTCCTATAGACTTGCAAAATTATCAAAATCAGAATTTAACATAAATTGTAAAATCTAGAATTTTTCCTTCATACCTGTCAACCTATGACAATGAAAATGCAGGTAATGACCTGCATAGAAGAATGAAATCTCAGGAAGGCGTACGAACTTTTCGAGCTGAATTTCAGTATTTAGGGATATTTTCTTATAATTCATATCAAAGTTTCCAAAACATGTCCACATGGTTAAGTTATTTAAAATTGTACACATTATTATTTCATTGGACTTGAAGGCCATTGATAGATATTTGTTATATATAGCCATAATTCTTTTCATTTTCAATCAATGACAAACAATGTGCCAATTTCTGTTTTCATTGCATACATTTGTGCAGGTTTAATCATGAATATACCAACTACTGAGGGTGTTTAATGTCCTTGACTGGCTGTTCAGCCCTCTCATGGTTGGTTAATGAATATACCAGGTGTTGATATTCGAATATAGTACGATAAAGTTAAACCATTAAAGAGGTATAGATGAAAAAGTAATTTTCAAAATTTTTATTTTTAATTGTTCTAAGGTAGAAAATAAGTAAAAGTATTATTCTGATATGTTTTGCATTCAATTCATTTCAGATTAAATCTTTTACAAAAAAACGTAAGTTTAAGGAGAATATTGTGAGATGACAAAAAGGGAAGTAACTCTTGAAATACACAAATTATTTACGACCTAAAGCTAAGGTAATTGGTGTTAATTAACAGTGTGTTTGACACCAAAGCTGTCAAGTGAAGCCATGCACTGAAATGGGTCACTTGATTTGAGTTTACACAGGTAGTTGAACTTCTTGTCCAGGAAGAATTTACAATTTACGGTTATTTCAAAGGAAAATCACTTACGAAATCAGTCTGAAAGCTTAGGAATTCGGGTGAAAACGGGTTATTTTCAGAATTCGGGTTATTTGGTCACCAGCGGGTGTCCCGGTGACCTCTCAGAATTGTGAAAATCTCGGGTCACACCTGCAGGATCCAGGTCAGTTGACAGGTATGTTCCTTATTCCATCAAAATTGGTACCCTTGAATATACATTTATAGATTCAATCACTGTATTGAGAGTAAAATAATATTTCACCTCTCTTTTAAGTTAAATTTTACAGTAGTGAGTGGACATATATGGTATCAATAAGATACATAGCTAGATTCTGATTCTCCAATGGGTTTTTAAAACATGTGGGCAAACTCTATCTTTTTTCAGTGATCTGCAAAAATTGTGTTCTTTCTATGTGACTATGATAGGAATGGTAACCGTATTTCGTAACATCACAATAGCAAAATAAGACAAAAGCTAGGAAACTTGATGTAAAAAACAATATTGTACCAATGAAGTACTGAAATCAATGGAACCACAAGTTCATTATAAAAAAAAAAATGAAAGAATAATTCATAAAAGTATTAAAGAAAAACGAATCCACAGAAGATTTTAAAATTTATTTACAGATACAAGAGGTAACTGGAGAGAACCAATCAACCGAGGAGAAAGGGGAGGGTTTGATGATAGACAGCAGCCAAATGGTATACCGAGGGCAGGCTTTGATAAAGGGAGACAATACCAAAGAAATCGTATCAGTGAATCATGGGATGAAGATGGTAAATAACATTGGAAAATAAAAATGAAAATGTTAAGGACTGTTCCAAAATTAATCGGGGGTTTAAAGATGGGAGGCACTCAAATTAATTAGATATGTGGTGTTTGCATTTTCCTCAGAATTCTAAGTAAAATGTCAATCTTTATTTTGAGTGGTAAGGTCTTAAAAAATGACAAAATGTGTTTTATAAAACATTGAAAGGCTTTATTCAAGTACACATTGACCTTCAACAATAAGCAAAACCCACACCAATTGAAACCATAAGAACTGGTTTCCTATAAACATCTTTTAATGGTAGAATAAAAATAAGATAATGCACTTTTCATTAAAAGATACACATAAATAACAAAGACATCGTTAGCATACAGGAGCTCTAGTGAGCCACACATGTGTAGTGTCGTCATTATTTGTATTTACTCCTCATTATAAAAAAGGAAGGTGTGGTATGATTTCCTATGAGGAAACAATCTACTAAAGGTCCAAAGGACAATTCAGAATTGTTATGCCAATAAAAGCCCTTAATATAGAAATGAGGATAAGTGGTATGATTGCCAATGACAAAAACTATCAACCAGAGTTAGAATGAAGTGGTTGTAAGTATTAATAGGACATGGTACGGCCTTCAACAATGAGAAAAAATTATACCGTATTGTTGGCTACAATGTATGTGGTATACTTTTTTCATAGTGTTCATTGACTGCATACTGAGGTTAATTTTGGAACCCAATCGTACCCGTAGAAAACTTGATCAAAATTTCTATTTCTAGATAACATGCCAGAATGGAGTATGCCTGACACTGAAGGAGATGACGTAGGAACATTTGATTCAAGTGGTGCTTTTGTATCTACAAAGGTATGTGTAATGTTTTGGCCAAAAATTAGTGTCAATATATAAATAAGGAGATTTAGTATGATTGCCAATTAGACAACTATCCATCAGAGTTCAAATGACTTGGATATAAGCAATTATAGGCCACCATACGGTCTTCAACAATGAGAAAAACCCATACCATATAGTCAGTTATAAAAGGTCCCACATGAAAACTATATAACAGATCAAAAACTTAAGCAAAATTTATAACATTACAAAAAACAAATATGACCGACATGAACCAACTACAACCACTGGATTACAGGTTTCTGACTTGGGACAGGCAGATATATGTGGCATAATGTACTGCTAGGACATCCATTACTTAACATTAATGTTCATAGGTATATGCAGAGACAAGACAGTATTGTAAATAAAGACTGATGCAACTATTTTTCCATAAATAAAACTTAAGATTGACAATATTTATGCCCCCGCCGTAAGTTTTACCCTTGTATGTCTGTATGTCTGTCTGTCTGTACGTCCCAAAGTTGGTTTCCGTTTTCTAACTTAAGTTTGCCTCCACCAAATGTTATGAAACTTATACACAATGCTTCTTACCACAAAATACAGATCAAGTTCAAATTTGGGTAGGGTTCACCTTTAACCGTTCTTCAGTAATGTCCGTTTATAATTTTATATGATATGCAAGCAGGGCATCATCTGTGTCCCATGGACACATTCCACATTTATTTTAAATACTTGCACCCTACAATATGTTCACAACAGAGAATATGTAGAAAAATTCAATGGAACCACTATATCAATTGAAACAAAAGAGATAGGTTTATCTTAAAAGTGTGAGAGTTGTTACTTTTTTTTAGATTTGTCCAGTTTCTGTATATCTGTGTATAACTTTTGTTCACAGTATTGACCTTTGATGGAACATTAAAATCCTCAATGTATTTATGAACAGTGAAATGTTTGCAATGGGAAATTTTGCAATCAAAGGCGGACTGTAAAATAGCAAAATTAGACACACAAAAAAATATACAGATATATGGTATATGAACGACTGAGTTTGACATTGGAGTTTCTTGTTTTTTGAAGAAAAAATTTCACCCTGTAAACTTGTACCAGTTTAAACCACATAATTATTGTAGATTCTTTTATTATTGTGGATACCAATTTTTTGTGGATACACTATTCATTCAAGATCCTATGTGGTTTGCTGAAACACTATTTCTTTGCTATTATTTCTTGTTGACTTGCATTATTATTACAGATCTAAGAAATATTCAATTTTTTTTTTCATGAACTGATAAATCAATTTAAACAAAACATGCTAAACAAGTTGGGTGATGTAATCCTTTGTGATTAAAGCATTTTGCTCATTTAAAAGGCTTGAAATGACAGGCAGAAATTATGGTGTGACATCAATAAAAGTGAACAAAAGTTCTTCTTCACATTTTCTTGCATGGATTGGATGACAATCTGTAGACAAGTAAATAAATAGTTTAATTAGTGACTGGTTTTGATGCAAATTTTTTGTAATGAACTTTCTAACCAAACTTTTAATGGAACATTATTTTGTTTGTTGCAGAAAAACCTGGTGAAAATCATGAAAGGAAAGAACCCCATACAGAAACCAGTGAAAAGAAAGACAATGTCAAAAATAAATCACCTGACAAAGAGAAAGTAGATTCAAAAGTAGAAATGGACAAAGTGAAAAGACCTCCACCAAATCTTGAAAACAGACAAAATAAAAGTGAAAATGCATCTAAAAGAAAATTGGAACCCAGTGAAATGAAGACAGTGACTTCAGAACCGTCAGGTCAAAGTTCAAAACCTGTAAATAGTAGTCGGAAGGAAAATAATAATGAGGTGAAAGTGTCTAAGGAAAATAATAGTGCTCAAAATGATTTTTCAAAGAGTGAAGCGATGGTGAAAAATGAAGAGACTAATGTAAGTTTGAAGAAGGAAAAAGTCGAGGCAGAGACTTTAGCCCGGCTGCAGGCAGCTGCGAAAAATGGTGTTGTCAGCCATGACGGCAGAGGTACAAATAGGTTACTTCTCTTTTTGCTGAGTTATTTCCCTTATACAGGAAGACTGCAAAATTAGAATTCTGTGAAATTTTGCAGATATTAAAATAACTTATTGAAGAATAAAAAGTATCATACAGTCAAACCTGTTTATAAAGGTCATCCTCGGGACCAGAGAAAATTGACCTTATAAGAGGGTGACCTTTGAATTGAGGTTCAAAATGCAAAGATGTTTTAAAGTCAGAAATAAAGAAGGTGACATACCAAGACAAGTTTTGCTTAATAAAGATGGCCTTTTATAGCAGGTTTGACTGTAATACATTTACACAAGGGACTGAAGAGACAATTTTATTAGGAAGATGGAGTTTTACAACAAAATGGCAGTTAAGCTGAAGTTCCAAGTTGAATATCTGTTGTAAGAGGAAGTAAATAGCAAAACAGGGAAGTAACCACTTAATCTTCTGTTTGTTGTGTGAGTTATCTACTCTTTGCTGTTCCATTTAACATTTCTAAAACCTGTAAAGTAAGGATGTTCCATTAAACGTACATGGAACTCAGGAAGGCACTTCAAAATCATAAATATTGGTGGCTTTCAAAATTCTTTTTGTACAGTGTAAAAGAAGGTGAAATTCTAAAATTACTTTAGTTGGTTACCCCATTTTCAGAGTGCCTTTGTGGGCACCTTGTATGTTTAAATGGATCAGTCTTGCTAAGTGTTGAAGATACTGATTTTGTTAACTGCACACTTTTAATATTTTGCACAAGGCTGGCCTTGGTGGTCTTGTGGTAGCCTGTTCACCTAGAGAGCAAACCCAAACCACTTGAAACTTGAGTTTCTAGCATTTAGGAGTGAGAGCAAAGACTGGTCAGCTCAGGTTCAAAATAATGGGTCTGGTAAGGGTGAGATGTCTTCCTGTGGATTGTTACCTTGTTAACTAGCACGTCTAGATCAGGCTCAACGTCAGGGTTTCCCTGGGTCAATTTTCTTTTCGCCGCCTTTTCGCCAAAACAATATATTTTTCGCCACTTTCAATTTTTTTTCGCCAACAAACAAAAACATATTTTTCGTTTAAAATTTCCTTCTCTAACAAAAAGTTAGTTTGCCACATTGCTACTAGTATATGAAAATAAGAAGATGTTGAATGATTGCCAATGGGATAACTCTTCACACGAACCAAATGACATAGAAGTTACCAAACTATAGGTCACCGTACAGCCTTCAACAATGAGCAAAACCCATGTCACAGTCAGCTATAAAAGGCCGAAATGAAAAGTATGAAACAATTCAAACGAGAAAACTAACTATGTCTTTTATAATTCTAAATATATATTTTTAATCCCATTGTCATAAATAAACACTCAATAATAACAAACATTTAGTTTTTAAAGATACTGTAAAATTGCAATATAGAATAAGATCATGAAATCATCATGTTGACTTCTGCAAGGGAGCACGGATTCATCTACAATAGTTTATAAGATACTTCCGTCTAGTTGAAGGATAAAATCAGAGATTTTTCTTACTTTTGAACATTTTGTCATAACAACAGATTTTTCCAGACCATCGTTAAAAGAAAAGAGGAGACGTGAAAATGCGTCGCTAACAGGGATGGGGTAATCGTAATCTGTAATCGTAATCGATTGTAATTGATTACATTATTATATATTATACTTATAAATGTATACCCTATTTAGGGTATTATAAAAATACCACTAACCCCTTTCTATTGACCAAGTACTCCTGAATGAGAAGCCACTGAACAAAATTAATACGTAAACACTGTCAAAGAGAAAGGGAAATCACAGATACTTCCTCCAAAGCTTCACTCAAATATATAAGTAAACCTAGAATAAAGCTATTTCTAAAAATGTTTATTACATACAATAACGTACGAATAAGATGGCGAGGTCAAAATTTTAGGAACTCGCCAAGCTGGCTAGTGGGATTTCAATTTGGCGAGTTGAAATGAAAAGCTGCTCGCCAATTTGGCCAGTTCCAAAAAAAAAAGGTTTCACACACTGATGTCTGTATGTCCGTCCATCTGTACGTCCCAAAGTTGGTTTCCGTTCTCTAACTTAAGTTTGCCTCCACCAAATGTTATGAAACTTATACACAATGCTTATTACTACAAAACACAGATCAAGTTTGAATTTTGGTGGCGTCACTTTAACCTTTCTAGAGTTATGCCCCTTTACAAATGGAAAAATTGCTGAATTTTTCGTTTCCGTTCTCTAACTTTAGTTTGCCTCAACCAAATTTTATGAAACTTATACACAATGCTTATTACCACAAAATACAGATCAAGTTTGAATTATGGTGGTGTAACTGTAACCGTTCTAGAGTTATGCCCCTTTTCAAATGGAAAAATTGCTGAATTTTTCGTTTCCCTTCTCTTACTTTAGTTTGCCTCAACCACATGCTATGAAACTTATACACAATGCTTCTTACCACAAAATACAGATCAAGTTTGAATTTTGTTGGTGTCACTTTAACCGTTCTAGAGTTATGCCCCTTTACAAATGGAAAAATTGCTGAATTTTTCGTTTCTGTTCTCTAGCTTAAGTTTGCCTCAACCAAATTTTATGAAACTTATACACAATACTTATTACCACAAAACTCAGATCAGGTTCAAATTTGGGTAGTGTTCACTTTTACCGTTCTTCAGTAATGTCTGTTTATAATTTTATATGATATGCAAGCAGGGGCATCATCTGTGTCCCATGGACACATTCCACATTTATTTTTAAATACTTGCACCCTACAATATGTTCACAACAGAGAATATGTAGAAAAAATTCAATGGAACCACTATATAAATTGAAACAAAAAAGACAGGTTTATCTTAAAAGTGTGAGAGTTGTTACTTTTTTTTTTTTTTTAGATTTGTCCAGTTTCTTTCTGTATATCTGTGTATAACTTTTGTTCACAGTATGGGCCTTTGATGGAACATTAAAATCTTCAATGTATTTATGAACAGTGAAATGTTCGCAATGGGGAAATTTTGCAATCAAAGGCAGACTGTAAAATAGCAAAATTAGACACACATAAAAAAATATACAGATATATGGTATATGAACGACTGAGTTTGACATTGGAGTTTCTGTTTTTTTTTAAGAAAAAAATTTCACCCTGTAAACTTGTACCAGTTTAAGCCACATAATTATTGTAGATTCGTTTATTATCGTAGATACCAATTTTTTTGTGGATACACTATTCATTCAAGATCCTATGTGGTTTGCTGAACCACTATTTCTTTGCTATTATTTCTTGTTGACTAGCATTATTATTACAGACCTAAAAAATATTCAATTTTTTTTTTTTTCATGAACTGATAAATCAATTTAAACAAAACATGTCAAACAAGTTGGGTGATGTAATCCTTTATGATTAAAGCATTTTGCTCATTTAAAAGGCTTGAAATGACAGGCAGAAATTATGGTGTGACATCAATAAAAGTGAACAAAAGTTCTTTTTCACATTTTCTTGCATGGATTGGATGACAATCTGTAGACAAGTAAATAAATAGTTTAATTAATGACTGGTTTTTGATGCAAATTGTTTTGTAATGAACTTTCTAACCAAACTTTTTAATGGAACATTATTTTGTTTGTTGCAGAAAAAACCTGGTGAAAATCATGAAAGGAAAGAACCCCATACAGAAACCAGTGAAAAGAAAGACAATGTCAAAAATAAATCACCTGACAAAGAGAAAGTAGATTCAAAAGTAGAAATGGACAAAGTGAAAAGACCTCCACCAAATCTTGAAAACAGACAAAATAAAAGTGAAAATGCATCTAAAAGAAAATTGGAACCCAGTGAAATGAAGACAGTGACTTCAGAACCGTCAGGTCAAAGTTCAAAACCTGTAAATAGTAGTCGGAAGGAAAATAATAATGAGGTGAAAGTGTCTAAGGAAAATAATAGTGCTCAAAATGATTTTTCAAAGAGTGAAGCGATGGTGAAAAATGAAGAGACTAATGTAAGTTTGAAGAAGGAAAAAGTCGAGGCAGAGACTTTAGCCCGGCTGCAGGCAGCTGCCGAAAATGTGGTGTTGTCAGCCATGACGGCAGAGGTACAAATAGGTTACTTCTCTTTTTTGCTGAGTTATTTCCCTTATACAGGAAGACTGCAAAATTAGAATTCTGTGAAATTTTTGCAGATATTAAAATAACTAACTGAAGAATAAAAAAGTATCATACAGTCAAACCTGTTTATAAAGGTCATCCTCTTGACCTTATAAGAGGGGTGACCTTTGAATTGAGGTTCAAAATGCAAAGATGTTTTTCAAGTCAGAAATAAAGAAGGTGACCTACCAAGACAAGTTTTTGCTTAATAAAGATGGCCTTTTATAGCAGGTTTGACTGTAATACATTTACACAAGGGACTGAAGAGAGACAATTTTATTAGGAAGATGGAGTTTTTACAACAAAATGGCAGTTAAGCTAAAGTTCCAAGTTGAATATCTGTTGTAAGAGGAAGTAAATAGCAAAACAGGGAAGTAACCACTTAATCTTCTGTTTGTTGTGTGAGTTATCTACTCTTTGCTGTTCCATTTAACATTTCTAAAACCTGTAAAAGTAAGGGATGTTCCATTAAAACGTACATGGAACTCAGGGAAGGCACTTCAAAATCTTAAATATTGGTGGCTTTCAAAATTCTTTTTGTACAGTGTAAAAGAAGGTGAAATTCTAAAAATTACTTCTTTAGTTGGTTACCCCATTTTCAGAGTGCCTTTGTGGGCACCTTGTATGTTTAAATGGATCAGTCTTGCTAAGTGTTGAAGATACTGATTTTTGTTAAATGCACACTTTTAATATTTTGCACAAGGCTGGCCTTGGTGGTCTTGTGGTAGCCTGTTTACCTCGAGAGCAAACCCAAACCACTTGAAACTTGATATTTGCTACTTCTCCACTAATCAAGTAGCATTTAGGAGTAAGAGCAAAGACTGGTCAGCTCAGGTTCAAAATAATGGGTCTGGTAAGGGTGAGATGCCTTCCTGTGGATTGTTACCTTGTTAACTAGCACGTCTAGATCGGGCTCAACGTGTTGATCTAAGCAGGCTAATATCACATTATCATGTTCTGGTCCAGAATATGCATTTAATTTGCCACTTGAATTTTAACAGATATCCATCATCATCACTGAATATATAATTCAGATTTTCTGTCTCAAACAGTGTACTTGCATTGATTGATTCAAGAAAAGAATATCCAACAAAATTTTTAGTAAACCACCAAACAACATATTAAAAATTAATACTGTAAACCAATTTATTTTTGTGAATACTTAATTTCGCTTCAAGTCCTTTCTAACCCATTTCTTTGCTATTTTATTTTGCTATTTACAAATTTACTGGATGTAGATAAATATGGAATGATCCAAGTTTTACATATTTCAAGATAATTTATATTCTATTTACTTTTCTTCTGGTGAAAGTCGTGAAAATAAGTTGGTTTACAGTAACAAGTGTAATTTGAGATAGCTAACAATAGAATAATATGCAAGTGGCTTCATTGTATGGATGAAACAGTTCTTATGTAAAATTAAGAATTAAAAATTGATTTTACTTCCCACTGATAAAATAAAGCAATCTTTACCCTGCAGTGCTTACAAGCACTTTGATTTCAAACTTTTTCTGATTTGGTAGCTTAGGCAAAAAAAAATATCAACTTGTTTCCTGGCTTCTATTTCAGTGTCAGATGTATTACTGTAAATGTGAAAATTATTGAATATGAGGTTTTAATTTATGCGAAAAATGCAACTGGGTGAGTTTTGCAATAATAAGAACTTGCATTCTGATATCTGATTCTTGTGTCTGTATGTAGATTATTATGAAATTGCAATAATTAATCTTGCCTTTTTTGGTCCATTCTTTTAAGATTGCAATGATAAATGCACACAATAATTTCAGAATTTACGGTATTTGTTTATGATATGACTATGTTTGAACATAACTGTGTATGAACTATATTATGACTTCATAATTAAGCATTGCCTATATACTAATTGTCAACTTTTTCATGCTTATGTTTTTGGGTGACTGTCTTGTTGACATTTACCCACATGTCTTTTTGTTCATATTCAGGATGACGAGAAAGAGAAGATGGTTCCTCGACAAGCCAAAGATTCTACAGCATTACCTTCAGATCATGAAGATGCACTTAAATGGTTTTATAAAGATCCTCAGGGAGATATGCAAGGTATTGTTTTCCTTTCAAAACTGAAAATTCTAAATGCAGTACCGTAATCGGCTGCGTACAATACGTATTAGTACATTGTCCACACACACTTTTCATTGTGGGAATTCAGGGGAATAAAATTTTGTCACTTGTTGAAAATGCAGGGTAATATCAAGTAATTTCAAATTGTGTGTGATAGTTTGCCATATTTTCATTGAAGCGTGAATTCCATCATCAAGTAGGAGTTGAAAATATTTGTAATTGATTCTAGAACACTTCACAAGTGTGAAAATAAGCCAGAAACACCACAAAAAATGATGCGTAGAACTACTGGACTACCAGATAAAATCAGACTTCTTTATCATGTCTTTATGAGAGTCACTCTCAAAGGGGTCTTTAGATGACTTTTTACAAGACAAAAGTTATGTCGCTGACTAATATATCACAAAGAAAACTTTGGATTTTGAGGGTCTTTATGAAAGTCACTCTCAAAAGGGTCTTTAGACACAAGGCAAAAGTTATGTCGCTGACTATTATATCACAAAGAAAACTTTGGATGTTGTGGAGACAAAAAGTGCGCTCTTTTATCACATGTTTATACTGTTGATTCAATTTTTTTCTCTGAGGAAAAATTGTATTTTTGGGGATGGCTGATTTCCTGGTTTTGCCGAAGTCTGCATACAAGATGATAGAAAATTTGTGCTTTGTTGATCATTTAGACTTGTGGTTTAACTGTGCCAACCAAATCCATGAAAATTGGTATTTCATGAATAATTATGAATCCATATTAATACTATTTGTATGATATAAAAATGAATTGACAAATTTGTTTATATTTCTTAAGAAATTGTTAGGACTTCTTAATACATGTAATAAGCTTTTGAAAACTGAAGATTGTATGTGATATTTTCTAGGTCCTTTTACACCAAATGAAATGGCTGAATGGTTTAGTGCTGGTTATTTTACCATGAATTTACAAGTGAAAAGAGGCATTGATGAAAAAATATCTCCTTTAGGTAAATATGAAAATGAAAAGATACAAGATTGGTGACCATAGTACAATTTGATTTTTAAAAAGTGTGAAAAAATAGAGGCTATAACATGTACAATAAGAGTAAATCACCTTTTCTAACTCTGAATTGCACAATTTGTCTCTTGCGAGAGAAAAACATATTTATATGTGTCACACCCTAGTGGTATTCTGGAGATGTCAATATATTGGACAAAGGTCAAAGAACCAATTATTTCCTCCTTTACTTCAATGCAATTTTATCATAATTGAGGGGCAGATTTTTTATTCCCTACATTAGACTGCAAAATTTCAATTACTTTCTCATACTAGTAGACCCCTTCATGGTTTTTGGGAGAATTCTTAGAGGGCCATGACCGGCATTTAAGAGAGAAATACTGTTTTGGGTATTAACAGGGTCATTTCAATAACTTCCTGGTTAAAATGGAAAATAGAATTTGGACCATTTACTCAGACAATCATCCACCCTGTACATTTTAGAATTATTTAAGATTGAACAGAAGTTGAAAGTTGAATGAATACCCTTTGGATATACTATAAATTTAAGCATCTTTACATAATTTTCCTCTTCATTTGTGGGTACTGGACTGGGATCCTATTCCATATTATTTCTTGTATTTTAGATATTTTGTATGAAGTGCTCCATACTTTAAAAAATTGTTAATTGACATAAATCCTTGCAGCCCTTTGAACTTAAATGATCGTAGAAGATGCATTCTTAAATTTAGTTATATGAAACTGTTTGAAATTTAAGACTGATAATTAATAATTAAATCAAATTTTGTTTATCATTATTTCTTATATTACAGGAGAACTAATAAAAAGTTGGGGCAGAGTTCCATTTTTACCTGGTCCATCACCTCCACCAGCTTTAGTAAGTATTCACCATTAACTTGCATTACGACATATTTACTTGAGCGTGTTCAAAGATAAAGTCAGGTTTTGCACTACTTTTGTTCAAAGAACAAAAAAGTCAAGTTGGTTTCAACTTGTATGCTAGATTATAGTGCACTAACTATAATTTAAGGATAGAGGGGCACAAGTTTAAGATTACAGGTACATAAGTCCTATTTTTGTATACAAGTATACAGAATTTCACCAAACTTGCTCAAACCCATCTTCAAGACATAATATTGTGCACCTGCTATTTTAATTCTTAATCCAATTGAATTTTGGCTTTCCCGTACCAAAACAAGGATTCACTCATTTCTAAATAAATTATTAGGCAGAAAACACACACCTTCTTCCCGAGACTAATATTTTTTTATTATTACATTTTGAAAGAAAACAAAATTCTCAGAAGACTTATTATACACTCGTTTATGGGACGTATAATGGTATACCATTGTCCGTCTGTCCGTCCATCTGTCATTAACATGTCGGACATTAACTCAAAAACGCTTTAACCAATTTGCATGAAACTTTGGTGAGTTGTTTATTTCTATCGACGTGAGCTCCCTTTCTTTTTTTATAAATTTTGGATTTTAAGTTTCCGAGTTTTCATGTTTTAACCATTACAAAAAGGGTGATTTTCCAGTTTTTGGACAATAACTCAAAAACACTTTCACCAATTTGCAAGAAACTTTTTTGAATTGTTAATATATATTGGCATGAGCTCCCTTTCGATTTTTTTATATTTCAGATTTTACGTTTCCAAGTTGTGGGGTTTTAAATATTTCAAAAAGGGGGATTTTCCAGTTTTCGGACAAAAACTCAAAAATGCTTTAAGAAGTTTTCCTGAAATTTTGGTGAATTGTTTATATCTATTGAGGTAAGGTCCCTTTCGATTTTTATAAATTTCAGATTTTAAGTTTACTAGTTATGGGGTTTTATTCATTTAAAAAAGGGGGATTTTCCAGTTTTCGGACAATAACTCAAAAATGCTTTCAGCAGTTTTCATGAAACTTTGGTAAATTGTTTATATCTATTGTTGTAAGCTCCTGTTCGATTTTTATAAATTTTAGATTTTAAGTTTCCGAGTTATGGGATTTTATTCATAAAAAGAGGTGATTTTCTAGTTTTCTGACAATATCTCTAAAGTGCTTTGAGCAGTTTTCATTAAACTTTGGTGACTGATTTATATCTATTAAGATAACCTCCCTTTAGTTTTTTATAAATTTCTGATATGACATTCAGAAGTAATGGAACTTTATTCTTTGAAAACGTGACGGGCGTATCATGCGCTCATGGCGCAGCTGTTTATTTTTTTATATCATCACATTTTGATAAACATTTTGTCTTAATGTGTAATTTGAATTGTTATTTCAGAATACCCCAACAAGTCAAGCTACAACAGATCAACAAGAACAGATGAAAGCTTTACAGCAGATGCTTGTCCAACAACAAATGATGCAGCAACAGTTTTTAATGAGGTAACAACATCTGTCTATTAGATCTATATGTATTGTAGTTTACTGAAAATATATACTGTACTGCTTATTTAAAACATTTAAACCTGCTGCATTTGTTTGCACCTGTCCTAAGTCAGGAACCTGTTTCAATGGTTGTCTTTTGTTGATGTGGTTCTTATGTGTTTCTCGTTTTTTAATAGATTAGACCGTTGGTTTTCCTGTTTGAATTGTTTTACGCTAGTCATTTTGGGGCCGTTTATTGCTTGTTGTTCGGTATGAGCCAAGGCTCCGTGTTGAAGGCCCTACTTTGACCTGTAATTGTTTCCTTTTTACACATTGTGACTTGGATGGAGAGTTGTCTCATTGGCACTCATACCACATCTTCTGATTTCTATGTGGATTATTTTTTTTGCTGGTTCAAGATTTTTTTTTTTATTTTCATGGTCCATCTATTATACATGAAATTTATACTCAAAAGATTAATAATGAAAATTCACTGCAGTCGTAACAAGTTATAGTAAGAGGCATATTGTGTTGTGTGTCCCATCAACCCTAAAAGTTTAGAGCTTATTTCCTAATGCTTGTAAAGTAAGACTTTGGTTGGCTTGCTTGCTTTGTTTGTATAAACGTTTGCTCAAGCATTGTTATCAAAATTGACGTCTGCAAACAATATAAATAGCAGTTGGGTGTTACTAACCTCCAGGATAACATCCAATCAAATTTAAGTATAATGTATACAGGTTTAACTCTGCCTATTTACAACATGTATATTGTTTGCAGATGTCAATCTTAATTACAGTGCTTGAGCAAACGTTGATACACACAAAGCAAGCAAAGCCAACGAAAGTCTTTCTCTACAAGCATTAGGAAATTAGCTCTAAGATTTTGAAAGGATAGTGGTTAGATGAAACATAGAAATTAAATAGATTTAACTAATATTTATATAAAAAAAATCAAAAGAAAATTATAAACTCATGGAGAAATCAAGTTTAGCAAACAAGCAAATATTTGTATGAAAATCTGTAGTACTTTTTAATACTTATACATGTAGATACTTATGTGACCTGGATATTGAATTAAAATGATTTTATTTTTCAGACAATTACAGATGCAACAAATTCAACAAGTGATGCAGCAATTACAGGAAAGTGATCAGTTTAAAAACCTGCCACCATTACAGCAGCAACAGCTGGCCATGCAACTCATGTTAAAACAATCACCTGTCTCAATCATACCACAACAGTCACAGATGCAGAAATTATCACCTAGGTCAGTCAGTTATGACACTTTTACTAAAACACTTCTAAATTTTAACAGCACAGTAAACAGAAAAAAAGATTACCATAAGATTGTTAAGAAAGTTGATGTTGTGGCAGAATTGGATAAGTGATTATATAGGTTGGAAAAATCCTTCGTCAAATAATTTATAGAACTTTGTTAAAAAAAAATCAGATATTTTTGTTCATTTATTTGATACATTTTGAACAACATTTCAGTAGATCTCCGCCAACAGAATCAGTCTCACCATCTAATCCTAGTCATCCAGCATTTCATCGATCTGCCTCACAACCAAACACATCAACAGAGGAATCAATATGGGACACAACTACCAAACAAAATATGGGTATGGTTAGCATTACTTATTTGTCTGCAATGTGAAACTGATAGGGGCAATAAGGTCAAGTTTTTTATTGAGTTCTTTTTGTTCAAGATTTAGTTCTCTATGTCGTATTCAATTATAATATCCACGTTAAAATTATTTCTGGACATCAGCAAGTCAATCGACAAATCATGGGTTATTTGTATTTATTTTATTTAAAAATTTAATGCTTCTTTTTTTAGTAATTTTATTGGAAGTGGAAGCTCTTCATATAGAAAATGTGCTCTTTTACACCCTATAGAAAAGCAAAAAGAAGCTTTCAATACTTATAATTACATTATTGTTTTGCCTGTCATGAAAGTAGGGGAAGGCACGACAGGTGTTGCTTTTCTGGCAACGTTGTCGGCATCAACAATTGTTAAGTTTTCTGCTTATAAAGTCAGTTTGATATTTGATAGTTTATTGTGTGCGATTTTGTCCCATGTACATTTACTCCATATCCTTTCATTTTCTATTGATAGGAACTACTTGTGATAGATTAACAGATATGTTCTATAAAGTTGCATTACTATCAGTGCATATAAGTATGACGACTATTTCGAGGCCCTGACCCTAGGTCATGGTCCAGCAACTTTGAATTAATTAGCAATGTTGCTGTCTATTTAATAGATTGTCTGTTTCTGAATTTTCATGCCGCCAGGCGAGATATCTCTGTGTCAACAGTTTATTATTCTACAATATTAAATTTATGAGTTATATCAAGCTTTTCGTTTGTTTTTCTGTGCTTAGGTGTGACATTATCACAGGAAGCATGTGTAGAAATAAAATAAAATTTTGGAATGCCTCATGATTGTTGGCAGCCAATTTAAAGTTTGGATCTGATAAAACATACAAGAAATGTGATTATTTATTTCTAGTTTCAGGAGGCTGGTCGCAACCAACAAGTGTATGGGATTTAGATACCAAAACAGCTATGACAAATACAGACCTAGAGATGCAGATAGAAAAAGCTAGAAAAGTGAGTTATATTAGAAACATTAACAATTTCAATTATAGATAAAGATTGTAAAGAAATTTGTACTATTAATTACATGCTATGAGCCTATGAAATGGGAAGGGTCAGTAGGTCGGATTAATTTTGATGATTCAAAATATAAGGATTCAGTTTGGAGATAGTCTTGTCTGAATGTGTTCATTTGTTAAAGATTGTCTTTATAAATCAAATGATATACACTGATAAAATTCACTTTTGTTATCAAATTCTAATTTGAAGTTTGAATTTAAGACCAGAAGTAAATAGGGATCACTTTTTTAAAGGTCAGAAATGGGACATAATTCTTTGGCAACAGTATATGAAAAATGCTGAATGTATTTGTCTTGAAATAAAGGGTTGTTTAATTAACAAGCCAGAATATTAAATGAATAATAGAAAATTACTATGAAAATTAATAGATACAGGCATAATTTATTTCATGAAACATTTAATATGGGCTACAAGGCTTGACATTGGAAGCAAAAGTCAACATTTTTTCATTTAAATGAAGTAAGTTTCAAATTTGAAGATTAAAAAAATAAATCCTATTTGTTTCCAGGAAAAAGAAGAATTAGATAGAATAAGACAAGAAAAAGATGAAGAAGAAAGAAGAATTCATGAAGAGTTAAAAAGGCAACAAGAAGAAATGTTAAAACAACAGGAAGAGCTACGCAGAAAAAAGGAGGAAATGGAGCGACAAACAATAGAAATTGAAAAACAAAGGCAGCTAGAATTACAGGTGGGTACATACTGAATAAACCTGTTATAAGGCCAAATAGAAATATATGTGGTTCCAGTTACATCCTGGAAAAAAAAGTGTCGGAAGGTCAGCATTTTTTTTCTTTCATATTTTTTTTTTTAATTGTTGGGGGAAAAAATTTTGTGTTCACCAAGTTCTAGGATCCAGGTGATTAATCTAGGGTCAGTCTGGTAACTGGAACCACATATATTTTTTATTTTGCCTAAGTAGTAACTGAGGAAATTGGTAGCAAACATGTTCTCAGGGGTATATCTATTACTTGTAAATGAATTTTCATTTAGTATTTTACTGAACATTTTATTAGCTGCGGAAGCATTGCTTGCAAGATTATGCTAGTTGCAGGTTGCTTTTAATAACATACTGGATAAATATTGGAACAGCCCTTTGTAGGGCTCAACATGTTGGTCATTCTAAGCAGGGTTCATATTCATATCACATTAACATATTTTTCCTCCTGAATATGCATTTAACTTGCCACTGGACGTTAAACATCCATTCATCATCAACATCACCATTCTAATATTTGCTGCTGGATAAATCTTTAAAAAGTCAAATAAGAATATGTTTTGTTTTCACTTACCATGGCTTCTTTCTTCTTGTATTAAATGTAATTTTATTATTGCACTCAGAGATTAGAGGAAGCAAGAAGACAGAACCAAGAAGAAGAGGAAAGAAAAAGGAGGGAAGCAGAGGAGGAAGAAAGAAGACGAAAAGAAGACCAAATGAGAAAAGAAGAACAAATGAGACAAAAACAGGAAGAAGCAGTAAGAAGGAAAAGGGAGGACGATATGAGGTTAGTGGTAAAATTGCAATTCAATTTAAAAATGCTGTATTGTAAATTCAGAAATTTTGTGTGCATTTATTCAAGGGACGTGAATGACAACAAAAATGTGGCATACCAATAATGCTAGCAAAATCTATAATGCCATTTATTATTTTTGCAAACCTCCCCTGTTGCAATTTATGCAAAAATGAAAACAATGTAAACATTTCTGAATTAACAGTACATGTATATGTAAATGACAGCTCTAAAGAAAGTTTTTTATCAAAACATGTGGGTCTGGATTGGGTTAACAGAATAGAGAATAAAGGGCAGAAAGTAGGATTAGAAGAATAGATTAAAATAAGACAGAAAAAATAAAGAAGAGAGAGAGAGAATAATAGTAAAAATAAATAAAAAATAGAGAAAAGTGGTAAAAAAGTTAAAGAATAAAGAAATGAAGGACCCGATCCAGACCATTAAAATGTTGATTATTATGCTTCTACTTCTGTATAATTAGTTTTCAGATGAGATATTCTGAAATTATAAAATATTTTTTAATATTGCTTACATCAAATGGACAAAATACGAAAATGATCCCTAACCTTATCTTACTACCCTTCCACATACATTTAAATGGAATAGCCCATACAAAAATACACCAACACGGAAATTATTTCAAAAAATGTGTATGCAGTACATTGTTATTGTTGTTTATCCGTAGAAGAGAAGAGGAGATGAGACAACAGAGACAGATGCTGGAACAACAACATAAACAGAGGGAGATGGAGGAACAACAAAAACAACAACAAGAAATACAGAGGCGACAGGTAAGTGATGACAAAGATGAATAAATAATGTTGTGGTGTGAACACTAATAAAATGTGCTGTGGTGTGAAAGATGAATGAAAAGAGATGTTGTGTAAAAGATGAATAAAAAGTGGTGTGGTGTAAAAGATGAATAAAAAGAGATGTGATGTTAAAGGCTTTAAATATAAAATGTGATGTGGTGTCAAAGATGATTAAAAAGGAATGGGGTGTTAAAGATGAATAAAAAGTGAGGTGGTGTCAAAGATGATTAAAAAGGAATGAGGTGTTAAAGATGAATAAAAAGTGAGGTGGTGTCAAAGATGATTAAAAAGGAATGGGGTGTTAAAGATGAATAAAAAGTGAGGTGGTGTCAAAGATGATTAAAAAGGAATGGGGTGTTAAAGATGAATAAAAAGTGAGGTGGTGTCAAAGATGATTAAAAAGGAATGGGGTGTTAAAGATGAATAAAAAGTGAGGTGGTGTCAAAGATGATTAAAAAGGAATGAGGTGTTAAAGATGGAATAAAAAGTGAGGTGGTGTCAAAGATGATTAAAAAGGAATGAGGTGTTAAAGATGAATAAAAAGTGAGGTGGTGTCAAAGATGATTAAAAAGGAATGAGGTGTTAAAGATGAATAACAAGTGAGGTGGTGTCAAAGATGATTAAAAAGGAATGAGGTTTTAAAAAATGAATAAAAAGAGATGTGGTGTGAAAGAGGAATATAATGTGATGTGAGCTAAAAGATTAATAAAATGTGTGTGGTTTAAAAGGAATAAAAGGAGGTGTTGTGTCAAAGTTTATGAAACAGAAATTGGTTTACACAGTTAAACCAGAAAAGACAAATAGAGTGCAACAATAGGGAATTTTCCACTGCTTATGAAACTATAAATCATAAGTTCCTAACAAAGTTCACACGTTTAACCATAGAGCTGCCAATTTTTCTAAAGAAGAAAAACACTATGATATAACTTAGGAAAGACATTTACAAGGATCCTTATTTGAGACATGCATATGAAACTAGTGATTTGAAAGGATTATACTACATATTGGAATCTTGTCAATAATTAATGAAAATATGAAGATAAATGTCAATTTTAACTGTATAATATATTACAGGAGGAAGCCCGACAACAACAGGAACTACATCGGCAGAGACAACAACAAGAGGCTCTCAAGAGGTTACAACAGGAACAGATGGCAAATATACAGGTATAGTTGCATATGTATAGTGAAAACTGCAGACTCTAACTAGAAAATGTCATTTCCTTATATGGATGATATATGTTTAATCTTGTGACACTGTAAAGATGGACATTTACAAGGTATGCAGTTCAAAATATGGCAAATACAAAATTTTATAAGTATGAAAATTTAAATTTCAGGAAGATAAAAAAAAGTAAGAATCCTGGTTGTTTCAAGTGGAGAAATTACTTACATTTTCACAAATTAAAATCTAGATAACAAAATTGAGAATGGAAACGGGGAATGTGTCAAAGAGACAACAACCCGACCAAAGAGCAGAAAACAGCCAAAGGCCACCAATGGGTCTTCAACACAGCGAGGAAAATCACACACCGAGGCGGGCTTCAGCTGGTAGAGTATGGTAAAGTTGCGAATGATTAAAAATATTTAGGATGATGAATTGGTGACCATTCATGTTTTAAATAATGAGCCAAACCAATACTGTATAGTAACCTATAAATGGTCTTGTGATAAAAAATGGAAAACTCTTCAAAAGAGAAAACCAATTGCCTGATTTATGCTAATACTAATAAATGATGGCAGACAGCATTAAACGACAACCACAGGGCTGCCACGCACCTGGGAAAACTTTAAAAAGCCAGGATATTTCAAGGTGCTCCCAGCCCGAAAAGGCTGGGGAAAATCCCGAAAGTCAAAATACCGGAACTTTAAAACAAATTGAATTACCTCCCTTGTGCTGGTTGATTTGTCCTCGCAAATTGGTACCCGTATGTTAAACAGGTACTCATGAGTGCATTTCTCGGGACATAATGTATGTGGCGGGTAAAAAGGGTTTTTCAGTACTCGATCCCTTCTAACTTGGGACTGTGGTGTAACAGTTCAACATAAGAACAAACTGCAAAAATCAGTTGGAGAGCGATTTAGATCATCAGATCAGTACTTAACCCTTTCAACGCTATACACGGCATATGCCGCGATGATGTACGCCGCCTGCCACTGCTGTTGGCGGCATATGTCGCGATGACAATGGATTTTTCTTCCAGACTCGTAACCATTCGGTTTTCATTCGGGTCCTCTCTAATTTTCCTCGTATGAATCTAGGCTATACAAGGTCCCGTTTGCGCTTGAAATCACGGTAATTTTAAAGGTAAAAGCATGCAGTAGAAAAAAATATTTTGACAAATGCAAATGGCGGAAATCGAAAAAAGGCGCTGTAAATACTGAAATATTTCAGCATTTCTATGGCGAAACTGACAACGAGGAATAGTTTAAAGGTTTTCCGTTATCTCAATGTGTTAATTACATTCAATTCGTGTGGGAAATATGATTTGGTCGATCTTTACAAAACATAGAAAAATGGGGGGAAACGGAGGTTGCAACTGGTGTTTTCTTTATTATATGGCAGATAAAACAACAAAATAAATGAAGATTAAAAGTTGTTTTTATTCAAAATTCAACACAAATACAATAATTTACACCTTTTACCTGTTAATTACCTGAAAATGCAGGTAGCTTGATGAAAATTTTATTAAAATAATTGCATAACATTACAGTTCATGCTCTCCTGAGCATTTTTCATGCACTAAATTTGTCTGTATCTCTAATAATAAAAAAGATACAGCAGTCTGAAAAGGAATATACTGTTCTAGTGAATGAACACAAAAAAAATGCAGCAGCAGCAGCCATTTTTCTATTTTTTTGTGTAGCATTGAAAGGGTTAACACAAACATGTTTTCCAATACTTTTGAGTGGGTATGCTTAGCAAGACAATGTGAGCACTCTTGTTAATGTGTTCTGTGTTTGTTATTATTAAGGGCTATTCCATTGAAATGTATGTGGGAGGGTAGGAAGGAACTTTCAAAATATCCCTACAACCAAGAACCATTTTTTAGATTATTTTGCATAATGGTAATAGACGCATACTGAAAAAAGACCCATGACCCACATTCAATAATTAAACTTCACTTCCTACCCTCCCACATACGTTTTAATGGAATAGCCCTAAAGATATGTAATGTTTGGACTTGAATAAAATAGACTTACATACTTCATACTTGTAGTTACCACAGCATGCACAATGGGCCAGTCAGCAGCAACAGAGTTTAGAACAACAACAAAGAGCTAAATCACTGCTAGAAATACAGGAACAAGAAGAAATGGAACGACAGAGACAAGAGGAGGTAATAAATCCTTTCACTGTAATCTTAAGAAATACTATTCATGAGGTCAAATAAAAAGTGTGTTTAGGCTGTCATTTGCCAAAATCTGTTTAATCTTATCGTTGCGGGGGACATAGAAATACCGGAGTTATATCATAGATTTATATCAGCAAGGTCTTGGACAAATTAAAAAATCAGTGCTGATCATTTATTTTTAAAAGAATTATGCCCCTTGGAAATATTGATTTGTATGGAAAATTGCATTGTTAGCGCTCTCGTGTACAATTCTTGCCAGATTTTAATGAAACTTGTATCATAGGTTTATATCCATAATGTCTCTGACAATTCATTTCTCTAAGATATTTAAAAAAGTTTTCAAGAATTTTTTTTTTTTTACTTACTGCCCTTGCCCTTGCACCTTGGACAGATAAAATATGTGCAACACGGGGACATTGGAACTCTGTTCTTTTATTTAAGGAAAAATATGAATGTTAAACGTATTCTTGGATACCCTAAATTTAGAAATAAGGGGATGTGACAACTATTCACCAGAGACAAAAGGACAAGAATTTGCACCATATTGTAAGTTATAAAAGGCATTGTGTAACTGATTATATACAATTTTAAAGTCTTTTAAATTTTGATTGTAATTTTGTAGATACAGAGACAGTTAGAGGCACAGAGACAACAACAACAGGCCATACTACAGCAGCAGCAACAACAGAAGTCATGGTCAGGACAAATGTATGTAAATAGCAGAACACTGCATCACATCAAATGTATAGAATAGTCTTCACAATAAACTTTTCAATCTACAGACCGAAACTGAATTTTACGAAAATCTAAGTTAGATTCTATTGGCCTGTGGAGATGATTTTTACAGGCCTGACAACATTTTTACAAGCCTGGGCTGGTGGGCCTGTGGTTAAGCACAAAGACTGATTAAATGTGACAAAATTATGATTAAAACTCCTCTACAATAGATCTTGATTTAATGCTGATCATATGGATCATAATGAATTTGTTAATATACATGCATCAAAAATGAAATATTACATGCATAATCAGAAAAACGATATTTTTATAAAGTTTTTGTCATTGGAGAATTATCAAATTGATGAGAAATTATAGATGGATCTGTGCTTATTTTTGAGGTATTCCATTAAAATGAATGTTTGAAATTTAGAAAAAGGAGAAATTTAAATTTTGGGTCATTTATAGTTTATGTCCATTGGATGTCTGCAAAATTACTTGAAGAAAAATATGGATTTGGGAGATTTTTTGAAACACATCTGTTATAATGGAACAGCCCTAACAAAATTTGAAAAACATAAATGTTTTGTGGAAAAAGATCAGAATGTTGAAAAAAGGATTTAGAAATAACAAGAATTAAAAAAATGTGTAAGAATTGTATTCCAGATGCATGTCTTTTTAAATGTTTAGGAATATAAAGGGTACACAGGTAAATTTTTAGATGAATTTGAGGAACAAGTCCGGGGTAACAAACAACTTAAACAAGTGCATTATTTTATTTCCAGATTTCCATCTCAACAAAGTTCCAAATCATTAATAGAAATACAGGAGGAGCAAGCTCGGCAGCTAGATAAGGAAAGACAACGAAAACAACAACAACAACAAACCCAAGCCAAGGTCAATATATTTAAATATATTTATTTATTTATATACATTATAAGGATTTCTTAGAGTATATACTGTTAAATATCATCTCTAAATTAGGGATTTTTGGCCGGTAAAAGTGATGTGATCTAAAAAAAAAAAACAGTTAACTTAGCAGTCTGCACAGATAGCCACTAGTCTGATGCCTAAGACTAGTAAAATTTTATTTGGACTAGAATTATTTGCAAAACTTTGTTTAAACACATACTAAAAATGTTGGAATATTGATCTTTGGATTAAAAGTTTGAAAAGATTTTGATGCAGACAATTTAGGAAGCTTTATATAATGATAGGGTCAAACTTGTATCACAATATGATATTAGCCTATATTTCATCTAAAGCAAGAATAACAATTATATCATGCTGGAGTGTCCTGATTTAAACATTAATTCTATTCTAATCATCGTTTCTGTCGACAGGTTATGTGTGCTCAAGCTGTCAGGGGAACCATTCAAATTGCAGGATTGGCCGGGATATTTCACTCAAGTATAATAAACTGAAATTTTTACTTTACAGAATCTTTCAATATCAGCAGCAAGTGCGTGGAATGCCAGTACACAGTCATCACATTGGGCCAGTGAAGGAGCATGGGGTAACCAAGCCAGAAGTCAGAATGGATCAGGATCTCTTGGGTTCTGGGATGAAGCCATTGTATCTTCTAAAAGAGCACCTGCATCTTCAAATAAAAAGTAATTTCTAGTTTTATCACTTTGGAGATCTTCAATACTGAATTGGTTTATGCTTTAATAAAGAGAGAAACAATGTGCCAAGTTAAAAGGTGTAATATGTGGCACTCTACCCTTAGGTTAGGGGGGGGGGAGTACAATATTATAATTATAGTATTGTAAGTAAGCTTGCATTTTATTGGTCATCTTTATGAAAATAGAACTGTTTTGTGATGTTGCGAGTATGAGTTCTTAAGCAGACTGTATAGTTCTGTTAAAATCCACTTATTAGGACCCTGCAAGCTTGTTCAGGGTGACATGCTATTTATTAGTCATGTTCTGATTTTAATCATCAATAATTTCCTTAAAATAACTTTTATTCTTTTTAGTTGGAATTCGTGGATGAGGCCAAAAAAAATATATGTCTGTTTACTGTTACCCGACTGACCCTACTTTCGAGTGCTGACCCTTAATCATTTTATTCCCATCATAAAGTGAAAAATTAACTGAACTCGTGTCAAAAACATAGTTGCCAATAAAATAAATCAATTGCCTGATACATCTAATATTCACAATCGTGAATATGACAGCTGTTTTAAGAAACTTGCGACTCGTGTGATATAATAAACAATTTGCCGCCATTTTTATGCCCCCGCAGATGCGGAGGGGGCATTAATTTTTACCCTTGTCCATCCGTATGTCCCAAAATTGGTTTCCCCCCTTAACCAAATGTTATCAGACTTGTACACAATGTTTATTACCACAAAACACAGATCAAGTTTGAATTTTGGTGGCATCACTTTAACCGTTCTAGAGTTATGCCCCTTTTCATTCTCTAACTTAAGTTTGCCTCATCCAAATGTTATGAAACTTATACACAATGCTTATTACCACAATACACAGATCAAGTTTTAATTTTGGGGGCGTCACTTTTACTGTTCTAGAGTTATGCCCTTTACAAATGGAAAAATTGCTATTTTCATTTTTTTCCAAAAATATCAATGTCATTATTCAAGTAATTTTAAAATTGAGTTATTTTCCTCTGTCCATGATTATAGTTAAATCAACTACAATCAATGCTTTATACAATGCAATGTTTAATTTTGCCTTACACTAATAAAAACCGATCAAGTTGAATTTGGGTAGTGTCACTTTAACCATTATTGAGTTATGCCCCATTATAAATCGAAAAATTGCAAAATTTTTAGTTTCCATTCTGTAACTCAAGTTTGCCTCAACCAAAACAGAAGTCATGGTCAGGACAAATGTATGTAAATAGCAAAACACTGCATCACATCAAATGTATAGAATAGTCTTCACAATAAACTTTTCAATCTACAGACCGAAGCGGAATTTTACGAAAATCTAAGTTAGATTCTATTGGCCTGTGGAGATGATTTTTACAGGCCTGATAACATTTTACAAGCCTGGGCTGGTGGGCCTGTGGTTAAGCACAAAGACTGATTAAATGTGACAAAATTATGATTAAAACTCCTATACAATAGATCTTGATTTAATGCTGATCATATGGATCATAATGAATTTGTTGTAATATACATGCATCAAAAATGAAATATTACATGCATAATCAGAAAACGATATTTTTATAAAGTTTTTGTCATTGGAGAATTATCAAATTTATGAGACATTATAAATGGATCTGTGCTTATTTTGAGGTATTCCATTAAAATGAATGTTTGAAATTTAGAAAAGGAGAAATTTAAATTTTGGGTCATTTATAGTTTTATGTCCATTGGATGTCTGCAAAATTACTTTAAGAAAAATATGGATTGGGAGATTTTTGAAACACATCTGTTATAATGGAACAGCCCTAACAAAATTTGAAAACATAAATGTTTTGTGGAAAAAGATCAGAATGTTGAAAAAGGATTTAGAAATAACAAGAATTAAAAAAATGTGTAAAATTGTATTCCAGATGCATGTCTTTTTAAATGTTTAGGAATATAAAGGGTACACAGGTAAATTTTTAGATGAATTTGAGGAACAAGTCCGGGGTAACAAACAACTTAAACAAGTGCATTATTTTATTTCCAGATTTCCATCTCAACAAAGTTCCAAATCATTAATAGAAATACAGGAGGAGCAAGCTCGGCAGCTAGATAAGGAAAGACAACGAAACAACAACAACAACAAACCCAAGCCAAGGTCAATATATTTAAATATATTTATTTATTTATATACATTATAAGGATTTCTTAGAGTATATACTGTTAAATATCATCTCTAAATTAGGGATTTTTGGCCGGTAAAAGTGATGTGATCTAAAAAAAAAACAGTTAACTTAGCAGTCTGCACAGATAGCCACTAGTCTGATGCCTAAGACTAGTAAAATTTTATTTGGACTAGAATTATTTGCAAAACTTTGTTTAAACACATACTAAAAATGTTGGAATATTGATCTTTGGATTAAAAGTTTGAAAAGATTTTGGTGCAGACAATTTAGGAAGCTTTATATAATGATAGGGACAAACTTGTATCACAATATGATATTAGCCTATATATTTCATCTAAAGCAAGAATAACAATTATATCATGCTGGAGTGTCCTGATTTAAACATTAATTTCTATTCTGATCATCGTTTCTGTTCACAGGTTATGTGTGCTCAAGCTGTTAGGGGAACCATTCAAATTGCAGGATTGGCCGGGATATTTCACTGAAGTATAATAAACTGAAATTTTTACTTTACAGAATCTTTCAATATCAGCAGCAAGTGCGTGGAATGCCAGTACACAGTCATCACATTGGGCCAGTGAAGGAGCATGGGGTAACCAAGCCAGAAGTCAGAATGGATCAGGATCTCTTGGGTTCTGGGATGAAGCCATTGTATCTTCTAAAAGAGCACCTGCATCTTCAAATAAAAAGTAATTTCTAGTTTTATCACTTTGGAGATCTTCAATACTGAATTGGTTTATGCTTTAATAAAGAGAGAAACAATGTGCCAAGTTAAAAGGTGTAATATGTGGCACTCTACCCTTAGGTTAGGGGAGGGGGGGGAGTACAATATTATAATTATAGTATTGTAAGTAAGCTTGCATTTTATTGGTCATCTTTATGAAAATAGAACTGTTTTGTGATGTTGCGAGTATGAGTTCTTAAGCAGACTGTATAGTTCTGTTAAAATCCACTTATTAGGACCCTGCAAGCTTGTTCAGGGCGACATGCTATTATAAGTCATGTTCTGATTTTAATCATCAATAATTTCCTTAAAATAACTTTTATTCTTTTTAGTTGGAATTCGTGGATGAGGCCAAAAAAAATATATGTCTGTTTACTGTTACCCGACTGACCCTACTTTCGAGTGCTGACCCTTAATCATTTTATTCCCATCATAAAGTGAAAAATTAACTGAACTCGTGTCAAAAACATAGTTGCCAATAAAATAAATCAATTGCCTGATACATCTAATATTCACAATCGTGAATATGACAGCTATTTTAAGAAACTTGCGACGTGTGATATAATAAACAATTTGCTGCCATTTTATGCCCCGCAGATGCGGAGGGGCATTAATTTTACCCTTGTCCATCCGTATGTCCCAAAATTGGTTTCCCCCTTAACCAAATGTTATCAGACTTGTACACAATGTTTATTACCACAAAACACAGATCAAGTTTGAATTTTGGTGGCATCACTTTAACCGTTCTAGAGTTATGCCCCTTTTCATTCTCTAACTTAAGTTTGCCTCATCCAAATGTTATGAAACTTATACACAATGCTTATTACCACAATACACAGATCAAGTTTTAATTTTGGGGGCGTCACTTTTACTGTTCTAGAGTTATGCCCCTTTACAAATGGAAAAATTGCTATTTTCATTTTTTTTCCAAAAATATCAATGTCATTATTCAAGTAATTTTTAAAATTGGAGTTATCTTCCTCTGTCCATGATTATAGTTAAATCAACTACAATCAATGCTTTATACAATGCAATGTTCAATTTTGCCTTTCACTAATAAAAAACCGATCAAGTTGAATTTGGGTAGTGTCACTTTAACCATTATTGAGTTATGCCCCATTATAAATCGAAAAATTGCAAAATTTTTAGTTTCCATTCTGTAACTCAAGTTTGCCTCAACCAAACATTATGAAACCTATACACAATACTCATTACCACAAAACTAAGATCAAGTACAAATATTGTTTCTGTTCTCTAACTTTAGTTTGCCTCAACCAAATGTTATGAAACTTATACACAATGCTTATTGCTACATAATACAGATTAAGTAAGAAATTCGGTGGCGTCACTTTTACCATTCTTAAGTTATGTCCCTTTAAAAACATAAAAATTGCTGAATTTTTCGTTTCCGTTCTCTAACTTTAGTTTGTCTCAACCAAATGTTATAAAACTTATACACAAACGTTCTAGAGTTATGCGTGTTTACAAATAGAAATATTGCTGAATTTTTCGTTTCTGTTCTCTACTTAAGTTAGCCTCAACCAAATGTTATGAGACTTACACACAATGCTTACTACCACAAAACTCGGATCAAGTTCAAATTTGGGTAGCGTCACTTTTACCGTTCTTCAGTTATGTCCCTTTATAACTATAAGATATGCAAGCGGGGACATTTATTTTTCCAATCATTAAAAATACGGGTAAACTCGGCCCATGGACAACTCGGACCACAGCAAGACGAACTGCACGACTCAAAATCATGTCGCAAAAAATAAAATAAAACGGAAATACAGACCTACCTACCCTATTTTTTTTAATGATGTAATCTTAAACAGGCATATATTTTTTTCGGCCTGATTTAGAAATAATTTGAAAGATCATACTGGTTGCCTGCTCTGTTTAACAATCAAAGATTTAACTGTGTTCAACATAACTTTAATAAGTTTATTTTATTAAAATATAGATTTAGTGAAATGACAGTATGAATGCTCTCTCTATTAAAGTACTTTTAAATGAGGTATATTTCTATTTTTTCAGAGTGCAAGGTAATCCTACAGAATTTCCAGCATTAAAGGGAGGTAACCCAGTAAACACACCTTCAGTGCCTGTGTCCAAGCCACACAAACAATCAAAGATGAAGAAAGAGGAGGTAATATTCATATTCATCATGGATTGTATTGAGAAGGGTCTGGATTGGTTTAATGAATAGAGAATAATAGACCAAAAAATAAAGAATGGTGATTCTCTTTTGATTGTGGCCTATTAGAGCTATTCCATTAAAATATATGTGGGAGGGTAGGAAGGGACTTTCAAAATATCCCTACAACCAAGAACCATTTTTTAGATAATTTTGCATAATGGTAATAGATGCATACTGAAAAAAGACCCATGACCCACATTCAATAATTAAACTTCCCTTCCTACCCTCCCACATATATTTTAATGGAATAGCCCTTATCTGTTTCTTGCATGAATAGATATTTCTCGTATCACACTGCACGGATGGTGATACGAAAAAGTGATTGGAAAACTGTGTTAAATTTGATTGGCTTATCCAGCATCAGTTGATGATATTACGACAATTCCATTGGATATTCATTAGGTCATTGTTAACTTTCAAAGGTTACAGCGATGTACACTTAGTCCATGGCAATAGAGATATGTGATTTCTTCAATAACATACAAAACACACACACTTTTCACCTGGAAATCATCTTTTTATAAAATTTTAAACAATCTGAGTGTACAAATTTTTTAAAATGTCTGATGTTAAAGTTTGACTTCAGAAAAAGACATGATATCATACTGGTATGTGCAAAAGACTAGATGAACGATTCGAGGAATTTTTTACTTAACACAATGAATGTTAATCATAGGAGTAATAGGTTGAACAACTCTTGAGAATTGGATATCGCTTGATATCAACTCTTGTTATTTAATTTAAATAGTAATAATAAAACTCGTGGAAGGCTCGTTCATTATTATATTGAAATTAAAACAAAAATGAAGGTACCCCGTCCCCCCATCCAGACACTAATTTAGGGCTGTCCTTATAAATACATTGAAATTAAATAACTCAAGTTGATATCAGGCGATATCCAATTCTCACTCGTAATGAAACCTATGAATTATGGGGTGCTAAGGTATAATGAATAGCCAAAAATTACCGAAGAATTTACGAATACAAAAATGAAGGAACCCCCTCCCCCCCTTCCAGACATAATTTAGGGCTGTTCCATAAATATAGATAGAATCCCAGGAAGCACTTCAAAATCTTATCTATGGATGTGTGTTTTTTTACAGTGAAAATGATGGGGAAATTCAAAATCTTATCTATCGATGTGTGTTTTTATACAGTGAAAATGTTAGGGAAATTCAAAATCTTATCGATGGATGTGAGTTTTTGTACAGTGAAAATGTTGGGGAAATTCAAAAATTGTATCTATCAGAGGAAAGATGTTTTACTGAAATATTTTATTATGGTACGGAAACACATTAAGGGCTATTGCATTGAAATTTTGCATGGGTATGAAGGATATTTTAGAAATTTAGGGGAGAACCATTTGATTTTCAGTTGGAGGCAGGAAGATCTTTTAAGTATTGAATATTCATTTATTTTTTCACCACTTGAAAGTACAGAGCTGTTCTGCATTAAGTTGGGCAGATATTTTTGTGGGGTCTTCCATTTCAAAAGTGTACTGAAAAATAATTTAAACTTAGACAAAAGGGATAAAGTTGTATGTCGCTATGATAAATAAAAGCTTAGAAATGATTAAAAATAATGCTTAACTGTTTTGTAGGAGGCAGTTCAAAGGTTGTTTAAACAACCAAAACCTCAGGAAGATGGTTTCTCAAATTGGTGTGAGATAGCTCTCAAAAGACTGGATACTTCAGTAGATAGTAAGTTATTCAAAATTGTAGAAATCGCCTATGTAAAAATTTAACATCAGAAATAGTGATCTTTATCAAACAACTGATAAATTTCAAATTAAAAAAAAAAAAAAAAAGTTCAAGAGGAATATTTACCATGTAGTAAACTTTTATATTTTAATGAGATTGCTATAGCTGTATTTGAAAATTTTGACATTTATGATCAGAAACAATAGGATATGCAATGTTGTCAAACAGATCTATATACCTTTGACCATTGGGCAGGAAATAACAAATCTAAAGGTCAATAAAACTTCTACAACCATTTATATTTGCTCATGTCAAAGTCAAAGAAGAAAGATTTAAAACTCAAAGAAATGAGTGGAAATTCTAATAAAAATAAATAGAGAGAGAACATTTAAAGGAAGACAATAAATAAAGGAATGTAAAACTCAGTCAGGGACAGGCACATTTGGAAAGTGATGTTAAAATCATGTCAATAGTTTTAAATGAAAAAATGTTTACCTGCGGTAAAAGTGATGTGATCTAAAAAAAACAACAGTTCTTTAACTTAGCAGTCTGCACAGATAGCCACTAGTCCGATGCCTAAGACTAGTAAAATGTTGTTTTAAACAAATACTGTAAATTCAGAAATTATTAGAGGTTTTATTAATGCAAATAATGCGACTACTTGAGTATCGCAATAATAAGAACTCGCATATTGTTTCAAATACATATATCTGTATGTAGCTTGCCCTAAAATCGCAATAATTAAACTTGCATTTTGTCAATTCTTCAAAAATCGAAATAATAAATGCATGCAATAATTTCTGAATTTACAGTACTAAAATGTTGGAATATTGGTCTTTGGATTAAAAGTTGGAAAAGATTTTAATGCAGACAATTTACATGATTTAGGAGTTTACTATAATGATATTAGCCTATATTTCATCTAAATCAAGAATAACGTTCACAGGTTATATGGGCTCAAGCTGTCGGAGAACCAATCAAATTGCAGGATTGGCGGGACATTTCACTCAAGTATAATAAACTGAAATTTTTACTGTTTTTTTACAGAATCTTTCAATATCAGCAGCAAGTGCGTGGAATGCCAGTACACAGTCATCACATTGGGCCAGTGAAGGAGCATGGGGTAACCAAGCCAGAAGTCAGAATGGATCAGGATCTCTTGGCTTCTGGGATGATGCCATTGTATCTTCTAAAAGAGCACCTGCATCTTCAAATAAAAGTAATTTCTAGTTTTATCACATTGGAGAACTTACCGAATTGACTTATGCTTTATTAAAGGGAGAAGCAATGCACCAAGTTTACAGGTGTAATATGTGTCACTCTACCCTTAAGTGAGTGGGGAGTACAATATTATAATTATAGTATTTTAAGTAAGCTTGAATTTTATTGGTCACGCGTTTACAAAAATAGAACTGTTTTGTGATGTTGCAGGTATGAGTTCTTAAGCAGACTGTATAGTTCTGTTAAAATCCACTTATTAGGGCCCTGCAAACTTGTTCTGGGTGACATACTATTTATAAGTCGGTGTTCTGATTTTAATCATCAATAATTTCCTTAAAATAACTTTTATTCTTTTCAGTTGGAATTTGTGGATGAGGCCATAAAAAATATATGTCTGTTTACCGTTACCCTTCGACCCTACTTTTGAGTGCTGACCCTAAGACATTTTATTCCCATCGTGAAGTGAAAAATTAACTGAACTCGTGTCAGAAACATAGAGTTGCCAATAAAATAAATCAATTGCCTGATACATCTAATATTCACAATCGTGAATATTGACAGCTGTTTTAAGAAACTTGTGACTTGTGTCCAATCATTAACCAAGGAAATAACCCAATCATTAAAATACAGGTAAACTCGGCCCATGGACAACTCGGACCACAGCAAGACGCACTGCACGACTCAAAATCATGTCGCAAAAATAAAATAGAATGGAAATACAGACCTACCTACCCTATTTTTTTTTAATGATGTAATCTTGAACGGGCATATATTTTTTCAGCCTGATTTAGAAATAATTTGAAAGATCATACTGGTTGCCTGCTCTATTTAACAATCAAAGATTTAACTGTGTTCAACATAACTTTAATAAGTGTATTTTATTAAATTATAGATTCAGATAAATGACAGTATGAATGCTCTTTCTATTTAAGTACTTTTAAATTAGGTATATTTCTATTTTTCAGAGTGCAAGGTAATCCTACAGAATTTCCAGCATTAAAGGGAGGTAACCCAGTAAACACACCTTCAGTGCCTGTGTCCAAGCCACACAAACAATCAAAGATGAAGAAAGAGGAGGTAATATTCATATTCATCATGGGTTGTGTTTAGGAGGGTCTGGAGGGTTTGATAAATAGAGAATAATAGACCAAAAATAAAGTATGACGATTCTCTTTGATTGTGGCCTGTTAAGGATATTCCATTAAAATGTATGTGGGAGGGTAGGAAGGACTTTCAAAATATCCCTACAACCAAGAACCATTTTTAGATAATTTTGCATAATGGTATAAGAATAGCCCTTATCTGTTTCTTGCATGAATAGATATTTCTTGTATCACACTGCACGGATGGTGATACGAAAAGTGAATCGAAAACTGTTAAATTTGATTGGCTTATCCAGCATCAGGAGATGATATTACGACATTTCCATTGGATATTCGTTAGGTCATTGTTAACTTTCAAAGGTTACTGCGATGTACACTTAGTCCATGGCAATAGACATATGTGATTTCTTCAATAATACACAAAACACACACACTTTTCACCTGAAAATCTTCTTTTATAAAATTTTAAACAATCTGAGTGTACAAAATTTTTAAAATGTCTGATGTTAAAGTTTGACTTGGAAAAAGACATGCATCATACTGGTAGGTGCAGAAGACTAGATCAACGATTTGCAAAATTTTTTATTTAACCCAATGAGAGTGTTAATCATAAGAGTAATAGGTTGAACAACTCTTGAGATTGGATATCGCTGATATCAACTCTCGATATTTAATTTAAATAGTAATGATAAAACTCGTGGAAGGCTGTTTATTATAATATTGAAATTAAATAAATCTAGTTGAAATCAAGCGATATCCAATTCTCACTTGTAATGAAACCTATAAATTATGGGGTGCTAAGGTATAATGAAGACAAAATTGCTGAAGAATTTACGAAAACAAAATGAAGGAACCCCTCCCCTTAATATAATATAGACATAATTTAGGGCTGTTCCATAAGAAAATACATGGAATCCCAGGAAGCACTTCAAAATCTTATCTATGGATGTGTGTTTTTGTACAGTGAAAATGTTGGGGAAATTCAAAATTGCATCTATCAGAGGAAAGATGTTTTATTGAAATATTTTATTATGGTACAGACACATATTAAGGGCTATTGCATTGAAATTTTGCATGGGTCTGAAGGATACTTTAGAAATTTAGGGAGAACCATTTGATTTTCTGTTGGATGCAGGAGGGTCTTTTAAGTATGGAATATCTATTTATTTTTCACCACTTGAAAATACACAGCTGTTCTGCATAAAGTTGGGCAGATATTTTGTGGGCTCTTCCATTTCAAAAGTGTACTGAAAAATTATTAGACAAAAGAGATAAAATTGTATGTCACTATGATAAATAAAAGCTTAGAAAAGATTAAAAATAATGCTTAACTGTTTTGTAGGAGGCAGTTCAAAGGTTGTTTAAACAACCAAAACCTCAGGAAGATGGTTTCTCAAATTGGTGTGAGATAGCTCTCAAAAGATTGGATACATCAGTAGATAGTAAGATATTCAACATTGTAGAAATCGCCTATGTAAAAATTTTAAGATCAGAAATATTTATAAATAATCTTATCAAATAACTGATAAATTTCAAATTGAAAAATGAAACAAAAAATCAAGAGGAACATCTACAGTGTAGTAAACTTTTATATTTTAATGAGACTGCTATAGTTATTATTATTATACATTTATGATCAGAAATGACAATATTTGTTATATTTGTTTTTCAGTTCCAACTTTTGTAGCATTTTTGTCAGAGGTTGAATCTCCTTATGAGGTAAGGATGATATTATACTCAGTTTATAATTACTTAATATAGTTTCTAAATTTAATAAATAATTAAAGTTTCTCAAGTAAAATTCAGATGAAAGAATTTCCAGCATGCAGTGATAGTAGGAAAATATCAAGATCAGCATTTTTATGTCCCTGATGTCAACGGAAGGGGCATTAAATGTAAACCCTTGTCCGTCCATACGTACATCACAAAATTGGTTTCTGTTCTCTAACTTTAGTTTGCCTAAACCAAATGTTATGAAACTTATACATAGTGCTTATTACCACAACACACAGATCAAGTTTGAATTTGGGTGGCGTCACTTTTATCATTCTCGAATTATGCCCCATAATAATGTTATATGCAAGCGGGGGCTTAAGATGTGTCCCATGGACACATCTCTATTTATTTTTTTTAAACTTATTTCTTTATCTCAGTTCTGTACAGAACATGGTAGAAGTTGAATTTCTGAATAGATCTTTTGTTACAAGGTAAATATTTGTAATTTCAGGTTCATGATTATGTAAGATCATGTCTTGGTGAAAGTAAATCTAACGACTTTGCTTGTAATTTCAGGTTCATGATTATGTACGATCATATCTCGGTGAAAGTGAATCTACTGACTTTGCTTGTAATTTCAGGTTCATGATTATGTACGATCATATCTCGGTGAAAGTAAATCTTCTAAGGACTTTGCCAAACAGTTCCTGGAGAAGAGAAGCCAAACTCGTAATAAGGCAAAACCACCAGTTGTTGAGGTAAGGGTATGAATATAAGAAGATGCAATATGATTGCCAATGTAAGAGCTGTCCAGAAAAAAATGATGTAGAAGTTAGCAACTATATGTCACCATACAACCTTCAACAATGAAGAAAACATATACCACATAACAAGCTATAAATGGCCCCAAATAGCAAATGTAAAACATTGGAGAATACTAAAGGGCCTGTAAATTAATGCACAAAACAATGAACGTAAAACAAATATGATATACAGCAACAAAAGACAAACACTGAATTACACAGTTTGTTTGAAGATCTGTTTTAATTCTGAAATATCTAACATGCCTCAAAGCCTGTAACTCATGCTTAGATATTTGTTCATGTTTGAGAGAGAAGTATCAATAAACAAAAACACAGCTATTTTAAGATTTAATACATTTTGTAGGAGAGCATATGGGGACCTGCACCAGCCCGTGATTATCGACAACAAACCAACCAAAGTTCAGATGCTGACTCACAGAAGAACAAAGGAGGAAAGAAAAAGAAGAAAATGATGAAATTGGACAGTAGTATTTTGGGATTCACTGTTAGTGCTGATCCTGAACGTAAGAACGTAGGAGAGATGGAAGACGATGGAAAATGACAGTCTATAGATTTTAATGTCAGCAGTGTTATTTTATCAACTTAAGACAATTGTTTTTTGTAATTGTTGATATTTTGTTATGGTTGGTCTTAATTGTTGGGTTTTGGTCGCATTACACAGTTTCCAATAGCTTCAACACACCTGTGTGGGCGTGGCTTTGTATCCAGCCCCTCCTGTAGATGTGAGGCGTGCCGGCCCATTTGGCCTATGTTAGAGTATATTTTTAAAGAAGATGATGAAAAAGTGAAGGAAATGATTTTAAAAAAATCAGATCTCTAATTATGAAGTTTTTGAAAAAGAATGGGAAAAACTTAATCATAGTGCTTAATAAACAATGCTTTTGGTGGTAGTCCTTGGTTAAGGGAAATAACTCTTTAAATCATAAATACATTTGTAAAAGTCAGTTTTATCAATGCTTTATAAGCATTCATGTGATAAAAAATTAAAATGACTTTTGTCATTTGGAAGCTTAAAATTTATTTATGAAAATGGTTGACACAAGTGTAACATTGATTTTTAAAGAGTAATTTCCCTTAACTTAGATCAACCACCTAAATATCGTATGCAGTATTACATGACAAAACAAATTGAATATTTTAACAACACAGTGTTTTTTAATCATGTCAACTGATTTCAGCTTTTTTATTCAAACATGTTTTACAATATAAATAAAAGAAGAATTTCATTATATAAAACTAAGAATTTCAACCTTTTTTAGTCAGACATGTTTTACAGTTTATAGAGGAAAAGGATAAGTAAATCGATAACACTTAGAATTTAAGATAAATGCATTTTACCAAAAATAAACAATCAAGCGAAAGAATTGAAATGATTCTAAACAAACTATATATGCAAAATGCACAATATTGTTATTAATTTTTTATATAATTATGTGGTCTCAGTAAAACAATTTTAAGGAATCAAAAATATTCTTTTATTCTGGTTAATATTTCGATATAGTTTGGTTCCTAGTAATTTTAATGATTATATGAATTTTTCATGGTAGAATTTTATGCAAACTTGTGAATTATGGAAAACACAAATTACTTACATAACAACATTGCTCCTATTTAGATTTCAACATTTGCATTATACTATATATCAAAATTGCACACAGGCAAAACATATCTCTGTGTCAACAGTTTTATTTTATAACACTATAATTTTTATGAAACTGATATATACATTAAGCAAAGAAAACATGTTACATATTTCTAAAACCAAACATGGTTATAGCAGAATTTAAGTTGTGTTGTTCATTAGTTGGTTATTTTTTTATTTCTAAAATAAATATCCAGACAAGAAATTTTAATTCTTTGGTGTTGCTGTATAGCCATAACGAAAAAGGGCTAATTTTTATGAAAGGACTGTTTAACTGTTAACATGAAACTTTGAAAATCCAAATTTTAACAATTTTTACCAAAGAAATACAAAACAATACTTCAGAAATCAAACAGTCACTACTTTTACTTAATATTTTCTTTTTTTTTTTTAACTTTCAGGCAACATTTTATTCAGAAAGAATAAATTATTAAAGATGACAGCTTTCTTTTGATACAAATTATTTAATTTTAAGCGATTTTCAAATGCATGAAAGAACACGTTTTTTAAGAAAGAATACTAGTTATTGACAGTAATCCTCATATATTTTGTTATTTTTTCTGTTGTTTTTTTTTTTTAAAATGTAAGCTTTAGAATTGAAATATCATCTTTTAAGTTTAAATTTCTTTTAGATACTAGAAATTTTAAGCTGTAGGGAAGCTCCATGCATAAAATATGTGTTTTGAATATTGATAAGATGGATGGGTTCATATTTTACAGTTATAGACACTTAAGCTTGTGTTATTTTGTTATTTACAAATGCACACCACAGCCTAGAATTTTAAACGCCAGTTTCAGGTATACAGTTGTCTGTCCGTCTGTCGTCAACATGTCAGACAAAACCCTATAACGCTTTAACCAATTTTCATAAAACTTTGGTGAATTGTTTGTATCTATTGATGTGAGCTCCCTTTCAATTTTTATAAATTTTAGAGTTTACGTTTCCGAGTTATGGGATTTTATTCATAAAAAATGGGAGATGTACAGTTTACTGTTTTCTGACTATAACTGAAAAATGCTTTGAACAATTTTCATGAAACTTTGGTGAATTGTTTATTAATACTAGAATTAGCTCCCCTTAGTTTTTTTATAAATTTCTGATATGACATTTAGGAGTTATGAAACTTTATTCGTTGAAAAAGCGACTGGTGTATTATGCGCTCATGGCGCAGCTCTTTATGTAAGAGTGGTCTAAACTAATGAGTGGGACCTCAACTATGCACAAACACTCTCGCGGAAAAACTGCAGAGCCCATGCCTTCCAAATCCAATTTTACATTAAAATTTTAATATACATTACTTTAAAAAGCTTACTTAATTTAACCAAGGTAAAGTATGAATGAAGGAAAAGGTAAATAGCTATGAAAAAACATTTCTTAGTATCCATTAGGAATTGTTACATTTTGTTTTACGATCTTGCTAGTTAAGAACAGTTATTTTTATTTCTGAATTATCTGATCTTAAAAAGGTGAGTCAAGAACATAGTTTTAAGGGGAGTGAATTATTAAAACTTCTGTACTACTTTACACCAAATAAAGGAGGCTCTTGGCACGTATTGGGTTTTTATCAGCTTAGGCAAAACAGGATTTCATGTACAAAAAAAGATTTAATTATTAGTGCAGCCCTACTAAGCCAGTACAGTGGCCCAAGTTCTTACTACAGACCTTTGTACCTGAAAGGTATACTCCTGCCAAAACTAGGGATAGTCAGGAATATAAACAACAAAATATTTCTTTTTTCTGAAGGGGACTTTACCCCTTTCCAGATGAGGGTGTGGAGTATGGGAGCTTCCTCACCAAGTTTCTTCCATTTTATTAGTCTTCATTCTCACCAATTATTTGCACAAGATTATCTGAAAAAAATATGTTTTAAGATTTGCACGATGAGCCAGCTGATATTTTATTTATTGAAAATAGATAATTTTGTACTTGGTATCGAACTTGAAATTATTTTGAATATTTAGATCATTAACTCCCTTAGACACATTCTATGAAATAAAGGCAACATTTACTTACTGACCTTATGTGTATGAGTATGTAGATAGAGAAATGTGCCAGACTAAATGGTCCTTATTCCCTGATTGGCCTTGTGTGTGTGTGTGTTTGTTTTTGTGTCTGTTTGTATTGATAGATACATGACTATCACTAATTCTTATATTTTATCAGCAGTTTCTCTTATATTGCAACTTTTTTGCAAATTTAACCCAAATTTTACAAAATATTAAAAAAAATGATAAAATTATTATTCCATTAAAGGTGGGAAAGTATTTCCAATACAACCCAAACCAATCAATTGAATAATTTTACATACCTTAATTTGACATAACAACCATAATTTACCAACATGCCAAGTTAAAAAATAAAACTTCTCTTCCTTACCTCCCCTTACTCATTTTATCTCAATAGCCCGAAAATAGTCCTTTTCAAGTCATTTTGCCGTTTTATTGTGTATTTTTCTTTTGCATGCATATTCATTGAAAGATTTAACACTGAGTCAAGTTTCCATATTAGAAAATTCACTAAAAATAAAAAATAGTATCAAAGATAACTTTATAAGAGATTTCACCATTTTGAAGAAACTGTATGTGTACTAAAAGTTAAGATTTAACATGTTTTAAAAGGATGTAAGTGTGCTGTAAAAATCAATTCCTTTTGTTTTGTTAACATGCAGTGTGTGTGTGTGTGTTTTGTAAATGGTGTGTGAAAATTCTGTTTGAATTTGGTATGTGAAGAACAGTTCGTATGTGAAATGTATGTTGTATGGGAAGGAGAGTATGTGAATGGTATGTGGAATATAGATTGTATGTGTTAAGTAAAATGTGTATGTGGGTGTGATGTGAATTGCAGATTGTAGTGTGAGATAAGGTCAACCTAAGTAATTCCCTACTAAGTTAAAAAAAATGTATTGTAAATTGATCAGGAAAATTGATTAAATGATGTTCCAAACTTTCTTTGCTGCTAAAAATTTAAATTGATGTGGCCTTGTTCCATTTGTTGCCAATGTTTGTTATACAACATGAATTAGCAATGCATGAACAATCACTTTTGAATTAAACAGAATTTATTTTCAAAAACTTAATTCTCTGAAAAGCTTCGTATACATGTGTTACTGAACTTTAAAATCCGATGTTTCATGGAAAGTCTTTAAAATTTTAATATTTGTAGCATGTTTAAAAGTTATACAAAATCAATAATTGCAATTGAACCTTGTACATTTTGATCAGATGAGCTTGGATAATTTTTATCAAGATAAGAAATTATTTTATGAATTTAAAAGAAGAATGATACTGGACTTATTTTAAACTGATTTGAATATGAAATTTTAAGGACTTATAAGGCACTGTTATCAGGGTTTAAAAGGAAAATTGAAAATGAGATATATCTCATATTGTTAATGAATACAGGACGTTTCTTTAAAGTATAAAATATGTTAAATTGTGATCATGAAAGAACACGTTTTTAAGAAAGAATACTAGTTATTGACAGTAATCCTCATATATTTTGTTATTTTTCTGTTGTTTTTTTTTTAAAATGTAAGCTTTAGAATTGAAATATCATCTTTTAAGTTTAAATTTCTTTTAGATACTAGAAATTTTAAGCTGTAGGGAAGCTCCATGCATAAAATATGTGTTTTGAATATTGATAAGATGGATGGGTTCATATTTTACAGTTATAGACACTTAAGCTTGTGTTATTTTGTTATTTACAAATGCACACCACAGCCTAGAATTTTAAACGCCAGTTTCAGGTATACAGTTGTCTGTCCGTCTGTCGTCAACATGTCAGACAAAAACCCTATAACGCTTTAACCAATTTTCATAAAACTTTGGTGAATTGTTTGTATCTATTGATGTGAGCTCCCTTTCAATTTTTATAAATTTTAGAGTTTACGTTTCCGAGTTATGGGATTTTATTCATAAAAAATGGGAGATGTACAGTTTACTGTTTTCTGACTATAACTGAAAAATGCTTTGAACAATTTTCATGAAACTTTGGTGAATTGTTTATTAATACTAGAATTAGCTCCCCTTAGTTTTTTTATAAATTTCTGATATGACATTTAGGAGTTATGAAACTTTATTCGTTGAAAAGCGACTCGTGTATTATGCGCTCATGGCACAGCTCTTTATGTAAGAGTGGTCTAAACTAATGAGTGGGACCTCAACTATGCACAAACACTCTCATGGAAAAACTGCAGAGCCCATGCCTTCCAAATCCAATTTTACATTAAAATTTTAATATACATTACTTTAAAAAGCTTACTTAATTTAACCAAGGTAAAGTATGAATGAAGGAAAAGGTAAATAGCTATGAAAAACATTTCTTAGTATCCATTAGGAATTGTTACATTTTGTTTTACGATCTTGCTAGTTAAGAACAGTTATTTTTATTTCTGAATTATCTGATCTTAAAAAGGTGAGTCAAGAACATAGTTTTAAGGGGAGTGAATTATTAAAACTTCTGTACTACTTTACACCAAATAAAGGAGGCTCTTGGCACATATTGGGTTTTTATCAGCTTAGGCAAAACAGGATTTCATGTACAAAAAAAGATTTAATTATTAGTGCAGGACTACTAAGCCAGTACAGTGGCCCAAGTTCTTACTACAGACCTTTGTACCTAAAAGGTATACTCCTGCCAAAACTAGGGATAGTCAGGAATATAAACAACAAAATATTTCTTTTTTCTGAAGGGGACTTTACCCCTTTCCAGATGAGGGTGTGGAGTATGGGAGCTTCCTCACCAAGTTTCTTCCATTTTATTAGTCTTCATTCTCACCAATTATTTGCACAAGATTACAAGTACTGAAAAAAATATGTTTTAAGATTTGCACGATGAGCCAGCTGATATTTTATTTATTGAAAATAGATAATTTTGTACTTGGTATTGAACTTGAAATTATTTTGAATATTTAGATCATTAACTCCCTTAGACACATTCTATGAAATAAAGGCAACATTTACTTACTGACCTTATGTGTATGAGTATGTAGATAGAGAAATGTGCCAGACTAAATGGTCCTTATTCCCTGATTGGCCTTGTGTGTGTGTGTTTGTTTTTGTGTCCGTTTGTATTGATAGATACATGACTATCACTAATTCTTATATTTTATCAGCAGTTTCACTTATAATGCAACTTTTTTGCAAATTTAACCCAAATTTTTACAAAATATTAAAAAAATTGATAAAATTATATTCCATTAAAGGTGGGAAAGTATTTCCGATACAACCCAAACCAATAAATTGAATAATTTTGCATACCTTAATTTGACATAATAACCATAATTTACCAACATGCCAAGTTAAAAAATAAAACTTCTCTTTCTTACCTCCCCTTACTCATTTTATCTCAATAGCCCGAAAATAGTCCTTTTCAAGTCATTTTGCCTTTTTATTGTGTATTTTTCTTTTGCATGCATATTCATTGAAAGATTTAACACTGAGTCAAGTTTCCATATTAGAAAATTCACTAAAAATAGAAAATAGTATCAAAGAACTTTATAAGAGATTTCACCATTTTGAAGAAACTGTATGTGTACTAAAAGTTAAGATTTAACATGTTTTAAAAGGATGAAAGTGTGCTGTAAAATCAATTCCTTTTTGTTTTGTTAACATGCAGTGTGTGTGTGTGTGTTTTGTAAATGGTGTGTGAAAATTCTGTTTGAATTTGGTATGTGAAGAACAGTTCGTATGTGAAATGTATGTTGTATGGGAAGGAGAGTATGTGAATGGTATGTGGAATATAGATTGTATGTGTTAAGTAAAATGTGTATGTGGGTGTGATGTTAATTGCAGATTGTAGTGTGAGATAAGGTCAACCTAAGTAATTCCCTACTAAGTTAAAAAAAATGTATTGTAAATTGATCAGGGAAAATTGATTAAATGATGTTCCAAACTTTCTTTTGCTGCTAAAAAATTTAAATTGATGTGGCCTTGTTCCATTTGTTGCCAATGTTTGTTATACAACATGAATTAGCAATGCATGAACAATCACTTTTGAATTAAACAGAATTTATTTTTCAAAAAACTTAATTCTCTGAAAAGCTTCTCGTATACATGTGTTACTGAACTTTAAAATCCGATGTTTCATGGAAAGTCTTTAAAATTTTTAATATTTGTAGCATGTTTAAAAGTTATACAAAATCAATAATTGCAATTGAACCTTGTACATTTTGATCAGATGAGCTTGGATAATTTTTATCAAGATAAGAAATTATTTTTATGAATTTAAAAGAAGAATGATACTGGACTTATTTTAAACTGATTTGAATATGAAATTTTAAGGACTTATAAGGCACTGTTATCAGGGTTTAAAAGGAAAATTGAAAATGAGATATATATCTCATATTGTTAATGAATACAGGACGTTTCTTTAAAGTATAAAATATGTTAAATTGTGATATAAATATGCAGGCTTTTGTGTACACAAATGACTTGTCTGTATTGATAAAGCTGAAAATTGTTGAAAATAAATAAAAGAAATACCTAAAATTGTTATTTGTTACTTTATACTCCAGTTCCAGAGCACCTGAGATCACCCCCAGTTTTTGATGGGGTTCGTGGTGCTCAGTCTTTAGTTTTCTATGTTGTGTTGCTCAGTCTTTAGTTTTCTATGTCGTGTTGCTCAGTCTTTAGTTTTCTATGTGGTGTTGCTCAGTCTTTAGTTTTCTATGTTGTGTTGCTCAGTCTTTAGTTTTCTATGTCGTGTTGCTCAGTCTTTAGTTTTCTATGTTGTGTTTTCTATGTTGTGTTGCTCAGTCTTTAGTTTTCTATGTTGTGTTGTGCATACTGTTGTTATCTTTTGGTCTTTTTTCCGTTTTTTTGCCATGGCATTGTTAGTTTATTTTCGACTTATAAGTTTGAATGTCCCTTTGGTATCTGTTGCCTCTCTTTTCCAACACGATGGGTGCCACATGTGGAGCAGGATCTGCTTATCCTTCCGGAGCACCTGAGATCACCCCCAGTTTTTGGTGGGGTTCGTGTTGCTAAGTGTTTAGTTTTCTATGTTGTGTCTTCTATACTATTATTTGTCTATTTGTCTTTTTATTTTTAGCCATGGCATTGTCAGTTTATTTTCAATCTACGAGTTTGACTGTCCCTCTGGTATCTTTTGTCCCTCTTCCAAAGAATCAAATTAGAAAATTCTGAAAATCTCGGAATAGAAATTTCTGTGTTTAAAATGAAACTACACAAAACAGGCACGTGACAATGATCACATGATTTATAGTGGTATAAACTCTACTAAAAATAAGGAGGGGAAGTGGCAAAAAAGTTCATCTGATATGAAGAGAAAATTCAGTCGGCAGTGGTCAAAACAAACACATGACAATTACATCAATAGATTTATTGAAACAAATATAGCAACTATTCGGGATTAGAAGAGAAAATCAAATGATCAATATGAAACAACAAAAACAGGCTTTAAAATCCAATGGCCAAATGAGACAATACCAGCACATATTACAATGACCATACTAAATTTAAAGTTGTGTGAACTTCCAGGTAGGAAAAAAATCATCTCAGAAGAGAAAATCTTGTGGTCAAAGTAAGATGACATAAAACCGGACAAAAATGCAATAACCAATAGAATTAAGGTATGAAATACTGAAAACAGGGTAGCAAAATTTATCTTAGAAGAGAACTCCAATGGTCAAAACATAAAAAAAGGCTTTAAAGCTGTAGAAACTTCACCGAAAATGGTAAGCTTAAAAAAACATTTCAGAAGAAGAAATCCAATGGCCAAATTAGACAACGGCAGCACAGGTAGCAATGGCTACATTACATTTAAAGCTGTATGAACTTCACTGTCAGCCAAATTTTATCACAGTGGTCAAGATGGTACATTAATATTTGAAAATAAAATTTTGCTGAAATTTAGTAATTTGCCCAGTTTTGAAGAAACTGGTCTTCTTTCTTGTATCATATTATTGATATACCATTTTTTTGTACGATCTTTTTAATCATCAGCAGCATCAGGAGATACTTTTGAGCAGAGGGTTAGGAGTGTAAAAGAAAACAAAGAAGAATTTGTTATCTAAAATTTCTTATGGTTGTTACAGCTGTAGAACTTTTACGTCTTAGTCAATTCTTGCAGTATTAAGTCCACTGCATAGTATTTTAGCTCTTCTTCAACACAATTTTGACATAAACGTAGTACCTAAATTAAGTTGTCCCCCCTTTCCAAGACCCTTCTTCCACAGTCTATCACAACGATTAGTGATCATTAGTTACAGATTAAATGCAAGTTCATGTGCCACATATGGAGCTGGATCTGTCCCTTCCGGAGCACCTGAGATCACCCCTGTTTTTTTTTGTGGGCTTCGTGTTGCTCAATCTTTGGTTTTTCTCTCCCGAGTCAACGGAGTCAAAAACGAGATTTAATTACGCGGTTACCAGGAGCAGTGGCGTCAACAATTTGTTAAAGTTTGTAATTAGGTCAGTTTATGGGGAACAGCTAATGGTAAATCAATGATATTTGGTATACAGTTGTATAAGCTTTGGCACATTTCATTTCCATGGAGTTTATTTGGCATTGCCCCTTAAGTCATTGTCTATTGACTTTGAAACTTTTGCATATTTTGAATGTTTAAGTTTGTAATTGGGTTAGTTTAACCATGGAAGTATTATATTGACTTCATTTTACTTCAATGGTTTAACGGAACCACTTATGATAAGTCAATGATATTTAGTTTGCAGTTGTATAAGCTTCGGCACATCTCATTTCCATGGAGATTACGTGGCCCGCCCGTCAGTCGTGGTCTATTTTCTTTGGAACTTTTGCATACTTTACATGTTAAATTTTGTGATTATATCAGTTTAAGGGGGACCACTTATGATAAGTCAATGATATTTGGTATGCAGCTGTATAAGCATTGGCACATCTCATTTCTAATGGATATTAGTTGGCCCTGCCCCCTCAGTCATGGTCTGAATAGCTGAAGAACTTATATTTCAAAAAAGGACCTTAATAGTTTCAAGTCATTTTTGAACAACCATTTTTATTCTCTGAAACTTTCTCTTATCTTCTCTAGTTATGTATTTCAACACACGACAAAACTCTTATCTGTCTCTTTTTCAACCACTCCCATCCACACTTACCCTCTCAACCACACACACACTTACTATCACTAGTCCACTCACAATCAATCTCTCTCATACACACACTCACCCTCTCAACCACCCTCTTCACCAGACAGTCACTCTCATACACACACATTCATACTTCCCACTACACAATCACTCATCCACACACACATTCATTCTCTCTCATCCACACAAATGCATTCACCCTCCCCACTACACATACTCACTTTCATCCACCCTCCTCATCTCTCTCACGTGAACACACAAACACCCGCCACACCACACTCATCCACACACACACATTCATTCTGTTTCATCCACTCACAAACACATCCACCCTCCCACCCACACACTCACTTTCATTCACCCTCCTCATCTCTCTCACGTGAACACACACCCACCCGCCACAACACACTTTTCACTCTCTCGTCCACATAGACCCTCTCTCTTATCTACACCGACTATCTCTCTCATCCACACACCCTCTCTCTCATGTACAATCTTTCTCCCTCTCTCTCTTCCACACAATTTGTCTCTCCCATCCACACTAACCATGTCATCCACATTTTCTCTCTCATCCTTTCAACCACGTTTATCACATTCACCATGCCTTCCAAGGAAATTCTCTTTAACTGTTAGCTAGCTATCTACGTTCTCTGTCTAATCATAATGACAAATAATGACATTGGATGGGTACAATTTCATATTCGAGATGATAGTCTGTTGTCAGCTGACTTAATCATCTGATAAGAATTTGATCCCATCCGATGATTTGACAGAGAATTCACATGTCTATGACATTTAAGGGGTTCTACTCCTTCAGGGCTGTTGCTGCAACAGTCCACGCGGGAGGACACTATTGTCTTCCATAGAATGGGGAATGTTGGTACCCATACCTTCAGTTACCTTCATTAGGCTAGGGCACAATGTTGTTGAAAACAAATCATAGAGACAATTTAATGCCACATAAATTACATAATTTGTGGTACATTAACATTTTATCATTTGCAACTATATTGTTAATGAAGAGTTTCTTTCTGAATCTACCATTTGATTTTTATGGGTGGGGGCAAGGATGAAAAATTTTGTCCTGCATTTTTTTTTTTAGTTGAAATCTCTGTCCTGCCTTTTTTTATTTAGTTAGGGTCCTTATCCAATTTCCAAATTCAGATGCAACCATTATTGCTTATCTGCGCCTGGTATAGAATCATAATCAACGGAAACCAACTCTATTCTAGATATTAGATCAAATCCTAGTTAGAAAATCTATGTCTTTTCTATGCATAAAACTACATTTACTATTTACTCACGCGTCCAATAAAATATTAAAATCACTTTTGTTTGACACTGAGATTATTTTGACAACGATACGCCTGGTTCAGAATATAATAATATTTTGTTTCAGTGTCATGTACTATTCCTTGTGTCACTTGTCTTGATGATCGCACAACAGTGTCTTGCCGGTAAATTTATCAAGTCAATGACAAATGTACAATTTTAAAGAAGAATAAGTTGCAATATTGCATGGTAGATATTTGATGTTTTTATTGTTTTCATTGCATTCGTTTCCCTAAAGTCAATCTTCTTTCTGAATCTCTGTATACTTTTGCAATAGTATTTTTGTGGGTGATGCATTCCCGTATATTCTAAATTTAAGCAAATCTAATTATGCCTAACGTTATGTAACTTTGACATGTTACACGATTATTCCAAAACAAAGTTTCTATTAAACAATAGAAAAAATGGCTTTTCAGTGACCAGCGTAAGACACAGATAGTGACTGTTCATCATTTGTGTGTGTGGAGTGTTCTCGACCCCCCGAGTTTAATTTTCTAAAGACTAAATGCTGTATTTCCCCCAAAATTTTCAATGGAAACAAACTGTTTCCGAGAAAGTTAAAATCAAATTATCTATCTAAAACATGTATGTCTACATAAACAATAATATTCTATGGCTTGTATTTCCTATCATGATTTCCTTGATAGAGGGTTGCTGCTCACAAGGAAGCTATTAAACCAAGAGTTCAAAGTGGTGAAGTTGAAATTATCCCTTCGTACGGACGCCATCACGAGTTAGATGATCGTTATGGAATATCTATATCACAGATGACAACGGCCATGTTCAAATTGTCGTAATTACAATCCCACCCCCTTTTCCCAGAATGTAAGCTACCGAGTTAGACTTATCACCGGATTTGTACTAACATGAGCAATTAACACGACGGGTGCCACATGTGGAGCATGTTCTGCCTACCCTTCCGTAGCACCTGTGATCGCCCCATTTTTGGTGGGGTTCGTGTTGCTCAGTCTTAATTTTCTATATTGTGTTTTGTGTACTGTTGTTTGTCTGTTTGTCTGTTTTCTTTTTAGCCATGGCGTTGTCAGTTTGTTTCAGTCGACTTATGAGTCACTTTGATTGTCCCTCAGTTTGTATCTTTCGCATCTCTTTTAATTTGCAAGTGTTTATATACTTCACAAAACATTTCCGTTCCAACAGAGATATTAAACTATAACAATCTTGAAAGGAGTAGGGCATTAAGGCCTGGTTTTGGCCCAAGAAAATGAAATGTTTGACAACTATTTTGAATTGGCACATAATGTTTGAAAATGCATAGGGTCAAGCAATATAAATAAAAACATAAAGATTTTTATCTGATGACGTCACAATTCGTCATAATATATACCGTTTTGCAAAAACGATGAAAAATACAGAATTTATGCAGTGTTCCATCGGTATTTCCATTCTGGAAACATCGTGCGCAGCCAAGAAACAACAAAATAATTTAAGAGACACTTTTATTATAACTATTGACATAATCTCACCAAATATAAAGTTGTTTCTTGGGTGCGAACATACTTTTCCAATCTAAAATATACTTAAAATTTGATGAAAAACAAGGAAAGTCAAGAAATTTTACAAAATATGCAAATTTAGTCATGGTTTGTTGCCATGGTAACTTGTTTATTGTGAAATTGGTTTTTATTTTCTGAATTCCTTGTTCCTTAGTCTAGTTTGGACAAATTTAAGAATATGTATGATAACTTTTAAATTTGCGGTAATATTTGGGCCAAATAAGGGCCTTATTGCCCTACTCCTTTATACAATAAAACAGTTAAACCGAACATCATAGTTTAGACGCTATATAACCTATGTCATGTTTAAAATTTTTAGAATTGTACAAGCGTCTAAACTATGATGTTCGGTTTAACTGTTTTATTGTATAAATTTCAAGATTGTTATAGTTTAATCAAAGTAGATTGATATGATTCATTTGACATCCATGATCATAATCATACTGATGAAGGATATCTGTTATCCGAAATATTTATAAATAATTACATTTATAGTTTTCTTTTTTGTTATTGGCATTCATTCGCCCACATAACACGTTGGCTCCTTGTTCGTTCGCCCACACTGCCCATTCGTCAAGTCAATATTGATTAAAAGAATTTTTTAATAATAGTATTCCGTTCATGTAAATAAAAGATTTTATAGGGATAAAACAAATGCTTTTGAAATTCACTGAATTAATTGCTTTCGAACTGTTAAACTTATTTAAAAGCTGCATCCTGTCACTAAGTCCCTTTTAGAAAACTAGACAGTTCTTAATTGATCTGATTCATCAGACTCTGTTTTTGGATATTTTTAAAGTTTGAGGTCGGATTTGAATATTGGAAAAGACTCGAGCACGCCCCACTTTAATTGGAAAATTAATTTTTTTTGCTAAAAATCGTCCAAAGATTTTTCTTCTCGCTACGCTCGATGGTATTTTTGTCATTTTTTGGGGAAAATTACGCCCCTTTCCTCTGGCCCCGGATCCGCCCTATATATTAGCATAAATGTCTCTGGTTCCAAAAAATACGGTTTGGGGTCGAGTTGGTTCAGTCTGCCTAGAATCAACACTATACCAGAGCATTCTAAACCGGAAGTACTGATGCAGAACATGTAATTTGTAAACAAGTGGTTTCAGGAAACACTTTTCACACAAATTTGCAAAATGGATAAACAAGGATCGTCCGATAAGGCTTCCGAAAGTAGAAGAAAGGCTATTTCAATGATCGAACCTGCGCCAGGATCGGAAGATCGAAGTGTTAATTTTAAAATTAGCGAAGGGAATGCTACCAGTTCTGAGACCCAACCTCCACGCAAACAACCGCAAAAGTTATCAAGGAATAGGTATGTACAAAATGTTTGATGCATTTCATTGTCAGGGACGACCATTTGAGTTTAAGGGGTTGGGGGTCGTAGGAGGATTTCAAAATGAATAACTGAAAAATAACTGTGCACAAGACAGCCTGACAGGATGTAAATGAATTTTATGCAACATATAAGACAGGAAACAAATTATGTGTAGAAAATAGAAAATAATTTTTTTGAGGGGCAATGCCACGGAAAAAAAAATCATGTGTAGCAACAGATGAAAATAAATGATCAATCAGGAAAAATCCTCCTCCCCACCCCCAAAAATTCAAATGGTTGTCCTCTTAATGTTATTAAATTAAGCAATTACTATACCATTACTATACCTTAATCCCATGGAAATGAATCATCACAGAATTTGGTTTCCAAACTGCTAAATAATGATTCCCTTTTGGGATTCTATGTCTGGAGCAAAATTACGACAAAACTATATATTTTCTTCTTTGTCTGTTGGATTTGCTATTGCAGAAATGATGAGTCCCTGGACTTGCCTTAAAAAATCCTAAATGAGAACACTCAAAGCAAAGGTACTTGTTGTGATGTTATGATTCCCTATATTTGCTTAAAAGTGACCAACTACATGTAGATGTATGGCACCAACCTAGTCAAATCAAACCTTCAACCTTAGGGGTTTTGGCGGACGGTCTTACGACCTGACGTCTCACTTTAAGTGCCCTTTGACCTTTAAAATGTTCAAAACCTCACTTTTATGTGCTTAAAAGTGACTTGATGTCTTTTGCCTATTTAAAAGAGACCTTGCGATCTAAGAGGGGTATGCTACTGGAGCCTTACATTTACATGTATCATGTTTATATACTACTCCACAATAGATGCAAACATCATGAATCCAGGATTTACTAAAATTAAAAATCAAATTTTGTAAGATTTCATGCTTTATTATACTGCATAATTAACAGCAAATTCTCCTGGTACCTGATTTTCTGTTTTGCACATGTTAAATTAAGAAACAGGTGATTGAATGTTTAAGAAGTCGCTTTACACAAGTCATTTGGAAACCAGATTCAGTAATATTTGATATTTAGAAGAAAAAAAATCAAAAAATCATAGATCTACAAAATTCATTTGATTTGAGGATTCCTTATAAACATGATGAAGGTAAATCTAAAAAAAAAACTGGACACACCAATATTTTAAACTAATTTTTGACCTTTCAAAGTAGACCAAATCGCTACTTAAACCTAAAAAATTGCAAGTTATACACTGTCCACACTAGCTATATAGGAACTCTAATGGTAGACAACATGAAAATCAAAGGATGATAACTGTGTCGCCGGACCAGCATGACCAGTTAAAAGACTATTTTCATATTACCAACTTTTGACTCGGATTATATAATTTGTCGACTGGTTACCTTGGACATCATGGTACTCGGTCAAGTAAGAGCAACCAAAATAAGTAAAATCAAACATATAGTCGGTGTAATTTGAGGGAAAGTTTACTGTTTTCCGATGATTTTGTAGTGAAAAAATGTTAAGCAGGCTATTTTCCCCAAAATTGTACCGATTTTGGTTTTACTTCTTTAGCTTGCTCTTACCTGACTTGGTACCATGATGTAATATGAAAATAGTCTATTGATTTCATGTATTTTAGAAAATTGGTCAATTTAGACAATCCAAATACTGTGGATTCTTTTATTTTCGTGGGTACCAATTTTCATGGATAGCAGAAAACTTGCATTTTCGTTGATATGTGATTTCGTGGTTTTGCTAAAGTCTGCATACAACCTGATTGACAATTTGTAATTCATTGAACATTTAAATTTGTGCAGTCAGAGATCAGACATAAATAAGTCTAAATCTGCTTTTGACTCATAGAGGTCTAAATTTGTAGGTTTCAAGATCTGTCTCCCTTTAATTTAATTATGACTTCAATAAGTCATTTAGTGTTGAGCAAGAAATATTTGACCTGAATTAAAAAATTGCAAATATTGACTCCTACAAGTCGATAAGTTACCAAAATTGGTCAACTTCAAGACCCAAGCATATTTATAAAAAGGTCAAGCATATACATGAAATTATGACAAAATTGAAAGACAATGCTTTGTCTTCTTAAGAAAAATATACATGATAGCCTAAAAAAATGGAGATAATGTTTATTTACTTTACAATGCAACCATCTTTAACCACACAAAATGAGGAAAAATCTTATGTTAAGTAAAAATGTTCAATTAGATAATTAAATATAGATAGCTCAGGTTCTTGTGAACTCTCAGACAGGTTTATGATGTCATAGGTGGTGCACTTTGGCCACCAATTAAAATTAAGTCTTTTCATAAACATAAATAGACCTAAACAAGTCTGTCATTTTCTGACTTAAATAAGTCTGAAAGTGAAAACAGATTTGTATAATAAATACATTTTTGGACTTCTGTAAGTCAAAAACAAAAAACAACTTGTTTATGTCTGAGCTCTGACTGTTGTGGTTCACCTGTACCCACGAAAATTGGTATCCAACGAATAATAATGAATCCGCAATAGATAATTGATTGTAAAATTTTATAATGGATTATAATCAGTTATATAATAAATAAATACTTTGTGTCCATTTTAAATGGTTGTAGTATACATATTTTCGAACATCCTGGCACTTTAAATTTTTAGGAGGTGAGATTCTCAGGCATTTTACCTCAAACTCTATGGGAATTCACAATTTTTAACTCCAATTTAAAACAAAATGGTAAAAGATATCACAAAGATACTTTAAACCCATGTCTAATATGTTCAGAAAATTTGCAAAATGGATCTCAAATTAAATTTTAGTGATTCAACAAAAAATAAATTGATTTTTTAATTATTACATATGTGGTAAAACCCGAGGATTTGTCCCATTGCACAATCCGAAACTTTCAATTAACGGTAGTGGGGGTATGATGCATTGAATGGTGTGACCTGTTACTTGTAAGAATGGTTTAGCCTGTTCAGAAATACATATGAACATAAAATTCTAAATTAATGCTCAAATAAAAAAGAGTGAGAACTACATAAACTGAATAGACAACTTTGACAGCGTACACAGAGTTTTGTGTCCCATCTTTGGTCCGTGTTTTACCATTGACAAGTCAACATCTGGTAATAAGAAAAATGCTTTTTGAAAAGTTCGGACAGCGTGATATTGCAATAATAAAGAGTTTAAGGCAGATTTTAGTTCACTAATTTTTAACATTTCGTATGTGGACTGTCAATTTAACAGTTTACATCAGAACATCAAAATTATATCAAAAATCTTCTGAAGTTTAGTATCGTTTTAATGTCAATTATTCAGGCATTGTGATGATGCCAGAATTTTAACAATGATTGCCTTTGTGACTAAGTCTTACAGGATTGAAATTTGAATCAAAAGAAAATGTCCAACTGACTCAAACACTTGTTGGAAGTCCAGGCAGCATCAGGTTTGATTTGCCGGGCTAGCAGTTCTATCAACAGGACTAGTAAATCCTGCTACCAATAAGTCCTGGGCTAGTGAGCTGTAACAAAATTTTTTAACCCCTGATTGAGAATGTCATTCATTTACAATCAACAAGAAATGTTAAAGATCATGGTTAACAATTAAATGTAGATCAACAGATAATAAAAAAAACATTCATGAAACAATAGAACCTCACCCATTTAAAGTTTTATTTCGTGGAAATTGAATTCTATTCAGTTTTATAGAAATTAAGACTTGTAACTGGTGAGTTTGAATATACTGTGCCTCTCTGTTGATTCATTTATTTTCGTGGATACCAATTTATGATTGAGGAAAACTTAGGGAAGACATCAAAAGATCAATGTAGGATAAAAAACTTAAATCAAATAGTTTGGGGGTGGGGGGGTTAAAATTGCTGCAAGTTTTGTTTATCCAAAATCGATTTTACATATATCCATATTGGTCAATCAATTTTTCCCAAATTAAGTTAAGAGGGGGTGGGGGTTAGTGAAAAACTATGTGAATTAAGTTTTTTATCCTACATTGAACTTTTGATGTCGTCCCTTATATTTTCATGGATATTTGAGATTGCTGATTTACCAAAGTATGTATACAAGCCTTTAGAAAATGTGTATTGTGTTAAACTGCTGTTTACCTTTATCCAATAATTTTAGTACATGCAGAAGCTGATTTAGAAGGGTGCCACTCCAAACTTTGTCTAGTTTAGGGGACTGCGCCCCCCTCCCTTTTTCAAAATCCTGGATCCAATCTTACATGTACCCTATGAACAATAAGGATTCCACAGTGTATATAATATGGTGATAACATCACAACATTAAATATACAATATTAGGTCAATGTCAGAAAAATATAAACTTTTTTGTTTGAGGCTGAGAAACTGGGGAAGGGCGAGGTTTTACCGAGCCCTTCCCACGTTTTGTGCCGAATACAAAATTTTATATTTTCTGTCATTGATCTAATATTGTTTTTATACTGCAATTGAATTAATACAAAGATAGCTATTTAAATTGAAACACACATTTCAAACTTATTTTCATCCCTTAATGAAACCCTAATTGTGGAAAAAGTGATCCATGATGAAATTGACATAGCACAAAATATAGCTGTGTTACTTTAAGTTAATAACTTTATTTAGGAAATGAACACAACTAGTTGCAGTATAAAAAGGCATATCAATGTTCAAATGATATGCTTCAGTTATTTATTATCATGCAATAATACAAGTTAAATAGCAGACACATTAATAAGAAGAGAATTTATGAACTGTATAGTTTTTAGGGTTAAAAAAACAAGAGAAGAACTTCATAAATTGTACATGCAACATTTATTGTTATTTTTATTTAAAGAAATTAATATTGTGCATTAAAATATTTGTATTTCCTGCTGAAGATCAGTGGTTCTCAGAGAACCGGGTTTACTCCAACAATAAAAACTGGCTGCCATGAGATAGCCAAAAGTGCTGAACGCGGCATTAAACTTTGAACATCAATCAATCAGTTAAAATACAGGTAAAGGTGTTGACAATGAGAGGGAATTCCCAAATTAATATGCAGATAGTTATAAGCAGGAATCTCCATGACCTGTTTTATGATGGCACACTCATACAAGAGAGAGGTTTAGTTAGCTATAAAACCAGGTTTAATCCACCATTTTCTACATCAGGAAATGCCTGTACCAAGTCAGGAATATGACAGATATTTTCCATTCGCTTGATGTGTTTTAGCTTTTGATTTTTCCATTTAATTAGAGACTTTTGTTTTGAATTTTCCTTGAGTTTGGTATTTTGTTATTTTTTACACTGCCATTGTTATCCTCCCCATCATCAAACGATGACTTAGTGAAAGTAGGTTGGTTGACATCAACCGATAGTAATAGATAATTGGTTACAGATATCAGCCAATTAAACAACACCAGAGAAAAATATTACTTGATCATAATTACAATGTAATTTCATTTGATAAGGAAAGAAAACATTTGTAATGTGCATGAATTTTTTCTGTTTACTTAGCTTTCCTAACATTCCTAATGGATCTACTAGAAGCAGGTAAATCAAATACTAATAAATATTAAATGTTGTACCATGTAGAAAGTAATGCTAGTTTTTTTTGTTTTTTTTTTAAACTGGCTTTTGATTGGTCAAACAGCAGTGAATATGGAAAAAAAGGGAAGGTGAAGTAAATTTCATTTAGGTCAAGCACTTGACAATGATCTGTGCACCTTATCCATTTCATATACTACCTTTATTTTCTTCTGTAGGATAGCATGTGGTTCAAATGTATGCCAGTTTAGACCAAAACTACATGCAAGTTTTCCATTGAAAAGTGAAAAAACTGTGCATTAGACCATACTGTCTGCCAAAATAATTGAATGCAAGAGTCCTTTTGCAATTAGACTTTTGTATCATGACATCTAAGCATAGAAATGAGCAAAAGTAACAAATTTCCATTTCTTATAGCTTCTGTATGCATTTTATATGTAAATATGTGCTACGCCTAAATTGACTCTAAATAATGTTCAGTCTTGCATGACCTAAGACCATTTTATACTCATGTGGTATGCTTTTGTAACTTTTCTTTCCATTTAAAGTACATTTAATATATATGGAAGAATAATTTATAGTAAAAAACTTCAAAACTTCAAATTGGTTGGAAAAATGCATGTTTATGTAAGGCTCCCTTAATTAGAAAATCTCACAAATTTGACAACCCAAAATCAATGCAAAGCCATGATGTTTCCATATGGTCTTAATTATCAATTAGCAAGCAACTGTACAGTCTAAAATACTCTCTAGTTATCAAGTTTAGTTACTTTGTCAAGTTTGTTAAAATTTTTGGAGAATGTTGGTACTTATTTTTGTCTCATTGCATGTTTGATCTTATATGTTGCTAAGCATGAGTTGGAGTGCTTTTCTCTAATTTTATTTTTTGTAGTATGCTTGAATAGATTCATAAATTTCTTTGATGTAATTTTCTTTTATGTATGACTATAGTCTCAAAGACAAAAAAAAAAAAAACAAATGGGTACTAAAAGTGTCATGTTGAATTGTTGCAAAATTCAAAAATCTTATTTCATTTGTATAAATTTAGATTTGGAGGCTTCACAAACAAACATGACAGATACATAATCATTCTTCCTTGTAGGTAAAGATAAAATTGAATAATTTTGTTTTATCCACATGTTCCTTAAAGAGAACTAGAGCTCTGGTAGACATAATCTGATATTATCACAGAGCTAATCTGATTTCATCCATGTACATGATGTACAGTAGATACAAGGTGATTCACCTAAAAATCACTCTCAGTGGTGATTTTTCACAGTGAATGATGGTGATTTTGGATGTTTCACTCTAAATTACATGTTCATGTAGCGATCACTATATTCCATAGATAATCTATGAGGGTAAGGATTGGGTTCTTTATTTCTGTATTCTTTAATTTGTTTACCTTTTTTAGCTCACCTGGCCCAATGGGCCAAGTGATCTTTTCTCATCAATTGGCGTTTGTCGTCCGTTGTTGTCCGTTAACTTTTACAAAAATCTTCTTCTCTGAAACTACTGGGCCAAATTTAACCAAACTTGGCCACAATCATCATTAGTGTATCTAGTTTAAAAAATATGTCCAATGACCCCGCCTGCCAACCAAGATGGCCGACATGGCTAAAAATAGAACATAGGGGTAAACTGCAGTTTTTGGCTTATATCTCTGAAACTAAAGCATTTAGAGCAAATCTGACATGGAGGTAAAAATGTTTATCAGGTAGAGATCTGTCCACCCTGAAATTTTCAGACGAATCAGACAACCCGTTGTTGGGTTGCTGCCCCTGAATTGGTAATTTTCAGGAAATTTTGCAGTTTTTGGTTATTATCTTGAATATTATTATAGATAGAAATAAACTGTAAACAGCAATAATGTTCAGCAAAGTATGATCTACAAATAAGTCAAACATGACCAAAATTGTCAATTGACACTCCTTAAGGAGTTATTGCCCTTTATAGTCAATTTTTCGAAAATTTTTGTAATCTTTTACAAAAATCTTCTCCACTAAACTACTGGGCCAAATAGAATTAAACTTAGCCACAATTTTCAATAGGGTATCTTGATTGGAAAATGTATCCAACATGACCACCATGGCTAAAAATAGAACATAGGGGTTTACTATAGAAGTCTAAGGGAAAATTGTCAAAAAAAACAATTTCAAATGGTCACAACTTGAAAACTAATTTAAATAATGATAAGGGGTCTTCAGTAACTATTGTAAGACTACAATGGGATGACCTGCTTTTAATTTAACTACTGGGCCAAATTGAAACCAAACTTGGCCTCGATCATTATTAGGGTATCTAATATATGATTTTAACCTTATTTTACATGATTTCCAAAAACACAGTAGATACAAGTGAGCGACATATCAAGAGCCTCTAGTTTCTATTCTTTATAAATTTGGCCTCTTATTCTATATTCTTTATATTTTAGCACCCCAATATTCTCTGTTGTTTTTTTTTTGGCTGATTTGTCTCTATTCTTTATATTTTTTGTCCTTTATTCTGCGCTTTTTGTCCATTATTCTGTATACTGTAATCCCCATTCACACCCTCATCTATGAGAGATTAAATCAGTGTTGTTCACTGTGATTACTGAACACAAGAAAGGGTGATTTTTACAGTCACCTTGTCTGTACTGCAGGTTTTTCACAATGCTAAAACTGTTGTAAAAAGATAAAATATTTTTAGTTAGTACAGACAGGTTATAAGTTCACAAAACTACTAGTCAGAAAGGGGAATGTAATTTTATTGATAGGTTTCAGATAGATGCTTATTGACTAGTACTTGATCATCATGGTCATGGTCCAGTGTTGATGTTTTGTATTTAAATTTCACATATTAACAAATATTAGAGTATTATAGAGTGTTACAATTTGTAGCTACACAACTTTAAGTCATACAGGAAATATATTTGATAATTTGTGATCATGATCTACACAACTTTAAGTCATAAAGGAAATATATTTGATAATTTGTGATCATGATCTACACAACTTTAAGTCATAAAGGAAATATATTTGATAATTTGTGATCATGATCTACACAAATATAAGTCTTAAAGGAAATATATTTGATAAGTCAAAACATACATTTTTAGGTATGGATTTCTCTAAAATCTACGGTCACCTTGACTTACTTTTCAGACATGAGTGAATTTAATCCCTAAAATATTGTCACCTTGACTTACTTTTCAAACATGAGTGAATTAAACTGTAATCAAGATTTTAGCTAAAAATTCACAAATAATTTTGTGTAAAGTCCAGGAACTATTAATTGTAGATTTTTTATGTCTTAATTTGACCAGACTAACTTTTGTTGATTCAAAGTAGAAACCATTCATTTCAATTTAAGAAGATTTTGTTATCAGAGATATCATGATCTTGTCCTATGAAAAATTTCGGAAAATCTATGGTATCCTTGAATTTCTCTTCATATTAATTGATAAATATTAAAGTTAACAAGTGAAAATTATATTTCATGTAAATAAACCAAATTTTCAGTAAGATATAATTAAATAAACTTTTCAAAATGAACTTAAATTAATGGATTTATTATATTAAAATTTCTGTAAGATATATGAATTTATATAGTACTATATATTAACCCTGTGGTTCTAAATTTTAATGTTCAAAATCGTGTGATTTAAATAGAGATAAACATTTGAATGTACAAGTGACTAGTTTAAAATAGATTTCGATTTTTCCTTTATTTTAACTTGTAAACACTGATAAACAAAAAGGAAGAAAAGAGTATATCATAAGAAATGAAACGTCATTCAATCCCTAACGGAAAGATAGAAGGAAATCGTCCAGTATTGAGGTTAGAATATTATACAGTATATTATTTAATCATGGATTTATTATATAATTATACAGTGAGAGGTCAAAAGTGTTTAACCACTTGAAAATTCTGCTGTAAATTTCATCTTTAATCACATTTAAAAAAAAAAATTTCAGGTCCGATTTTCATGAAATTTTTACCGTTTAACTCATAAAGGTGTACATTTTTTTTATGGTTTTAATATAATAATTTTATGACAAATTAGTTCACTACTGAGAAATCATTATCTATAAACAAATATTGAATTTAAGTATCATTTTACTTATAAAGCCAAAGGACTGGGTTTTTTTTTCGTGCTGAAATTTACATTTGTGACATTTGTCTTTACACTGACAATATTTATTTTTCCTCAAAGTATTAATCATGTAAATGTTTATTAATAATTTCAAGATACGGCAGTTATTATTGTATTTAATGGTAAAACAGCATTCAAATCAGACAAAAATAAGTTCAGGAGATGTTGTTTTTTAATGTGGTTTTAAATGAAATATATATATATATACATGTAGAGCAGAATTTTCAAGTGGTGTGACACTTTTGACCTCTGACTATTAATACTTCCATGATTCAATAAAGTTTTCAGGCTATTGTACAGTTTTATGAAACATCTTAAGTTAATCTTTGTCTGGCTTAAATTGTCAGTGATAATATTTAACATACTAGTATATGTACATGTTAAACAACATGTTATATTTCCTCTCTCAAGTAGACAACCAAGCCCATGACTATGTAGATTTTAAATATAAGTGTTCATTACCCTCATTGAATATTGCGTTGATGACAAGTGTTTTGTAATGAGGGTCTGAATGGGGAGGGGGGGGGGGGGGGTGTCCTTCATGTCTCTATTCTTTAATGTTTTAGGCCATTTTTATGCTCCCGTCGTAGCGGAAGGAGCATTAAGTTTTACCCTTGTCCGTCTGTACGTCAGTACGTCCCAAAGTGGTAGTTTCCGTTCTCTAACTTTAGTTTGCCTCTACCAAATGTTATGAAACTTATATATACACAATGCTTATTACCACAAAACACAGATCAAGTTTGAATTTTGGTGGCGTCACTTGAACCGTTCTAGAGTTGTGCCCTTTATAAATGGAAAAATTGCTGAATTTTTGGTTTCTGTTCTCCAACTTCAGTTTACCGGAACCAAATGTTATGAAACTTATACACAATGCTTATTACCACAAAATACAGATCAAGTTTGAATTTTGGTGGCATCACTTTACTGTTTTAGAGTTATAGCCCTTTACAAATGGAAAAATTGCTGAATTTATTGTTTCCTTTCTCTAACTTAATTAAGTTTGCCTCATCCAAATGTTATGAAACTTATACACAATTCTTATTACTACAAAACACAGATCAATTTAGGTGGCGTCACTTTTACAGTTCTCTAGTTATGTCCCTTTATAATATGCAAGCGGGTGCATCATCTGTGACCAATGGACACTTTCTCCATTTATTTTGTTCCATTTTTCTCTATTCTTTATATTTTTGGCCTATTATTTAAGGAATAACAGTACTGTAGTTGAAGAGTTGCCACAGTCAATTGGCGATTTGACGGTTGCAAATGCAGTTTTACTGGCGACGCGTAGCGGAGACAGTAAAACAGATATTTGAGACCGTCAAATCAAAATTGACGGTGGCAACTCTTCAACTACAGTACTGTTATTCCGATTCTAATGCATTACAAAAGGAAATGATACGTTAAAGCTTGAAAAATGTATAAATTTGACATACAAACAAATTCATGAAACTTCATGAAGGATTTATGCGCAAAGACGTCATGGCTAAACGTGACGTCATACAAATGAAAACTTACAAACTGGAGGTAAATACGTTACCTCTACGATTCAAATTCGGATAAAAGTACATTAAAACGGCGAATTCAAGGTAGGTGTTATTTTATTTTCGATAATATTGTAGTAATCGAACATCTGTTGATCCATCAATTCAAAATGGTGGGTCCCTCCTTAGTTACGCCTGGTCAACTGTGGATTTGACGGTAACTTTGAGCCAATGAAAAAAATTGTTACATAAAAATTGCATTAGAATCTTTATTCTGCAAACCCCCATTTAGACCCTCTGTCATCTCTTCTTAATTTACTCACGATTAAAATAAGTAGACACAATATGATTGCCATTGACAACTATCCACCAGAGTCCAAAATGACGTGGATGTAAGCAACTATAGGTCACTGTACGACCAGATTCTTTCAGTCTTAACAATAAAAGAGCAGAGGGGGCAAGGGAGGGGCATATGCCCCCCTTATGGAGCTACATATATGGTTATTCATAATGCATAGACTTTTTTACAAGTCCCACTTCATAAACCTTGTTTTGCATGTTAATTAGAACATCATTGAGCTATTCAAGAGATTTTCTTTGAAATTAACAAATACCTGCAGAGAGATGATATGAATACTACCATAATAAATTTACACTTTAAACATTTTGCCAATAACAAAAATTTTTATACCTGAGGAGAGAGGATGTAAATACAAATTCATATATAAGCAACTTTGAGGTATATATAGATTATAGAATTCTTATGTAAGCAACTCTAAGTCACATGCACATATAGTGTATTTGTTAATATGTATATATTTGTAGAAGTTGAATGCATATAACTCAATTACCTTATTGTCTAACATGAATTATGATTACTAACCAACTGCAAATGTATTTTAAAAGAAATTATATAATTATAATTATGATAATGTCTAAGGGGATTGTACCTTTCCGTCAAAACACATTTAACATAAAAACATGTACAGTCGGTACTTTACAACAGTAGGTCAATTTCCTGTATCATCCTTGAGCATGTTGAAATTGACACTACTTTTATGATTTGTATGCTTTTATGGCTTTAAGTTATGTTTTTTACACCATTAAACCAAACGGTACATCATGATCTATAACGAATCATTACATATATTTTACTTATACTCAGTGGGACAAGTTAAACACAACTTTCTGAAGAACATTTTTACCTCTTTCAAAATATTGTTTTTGCTCATTATTGAAGGCAGAACAATGATCCTGCAGTTGCTTTGTTTTTTCTGAGGTGGATAGTTGTCTCATTGCCAATCATAATATAACTTTGCATATTCTTTATAAATATATTTAGGCATAGATTCTGCTGATTTTGTAATACTTCAATTTTTTAGTCCAAAAGTGGCCATTAGTACACCTCCTTCTTTGCCAATTATTTGTATTATCAATTTTTCTACAATACTGGTTTTGCATGTGTTTGCATAAATATAAATGACAAAGGGCAAAGAAAATAAAATATAGACAAAATGGCCAACACAATTTAGAACAGAGATTAATGGGGTCTAAAATATAAAGAATAGAGAATAATGGGGTCTAAAATATAAATAATAGAGAATAATGGGGTGTTAAAATATAAAGAAAAGAGAAAAATGGGCAAAAAAATATTAAAGAATAGAAAAGGCCTTAGAAATTAACAGATACCGTACAGAAATGAAAGCCCTACCCCCATCCAGACCCTGATCTATGATGTTGACATTATCCCTCATGCTGTTTAAATTGTACTAGAATTTCTTTGTTGTGATGTATTTGTTGACAAGAAATGAATACAGTTTTTCTGATGTCATTTAGGTAAGAGAGAGGCTAAAGATTCCAAGGGACATTCAGAATCTAACTCATAAGTCGAAAATACAATTAACATACTGACAACCCCATGACAAAAACGAAAAATGACCTGAAGACAAACAATAGTATACAAAACACAAAATAAAGATCTAAAGACTGAGCAACAAATACGCCACCAAAAACCAGGGGTGATCAAAGTAAGTCTTCCATTTGAACCCCCTCTATTCTTATTCCTTCATGAAGAGGAAGTCTTTCCATCATATTTTTATTTTGACATCGGATCCTGTTTACTTGGTCATGCTTTTTAATTTAGAATAATAAACAAACAAAAAATATACTGGTATATTTATAAAAAGCTTCTATCCTGCATGTAGCTAAGAATAAATTACTATGTGTAACTAAAATATCTTCATAATAGATATAGGAAGATGTGGTGTGAGTGCCAATGAGACAACTCTCCGTCCAAATAACAATTTATAAAAGTAAACCATTATAGGTCAATGTACGGCCTTCAACACGGAGCCTTGGCTCACACCGAACAACAAGCTATAAAGGGCCCCAAAAGTACTAGTGTAAAACCATTCAAACGGTAAAACCAACGGTCTAGTATATATAAATAAGCTTGTAAAGCCTTAGTGATGAAACAATTCCCGTTACTGACATTTTGGCGTTCAGTATAACTAGACTTAAAGAAAAACATAACTTTTGTCTGTAATTGATCATTTAAGATGATGGAGAAGGATAAAATTTTAGGCATGAATAGTGAAACTGATCTAGACTTGGACTATTATCGAAGACGAAATACATACTGTTCCAGTAAAATTGAGTATTGCCATTTTTTTGTTTTTTCATGAAATTTGAAAGTTTTTATATTATCTTAATGTAGACAAAGTGTCATTATAAAAATGTTAAACTAGATGTAAATTTTGTATGCACTTTAATTTATTCATGTTTTATTTTTTAATTTAAAAAAAAATTAATTTGCATATATATTCAAAATTCATTTACATAAATATATGTTGATCTGAAAAAACTTTGTTTGGTTTTCTAGATTCGGAAAACAGTAAGAGTAAAAAAGAGTCTATTTATAGATATTTATAAAGTTTTGGAAGCCCCCATTTTAATCAGGGCTGTAAAAATGTTTTTGAGAGTGCATGTAAGTGACAACACTTTGATTTATCATACAGTCATATATCACTTGTGGAATATAGTGACTATATTATACAGACAGATAATTTGAACTGTGTTACCCAAAATCATCTGAAGCATTCACTGTGAAAATTCACCATTGGCGAGTGGGCCCCTGCTAATTTCAAACTCTGAGGGTACGTTATAAGTTGGACCCCCAATGGCAATGGGAACAAGAGTATGTTTGGTGGAAGTGGAAATTTTGCTTTGTAGTACTCTGGTCCCTACGGACCCTTGAAAGATTGTTTTCCATACAGAAACTGAAAAAGGGCACCAGTCTCCCAACATTGATTATCAAAATTCTCTTTCCTATTCTAATCGGATGTCAAGGTACTGAAGCTTTTCATAAAGAGGAAATAGAAGTGTAACTGATTGTAGCACAAATTTTAATTTTTGTTTGATGGTGCATTGCCAAGTATTTGTATCAGAAATTGCATGATAATTAACATAGCTTGGTAGTGGGCTGGCCTCTAGTGTTGGAGGTCTTGGGTTCTCTGCTAACCAGACTTAAAAAGTGGATGATTGCTGCTTCTCCACTAAGCCATTCTGATTTACGTACAGATCCTCAGTGTCCAAGCTTTGCTTACAAGGATCCAGTTCTACTTTCTGTTTTAAAGAAATTTCAGGCTCCTCTGGTTTTGTCGGACTAATACACACCTTCTAAAATCTGAAGGCAGAAATTTCATTGGCTGATGTAATAATTACCAGAACAAAAAGTAAAACAATGTTGTCAAATCCTAGCAAGCAAAGCTAATGGACACAGGATCTTAATTTTAAACTGACTGCCATTAAGCAAACCACAATTAAGAGTATGAGCAAAGACTTCGGGTCTGAACACTGTGCTCAGGTTGGCTAACATATGTTTTCCTGTGGACTGTAACCTGAAATACAATGTATCTGACATAGGCTGTTTGTCTAGTAAATAGCAGGTTTATAATGTATATGTGTATCACAAGAACTTGTTCCCATCCAGAAAATGCATGTACTGCAGCCCCCCTCCCTCCCTTTCCTTGTTGAATTAGCATCTAAAAAATCTGGCTCTCAGGTTGTCCGTCTAGTAAATAATAGGGTTTATAATGTATATGTGTATCACAAGAACTTGTTCTTATCCTGAATATGCATGTACCCCATCCCCCATCCCTGTGGAAATAGCATGTTAAAAATCTGGCTGAGGTTAGTAACTCCCCTCTGACTGTGGAAATAGTATGTTAAAAATCTGGCTCAGGTTGTCTGTCTAGTAAAAAGAAGGTGTGCAATGTATATGTGTATCACAAGAACTTGTTCTCATCCTGAATATGCTTGAACCAGTTGCCAATGGATATAGAACAGCCATTTATCCATCAAATAAATTTAAGTTGAATACAAATTACGTTATGTCAGAAATGAGTGAGGCTTTGAATTCATGATATATATCATTAAAAATAAATTGAAAAATACTCAATTTCATATGTGGTAGCTAATTGTTTTACTCAATATAAGAACAAAGACTAAACATTAGAAGAAAATGAAAATGAATAATTTTTTTTAAGCAATAGCAAAAAATATTTTTCACACACGTACGAATAAGAAATATAAAATAGTTTTTATTTGCGAATGTAAATTGGATCTCCAAACTAAGTTTAAATGCCAGTGTACTGAAAAATGAACTCTTTAGGTCAACATAAACAAGTCTTTGTATTTATTGAAATCAGGAAGTGTCTACGATATATTATAAAGAATAGGTAATTTTTTTATTTACTATTTTTAAAAAGAAAATGAAAGATCTACTTATAATCTTGGTATACACTTTTTCATAGATAGGATGTTCTAAGGAAGAATTTTCTGTTGCATCAAGTTTTCCTGTTAGTAGGTTGTTTTTAAGTGATGTGTCTTAAAAAGTTCTATATTGTATATATATAAATTTTTAGATAGCTAATAAAAACAACTGATTTAAGTAGTTTAATAACTTCACTGCAAACTTATTTGATCCAGGAAGTCTGTATATAAAGGGTTTGATATTTATTTTTGTAAAAGGATATGATTTAGGGTAGGCAATTTATCATGCTGTGTTTACTTTATGGCTAGTCAAGTTTAGGTCCTGGTGTGTTCCAGAGATTTGATTTTTATTTGGAGAATGGATATTGGGATATGCAGACCTGCCAACTATCCCGCTTGATGAGGATATCCCTCATGGGAGGTGTTGACCTGACACTTAAAAAACTCAATTATTTAGACTAAATACTTTAAAAGGCATTCATAGGAGTAAAAAATACATTTAAACACATGTATACTTATTCAAAACCATAGATGTTCTAATTAATAGAAATAAGAAGATGTGGTATGAGAGCCAATGAGACAACTCTACATCCAAGTAGTAAGCTTATGACATATATAGGTATGCATTAGGTCCTCATGTTCTTAAAATCCCCCATGGAGATTTTGAAAAGTTGGCAGGTATGGATATGGTTATGATACAGTTTTCACTTTGTTGTTTGAAAAAAGGGGGCATTCCTGTGGATTCATTTATTTTCATGGGTAATTCCAATTTTTTGTGGATTGAGTAAAAATTGAAAACAACACGTTTAATAATTTCATGCGTCCAAGCACTTTTCTGGATTTACCTTCATCAGGAACGCTCAATGCCAAACATTTGAAATCCGAGGGATGTATAAGTACCGAAACAGTTGAAGAGCTATATGACAAAATAACCTAAAAAAATAGCCAAATTCATCTAAGGTCAACTTTGCCTGAGGGAGTTGAAACCTTAGTTTCTTTATAATTTAAAAATTCATAAACGGACAATTTTAGAAAAGTTTGTTATAAATCATGTCAGTACCAAGTACTGACTACTGAGCTGATGATACCCTAGGGACTGATAGTCCACCAGCAGAGGTATCGACCCAGTGATGTAAAAATTGAAAACAACATGTTTAATAATTTCATGCGTCCAAGCGCATTTCTGGATTTACCTTCATCAACCTGCATTTCATGGATATCTTTTTTCACTGTTTTGCCAAAGTCTGCAAACAAGCCTATAGAAAATTTGTAATTTGTTGAACTATTTTTGTGGTACACATTTACCCATGAAATCCACGAAAAGTTGGTATACCCTGAATTTGCCACGACAAATATTAATGAATAAACATTGAAAAGAAAGATAGAAAGCAATCTTCCTTAAAAGAAACAGGATGGCTGTTTTTCTTAAAACTTTTTATTATATTTATGCATGAATACTAAATCTTTTAGTGTTAAATAAAGGTAAAAGCAGTACCAACTTATTTTGGAGCTATTGTTGTTGACAAATATTGATAGTACCAGCATCACACATTGATATTTAGACAGTATCGCTATATCATATTCATTAATAATGTACTGGACATTTAAGATCCTCGAGGTGTAGGAAGTATTTTAAAGGTTAAAATATTTTTGTTGTTTTTATGGGATTTCACAATGATACATTTTTGCCACGAAAACGTATACAAGGTACTGTTCAGTTTTGTATACAATATACATATAAATATTGTTGGAAAATATATAGTTTCAGACAATACTAGTATGCTGTTTTTATCATGCAATTTTAGATTGGTGCTAATTATCAAATTTCCAATTGTGGAATTTCTTTTTAGACATCAACATTGCTTATATTGAACTGCTACAAATATGTAATTTGGATATTATCTTTCAATCATAATAGAAGAAGGTTTATCGTGAGTAATGTGTTAGATCTTTAGTTATTAATTTCCAAATGTCAATTTTTTTTTTTAAAGAAATCAAAATTTACTTTTGTGAGCTAAAACTTTTAGTTATTAATTTCCAAATGTTTTTATATTATATGTATATATATACTTGTAAAACAGCTGATTGCAGGATAAAACAAGTTATGTTGTGAATACAAATGTCCTAATTGCTTTGATTTGCAATTTTAAATGCAATCACTGCCAATGTTTCTAGGACATGTTAATTGTCTGAATGTAGATTTATTTTTTGGTGTGTGTAGTTTTTACGAAATATACAACATTTTTACAATATTATGGTTGCAGTGTACTTCTCAGGACACAGCTGTCCGGAGTTGTCTTAGCACTGTGTTATTCAATGTTAATCGCATTTCTCTGCTGTTATATGCACAGTGTGTTGAACTTAAATGATCACATGTCGATGCTATCGATTTTTTTCAAGTTTTACTAAGACTGAATTGATCTTTATGGAAAATCCAAGTCATAGATGACCACTAATATGTTTCATAATTTGTGGCCACAATCCCAACTGCCCACTCAGCATACAGGAATTACTTATAAATCAGAAATTTTTGTGTGCATTTGTAATTGTGATCACTGTATGTCACATACAATCTGACATCATTAATATATTTTATCTACATTGTTTTTCAGAAGAGCTGTATCTCTGTATGTCACATCCAGTCTGTAATTCATTTATTTATTTTATGTATACAATTTTTTAGATGAGCTGAATCTCTGTACATGTATGTCACATCCAATCTGTACAAATATATATTTTATGTACATTATATTTTTTAAATGAGCTTGATCTCTTTATGTCACATCCAATCTATATAAATGTATATATTTTATGTACTTTATATTTCCAGAAGAGCAAGATCACTTTATGGTGTTAGTCCATGTTGTCAATTTGGACCCAAGGGAACCATCCTGGATAATTCATCATCATTTCTGTAAGTATATAGTTGATTTGGGATTGAAGTAACATAATTTCTAAAAAAATTATACCCTTACTCTAAAAAGTGGGGCTTTATTGCATCTCCTTGTCAGTCCGTCTGTCAGTCAGTTCATCTGTTCATCCAAGAAATATGTTTGGAACACTTTTCTCAGAAACCACTGAACAGAATGACCTCATATTTTAGCTGCTCTTCTGATCTGTTCGACTTACTTCCTGTTTGCTGATACTTTAATTATTTCAATATGTTGTATGAACTTCATTAAATACGGCTGTTAGTTTTCTCGTTTGAATTGTTTTACATTTGTCATTTAAATTTCTTGGCCTTTTACAACTGACTATGCTTTTTGGGTTTTCTTCATTGTTGAAGGCCATACTGTGACCTATAGCTGTTAACTTATATATGATTTGGTCTCTTGTGGAGAGTTGTCTCATTAGCAATTAATACCACATCTTATTTTTGTATTAAAAATTATCGTCACACATTTCTCCTGTGATATACTAAACATAATGACTTCATATTTGGTCATTAGTTTGTCAGTGATAAGGTATGACATATATATATGCGCTGTTTGGATCTATGGGATGCATACTTCCTGTTGGCCCATACTTTGAATTTTTCAACAATTTGATTGACAGCTAATATTTTCGTTACAATTTTCATTAACTATGTATACCAAACAGAAAGACTTCATATTTGGTCAGCAGCTTTTTTTACGTTGACAAGTTGTATCATGTGAGTGCTTTTTAGGGATTTTGTCGGAAATCTAAATCCTGTTTTTTTTCTAAAACTTTGTCTGAATAATGTGGGTTTGCTTAGCACAACAACTTTTGCATTCTTGTTACATTTGAAGATCATATTTCGGATTCACATGTACTGTTAACAGAACATTGATTGTGATTGAAAAAAAATATTGACTAGAAGCAATCAAATTAGACTCAAACTTGTCCTCTAAAATCCTACAATAGACTAGAAAATAGTCATCATCGAGCTTTGGGCTTAGGAAGTCAGTGACTCAGTGTATCATATTCCAACCATTAGAGATTATATTATACATCTGACTGTAACCTTGTCTTACTTACAGGACACAGTTTGGTTACCATTAAAAGTACAAAGTCTGTTTGTTTGCATTAGTTAGTGAAATAGAGTGTGTTTAAATACTATCTGTTAGATAAAGTGCATTTAACCATTATGAATTTGTTAAATTGAGCGATGTAATATCTAAAATCTGATATTTTTACCTAATTTAATCAAGTTTCCAAATTAGTTCATGCAATGTGTATGTTACGATGTCAATGTATATCCTTGAAAGTTAACGGAAATTCCACAATGATTCCAATTTTGAATGCTAATAAAATGAATCCTTGAAAATGAAGACAGATGTGAAATCAATCAATCGATCAAATGCATTTCTATATCAAGAAATATTGCATATTAATACAATACAAACAAAATATTTAAAAAAAAAAAAATCTTATGGATAAATATCTTCATACATGTATTAAAGAAATACATATATACTATTTAAATTGAAGATTTAAATTTTTGGATAAAACCAAGCTCTCAAAATCTTTTTTTTAGTGGTCCTTGAAGAAAATCTGTTAGTCCTCACTATTATTCTATTGCAAAATACCAAAATTGTGTTGGCCCTGTGCCAAATTTTGGTGGTCGGGACCTTCAGACTACCAGTTTTCAAGAACTCTAGATAAAATGCAATTTACTGAACACTGTTAAAAGCATAGTTAAAGTAATTTCATTTTTCTTGTTCTAGAGCTGCGGTTCTTACACTGTTGAGTAAATTTAACAAGATTCCATTGAAATGCACAAACAATAAATTCTTTAAATATATTGGTTTGAAAGTCCTGTCTTTAACTGATTAGTTTAAGAAACTCTTATCTTTGAAAAAAAGAAATGGTTGCAGGTTTGTTTTCATTTCACTTGTTATACATTTTGTCATGTCAGGGCTTTTTATATATGTAACTGACAATGCAATATGGGTGTTGCTTATTGTTGAAGGCTGAACAGTAACCTATAGTTGCTTAAATCCCCTACGTTTGGACTTTGTTGGATATTTTTCTGATTGGCAATCATATCACATCTACTTATCTTATAAATATACTGTATTACACAGCTATGTTCATCCTGTGGTCTTTTAACATCATAAAAATGTTATTTTACAAGTATACAGTTTGAATGTGATTCTGTCTAAAATGATTTTCTTATAGATTGTGTTATGGTGGTGCTATAATTTCTAGAAACAATATTTCCCTAATTTTCATGCTTTTTTCACATTTCTCGATCGTTTGAGAAAAATATTTCTAATCTCTAGAGAAAACTTTGTTATCGACAAATGATTTGTCGAAAATATTAAATTTTAACTGTTTCGGTGGAGAAATATCGTAACACACTTGATGCAGTGGTGGAATATATATATAGGAAGAAAATGTGGTATGATGCCTATGAGACACCTATCCATCAGAGACCAAATGATGTAGATGTTATAAGCAACTACAGGTTGCCATGCCACCTTCAACAATGAGTAAAACCTATACTGCATAGCAAGCTATTTATAGAGGGCTTTAAAGGCTCTGACATGTCAAATGTAAAGGTAGCAAGCAATTAAAGCCCTGACATAACAAAATATAAAACAATCTAAATGAGAAAGATTGTTTTTACGAAAGGAGTAGGCCCAGTAAGACCCCTTTTTGGCCCCAACATATAGCATTTTTACAAATTTGTTGAAATGTGAGCTTTTAGCTATTAATTGGAAAATAGAATACTTATGTTCCATAAAACTGGGCTGTTTTTGACCATACAATGCACATGTACCAGGTACTAGCATCATAAATTCATGCAAAATTACTGAAACCGTCACAGTTTTAGTATTTGTGCTAATTTTAAGACGGTTTTTGTCTAAAATGGAAGTTGCCGCATTTGTGTTCAGTCTTAATATTTAAATATATGTTGTATTTGATGATAATATATAACATATATAAAGGTTGAGACTGAACACGAATGCGGCCACTTACATTTTAGACAAAAACCATCTGAAAAGTGATGTTTTATGGCATATTTGATAGATTTTTCATATTAAAGCTTGAATTTGATCGGTTCAAATCTTTGAAATAAACTAATTGAATCGACTGAAGTAGACACTTAAGCGTTTAAAAAATGTAAAAAATCTTTCATCAGATGTACTTCGAATTTTAGGCCAAAACTATCCCTTACTGGACCTTCTCCTTCCTTGTTTACCAGGATGCTATATAAAATTTGTGGGGAAACACTGATGTACATGTATTTCCTCAATCAGTCATCTATTTACGTTTCATAAACTCATTTTGCAGCATTCTGTGCAATTTTAAGCAATTAAAAAATTTAGGAATGGAACCAGGTGTGGATCCAGAATTTTTTTTATCACCATCTGAATTCGCCACTTTGAACTTGTTAGAAGATGCTGTTTGTTTTTAAATTTATAAGCTTTGCTGATAGTAAGCATTTTCAAAAAAGACATGAATATATAGGTAAACATCAATTAAAGTATGAATAAAATTATGAGACATGGGGAGCAGTATAGTATGATAATTGAGATACCTAACAAAAATTAGGGTTGCCGTTCAACCTAACAATTTTTTAGTCTGTCCTGAAATAAGGACAAGGTAAAATAGCATGCAGCCTCCAGCCAGATCAACTTATAAATCAAATGTCAGAATTGGACAATTTGATCTTTGACTATTGACTTTGGTCAAAATTGAAATTTAAATTGTTTGATGTTGCTTACCTACCCAACTCAAAAGCAGCCTACCTGAAAAATTTCATGACACAAATCTTTTCAATTTTTTTTTGTAAAGATTTGCTACTGCTCTTATGTCTTTTCCTTGTCTAAAACATGTAATTTATGTTGTTGGCCCCCCAAAAAAAATAAATCTCTACAAGTCATAGGATCTGTAGGTAACATCAAACAAAGAATTTTTATGCCCCCGCCATAGCGGTGGGGGCATTAAGTTTTACCCTTGTCCGTCTGTACGTACGTACATCTGTCCGTACATCCCAAAATTGGCTTCCGTTCTCTAACTTGAGTTTGCCTCAACCAAATGTTATGAAACTTATACACAATGCTTATTACCACAAAACACAGGTCAAGTTTAAATTTTGGTGGCGTCACTTTAACCGTTTAGAGTTATGCCCCTTTATAAATGGAAAAATTGCAAAATTTTTAGTTTCCGTTCTCTAACTTAAGTTTGCCTCAACCAAATGTTATGAAACTTATACACAATGCTTATTACCACAAAACACAGATCAAGTTTGAATTTTGGTGGCGTCACTTTAACCGATCTAGAGTTATGCCTCTTTATAAATGGAAAAATTGCAAAATTTTTATATTCTTCTAAATATCAAGTAATTTTATATGACCGCAAAATTAAAAATTTTTGGTCGTGTATTGGTATCACGTTGTTGTCGTCGTAGTCAGCGTCGTCCAAGACAGATGGTTTCGGATAATAACTTTAGTATAAGTAAATAGAAATCAATAAAATTTTAACCCAAGGTTTATAACCACTAAAGGAAGGTTGGGATTGATTTTGGGGTTATTGTCCCAACTGTTTAGGAATTAGGGGCCAAAAAGGACCCAAATAAGCATTTTGTAGTTTCAGACAATAACTTGTGTTAAAGTGTATGAATCTCTGAAATTATACCACAAGTTTCCATACTACAAAGGGATGATTAAGATTGACTTTGGGGGGTTATGGCTCAAACCATTTAGGAATGAGGGTCAAAAAAAGGGGGAAAACAAGGGTTTTTCTGGTTAAAAGGACAATTGAGACAATTTAAAAGCAGTGTAAGGGAGGTAATCCAAATCCAAATCAATTTAAATAACAATGTTTGATTACCTCCCTTACACTGCTTGTAAATTATGTATTAAGAAATGATGACCATAACTTGAGGGAAAGAATTATTTTTTGGAATAAGGGAAAGGGGGGAGATGAAAAAAATTGAAGGGGGACAATTTTTCTCATTTCAGATTTCAGAAATTAAAAGAAAATTTCGCAATTGGCATAGTGTATTGCACAAAAGCAAAAAATTGAATATGAATTCAAATCATATAACCAATTTGAAGTTCTTTGCATGCTTAGTGGAGAAGCAGCACATACCTGATACAGTTATTCTGTATCAGAAACCTATTATTTGTCAAAATTTAATTACAATCCAAATTCAGACCTGTATCAAGCGTGAATATTGTGTCCATTTTGGCCCCAACTTTTCAGGGTTGGACATCTGCAGTCGTATCCAGCTGCGCTCAGCGAAGCAATTTATTAAAATTGGAGTTATCTTCCTTTGTCCATGATTATAGTTGAATCAACTACAATCAATGCTTTATACAATGCAATGTTTAATTTTGACTTCCACTGATAAAACACAGATCAAGTTGAATTTGGGTAGTGTCACTTTAACCATTATTGAGTTATGCCCCTTTATAAATTGAAAGATTGCAAAATTTTTAGTTTCCATTCTGTAACTTAAGTTTGCCTTAACCAAATATTATGAAACCTATACACAATATTCATTACCACAAAACTAAGATCAAGTACAAATTTTTGTTTCGTTTTCTAACTTTAGTTTGCCTCAACCAATGTTATGAAACTTATACACAGTGCTTATTACTACATAATACAGATTAAGTAAGAAATTTGGTGGCGACACTTTTACCATTCTTGAGTTATGTCCTTTATAAACATAAAATTGCTGAATTTTTGTTTCCGATCTCTAACTTTAGTTTGTCTCAACCAAATGTTATAAAACTTATACACAACCGTTCTAGAGTTAATTGCGTGTTTACAAATAGAAAAATTGCTGAATTTTTAGTTTCTGTTCTCTACTTAAGTTGGCCTCAACCAAATGTTATGAGACTTACACACAATGCTTATTACCACAAAACTCAGATCAAGCTCAAATTAGGGTAGCGTCACTTTTACCGTTCTTCAGTTATGTCCCTTTATAACTATATGATATGCAAGTGGGGGCATCATTTGTGTCCACATGTGGAAACTATCCACATTTATTTAAGGGTAGCCTCACTCATATCTTACAAATGATAAATGTACAACAAATATTCTTTAATATTTTAATTTGTATGAATATAACTTGACGAAACAAAAATTTTAGTTGGAAAGTGGTTTGATTAAGAATGCCATTGCATATATGATTTAATTTCCCACAGTATTAAATGATCAATCTGTAGGAAATTGTAGTGAAGAGTTGTCATTATAAGCTTATAGGTTAATAGTGATTTTTAATTTGCAAAATTGCTATAAAGAAAAAATGATGATGATGATGAATGGCTGTTGAATGTTCAGTGTCAAGTTGAATATTTATGAAAAGAACATGTAATGTGATATGAAAAGGAACCCTGGTTTTATTCTAGTCTGACATGCTGTTGAGTCAGGATTTAAATGTGCTAGTTCACAAGGTAACAGTTTGCAGGAAGACATATCGCCCTACCAAGACACATTATTTTGACTGTATGCAGACCAGTCTTTGCTCTTATCACTTAAAGCTGCATGCTTAGTGGAGAAGCAGCACATACCTGATACCAATTTTAAAGTTTATTGTTTACCCTGCCATAAAGAAAAAGAAAAAGATGATATACAGATCTATGTACTTATCAGAGTTCAAGGTTAAGGAAATATTTACGATTGTGTAAATAAACCTATAATCAGTTACATTTTGTTTTAAATAGAAGATATGTAAGATAACTATATAAAAATGTGGGGATTTATCATGTGGTTGTTTTTATTGTGGAATCAGACATTTCGAAATGTAGGTCAGCATGGAGGAAAAATCTATCATCTTGAAATAGACACTTATAATGTCCAGAACAATTTTACGCATTTTTGGAGAAGTACAGGATTTTGTCCACCACTTCCACACGAGAAAGCATATGATTATGATTTTGGTAGAGACATGAAGCATAACTTGGCTCTCATTGGTTCAGTTGCCCATGGGGGAATAAAGCAAGTCAGAATTCATTGGCTGTTAGATCTGGTTTCTATGACTACAAAGAAAGATGGTGGTCTTGTTTACAATTATGACAAACTTGATGATTTGCTGCTGTTTCTATTTGAACAAGAATTGAAACCTGGATTTGAATTAATGGGATCTCCATCTGGATATTTCAATGATTTTGAAAACAAGACTCAAGTTTATTTATGGAAGGATTTCATTAAAGATTTAGGTCAACATTTTGTGGCCGAGTATGGTTTGAGTGAAGTAATGACGTGGAACTTTGAAACATGGAATGAACCAGACTGTCATGACTTTGACAAGGTTAAAATGACTGTGAAGGGTTTCCTTAATTATTATGATGCTTGTTCGGAGGGTCTGAAAGATGTGAGTCCATTAATCAAGTTTGGTGGACCAGGTGCAGGATGCGATCGTCCAGGGCATAACCAATATGCAGACGGACTTCTTCAGCATGTTGTTAATGGTCAAAACTACTTCACCGGAGAGAAAGGTGTCAGGATTGATTTTTGTCGTTTCATCGGAAAGGTGATGGCTTCTCTAAAAATATTTTAAACGGAGAGATAGAAATAGTCAATGAGATAAAGAAAAAATACCCATCTTTAGAAAACAAACCATTTTATAATGATGAGGCTGATCCTCTAGTTGGTTGGTCTAAGGATGAAGATTGGAGAGCCGATGCTATTTATGCTGCTATGGTTGCCAAGGTGATAAGTCAACATCAGAATATGATTATAGCCAATCACAACTCACCAATAACTAATTTTACACTACTAAGTAATGATAATGCATTTTTGAGCTGGTTCCCTCATCAGTTTACTCAGAGAACACTCACAGCTCGGTTCCAGATGAATAATACTAAGCCACCTCATGTGCAATTTGTACGGAAACCAGTCCACTCTGTCATGAGCTTGCTAAGTTTACATGGGGATCAACAACTTAAAGCAAATCTGACAGTGGAGGATAACTTTAGTCAGAGGGTCAGAGTGCAGAATGATAGCGACCTTGGTGTGCTTGTGACTCGTCATTACTACGATGGACTTGGTACTCCTGATTCATGGCAGACAACTGTCATGGTTTATCAAAGTATGGATACAAAATCTGATCCACAAGAAATAAGTTCTGTGGAATTGAGTATTCTCCTTGGACCTCCATATCCTAATGGGACAACTGTTACTGTTGTAGGCTATTCCATCAATAATAATTTGACAAGTAATCCATATGCGATGTGGAAAAACTTTGGAAGTCCAGATTTTCCCTCTGTTTCACATTTCACGAGCATGCGACAGGCTGAAGGACCAACTAGATTTCTAAATGCCTCATTTATAGATTTTAATAATCCACATACTTTAAAATTTGACATTCGGACACCAGAGGTAATTCTTCTGCATTTTTGCGCAAATGGGCTACAGCAGCCTGATCAAGTGACTAATTTAGCAATTTATAATGTGACTGCAGGCAAAGTCCTGATCACATGGTCTGATGGTTGTGTAAATACAAAATGTATATGGACTTACGAAGTCATTTTCCAGCCAAAAAATACAAAAGTCATGATAAGGATAAATGACTATGATATTATTGTCACTTCATTTTATTTTACTCCTCCCGAGGAAAAGGATGACTATGTGGAGGGAACATACCGGGTCAGAGCTATAGATTACAATGGTCGGACAGGAGCAGTGTCACTTCCTGTCAAATATGGAAACTTTTAATGTCTGGCATTGTTTGCTGTAGAAATAAATGAGTACAGCAGTGAAACTTACTTTGCATTTATGATAATTATCAGTGATGATTTTAATCAGTTATTTTGCCATGAATTAAAAAAAAAAATGTTGAACACTTTTACCAGTAATTGAAATTTGTGAAAAGCTACCTGTTTATTTCAAGGTATTATTACCCCAAAATTACACCAAGAGAAAGCAAGGAACCCTTTATGTTCAAGGATGATTTTACAGTGATTTTGCTGCTTGAAATTAAAAAAATTGTTGTACATGTTGTACTAGAAAACAACATTTTGAAAATGAAAACTATACTTTATAAATTAAGTACATCCAAAGAATAAAAAAGGCTTTTCTGAATATTTAGTATTTCAATATGGCACAGACATTTAATGGCAAAATTGTTTGAAGGGAAGAAAAAAATATATTAAAGCAAGACCATATGTCATAAAACTAAAACACACGATAAACAAACTGCACAGCGCAGCTTCATGAACCAACAGGATGACCACTTACCTGAATAAGGAAATGTGAAAAAGGCCAATTATTTGAAATAAACTCATCATAGATACTAGGATTGAAATTTTGTATGTCAAACGCTTGTCCCTACAATCGACTCATCAGTGACGCTTGAATCAAAAAGTTAAAATGCCAAATAAAGTACAAGTTGAAGAGCATTGAGGATCCGAAATTCCAAAAGTTTTACCAAATACTGCTAAGATAATCATCTATTCCTAAAACAGTGTTGAAATGGGCTTTTACTACAGGAAGCTAGCTTAAAAGTAGCTTAATACAAATGTTAATTGATACTGCTGTTGAAAACCCTAAAAAAATTTCATAAGAAATTAAAGCAACCAAAAAAGTTCATATATTAGGAAAAGTTATAAAATCTCATGTTGTTGATATAGTCTAACCTTTGATTTTGGCAGGTTTTATAGACTTCTATTTTTTCGAAATTACATGGAGATTAGTATTTTTGTTAAAACTTTTATTTCTCAAATAGATATGGAATTTCTATTCAACATGAAAAGTAATATTTGTTTAATAAATAAATTATTTAAAGTGCATGTACCAATTAAGTAAATGTTTTTTTTTTTTTAGAAAAGCTTCATCTGCAATGAGGCACGTATATTACTTTTGTACTTGACTGTACATGTACTAGTAAGCGGATGTACAATAAAAACCTGAAAAGGAAAGCACTAAACTCTATTATACATTTATGATACATAACAAAAGCGGCTTCTTAGAAAAAAAAGTTACCAAATACAGCTATTTCTAGACCTTCAGTAAACAATTTTATTCACCTTCCATCGGTTATCAGTTACAAGCAAATTTTACAGTTTGGTATACATATGTACCTGTATACAAATGTATGTACTTTTGACCGGTATAGATAGCACAATATAAATCAGCTAGCTGAAGGATGTTTATATTAGCAAAAGAACTTCATTATAATTTCAGGTAATTTCAAAAATCAATTAACTAAATAGAAATAAACATGAAATGAACAGGTGTATTATTTCTCAAAGTTAGGGCTCGGCTCGATGACCATTTATTTGATAAAAGTCTTAAGGTTCAGAAATGAGGACAAAAGGTTAATTATAAATATTCAAGTAAACAAAAAGTTTGTGTTTCACTGTTTTCAATCTTTCATCAGGTTATTGAATTAGTATTTAGTAGATTATATTGAAAAAAGTCATGAAATGTACTAAATAATAAAATTATCAAAATGTTATGAAAAGGTTTAAATTATTAAATAAATGTTTATGTATTAAACATGAAGTTGAATCTTAATAAAAAAAAATGATTTAATGCATTTAAGGAAGTCTATGTGATGTGCACTTTTTGGAAATTTCTTCTCTGATATATGTTTGGACTACCTGTATTTTTATATATATTCATAAATATATGTAATTAGCTGCTTATGGAAATATTTATGAACAGGTAAGATCTTGTAACAGCAATACTTAGTGGTTCGGGAACACAGTTATCATCTTTTAATTTTCAGTGTCCATAATGTGGACAGTGTATTCAACTGCAAATTTTTTTTATACCGCTTTCCAATTTATTTTTTAATGTTTAACGCCTCAATTATCGTTTCTTTACTTATTCATTTAAGTGGAGAGCGGGGCGCAAACTCCTCGATGCTCAAAGAAATGAACTCTTAAAGACCTTTCCGTCCAGCAAGCGTAAAGGTCAGCGACTGTAGCCAATGTGCACCCCACGGGGCGTATATTTATTTATTTTTATCTCTTATATCCCCAAACCAAGTGTATATATACTTCTTGAAAAACTTATTCATAACGAAGTGCTCCTTTGAAGGAGGGATTTCCTAATACAGATACAGATACAGAATAACAAGTAGCAGGATGGAATTACACTGTTAAAAAAATTTGGGTCATGAATTTTAAAGTAAAGTAGTGATTTGGTCCAGACGAAAAATGTTAAAGATTAGTATGCTATCTCTGAAGCTGTCAAACAGAATTCACTGTAAAAGTATAATTGAGAAAGCGCGGGTGTGATATTTTTGAATTGTATTTATTGTCTATAAGAAATGCACTACGGAAAAACTGTGTTCTTGGGCCTACTCACTGTCAGAATCATACACCAACCAAAAGTACAGGCAAAAAAATCATTGGTGGAAATCGGTTTCATTGTTAGTTAGTTGATATCCCAGGGACCCAGCCTAGAAGAGTTTATCATAGCAGTACATTTTTTCATGTTTTTTCTTTTTATCTTGAATATGCAGCCTTTTATGGTTATGTAGAGAAATGAAGTCCTTTGGTGAAAGGGAAAAGAATTTGGTAGCTTATATTATGCATGGAAGAATAGTACTTGATGGATCCAGGGTCATCATATAATTTGAGGTTTCTGTCTATGAATTAGTCAGTGATTGCTGCAATGTTTGACAGGTTTTTTTTTTTAGACAGTGACGTTTGGGATAGTCCAAGGCTCCAGCAGTCAGACTTCAGAGCATCCTCAGAATATTTTCAAACATGTCAAAATAAGCTTTAGATTTTTACCATAAATTGAAGCTAATTTAAGATTCATCTTCAAGATCTGGACCAAAGGAGGAGGTGCTCTAAAGAATAAAATATCATAAAACCATAAGAAATTTGGGCAAAAGTAATTGATAATTATTATGGTGTGAAGTCATGTTACTGTTACAAAAAATTTTCAAACATGTTGAATATTCATCGAGATTTTAAGAATGAAAGATGGCATCACTCAACAGTTATTCATTTTTATTTAAAAAAAAAATTACAAAAAGACCAGAGTTTTAATACATAATACTTAATAGGAAATATCAAGCTTAAGCAAAAACTAAGTTGATATTACAAAAGAAATTTTATTTATTCAGAGAAACACTGGCAAATAAGTTAGTTCAGGTTATTATGTATGCTCTGGATATTTCCAATTAATAATTAGGTATATGTGCACGTGTCAATAGTCTGTTTTGCCTTTTTGTCAGTTTTTTTTTTGAAGAAAACTTAAATAGTTTTAAAACTACATAATGAAATTTTATCAAGAAAAATCTAAGTATTTTTACATAACACTTTGAAGTTACTTTTATGGTGATTATATCTACATAAATTATGTTGTCAAGGATCAGAAACTATTTGTTTTTTGTTTTATATTATTTCACTGTAAAAAATGGTAAACGGAGATCTTAAATTAAAAGTTTTAAGACTTCAGTGAAAACTTAGGTCTTTTTGGCATAAAAAGAACATCTTTTTAGTTGAAAAAAAAAAAATTTATAAGAAAATGTATAAAACAAATGTTGACAATTCACTTTTCAAGTTCTAATATGTCTTGTGTTAAGTAAGATTTAAAAACTTTCTAATTATTTTTTTTTGTAGACCTGTTTCGAACAGGGAATATTTTTTCAATAATAAAAAAATATTTCAGTAAAAATTTAAAAGATTTTCAAATTTAGATGTGCATAGTCCAGGTTTCTGATGGATATTTTAAATCAATATCATGAACAGAATATATTTTATAGGGTAATTGGCTCAAGTTTTTCTCTTTTGATTGAATTGTCCACATTTTTGCATATCAGGTCTTTTATAGCTGACTATATATGGTATTTGTTTTGCTCATTGAGATAATTGTACAAATCAACAATTCAGCCATTGTTTTTCAGTGGCAGTCTAAATATCCAGCCCTTCATTCCTACCGTACAACCTTGCAGAGCCTATCTATTTTCATGCCCCCGCTGTGGTATTAAGTGTTACCCTTGTCCGTCCAGACGTCCTTCTGTACATACGTACATCCCATTTCCGTTTTTAACTTTAGTTTGCCTCAACCAAATGTTATGAGACTTATACACAATGCTTATTACCTCAAAACTCAGATCAAGTTTGAGTTTGGATGGCGTCTCTTTTGCCGTTCTTGAGTTATGCCCCTTTATAGCGTTATATGCAAGCGGGCATCATCTGTGTCCCATGGACACATTCTCCATTTATTTTTTATTGTTTCTCATCCTGACTATGCATGAAATAATTGCCACTGGACATGAAGCATGCATCAATCGGTGTATCAATCAAGCCAGTTACCCTATAACATTTCTATATTATTAAGGCAAAATGTTTGTAGCAAAAACATATCATCTTGAAAATAAAATTTTTAAAAAATGGCAATTCAAAGTGGGTAAATGCAATTTGTTTGCTGCTTTTTATGTGCATTCTATAAAATTAAAGATCTGTTTCACAAATTTATAATTGAATGTTTATCTGGCTGTAAAAATGCTACATCTATAATTTTTTTCGTATTCAGATGCAGTTTTAATGAGATCTAAACGCATACAAAATTTGATAAAAATCTTCAATACACCCTGCGATGACATGCATTTTTTATTGGCCTTATGAGTTCAGAAATTCAGTACGGGTTAAAACAAATTTAGAATGTAAATTATAGACAGCTGTGTATATGTTTATATATGTAGATATTATTTTCAAATTCTTAATATTTTTTGTTGACTAAATAACTTGATATTTAGATAAGGGCTTACTACTATGATGATGGTAGAAAATGACTCCAGTCTGATCAATAATAAGTTATCCAACTGTAATACAGGTATTCAATGGGAGGTTGATTTAGTTTCAGAGTAAATTAAATTTACCCCTATATTTAGAAATATTTTTTTCTTGTTATTACATATAAGCTGTTAACTTAAAGGAAGCAATCACATATTTTAAAATTCTATAAGGATCACTATTTTTTAAAAGTTAAAAAGGCTTTGAAATTACTTCAAATCCTTCATAAATCTTGAGGAGAAAAGTTACGTGTTATGACAAAAGTTGTGCAGTATTACACAAGTTCTTTAATTCTTACTGAAGCAAAGCAATAGCCTATAAATCCAGTTAAAGATGTATTTAAAAATCAAAGGATGAATTAGTGAATTGTGAAACATTATTTTTGTATACTTTAAATTATTTTGTGTTTAACTTTTTCGAAAGTAAAGTGAGAAAAATTTTATGTAAAACATTTGAAACAAAGATTGAGACGAGGTATGCGTAAGGAAACGATCAGTACTAGACTGGAGATATAATATAATAATAATAGCAGATAAAACTGAGGATAATGGATGGAAATAATAATGTGACTTTTTGCAGGTATAACCTTTTTTTAATTCTAGTTTCATAAATGAACATTCTTTTTTGGCATAATGCATAAAAAAAAAAAACGTTATTTGCGTCATTTGAACTCTGGTGGTCTCATTGGCAATTATTCCACATCTTTTAATTTCTATATTAGACTAGTATCTGAATTGACTCTCACTATTCCACGGAGTCTATAAAACGGAAAATGAGACAGCATTTGCAACACAGCAGCAAAAAGTCGAAGAAAGATGATTGATTGATTGATAGCTTTTCACCATCCAGTGGAAAATATAAAATGTACATTCAGGAAAAAAAACATTTCAATGAAGATACATCATGGTAGCATTCCTCAAGACCTGTCATGGCTTTGTGATCATAAAAATTTTGATTTCAATTATTTTACTCAGACTCAGATTTCTGCCAATCAAAATACTGGATTTGGTGTTTCAAGCACACAATTTGTACTCTGAGTACTGAGTAAAGTTTTATAACCCCCCGGAGACCTAATCTTTGCTCTTTCTCCCAAGGAGACCCATAATATAAGTTCAATTTATTCTGGAATATTATTTCACAGGAATAAGTATTACACTAGTCCTACATATAAATATATAGTAAAGAATATTTGTTCCAACAGGAAAACGAAATAACTATCAGGCTAAGCTTTGTATTTAACCCAGTTAGTGATTTAACCCATGACTACTGAACTATTGTCAAATGAACAATACTACCGTATAGCAGGAAATTTTTTATTGTGTCCAAATTTCACTGTTTTTGCGGAGGGCAGTTAACCGTGAAGATAGTGCTTTCTTTAAAAGAAACATCAAAATATAAAAAAATAATCATACAAAATTGAAATCATATATAGGTTATCAGAGCATTACGCCTTTACAGTTCATGTACCTGATAGGTAAAACTGAGATTAGTACTGAAGTCATGCACTACTTGTTAATAAATAAACTGAGTACATTTAAAAGCACAATGCATCTTATTCCTAGCTCCCTTTTGTCCCTATTTTAATAATGTTTGGCTTCACAGTACTCAAACAATGAGGTCTCAAAATTAGTTTTAAATGTAAATGAAATGTTACACTGATCAAAATGTAAAGTCATCTTTTTAATGCATGTGATCACAATTGACCAAATGCAAAGGAAAATTGTAAACTTTGTAATTTTTTTGTTAAAAATTTGCTAGAGGAGTTCATTATGGTTTTTGGTGTTTAGATTTACCCATTATCAATACATTTTCAGTCTATTAGTTCTTCTATGGAACACATTTTTAACATGAGGAGAACATTAAAAAACTAAAATTGACCCAGATTATTTTGTTCATTAAACATGTGCATAAGTCAAGATCTGTAATTTATTTGTTGTTAAGTTGCTGTCTGTCATATTTTTTTTTCGTTTATTGTTTTGTCATAAATCAGGCTGTTAGTTTTTTCATTTGAATTCTTTCTTATTTTGTCATGTAATAACCTTTTATAGCTGACTATACTGTTTGGATTTTGCTAATTGTTGAAGGCGAATGGTAACCAATAGTTGATTAAAGCTGCTTCATGATTCTGTTGGATAGTGGGGTCATTGGCAATTATATCACATCTTCTTATTTAACATGTAAATGTGGTAGTTTGAGCCAGGCATGGTGTCTTATGTGCAGTTGAGTTTTTTGTGACCAAGTAGCCAAGAGTACAAAATTAGGTATCTTTATCTTTAATCAATGCCATTAGGGTTCAATAATATTTTGATATACAGTTGAACCTCGTTGAGTTGAAGTCGAAGGATCCAACAAAGTATTGGACTTTTCAAGGTATTTCTATATTAGACTAGTATCTGAATTGACTCTCATAATTCCACAATGAATCTATAAAATAGAAAATGAGACAGCATTTGCATCACAGCAGCAAAAAGTCAAAGGAAGATGATTGATTGATTAATAGCTTTCACCATCCAGTGGAAAATATAAATGTACATTCAGAAAAAACATTTCAATGAAGATACAATGGTAGCATTCCTCAAGACCTGCCATGGCTTTGTGATCATAAAAATTTGTTTTCAATTATTATACCCCGCTTACCCTGCTTTAAAAAGTGGGGTATACTGTTTTACCTCTGTCTGTCCATTCGCCATCCATCCGCCAGTCCGTCCATCCATCCATCCGTCCGTCCCATGAATATTTTTCATCACATCTTTCAGGAACTACATTATAAGATTTCTGAAATTTGGTTTCAGGTTTATATAAGTCAGCTATACCGTGTGATGTGTTTTCAGATTCATCACCAACAACAAACCATATTTGGGCTGGGGTATCATCAGTGAGCAGTAGCTCGTAGTTTCACTTGTTTTACTCAGACTCAGATTTCTACCAATCAAAATACTGGATTTGGTGTTTCAAGCACACAATTTGTACTCTGAGAACTGAGTCAAGTTTTATAACCCAGAGCCCGAGACCTAATCTTTGCTCTTTCTCCCAAGTACACTGTCACGAAAAAGAAGTTCCTTCATAATATAAGTTCCAATTGAAAAATATTCTGGAATATTATTTCCACAGGAATAAGTATTACAGTGTATGTTCCTACATATAAATATATAGTAAAGAATATTTGTTCCAACAGGAATAAATAGTATAGAATATTTGTTCCAACAGGAACAGGTATTATGACATTGTGTATAACAAAGTTTCACACAAATACACTAGTGCGAAAAAACGGAAATTACTATCAGGCTGCTTTGTATTTAACCCAGTTAGTGATTTAACCCATGACCCTGAACTGTTGTCAAATGAACAGTACTACCATATAGCAGGAAATTTTTATTGTGTCCAAATTTCACTGTTTTGCAGAGGGCAGTTAACTGTGATGAGAGTGTTTTGTTTAAAAGAAACATCAAAATAAAAAGAATAATCATACAAAATTGAAACATATTTACTGTGGATTCATTTAGCAGCACTAATTTCGTGGATTGAGGAAACTTGCATATTCGGATATTCAAATTGTGGTTTTGGCAAAGCCCAGACATACATTCCTTTAGAAAATTTGTATCGTTGAACATTTAAATTTGTGGTCTCTGTACCCACGAATTCCACTAAAATTGATATCCAATGAATATTAATGAATCCACAGTATAGGTTATCAGAGCAAGGCCTTTACAGTTCATGTACCTGATAGGTAAAACTGAGATTAGTACTGAAGTCATGCACTACTTGTTAATAAATAAACTGAGTACATTTAAAAGCACAATGCATCTTATTCCTAGCTCCCTTTGTCCCTATTTTAATAATGTTTGGCTTCACAGTACTCAAACAATGAGGTCTCAAAATTAGTTTTAAATGTAAATGAAATGTTACACTGATCAAAATGTAAAGTCATCTTTTTAATGCATGCGATCACAATTGACCAAATGCAAAGGAAAATTGTAAACTTTGTAATTTTTTTGTTAAAAATTTGCTAGAGGAGTTCATTATGGTTTTTAGGTGTTTAGATGTACCCATTATCAATACATTTTCAGTCTATTAGTTCTTCTATGGAACACATTTTTACACATGAGGAGAACATTAAAAAACTAAAATTGACCCAGATTATTTTGTTCATTGAACATGTGCGCAAGTCAGGATCCTGTAATTTATTTGTTGTTTAGTTGCTGTTTGTCATATTTGTTTTTCATTTATTGTTTTGTCATAAATCAGGCTGTTAGTTTTTTCGTTTGAATTCTTTCTTATTTTGTCATGTAATAACCTTTTATAGCTGACTATACTGTTTGGATTTTGCTAATTGTTGAAGGCCGAATGGTAACCAACAGTTGGTTAAATCTGCTTCATTTGGACTCTGTTGGATAGTGGGGTCATTGGCAATTATATCACATCTTCTTATTTAACATGTAAATGTGGTAGTTTGAGCCAGGCATGGTGTCCTATGTGCGGTTATGTTTTTTGTGACCAAGTAGCCAAGAGTACAAAATTAGGTATCTTTATCTTTAATCAATACCATTTAGGGTTCAATAATATTTTGATATACAGTTGAACCTCATTGAGTTGAAGTCGAAGGGATCCAACAAAGTATTGGACTTTTCCAAGGTCTGACACATCTGATGTTGAGTGTGACATAATAAATTTGGAATGTATGAAATATAGTATGAGATTTATGTAAACTAGATATTTTGAACAGATGTGTCTTTTTTCAATATGATTGTGTACATAAGGGTGTGGATGGGGGTTTACGGAATAGAGAATAATGGGCAAAAATTATAAAAAGAATAGAGAAAAATGGACCAAAAAAATAAAGAATAGAGAATAATGAGGTGCTAAAATATAAAGAATAGAGAATAATGGGCAAAAAGTATTAAGAAAAAGAGAAAAATGACCTGAAAAATAAAGAATACAGAAATGAAGGACCCCCATCCAGACCCTCATACATGTAATACAATATAGTTCTATAAATTGCTTTTCAGAACAATTCCAGATCCAAGTAGTCAGAAACTAAAGTGGGTAAAAGCTCCATTAACAGTTTTGGTTGTAAAGAAAATGTATGATGATTCTGTGTTGTCAGCATTTAAGAAACTTGTCTCCTGGCTTGTTGAGGTAAGATTAGAACAATGTCTACTGTATTTTGTGTAAAAATGTAATAATTCAATTCAATTCAAACTTAATTACATGTTACTTTTATTATTCTTCCCTTAGTTTATTTATTTTGAATTTACATTGTATCATAGGTCAAATTTATTTGTTCAGTGTATGTTCAATGGTGTTAATATGTCCTTTGATTGAGTTAAGCTATTTCAGTTGATATTTTAAAGTGTGTTTTTCTATGTTGTGATGTTACACTATTGTTTCAGAAAAGGGTGAAGGTTTGGTACCATTAAAACGCTTTTAAACCCGCTGCATTTGTTTGCACCTGTCCTAAGTCAGGAATCTGATGTTCAGTAGTTGTCGCTTGTTGATGTGGTTCATAAGTGTTTCTCGCTTCGCTTTTATATATATTAGACCGTGGTTTTCCCGCTTGAATGGTTTTACACTAGTAATTTTGGGGCCCTTTAAAGCTTATTGTTCAGTGTGAGCCAAGGCTCCGTGTTGAAGACCGTACTTTGACCTATAATGGTTTACATTTATAAAGTTTGACTTGGATGGAGAGTTATCTCATTGGCACTCATACCACATCTTCTTATATCTATTAATTGTCATATATAAACCATCCTATATGATTTGTGACTAAAATAAACAAAACATGAAAGAAAATTTTGTTTTCAGATATACTGTTTTTTTATAATCCTGCTTTCTCAAGCATGCAGTATATAGTGATGGGGAGTCTGTCAGCAAAGCTAAAGTGGTAAAGTGAACTTCATTTAAAAAAAAAAAATGTTTTGGTCTGGTTCAGTGGTTGTAGGACAAATTATCATGCTAGTTGCTATTATATTCTGTAAAATTAAACCTGTCACGGATAAAATCAAAATCTAGCCCTGAATTTTCACAGATGAGTCAGCTTTATAATACTATCCTATTGTAAATATGTGAAAAATAAAACATGCATAAAAGATCATATACAGCACTTTAGCAAATGTACCTTAGACATGACATTAAAACATGCTACCTGTCTCAAATTTAGTGTGTTTATCACCCTTTTTAAATTTGAGTAACGAAGACCGTCTGGTAGCTTTTTATCTATTCCTCTGCCCGTATCATAAACTTTGATATGTGTATGATGATGGCTTGTTAAAGCTAAGACATTTTCATATTTGTGGTTGAAATTTATTGGGTATAACTTGTGATTGATTTTTTCCACAATTTTGCATACCCTGAAAACCCCTTTGTGATAATACTTACTAAAATCACTATTCTCACACAAAAAAGTTCTGGAAATTCAGTACTTTGCAAATATTTAATTAAGAAATGAATGCTTCTTTTTGTTATTTTATTTGGGTGTAAAAGTGTTGACCGAAGACACATTTTGTATGAAACGCGGAAGCGCTTCATTCTAAAAATGTGTGCACGATCAGCACTTTTACAACCCTATCAAATTACTGAAAGAAGCATTCATTTCTTATAATCACATTTCTATGCTAAGACCATGAACAAATTTTTTTATCAAGTTTTTCTTTTATTTACCTGTGCACTTTTTCATTACCACAAAACAAAGATCAAGTTTGAATTTTGGTGGCCTCACTTTTACTGTTCTAGAGTTATGCCCCTTTACAAATGAAAAATTGCTGAATTTTTCGTTTTTCGGTTCTATAACTTAAGTTTGCCTCAGCCAAATGTTATGAAACATATACACAATGCTTATTACCACAAAACTCAGATCAAGTATGAATTTTGATAGCGTCACTTTTACTGTTCTTGAGTTATTTCCCTTTATAACGTTATATGAAAGCGGGGGCATCATCTGTGTCCCATGGACACATACCCCACTTATTTTCAAATATTCTCAAAATGCCAGATATTGAGACTTAATCATTGTTTGTGTACTCAAAATAAAAATAAAAGATAGATCATCATACATAGTGTTAAATTTATAATTTCCTATGGTCAGGGGGTGGCACCATTTGTGTCTAACAGACATTGCAACAATTACAAGTTATACTTCAGCATCAGTGTTTGTCAAGTATAAAGTATGTGGAACTATAATCATGCATATGGCAGAGAAGAAGGGGCATGGTCAAAGAGATAGAATTATTAAAAATGGAAGATAAAAAATGTGGGTTTGCTTTTTTGTTGTTTTATTGTCAGCCATTAGGTACAAAACCATTAATAAAGAGATGTAGCATGGATTTTTATAGATTTTATTATAGAATAATGTTGAATTTATTCCTTCCAAATGCCTCTTTAAATAATTTTCTACTTTTGTGATTAATTTAATAGTTATTAACATGTCCGTTCATTGGGCAGATTTTGTTATTTGTTTAACAGCGTTGATTGAAAAAATAAAGTATCATTATTATTTGGAGAAGAAGATAGCATTTGAAAATAAATGTTTTGACAAGTTTAACCAAGCTTGGCACATTTACCAGGAGGCTTTACATGAAAATTTGATGGATTAGCAATATAAAAATTAAGACACTAAACTAAAAATTCTTGTTTTATTTGGTTTATTTTACTTGATTTATTTTGTATTTTTCTTAGTCATCTTTTATTTATTTTTTAAATTATTTAATGCTCTCTACTTTTTGTCGTTTTAATAAAGTAACTTTTTAAAAAACCCAACAAAGTGTTAAATTCAAGTTCAAATACTATAAATTTTCTAATGTTGTTTTATATTCTATATATATATATGAACAGTCAACTTGATGTACTGTTGTTTATTATACATTTTGGATTTTAACTATTTAAAGTTTTCAAGATAATAGGCAAAAATGCAAAAAAATTGGGTAAAATCGTCATTAAAGGGAAATAACTTCAACGAGGTATGTACTGAGGGTATCCATCATGAACAGACATACAAATTAATGTTGTTAATCAAATACTGATGATTTGACTTCAAAATACACTACAGCTCAGGTAGCACTCATCCATGACTGGAATGTGCACAGAGGGGTAAAAACTCCTACTTCCCCTGTCCCCACCCGAAGATTTGACACATCAATCCTTTTTTTTCTTATCTTGGAAAAAAATAATTAAGATTTTGTTTTCAATAAATTTGAACACAAATTTAAATGTGAAATGAGATATAAATTTTCTAAAGGAATGTGTGCAAACTTTGGTAACACCACAAAATCAAATATTCATGAAAATGCAAGTTTTCCTCAATTTTTGAAAATTGGTAAATAAATGAATCAATGGTATATCGATCAACATGGAGTTTAGAATTTCTTTATAAATTATGGTGTGCAAGATTTGACTATGTTTTGATCTATGCAAGTTTTTACATTTCTAAAGAAGTTCATGTATGGGATATCAAATTCATGAATTTTTAACTGGATTTTGAAGGAAAAATCAGTTATTGATTTGGGGATGTACGGTGGGTGGGCGGCTGCCAAACAGTGTCCAATCATTTACAGGAAAACGCTTTGACGAAATTTTTTCAAATTAAGATATGTTGTTTCTTGTGACTATATGAAGGTCAAGTTCAATTTTCATGATTTTAGCTTTTCTCGTTGTTGAGTTATAGCCCTTTCCCAAGAATTCAATCTTTGATGAAATACTTATTAATTAATCCATTTCTGTTCATAGGGAAATGACTCATTTTTTAAAAGATTTTTAAAAGACATTGTATTAATGATAAATGACATTTGGATTTTTCTTTGGTAAATTGTTTGAAGAATTTTGTGGTAGGTTTGTTTGTTATTCTGTATAAACTAATTTTCTGAATGCTATATATAATTTTTTTGATGAAGTGAACTCCTTTAGTTAGATAATAATCTATTTTTATTAAAGGATATATTTAATTACATTACATTGTGTAGATAAAGTTGTTGACATTGATAGGTAAGTTGCAGATCTATATTAGTTTGTGACAAATGAAAGCAAAATATTTGGAACTATAAATTATATTTTATTATAATTTGAAAATAGATATACATTGTGTAACATCATATCTTATTTCAGAGAACTATTTTTAGTGGTTAAATCATGTCTAATTTTAGAGAACTATGTTTGCTTTATTAGTTAAACAATTTCTGTTCAAAGGGAAATAACTCAAACTTTTTCCATGAACCAGTAATGAGAACATAAGTATATGGATTCTGTTCATTTAATTTTAGTCATTAGTTGTCAAAATTTCTTTATAACTATTTTTTTTAAAGTCATGCGTGTTATGAAGGTAGATGTCACAGTTTTTATGTGGTATTTTATTTTTGTTGTGTGTGTTTGGGGGTTCAGATTTGCAAATATCATTTTCATTATTAATTTGATAATAATCTATTTTAAATATTCAATCACAATCCAAATTCAGAGCTGTTTTAAGCTTAATTGTTGTGTCCATGCTTGCTCAACTGTTCAGGGTTCAACATCTGCAGGAAAATCCGGTTTGCTTCACTCGACAGCCTCTTGTTTCTCTATTGTCTGAGGTAAAAAAAATTAAGTTCTTTTCTTCCGTAATCTTTTTTTTAATATATTGATTCATTTTAATTAGAATGCCTCCAAATCTGTGTCAGATCATGAAAGATTTAAAGAGAATATTCCAGGGAATTCTAGTTGGAGAATTTTACAGTATTCTGTAGTAATAGGTCAATTTTAATGTTATATTTTGACAAGTTAATAAAACTTCAATTTTTTTTCTTTGTCTTATGTTAATCTTGTTCTGATTGGAAATAATGTAAACAATAAAAACTATTAGTGATCTCCATCATTTGAACTCTGTGGATTAAGTTGTCTCATTGGCAATCATACCATATCTTAATCTCCTTATTTTTATATCATATTTCCCAAGGGGTCATTTTGCACTGCTTAAAATGTCAAATTCTCCACTTTTATACGCCCGCCACGGACGATTATGGTATACCTCTGTCCGTCTGTCCGTCCGTTGTCAACATGTCGGACATTAACTCAAAAACGCTTAAACCAATTTGCATAAAACTCTGGTGAATTATTTATATCTATTGACATGAGCTCCCTTTTGTTTTTTATAAATTTTAGATATTATTTTTCCGAGTTATGGGGTTTTATTCATTAAAAAAAGGGGAATTTTCCAGTTTTCGGACAATAACTCAAGAATGCTTTCACCAACTTGCAAGAAATGTTGGTTAATTGTTTATATCTATTGTCATGAGCTCCCTTTGATTTTTATAAATTTTAGATTTTACGCTTCCAAGTTACGGGTTTAATTCATAAAAAGAGGATTTTCCAGTTTTGGACAATAACTCAAAATGCTTTCAGCAGTTCTCATTAAACTTTGATGAATTGTTGATATCTATTGATGTAAGCCCTTTAGAATTTTATAAATTTTAGATTTTACATTCGAGTTATAGGGTTTTATCATTAAAAGGGGGATTTTCCAGTTTTCAGACAATAACTCAAAAATGCTTTCAGCAATTCTCATTAAACTTTGATGAATTGTTGATATCTATTGATGTAAGCTCCCTTTAGAATTTTATAAATTTTATTTGTTTATAATCTGACAACAGATTTACTAAGTATTGCGCAACAGCATAGTGTATTGCATAACAGCAAGAAATCTTTAATTGAATATAAATTCAATTCATATAACCAATTTCAAATTCTTTGACTACATTTATTCAGAAACCTATTATATGTCAAATATTTAATTACAATCCAAATTCAGACCTGTATCAAGCTTGAATATTGTGTCCATTTTTGCCCCAACTGTTAAGGGTTGGACCTCTGCGGGCGTAACCAGCTGCGCTCAGCAAAGCAATTTTTTGACAATTGTATAATTGACATTTCTTTTGCATTATTTAACTGGTTAGTATTACAGTTATAAATGTACTTTTTGTCAATTCTGTAGTTTTGCTAATAATGAGGTTACAGATAATTCAGGTGAGGTCACAGAGGGGGTGGGCTCACTTCCTACATAAAGGTATATCTGGAATGGGACCTTTTTCAACTTGTCAAATATATGACCTGGTCGAAAATTTCTGGCTAACTGTGACTTGAACGTTAATTACGGACTTAATATATGAATTGGAGTGAAATTTCAGACTAAATATATGATTGGGTCACCATTTCTATGTATAGATATATGAATGGGTCACAAATTTTATGCATAAATATATGAATTGGCCAAATTTTTGGTCGTGGGCAATATATGAATGGGGTGTATTTTTCAAATGCCAGCTGCACCCCATACCCAATTTTAACCAAAGGGACCCCCTGTTGGTGAAGTTGATCATACAGAATTTTTTTACAAAATTTGTATGAGACTAAGAAACACAAATCCCAGGAATTAATGAATAGAGCCTGTGAATAAAGCCTGTGAATAAAACAAAGCTAATGGACTCTTTTTATTTTCAGTTTAAGAATATGGTAGTATACATAGAAAAGAAATATTTAGATAAAAATTACCTGCTGTCACAAGATGAAGAATTTGTTGATCATCTCGAAACAAAATTACAGACTTTTGAAGAAGGTAAGTTACTCGACTGTCTAGACCATTTGCTCTTTGTTGTTGTTTAATTGTAGTTCTATTTTTTTTTTTTACCAAAAGGAGTTGGGTATTGTGGTTCCATGTAGGAGGGTCTAGATAGGGTTTATAAAGAAGAGAATAAGGAGCCAAGATTAGAGGAAAATGGACCAATAAATAAATTAAGAATGGAGAATAAAAGACTGCTAAAATATTAAAAAAGAAGATTAACTGGCAAAAATATAAAGAAGAGAAATTACCCTAAAAAATTAAAGAATACAGAGACCATCCAGACTCATATATTCTGTTAAGCTGTCCAATTTTTTGGTAAAGCCAGTTATCCTTTTCAATTCACCTGGCTAAAGGCCTAGTGAGCTTTTCATTCACTTGACATCTGTCATTCGTTGTTGTCGCCTGTCGTCATTTACTTTACAAAAAACTTCTCTGAAACTACTAGGCCAAATTTAACCAAACTTGGCATTGCTATTAGACGTGTCTTGGTATTTGTACATCCAACATTCATGTATTTAGTTATGATGTTCCATTTGTAATTCTGGTTGGATGTTGTTTTATGTCTTATCGTTTGTGGTTTTAATTCTATTTTTATTCAATCACTGAAACAATATGACAGACAACAACCAATGACAAATCACTGAAACAAATATGACAAAACAACCAATGACAATCACTGAAACAAATATGGCAGACAACAACCAATGAAAAATCACTGAAACAAATATGAAAAAACAACCAATGACAATCACTGAAACAAATATGACAGACAACAACCAATAACAATCACTGAAACAAATATGACAGACAACAACCAATAACAATCACTGAAACAAATATGACAGACAACAACCAATGACAATCACTGAAACAAATATGACAGACAACAACCAATGACAGTCACTGAAACAAATATGACAGACAACAATCAGTGACAATCACTGAAACAATATGACAGACAACAACCAATGACAATCACTGAAAGAAATATGACAGACAACAATCAATGACAATCACTGAAACAATATGACAGACAACAACCAATGACAATCACTGAAACAAATATGACAGACAACAACCAATGACAATCACTGAAAGAAATATGACAGACAACAATCAATGACAATCACTGAAACAATATGACAGACAACAATCAATGACAATCACTGAAACAAATATGACAGACAACAATCAATGACAATCACTGAAACAATATGACAGACAACAACCAACAAATCAGTGAAACAAATATGACAAAACAACCAATGACAATCACTGAAACAAATATGACAGACAACGACCAATAACAATCACTGAAACAAATATGACAGACAACAACCAATAACAATTACTGAAACAAATATGACAGACAACAACCAATAACAATCACTGAAACAAATATGACAGACAACAACCAATAACAATCACTGAAACAAATATGACAGACAACAACCAATAACAATCACTGAAACAAATATGACAGACAACAACCAATGACAATCACTGAAACAAATATGACAGACAACAACCAATGACAATCACTGAAACAAACATGACAGACAACAACCAATGACAATCACTGAAACAAATATGACAGACAACAACCAATGACAATCATAGAAACAAATATATGACAGACAACAACCAATGACAATCACTAAATTACAGGCTCCTGACTGGGAACAGGCACGTATAGAATGTCTTTGTCCAATAGGATTTTCTTGTTTATGAAAACGGTAATTCCATTTTCAATATATCCATTTTGAATGAAAGTACAGTATAGTGTTTTTTTTGCTCACACATTATTGTCAATATAATGGAACTCTTTGCGACTTCATACAAGTGAGAGGCTTAGTTAGCTATAAAACCAGATTTAATCCACCCAAGGATTTGTATCACTATACCAATCCTTGATCCACCATTTTCTACATACGACAATATCTGTACCAAGTCAGGAATTATATGACAGTTGTTTTCCATTCATTTGATGTGTTTGAGCTTTTGATTTTTGCCATTTGATAAGGGACTTTCTGTTTTGTATTTCTTGGAGTTCGTATTTTGTTATATTGATTTTATCATTGTTTGTTTCAGGTATTGATGATTTAACAGGAAAAATAGATATGATAATATGTCTTGGTGGGATGGTACATTGTTATATGCCTCAAATTTCTTCCAGGTAAGATATTCCTTCCGAATTGGGTCATTAAAGGGTAGGTAGACCTGTGTTATTACATGTTTAAAATGAGGGAACTTTATATACTGTGAACAAAATATTGGTAGTTATCGCTAGCGATTTATTCACCTGACTTTCACAAGAAAGATACCGTAATTCAAATGTAGATTGTTATAAAATGTTTGAATTGAATCTACTCTGATATGAATACATCAACAACGTAAATAAAAGTTAGAAAAAATGCTACATTTATTATAAATGTGCTAAACACAAAAAAAATGAAGTCTCAAAAACCAGTTTTTTACAGTGTAGAAAAGTTTTGAATGTTAACAAACCATGTCAAATTTGTAAAATTCTTTTCATGTATATAAATTAATTAAAAACAAAAAAATACACACATTTAGAGATCACAAGAGACAACCAGAGACAATATTGTTATTTTGGACAGGGGCATAAACTGGGGTTAAACTAGTTTTTTGAGATTCAAGCCCTCATCGTTGAATTGCCATTTCAAATTTCAAACCTTTAATTTGCAAAACTTGCTTGAACAAATAAACTTTCTCCCTTACATTTCCAGCCATTCATGAATAAAATATGTCAATGTGTAAAATTGTGTATACAAATGTTAAAATTTAAAGAGTTATTTCCCTTAAAAATGTTCATTGTAGATGACTCTTTAAGATGGTTCATTTAATGCCCCCTGTGGGAAGCATGGGGGGGGACATAGAAATACCAGGCATATGTTGTCCTGTAAGTGATCTTACGTGTACAATTCTTGCCAGATTTTGTCAAATTTGTATCAAAGGTTTTTATCAGCAATGTCGTGAGACAATTTCGAAAATTAGTGCAGATGAACTATTTTCAAAGACTTAAGCCCCATGGAAATGTTAATTATAAGGAAAATTGATTTATTCAAAGTCTTAAAGAACAAAAACAAATATTTTGATGGGTTATTGCCCTTGTGCAACAGCGATGACCTTGAACTGTCTTTTATTTTAAATAAATTAATGTTTTATTTCAGACAAATGTTCCACCTGTGATGGCCTTCAACATGGGATCACTAGGATTTTAACTCCATTTCCATTTGATAATTTTAAAGAACAAGTCACAAATGTTTTAGAAGGTAAGGATAGCATGAAATATTACAGGGTGCAAAGATAATTCTAATGTAATGGAAGTGCTTTTGCCAAAAATGTAATCGTCACTTTATTTTATTGTGTTTAAATAAAAATAGACAACAACCAATGACAATCACTAAATTACAGGCTCCTGACTTGGAATAGGCACGCACGGAATGTCTTTGTCCAATAGGATTTTCTTCTTTATGAAAACGGTAATTCTATTTTCAATATATCCATTTTGAATGAAAGTACAGTATAGTGTTTTTTTTGCTCAAACATTGTTGTCAATATAATGGAACTCTTTGCGACTGTCATACAAGTGAGAGGCTTAGTTAGCTATAAAACCAGATTTAATCCACCATTTTCTACATACGACAATATCTACCAAGTCAGGAATTATATGACAGTTGTTTTCCATTCATTTGATGTGTTTGAGCTTTTGATTTTTGCCATTTGATAAGGGACTTTCTGTTTTGTATTTCTTGGAGTTCGGTATTTTGTTATATTGATTTTTATCATTGTTTGTTTCAGGTATTGATGATTTAACAGGAAAAATAGATATGATAATATGTCTTGGTGGGGATGGTACATTGTTATATGCCTCAAATTTCTTCCAGGTAAGATATTCCTTCCGAATTGGGTCATTAAAGGGGTAGGTAGACCTGTGTTATTACATGTTTAAAATGAGGGAACTTTATATACTGTGAACAAAATATTGGTAGTTATCGCTAGCGATTTATTCACCTGACTTTCACAAGAAAGATACCGGTAATTCAAATGTAGATTGTTGCGAAAATGTTTGAATTGAATCTACTCTGATATGAATACATCAACAACGTAAATAAAAGTTAGAAAAAAAATGCTACATTTATTATAAATGTGCTAAACACAAAAATGAAGTCTCGAAAACCAGTTTTTTACAGTGTAGAAAAGTTTTGAATGTTAACAAACCATGTCAAATTTGTAAAATTCTTTTCATGTATGTAAATTATTAAAAACAAAAAAATACACACATTTAGAGATCACAAGAGACAACCATAGACAATATTGTTATTTTGGACAGGGGCCTAAACTGGGGTTAAACTAGTTTTTTGAGATTCAAGCCCTCATCGTTGAATTGCCATTTCAAATTTCAAACCTTTAATTTGCAAAACTTGCTTGAACAAATAAACTTTCTCCCTTACGTTTCCAGCCATTCATGAATAAAATATGTCAATGTGTAAAATTGTGTATACAAATGTAAAAATTTAAAGAGTTATTTCCCTTAAAAATGTTTATTGTGAATGACTCTTTAAGATGGTTCATTTATTGCCCCCTGTGGGAAGCATTGAGGGGAACATAGAAATACCAGGCATATGTTGTCCTGTAAGTGATCTTACGTGTACAATTCTTGCCAGATTTTTGTCAAATTTGTATCAAAGGTTTTTATCAGCAATGTCGCAGACAATTTCGAAAATTAGTGCAGATGAACTATTTTCAAAGACTTAAGCCCCATGGAAATGTTAATTATAAGGAAAATTGATTTATTCAAAGTCTTAAAGAACAAAAACAAATATTTTGATGGGTTATTGCCCTTGTGCAACAGCGATGACCTTGGAACTGTCTTTTTATTTTAAATAAATTAATGTTTTATTTCAGACAAATGTTCCACCTGTGATGGCCTTCAACATGGGATCACTAGGATTTTTAACTCCATTTCCATTTGATAATTTTAAAGAACAAGTCACAAATGTTTTAGAAGGTAAGGATAGCATGAAATATTACAGGGTGCAAAGATAATTCTAATGTAATGTGGAAGTGCTTTTTGCCAAAAATGTAATCGTCACTTTATTTTATTGTGTTTAAATAAAAAAATAAATTTACATGACATTTTAACATTTTTAATCCGAAATTCAAACATTAAACACAAAATTTTTTCAGAAGTTATCCATGTGAAATCAATTGTCTGTCGTATAGATAAATATGTCGATTTCAAAGTAGATATCTTATAGAATTTTAATGTATATCAACTTATTGTTTCATATTTTTATTGATTATTCATATCTACCATATGTATTTTCAACTTTTTCAAATTAATGAAATTTGCAATTTTTTTTTTACTTTGTGTAAAGATTGTGTAGATTAATTCAGTGAATGGAGCTAATAAATATATTCTTAGGTTGCTTTCATATGAATTGAAAACATGACAAAATTTTTGCAGCCAATAAAATGTCAGTATCTGTATAAATTGAAAATTAATATTTATAGAATAACTTATCCAAGAATTCAAATAAAGAAAAATATTCAATGAGTGACCGAACAACACATTAATTCACCAATGAGCATAGTGTGTGAGTTCGTTATCAGTGTTGTTCGGTCACAAGTTAAATTTTTCCAATATTTGAATCCTTCTATTGTTTTTCTTTTTATTACATTGACCATTGACTTTTTAATGAAACAAAGTAGAAAATGCAAGAAAATAGAACTCATCAAAGATTAACCAGGCTTACAATTGTATGCAAGACATACATTTTGTCAATAAAAAACTCATCAGTGATGCTTGAATCAAAAGTTGAAGAGCATTTAAGATTAAATCACTAAAATATTTCCTGGTGTAAATTTGTTTCTTCAAGAAAACCAGAATCCTGGACCAGAAAAATGTGAAAAATCCTGGCAAACTAGAAATCTTGAAATTTATACTTTGTGAAAATAAACTAATTAACAGTATAATGTATATATATATATTTGTAGGTCATGCAGATCTGACACTAAGATATAGACTGAAGTGTGTAGTGTGTAAATACGGGTCTGAATCACACAAAGTATCACATATAAAACATATCAACCATTCTGACAGTAAACAAAGTTATTTAGTAAGTAAATACTGATTAGATTGCTGTAATATTGATACTGTTAATTCAGAAATTATTGCGTGCATTTATTAATTCGATTTTTATGCCCCCGATGTAACGGAGGGGCATTGAGTTTTACCCTTGTCCGTCTGTACGTATGTACGCATGTCCGTATGTCCCAAGTTGGTTTCCACTCTCTAACTTTAGTTTGCCTCAACCAAATGTTATGAAACTTATACACAGTGTTTATTACCACAAAACTCAGATCAAGTTTGAAATTGGGAGCTGTCACGATAACGGTTCTTGAGTTATGCCCCTTTATAAACATAAAAATTGCTGAGTTTTTCGTTTCCGTTCTCTAACTTAGTTTGCCTCAACCAAATGTTATGAAACTTATACACAATGCTTATTACCACAAAACTCAGATCAAGTACAAATTTGGGTAGCGTCACTTTTACCGTTCTTCAGTTATGTCCCTTTATATCTTTATATTTTAACAATGAACACAAATGCGAGATAATTTTTTTCGATTTCAGATATCATGCAAGTTCTTATCATTACAATACTCCCACAGTCACATTATTTGCATTGATAAAAACCTCACAATTGACTGGAAGCTGTGAGGAGACAGTCACAGTATGTTTCTACGCCTAAACCTTTGAAATAATGGGCAGTTGGACATATTGACGTTAAAGTGGCATTACCTGCCAAATTCATTTCCACCACATTGACTCAAACTGGTTTATAACATACTGAAATATTTACCAGAATTACAAAAGTTCAATAGAAAACAAGTACCAATGCATAAAATTTTAATAAAGTATCAGCATTTCGTGCCTAATCTAATTAACCCTTGAGCTGACCTCTGACCTCTGCTAATGGTCATGTGACCCTAAATAAAAAACAAAAAACAATTGACAAACATGTACATGCAATAGTATGATGATTTTTCTAGGTCTGTAATTTCATGTCATAGATTAAAAAAATATGTTAATAATTTTAATACCTTTATAATAATTATTTTTTGTGGGCGGAAGATCAGTCAACAAAATGGGTTTTCTAGGTAGCTGCCTTGTTTATTTTGACATTCTTTTCTTTTTGAAATTATTGAACATGCTGAGCACGTACACTACCCATTCCTAACTAAGGCTCAAATTAAAGGTTGAATGCATATGGACCCAAATGAAGTTTAATTATTGTCCGTCAATAAGATATACAATAATATATCAGTACTGATTTTGATCTTATTTTTACGAAATTGAATTAAACTGGCTGCTATTAGTGATATATTATTTCAATTTTCTACTTTCATTAATGCTTTAAACAAAAACAAAATCATATTTTGATTTTTTGTCCACATTACTTAAATCCACAAAAATTGAAACCCACAAAAAAATGAATTTCGAGAAATGTTGTTACTTTTAGTGAATATGAAGTAATAATGATGATAACATGTTTTAGGTTTTAAATGAAGTCGTTGTCGACCGTGCACAATCACCGTACCTTAGTAATGTAGACCTATTTGTAGAAGGAAGACTTGTTACATCAGTTCAAGGAGATGGTTTGTATCAAATTTCTATGATACTTTTTATATTTAATTGCAAACTGACTTAATGCATTATTTGTCATATTAAGATACAGACTTCAATTTATTTAAAGGCAGATTTCAAAATTTCAGTAATTTTCGTAAGAATTTTCAGGCCTCCATCATTGTCCTTGGCTAAGTAGTTCATCTACAGTAATCACCAGCCTATCAACACTGAAATAAACCACATGTTTATTAAATTTTTTGCCACATCAGTTTAACTTGCCATATATTTTTCAGGGTTTGTTATTGTCACACTTTAAAGTTGCCTCATAATCAATTTCAAAAACCTGAAATGTTTTAGATTAAATCTTTTCCACACTGAAACTTTTCCTATATTTTCATGTTTGATAGTATCTAAACCAAATACTTGATCTATATCCTCAAGTTTGACTATTTCAGCACCAATAGACATATTTGCACTTGTATGCAAATTTGTTTGCCATTAGTTAAAACCACACAGTCTTGAAAAATATTGCATTACAATTTAAAACATTTAACATCATGATTGATAAGTGATTTTTGCATAACGACAAAAGGCCATTCGGAGACGGATCTATGGTAATTCACGACCACTATTCAGCTAAATACCCAAGAGGTTATATACGTCTATTATTTGTCCTACACATTCAGACACCTACAATCTGTCCTGTATTTTCAGGTTTGATTATTTCCACGCCAACAGGAAGTACTGCCTATGCTGTATCAGCTGGAGCATCCATGGTTCATCCCAGTGTACCAGCTATAATACTCTGTCCTATTTGTCCTCATTCGTTATCATTCCGACCAGTTATTGTTCCAGCTGGAGTGGAAATCAAGGTATTATTGATAGTCTGCTGTATAGTGGGAAACTTTTGCCAGGGGTTTATTTTCTCAATTTTCGTTAGTAAGATAGAATCCTGAAAATATGCCCTTGCTTAAGTTTGCTCATTAGCGAAGATTATAATCTAAAGCAAGAAGGACATGAAAATAACCCAGGGGGCTCACAATCGTGTTTGGTCTTTGAAATTGCAAAATTTTTAACTCCTAAAGAATAGACCAATTTACAATACTGTGGATTCATTTATTATAATCTATGGATACCAATTTTTGGGGATAGAAGAAAACTTGCATTTTTATGGATATATGATTTCGAGGTTTTTGTCAAAGTCTGCATTCATTCGTATATAAAATTTATAATTCGTTGAATATATAAATTCGTGGTTCTCCTGTAGCAACGAAGTCCATGAAAATTGGTATCCAATGAATAATAATGTATCCACAGTATGTGTAAGTTTTTGTTGTCGTCACCATCACCATTCTTGGAGTCACTGTCATAATCATTATCTGTGTTGAATGACCACCTACATGCCGCAGTTGAATTTGAAATTTTATCAAAAAGTTCACCTGTTTTCTTCTTAATGCAAAGGGTCTTCGTTGAAGTGGTCCAAGTAGTCCATCTACACTGATAAGTAGCCTGTCAATACTGAGTTTGTTAGTATAAACCCTCTTCAGTAAGTCACATTCGACAACGATCTTAATTGACTCGGATTGCTAGTTTTCCTTTCAAAGTTCACTGATTCTCTCTCAGTGATACAGCTTCTTGCACCAATAAAAAAAATGTCCGACATGATATAGACAACAGTTCTGAAAGTGGCTTTAAACAACAACAATCAATCAATCAATCTTAAGGTGGTACCAAACACCTTGACTAAAATAAATTTGGCTCGTTAATTTTCATAAAGTTTTGACAAAATATTTACTTTGACCCTTTGACAAAAATATAAAACTTTCAAAAAACTTGAACCACAAACTTCATCGGAAAAATTTCATTGGATATATAGCAGTTTGACAAACACTAATTTTGATCATTGAGAAGCTTAATATTTCCTTAACTATAAAACGTGATTAAAACCTTGAGCTGATTTTTACAGAGTTATCTCCCTGTATTGTTATGTACCACCGTAATTCAATTAAACTATTATACCTAGTAAGGATGTAGTCAGGTGAAATTTGAAAAGTCTAGAATTTAGAATTGATAGTATAAATCAGAAGAGCACTAGTTAAGGAACAAAATAAGATAAAAATATTATGGTACTCCTTTTTGAGATATTTGATTTAAAAAAAATGGTGGGAAAAGGCTGACTCAGACTTTTGCCTTATATTGAGCATTGGCTTATTTAGGTCTCAAATTGTAAGAAAAGAAATCTAGACTCTGCTTAAATTTTGGTACATGACCTTTTATGAGCTATTGAAATCTTCTCTGAAAAGAAAAGTGTGTGATATAGGGCAAAATATTTTACCCTTTATCCTAGTAAAAACCCAAAGGAGTCTGAATATCTGACAAAAATTCCTAAATCGTACATGACTATATCCTTAAGTAATGATTTTACATTTTGGTTACAACTTTATTATGTTCAGTTGTACAGTGTGTAAGTACTTTTCAGATCTACCAGGGAGTAGTTTCCTGTTTGACAGTACATCAACTTTTAGCATGGAATATTTATTCAGTGAAGCAAGTGACGGGATATACTTTGCATGTAACTTCTTGTTTCTGGAAAAAAAAACTTTTTGAGGTTTGCTTCAGTGAAAAAAATCTGTGAAATGAAATACAAAGCTGCATATTTTCTGTATAGACTGAAACTATATATTAATTTCATGTATACTTTAGATAATGGTAGCAAAAAATGCCAGAAGTTCTGTTTGGTTATCATTTGATGGGAGAAATAGACAAGAATTAATGCAGGGAGACTGGTAAGTTATATTAGATTGGAGAAGTAGACAAAAGTAAATGCAGGGGGACTGGTAAGTTATTTAGATTGGAGAAATAGACATGTTTTAAGCACGGAGACTGGTAAGTTATCTAGATTGGAGAAATAGACATGTTTTAAGCACGGAGACTGGTAAGTTATCTAGATTGGAGAAATAGACATGTTTAAATGCAGCGTGACTGGTAAGTTATCTAGATTGGAGAAATTGACACGTTTTAATTCAGCGAGACTGGTAAGTTATCTAGATTGGAGAAAAAACATGTTTTAATGCAGTGAGACTGGTAAGTTATCTATAATGAAGCAATAGATATGTTTTAATGCAGGGAGACTGGTAAGTTGTCTAGATAGGAGAAATAGACACGTTTTGATGCAGTGAGACTGGTAAGTTATCTAGATTGGAGAAATAGACATGTTTTAATGCAGTGAGGCTGGTAAGTTATCTAGATTGGAGAAATAGACATGTTTTAATGCAGCAAGACTGGTAAGTTATCTAGATTGGAGAAATAGACATGTTTTAATGCAGCGAACTGGTAAGTTATCTAGATTGGAGAAATAGACATGTTTTAATGCAGTGAGACTGGTAAGTTATCTAGATTGGAGAAATAGACATGTTTTAATGCAGCGAACTGGTAAGTTATCTAGATTGGAGAAATAGGCAAGGTGAGTGAATGGATAAGTAGACATACTTTCATGCAGGTTGCTTTTTCTGAACCTCTAGTTACGGCAGTTTTTAGCTTTTGGAAAGCAAGATTTTCAAGCTGCAATACTATACCACAAAATGTGCACAGCATTTAAAAATTTTTTTTTTTTTATTCTGTCAAAAACATATTAAACAGTAGAAAAGTCAGTTTTATATTCACAATGAAATGATGTCCTGTAATCTTTAAATAGAAACTTTAATTCTAACTCTTTATGTTTTTGTGTACTAGATTTGATCGGCAAAAATTCTACATTAAATTTACAAACTATTTGCTGTAACAGAGGATGTACATGAATGAAATGATAATAAGGGGATTAGTTAGTTTTGAAAAGTTCAATAAACATTATGAATTTATTTAAATTCCAGTTTACGGATCACCACAGCACAGTATCCAGTACCATCTATATGTGCTAGAGATCAGATAGACGATTGGTTTGCAGGGTTAGCTGGGTGTTTACATTGGAACGTTCGTCAGCAACAGAAACCTCTTACGTCAATACCCAGTTCAACCAGCTTAGACTCTGTAGAACTTAGTAATTAATTCATTAGATCACATGTCAATATTTTGTTTGCTACTATTGAATTTGCTATGTATACAGTATATATTTCAACTTAGGAATGAAGCCTTGCCACTGCAGAGATGTCAACATGAAACTGATCTTTTTTTTTTTATATAGAAGTAGACTCCAGCAAATCAGATACTCAAAAGGTCAGCAAATAATACCCCATTTCCGCAAATGAAAAATGTACCAGTAATTCTTTTCCCAGATGTAAGAAAATAAACTTTGATATCTAAAGATTAAATTTGACATTTTACTGGTTTTGAGTTAATGGCTTTTGAAGAAGTAAAAAACAGACTTTCTCTAATTTAGTTTGAAAAAGACGAAGGTCAGCAACCTAAAATAACAGTCGAACAATTTTAAATGGTTTTTAGAAACAGAGAAATGTCCTTGGTAAGTACAGTCAAACCTGTAAATAAAGGTCACCTGTGGAACAAAAGAAAACTGACCTTACAAGAAGGGCGACCTTTGATTTGAGGTTCAAATGTATGAGGGTCCTTTATTTTTGTCTTCTTTATTTTTTTCGCACATTGTTCTTTATCTTTAAAAATAATGGCTATTCTGTAATTACTTGATAACTGTATTCTGGAAATTGCTCTTTTCTGTAATCAGTAAATTTTTATCCGATTCTTTAATTTTTGCAGTTGTTCTTTATATTTCATCACCCCATTATTCTCTATTTTTTATTTTTTTGCCCGTTTTTCTCTATTCTTATTTTTTTTGCCTATTAATTGCTATTCTCTAAACCAAATCCACATCCTCATGCATAGGTGACATGATTTTCACTTGATAAAGGTGACCTTTACATGTATAACAGGCTTGACTGTACTGCATATTGCTGCAACAAATATTATCTTTGCTACTTGTTTTAAGTTTATATTGTGCCTGATTTGCGATTCAAAAGTCTAACAAATTGGATTATCAAAGTAGCAAACAAAAGATGTTATTGTTTTATATTTGTTAAGTTTCTCATTTATACATTAATGCAATCATTTAAATATTTTAATGTTTATGATTTGTTATATATTATTTTTCATATTTTGTGATATATGTGTTATATTTTTTCTGAACTTTTATGATGTTAAAAATATTTAAGTCTATTCAAGTTAATTTTCCTGGTTCATGCAATTTTCTTCTAGACTAAACATTTTTTTTCATAGTATAGGAGGGGCCTCAGTACTTAATTGACTGTTTCACTAGCATGCAAACACTGAGATTGTAAGTTCTAATAGATATAAGAAGATGTGGTATGAGTGCCAATGAGACAACTCTCCATCCAAGTCAAAATTTATAAAAGTAAACCATTATAGGTCAAAGTACGGTCTTCAACACGGAGCCTTGGCTCACACCGAACAGCAAGCTATAAAAGGCCCCAAAAATTACTAGTGTAAAACCATTCAAACGGGAAAACCAACGGTCTAATCTATATAAAAAACGAGAAACACTTATGAACCACATCAACAAACGACAACTACTGAACATCAGATTCCTGACTTAGGACAGGTGCAAACAATTGCAGCTGGTTTAAACGTTTTAATGGTACCAAACCTTCACCCTTATCTGAAACAATAGTGTAACATCACAACATAGAAAGACAACCCATTCGTGGCAGGTGAGATCGACTCAGTGCACTTGTAATTTTAGTGGATAGTAATCATCCATGAAATAAATGAAATTAAAACCCCAAACAAGCCAAAACAATAAGCATCTTTTAAAAGGTACTGCAGCACTGCAGCTGCACTGGATGTTAAAAGGGCCTGAGGGAAAATTTTTCTATAACATGTAAAGCTAACATCGATCAATCAATTTATAACATGTAAAAGCTGCAAGGTTATCATAACTGGACCAGAGACTATTACATTCTACTAGAACACACCTGCGACATTGCTGGTCTGTGACTGAAATAAAATACCTATGCCTTATTTTTAGCCTGGGTTTTTAGTATTTGTATTGTCATCTGATAAAGTCATGCTGATTATAAGGTGCACAGTTTTCTCTGCTTTCAAAATCTTTTTGTTTGAACCCGTCCTGGTTTTCTTACTACAACCGGAAATACATGTGACATATACTATGGGTATCGGTATCGGATTCGACCCGGCATTATTGGTAATATTAATTATGTGGAAAATAAAAGGGCCTGGAATGGTGTAATTTTTAATCAACACTATTATCCTATATTAGTAATATATAAAGTTGAATTCTTTGATTCGTCGTATTTACGTCATGCCTGCTAACAAATTGGACCTCGTTATTGTAGTAGTACAGATTCTTTTATTTGTTCCTTGCTTTAGTTAGAGATTTGCAAATTACCTATGACATGAAATATATAATCAATTTGTGTTTGCCATTGAAATTTTTGTGCACAAAACAATAAACTGCAATTGCACATATTAGATAATGGTTGATACTTTGTGTTCAGATTTCATATTGTAAAAATCATAAAAGTCATTTTACTTCCTATAAATTCAGAATTTATTGCATGTATTTTTTATCGTGAATGTTTATTTATTGCGATATCAGAAATTGTGTACTGCAATTAACGCAATCAGAATTTAAAATATAAAGTCTGATTTGAGATGCTGAATTTTTTATTGCATTTTTGCAATGATAAAAAAAAGTTATTGGTTGCATATTATTTTATTGCATTTTTGTAATGATTAAATTTATTGCATTTTTGCATAACTTTGCAAAAAACGAAAAAAACCATGCCAAAATTTTTGAATTAACAGAATTTACTGGAAACTTTGTTAAGTTTATATACAATGGATACATGATTATTTGTATAGGGTACTACCTTTTTTGGATATTATGGGTTAAGGTGATTCATGAAATTCAACAAATATAATTCCTGCAGGGTGGAATGCAAATTTGTCAAAACCACAAATCAACAAGAGCAAGTATGAACAAAAATTGTTTTTGTGCAATCTATGAAATTGGTACCCCACGAAAATGAATACTTTCACAGTATTTCTGGAGATCTCAAATACATTTTTGCTCACTCCATGAAAATTGGTACCCCACAAAAATGAATGCATTCACAATTTTTACGGAGATCTCGATATTTAATTGTTGTACAGTTGTGTTTTATTTATTCGTGTTCTATGATAATTAAGTAAATCTGCTTTTTCATCATACTTATCAAAAGTTAGTAGTTATGAATCAAAACTTATAATGTTTGCGATATTTTTGCTGTATTTTCAAATCTCATCTGGCCCTGCATTGAGCCATTCATCTTGTGCTTTAAATAATAATCAGTCAGTATTTTTGCTGTATTTCCAAATTGATTTGGCCCTGCAATGAGCATTTCATCTTGACCTATAAATAATCAATCAATACATGCACCAAGTTCGAAAATACCATCAAAAGTTTATTATTTGTTTATACAAAATTGTGTCCTGAAAAAGTCATTTTTGGGGGTCAGCTTTTTAAGAAAGCTAATTATGACATCATTTTAGAGTGAAGACTATTCCTTAGTGTAGTTCTTTTCTCTTGTTGTCTTGGCAACTTTCTATTACCCATGATGCCAAGGCTATGTAATCAGTAAGCCTTCTGAATCTATGAAAGTTGGTACCAACAAAAATAAATGAATCAACAATATGTATAAGTTATATCATAATTTTACATCTTATGAATATTGTACATGCTTATGTACATGCAAAAGTATTATTTATATTGTAAAGTAGCTGTGTGTTTTCTCTGTCATAGGAATGTCCATTTTTTTATATTTTCTCTTCTCTCTGCAATTTTCAATAAGCTTGGTACATGATTTAGCAGCTGGACAAAACTATTGTGAATATTTCTTCATTGTTTCTTTTTTCAAATAAAACTTTTAGATGGAAAAGAAAGGATTAGGTAAATTTTTCATGACACTAAGTCCCAATGAACCACTTGAACAAAATCAATGGCAAAGAAACAGCGTTTTTATTGCAATTCTTCATCTCAAAGGTGCATGCCTTCAACTCAGGGCAAAAGTTTACACCTTCATGGAAGTTAATGTGTGTAAAATATATTTTTGATAAGGCTTTAGCTTATAATTATTTTTTTCCAAAAATATGTGAAAAATGGCTGTTTAAGGTTAAATGTGTCAATTTTCACATCAAACAGAATTTTACGCCCTTTGAACTCATAAAGGAAAAATAAGTGGGAAAAAAAATAAGAGAGTAGTAATAATCTTTGGCTACCCAAATTCATTGGTGGGCCTTCTCCTTTGTCAGGTTTAGTTTTAGTTTTAGATTACTCTAAATTCAGAAACTTCTGCATGCATTTATTTACTATTACAATTGTTGAACTAGTGGCAACAATGTTAAATTTATTATTACTGTTGTTGAACTAGTGGCAACAATGTTAAATTTATTATAACAATTGTTGAACTAGTGGCAACAATGTTAAATTTATTATTACAATTGTTGAACTAGTGGCAACAATGTTAAATTTATTATAACAATTGTTGAACTAGTGGCAACAATGTTAAATTTATTATTACAATTGTTGAACTAGTGGCAACAATGTTAAATTTATTATTACAATTGTTGATAGTGGCAACAATGTTAAATTTATTATTACAATTGTTGATAGTGGCAACAATGTTAATTTTATTATTATAATTGTTGAACTAGTGGCAACAATGTTAAATTTATTATTACAATTTCAGGAAATGCTGCAAAAAATAAACTATCAAAATTTGAAAAGCAAGTTTTTGTTTTAAGAAACTAGTCTGGTCAGTCTGGTTGCATAGCAATCATTTCTGGATTTACGGTATTTGATTTTGACTTTCAGATTTTGAGTATGTTTTAGAATATTTTTTTTACTTTAAGTATGAGTGAGACATCTATTTTATCTCTGTCTCTTAATCAGTATTGTTTCTTCGGGCAATTTATCTGTTATGGAAATATTCTATGTATTTTTATACAAGCATGTAATTTTATTATTGAAAAAAAAAGAAATAAAGAACTATGGTAAAATATTTTTGTTTGTATTTTGTCATTTTATCAAATTAGAACAAATTGGACAGATATGTATAAATAACATCAACTTAGCAATGCATCATAAACTGATTGCTTTAAATGTTTTGCAGATAAAATATTTTGTTTGCCTCCATTGACAAAAAAGAGTCAAAAACCAATTTGGTGATGAAATGTCTTAGTCACATCTAAAATGTTTTCATCATTTTGTAATGTCGGTTGTCCCATATTAACTGCCCACATTTATTATTAACCAAGTTATACTCATCTTGGTATTAGATTTTTTATTTGTAAAAATTCAGTTTTGTAAGAAGTTGCAAAAATGCTAAGAATGTCAAGATTATCTACCATTCATTTCCACCAAAATTATCCGACCACTGCTGATAGGAGTTAATACCCTTTTTTTCACCAATTATCTTGAAACTATAATATACAGGCAGAAGCTTCACAAAAATGCTAATATAAATTGATTACTCCTTATAGGAGTTGTTGCCCTTTAATGATATTTTTCTGTGTTTTTGCTTATTATCTTGAAAACTAAAATAGATAGGTAGAAATTGTTAAAAGCAAGAATTATCATCAAAACAAGTTCCATAAAACCATTTGATGACTTATTATTGGAGTTGTTGGTCAATGATATTTGGTATGCAGTTGTATAAGCATTGGCATATCTCATTTCCATGGAGATTATTTGGCTCCGCCCCCTAAGTCATGGTCTATTGACTTTGAAAATTTTGCTTAGTTTACATGTATTAGTTTGTGATTATGTCAGTTCAAGGGGAACCATTAGTGGTAGGCCAATGTTAATTGGTATTCAGTTGTATAAGCATTAGCACATTTTATTTCCATGGAGAATATTTGGCCCCGCCCCCTCAGTCATGGTTGATAGACTTCGAAACTTTTGCTTAGTTTACATGTATTAGTTTGTGATTAGATCAGTTTAAGATGAACTGCTAATGTTAAGTCAATGATATTTGGTATGCAAATTTATTGGTATTTGCAAGTATCGTTTCCATGGAGATTATATAGCCCCACCCCCATTATCATGGTTCATTGACTTTGAAACTTTTACATAGTTGACAAGCTAATGTTTGTGTTTAGGTTTGTTTATAGGGAACAACTTATGATAAGTCAACGGTATTTGGTATGCAGTTGTATTAGCATTGGCACATCTCATTTCCATGGAGATTGTTTAGCCATGTACCTTCAGTCATGGGTCATTGACTTTGAATATTTGCCTAACTAACATGTTAAAGTATTGCTATTTTAATTTCAACATTGCAATATCAAAATTACAAAAAGGCCAGACATATCTCTGTGATAACAGTTTATTGGTCATCAAAACTGTAATAGATAGGTAGAAAATGAGCAACACGATGGATGCCACATGTGGAGCAGGATCTGCTTACCCTTCCGGAACACCTGAGATCACCCCCAGTTTTTGTGGGGTTCGTGTTGCTCAGTCTTTAGTTTTCTATGTTGTGTTTTGTGCACTATTGTTTGTCTGTTGGTCTTTTCTTTTTTAGTCATGGCATTGTCAGTTTATTTTCGTCTTATGAGTTTGAATGTCCCTTTGGTATCTTTTGCCTCTCTTTTAAAAAGGTAAACATCAATACAAGATCTACAAAAATGATAAGCAATACAAGATCTACCATCATGTTAAATGATAAACACCATTGGACTACTCCTAATGGGAGTTATTGCCCTTAAATGATAATTTGATAAACTATTTTTTTAGAGTTTTGGATATTATCTTGAAAACTTTAATTAATTGGTAGAAACTGTTAACTGCAGAAATGATCAGCAATACAAATGAGGCACAGGGTGTGAGTTTGTGGCCTCAACTCACAGTTTTCTAGATATATTATATAATATTATTGCAGTATCCATAAACTTAATTTTTTTTTTAAAAGTCCGAGCTAATGGACTTGAACATATCAAAATTTCTCCTTTAATATTTCTGTCAGACTTTATTATTATTACTGTAAATTCAGAAATTATTGCGATGTTTTTATTATTGCGAAAAATGCGACAGGGTTATAATCGCAATAATTTAAACTCGCATTTTGAAATTTTTTATATGAATTTAACAGGATTTTTCTCAATATCGCAAAAATTTAAATTGCATTTTATATAAGTCTAAAATGACAAAATCGCAATAATAAATGCACAGAATAATTTCTGAATTTACAGTATTACTATTTTATTGGACAAAAAGAAGTTAGGAACCATATATAATCGATATTTTGTGAATATTTGGACTATAATGGTAATTCAAGCTTTTGGTTATGAGGCAATGTATTTATTTCCCTCACTAAGTCAAAATCAGAAAGTTGATGAAATCCAGAGAAATTTGAATATATGAGAGTCTTAAGAACATCTTTGTAATTAGCCTTTTCAGAATCTAAAGGAATATGGGTATTCTCATTGGTCGTACACCAAAATGAAAACAACGTTACGTCATTGGTTCAATTTCCATTGTTTAGGACGTTTTTACACGACCGCAAAAAATTTTTTGGGATCATATAATGGTATGATGTTGTCGTCGTCCGGACAATAACTTGAGTTTAAGTGGATGGATCTCAATGAAATATTTTAAGAAGGTTCAATACCACAAAAGGAAGGTTGGGATTGATTTTGGGGTTGATGGTCCCAACCGTTTAGGAATTAGGGGCCCAAAAGGGGCCAAAAATAAGCATTTTTCTAGTTTCAGGATAATAACTTGTGTATAAGTATTTTGATTGCTCTGAAATTGTACCACAATGTTTTATACCACAAGTAGGAGGTTGGGATTCATTTTAGGAGTTATGGGGCCAACAGTGTAGGAATTAAGGGCCAAAAAGGGGCCAAAAACAAACATTTTTCTAGTTTCCAGACAATAACTTGTGTGTAAGTGTATGGAGCTCTCTGACATTGTAATGGGTTCCATATAACAAAGGGAAGGCTGGGATTGAGTTTGGGGTTAATTGCCCCAAACATGTAGGAATAAGGGGCCAAAAAAGGGCCAAAAACAAGCATTTTTCTAGTTTCCAGACAATAACTTGTGTTTAAGTGTATGGATCTCTCTGAAATTGTACTCCAAGGTTCCATACTACAAAGGAAAGGCTGGGATTGAGTTTTGGGGTTATTGCTCCAAGGGGGATTCGAAAAGTTGGGGGGGATTTTTTTCCAATTTTTTTAAGGGATTCATACTTTTTTCCAAAATTTTTCAAATTTCGAATTTTTGAAAAGTTTCAAGGAGAAATCTTCAATTGCACAGTATTGCGCAATAGATTTGTAAGATCTTTGACCACATTTATTTTGTGTCGGAAACCTATATTATGTCAAAACTTTGATCACAATCAAAGAGGGACGAAAGATACCAGAGGGACAGTCAAACTCATAGATCGAAAACAAACTGACAACGCCATGGCCAAAAATAAAGACAAACAGACAAATAATAGTACAGATGACACAACATAAAAAAACTACAGACTAAGCAACACGAACCCCACCAAAAACTGGGGTGATCTCAGGTGCTCCGGAAGGGTAAGCAGATCCTGCTCCACATGTGGCACCCGTCGTGTTGCTTATATTATTAAAACTGGTAGGTCACATTCGTGAAAAGGGAAGGGTATTGTAGTTACGACATAATTAGGACAGTATCAAGCTTGAATATTGTGTCCAAATTTACCCCAACTGTTCAGGGTTCGACTTCTGCAGTCGTATCAGGCTGCGCTCAGCGAAGCATTTTATTAGCCAATCACAACATTTTGGTGAACGCTTTTGAAATTATTACCCCAAATCATTAGATTCTAAAACTGAGAATAAAAAGGATATCCTGTATTGCAATCTAAGTAAAACACAGATCTTTGATTTCGTTATGCTAATATGACTCTAGTTACGATATATCTGAATTTTAATCAGATTGTCCTGTATTGATAAAATAAAAAAATGTTGCCAGGGCAGCACACATTGTAAACAACAATTTTTGGCATCAAAGGATATCATTAACCAGAATGAAGGACTTTTTATCTGAAAGACAAATAGTTTTAGTTCGAATAGAGATTTGGTAAAGTAAATTTATTTGTAGATAAACACTAAAAATAAGTCAAACTTGCCAATTTACAGTTAATTTCAGATAGCAGAAATGTCTATTACACGGATATAATGGATTTGAAAGATTGTAATTTTGTATTTGGTATTTCTCTCAGATATGTCATTATCTTCTTCAACAACAATTAGATTTTGCTACATGTTCAGAGATTGGACATGTTAATTGTTACATGATGCTCTGATTCTGTGAATTGTAATGCCGATTGATAGACGTTATGAAATTGGCTTGGTATTATAAATTCAGGGTAATTGAATTTGCATTCCAGGAAGACACTAGTTCCCTTGTGACTCATGTTGCTCAGTTTCATGTTTAGTGTTTATGGAACTGTTATTTGCTTGTTAGATGTAGAAATACCGGACGTCCGTTTATGCAGTCTTGTGAGCGCTCTCATGTTTACAATTCTTACCACATTTGTGTCTCGCCTACGAAAGTTGCAGAATGACATATAGGGATTATAATCCGGCGGCGGCGACGGTGTAAACTATTTGTTTATAGCTTGTCAATGACCTCATGTTCGATCATTGATCAGCGACTGCTTGAACAAAATTTAAAGTTTTTTTCTGTCCTGTGAATTTCTCACTTATGAGTAATAGGACAACTATATTTGAAATATGGATCTCTTGCAAGCTCTACAGGTACGTCAGATAGGGTTCAACTGCCCTCGACCTCATTTCACAAATCAGTGATCAAGGTTAAGTTTACATGGTCAAATCCGTTTCTTTTTTTTTGGTGTATGGAATGATGGTAATGTGTACATGTTTGACTGGCAGGTTTCATCTGACCTTGACCTAATTTTCATTATTCAGTGGGTCAATGTTATTTTTCATAGGTTAGTCTGTTTCTCAGATGTAATAAGCAATATGTTAACTATATTTGGTGTATGAAATTAATTTATGGTATACATGTCTGTCTAGTAGCTTCGATTAACCTTAGCCTCATTTTCATTGTTCAAAAGTCAGCATTTTATTGTTATGGTTATGTGTATTTCCCAGATATTATAAGCAATATGTTAACTCCTGTGGTGTATAATTGCAAGGTGTTCATGCATGCCTGGCAGAGTTTATCTGACCTTGACCTCATTTTCATCGTTGATTGGTCTTAGTTTCTTGGCTAGGTCTGTTTCTCGGATACTATAAGCAATAAGCAAAATTCTTATATAAACGAATGCTGAAATATATACTAAAATTGCGTGATAGTTAGGACTTGCTTTTAGCTTAAAGTAGTTTGTACTAGTATCCACATTTAATAAGAAACTGTTGCGATCCAAAAAACATTTGTGTTTGATTTTTTTCATTCTGAGTAATTATTGTATCAAATGTCATGCATTTGTGATTCATTATACTTGGGGTGAAAAAGATCTTTTTATCTTAATTTGAGGATTAGTATTTGAAAATTTTTGGTTTTTCTAATAACTAGATATAATATGAATACTTTTGGTTACGTATATATATACTACTATCGCTATTTTACGAAATTTTCATTTGATCTTGTTGACTGATAATTTTCTTTCTCAGCGGAGTCGAATGATATGAAAATTATAGCTAGAAACTAAGGACGCACGTGCCCGTTGTCATGAAATTAACAACGTCGTCATAGGTAAAATAGCGATAAACAGATTATCATTGGTCATCTCAACTCGATTGCTTTTCTCACTTTCGCCGTACCGGCTCAAGCGAGAAAATCAATCTCGTTGAGATGATCAACGATAATCTATAATTATAAGATCATATGATTCAAAGAACAATGGACATAAGAACAGAAACAAAGATTACTATTACAGATCACAGAAAACGGCAGTATCAAAACAAATTAATTTCAGCCAGTGAAGTGCAATGTAGTTGTTAATACAATCTGATTGAGATACAGATCATGTGCACACGCTTAGCTTACGTCAGCCGGAAGCGTGGACACAGGATACGCTTTTCTTACGTCAGCCGGAAGCGTTGACACAGGATACGCTTTGCTTACGTCAGCCGGAAGCGTAGACACAGGATACGCTTTGCTTACTTAGCTGGAAGCGTGAACACAGGATATGTTGTAAATATCGTTGACAACACACCGAAAAAAAAACTTAACTTTTCCTGTACTGATTTCTATCGTACGTTCTTTTGTGGAGTTCTTGTTTGTCCACTAACTGAGGTTTAAAGGCGGAGGATTATTCTACCAAATATGTAAAACATGATAATTCTACCAAATATGTAAAACATGATAATTCTACCAAATATGTAAAACATGATTATTCTACCAAATATGTAAAACATGATTATTCTACCAAATATGAAAACAGGATAATTCTATAAATTATGTCAACAGGATAATTCTATCAAAGATGTCAAACAGGATAATTCTATCAAATATGTAAAACAGGATAATTCTATCAAATATGTAAAACAGGATAATTCTATCATATATGTAAAACAGGATAATTCCACCAAATATGTAAAACATGATTATTGTACCAAATTTGTAAAACATGATTAGTCTACCAAATATGTAAAACAGAATAATTCTACCAAATATGAAAAAAATGATTATTCTACCAAACATGTAAAACATGATAAGTCTACCAAATAATGTTATGTTAAACATCACAATTCTAGATGTATTTCAATTATGGTAGGGATATTTGGTATGCCTTAAAGGGCATGTAACATTGGGTTTATGATACAAAGAATATTTTTGGAATACTTTAGAATCATGTGTTAATATGATAATTTGAAAAATACATGGTAAAATATATGTCGGATTTCTGTACAAACTCAATTTTGCCATGTATATATTTTTTTATATATAGCAAGCCGTATCAAATCTTACTATGAATTGTTCACTTTATCATATATCTAGAGATATAAATTCGAATGGTATTCCAAACAGGAACACTGAGGAATATGATTCAGGTATCAGGGACAGTTATTTGAAGCGGAATTTGTATTATCATCAATATTAGACAGAGGACCGAAGGCCCAAAGGTTGATGCAGCATACACTCAAACAATCTTGTCCATCTTATAATAAGCTTAGACATTGACATTCTAGAGGTATTTAAAATAAGGGTATGATACAGGATATGTGATACAAAGCATACGATTTAGTATGTGATATATGTTTAAATGTATTACATATTATATTGATTGATTGTTGGTTGCTTAACATTCATATTATATATTATAGATACAATGAATAAGCGTTGATTATGTTTATATAAAGGTAAAATCTCTGTGTGTCCATTGTACAGCTGTGTATCATATGTTTATTTATATATACATATATATGGTTTACTTTTATAAATTTTGACTTGGATGGAGAGTTGTCTCATTGGCACTCATACCACATCTTCTTATATCTATATATATATAAAAGACACCTAAATTGCAACCCATTGGTAGACGAGATGTTTCGTTGATGTGTTGATGTCAGTTACACAAAACAAATTTCAAGCAGGGGTTCGATTCCCAGTGAAGGCATATAAAATTACAATAGTTAAAGGTTTATATTGACCGAGGACGAAGTCCGACTGTCAATATAATCTAACAGGTCCATATATAACGTATTGACTGAGTGAAAGTCCTTAATTTATATATTACACACGTAAATAATGTATTAGGAAAATGGACTTAAATGTTCTTTTTGTGTATTTTAAAATTGTATTTTGCAAGATTTTTTACATGCCATTGAAAATATCAATAAATAAGATGAACTTGTTTTATTGTAAACAAAAACACAACATATTTTGTTTTGTTTTCTGTTTAGAATAAATAAGAATTCAAATGGAACTCATTTCAGTCTATTTCTGAACATTAAGGTTGTAATTGGATGTTATATATGAGCAGTTATATAAGTCTGGCATAGGTATAAAATTATACTCATATAATTAAGTGAAACATCAAACCATATTTAATATAAATAGATAAATGACATGAAGGTGTACTTGATGAGGTTTCGTTATTTAATCAGTATATACCAAGTCCTATATCGACACCTGCAGATTTTTCATCGGCAAAGTTTTCATATATACATACGTCTGCTGAAATAGAGACTACAATTACATTAAATGTCATAGTTTCCTTCTACTTAAAAAGAAGCTCATAATATTTCCATACTAAATAAGAAACCTAACTGTTTGAGTCTGATTTTTGTAATATGAATCATTGTATTAAATTTCAACCATAATTACAAAAGGGCATTCACAATCTCTGTACCTGAATTTTGATATCAAAACTATCAAGTTTGTGGTAATATCTGAATAAACTTCTTAGATTTTTGGTTTTGTCTTCTCTCTATTATAAGATCGTGTGATTCAAAGAATAACACCAATAACTATAGGAACAAAGAAAAATAATTTCCCAACAAGAGACACAGAAAATAGTTTAACCAATGATAATAAAGTGGGACGTATTTGTTTATTTCATATTCGATGTGTGTAATGATTATAATCCTATTTGATTTTGTTTAGTTTCCTTCATTCGAAGGTATTATATAAATAACAGACACTTTGGTTGATTATGTGTCATGCCATGGGATTACTTCAAAAATATTAAACAACAAACTGGACAACAAGTAAAAACTTGATGACGATTGATCACTGAAATGTAAACCAACAGGGCAGATCCATATCAGCTCAATGAATATAATGTGAATGAATAACTGTCAAAATTGGCATTCAGGTAAGCTCTCAATCATATGATAATCCGCCATGACAATAACATATGCAGCATAAATTAAACAAAAATATAATCAGCTAGTTGTCATTTATTTATACATACAACACACAACAAATATAAACAAACAACATCATGCATGCATTGGATAAACAGAATTGTTTGGAAAATAACGAAATTGTTCTTAAGCAGATGGAAAGGCAATAGAAAATATATCTTTTCCAATAAATGACAAATGGCCTCAATCTTGACTAAATACAGATTGATATTTGTCTTCGAAATCAGTGTGAATTATAGTATAACCCCAACTTGTATTTAAACATGATTTACAGCCCTGTTTAAACGTTTCCTGGTTTCATCCATAGCTTTTAAATCTTCTGAAAATATTCCGATTTCAACCTTAATAAAATGCTTGAAAAATGTTTTTTGCTTCCCTTCACCCTTCGCCCAACTATATCTAACATTACATTTTATGTCAAATAAATGTTTTGCTCAGTTTTCCAGTCCAATATCAATGCCACATCAATGAAGTAAAACATTACCTGGTAAACCAAAACAATGAATCAAGTTCACCATTACTGATACAACATTATATACTGACATACCAGAAATTCATGTCCACTTCAACTTGCAGCCTAACTTATGCAATCCCAAATCATTTCCCAAAGATCCCAATTTACTATTTGACGATGCTTCGGCAATCAAGTAGGATCCCAAAATCCAAATCATATAAAGGCTTGAAAATAATTAATTTACTTTAAATTTGCTAAGCGACTATTTAGAATTCCATCTATCCCATCAATTTTATTCTTCACCCATTTTTCCCTTCGAAAGCTGCAATTGATGCAGCCCCTATTTGGAATGAATTAGTATTACACTCATTTCGATTCAAACTAAGAAGATTTAAGGCAGACCCCCAAAACAGCTAAAAAATGAAAATGAGTCAATTTATTATGATTAAGATGACAAAGTAGTTAGCCTAGACAATCTGGACATTGATGTTAGTAATCTTTTAAGGTTTTAAAAATCCAATTGTTTACATCATTATTATTTTAAAATATTATTAAAGTTGTTGAATGACCAAAATTCATTATCTAAAATTTCAACAACACGGTTATCAGCATTTTTGTTGAAATATGTGATCTCTCTAATTTCCATAACATCCAATAAAAGGCTAAAAAATACTTTTTTTAACATTTTTGTCTCATAAAATGACATACAAACATGTTGAAAAATTGATTTAAGCCGTCTCAATATATCAAAGGTAATCAGTTTTCTTGAAATCAACTTTTTACCCAAACGCTGCATTCCTTTTATTTTTTTTTCCAAAATAAATGATTAGCTATCCAATTTATTGTTTTCAACTTATGATTGATTCCTAATAGATACGTTGTTGTAGTGGTGTAGGAAAAACCTTGGTCATTAAAAGGTTTCCAAAGCTCATTGTTGGCCAGTGGTGCTAGACGTCGAAATTATGAAAATTTGCACAAGATAATGCATCAACAACTGCATTGTCCTTTGACAAAATGTGAACGGCTTTATAATGAAAATTATAAGTAAGATGAACAATTAACAGTTATTACATTGGTTGCAATGAATTACCGTGATTTCTCAGTGAAATAAAAACCGATAATTTCACCGAATTTATTTCACTCCTCTGACGTCATACAACAGTAGGTGTTATCAAGACGTCAAAGCAAATTGTGAATGCGTACAAAAAAGATATAGTTCCTTGCATTTTATACTTTAATTCTATTAAAAAGCCCGTTGTCAATGTTATATTAAACAGACTAACTAATCAAAGAATTCAAATATCGAAAAATATTCAACTCGTGACGAACAACACTGATAATTAACTCATGCACTACGCTACTCGTTGAATATTTTTCTATATTTGAATTCTTCGATTAGTTATTCTATAATTATTCTTAAAACTCACATAACTCTTTAAGATTTAGATAAGCTGCACAACCTTTTAACTTTATCCATCATCACTATCGGTATATACATGATATAGTTCAAGATCAAAATTTCATATCCATCCTATATAATTTATACACGAAATTCCATTTAACTGTTCTCAGACAATTTCCACATCAACAAATCTTTTTTTCATATCTGATTTCACCGGCCTTATAAAGTTAAATGATTTGAAACTTTGCCTATGGCCGAATTCAAACAAAAACTAAACGATCTTGCAGTTAGAGCCTTTAAACAGAAGGCTAATGAACCACAAATTGACTGCAATTCTTTCAACGGTACCTTTTCATAGCTGATAATTTGACAATTCTGCCTAAAAGGTCTTTAACCTTTTTATGTGGATTTTTTACTAACATTTAAACAATATCAATTGTAAGACCCAGATATTCAATCAATGTAGTTGGACCTTAAGTGTTTTCATTTGCAAAGTTGGACTCAATATATCTTTCAAATTTCATCATACTGAAACATCAGTTTTCACATTCATCCGAATTTGATTTGCAAACACATCAAAAAAAAAAAAAAAAAAAATCTAAAAATAGTCTATATTATTTAAGCCAGACTTTTCTTAAAACCCAATTCAAAAGGTAGAATTTATTATCAAAAGCTGCACATGAAAATGAGCAGCCCATTGAATTGCCTCGTCTCTATATTATTTATCTTCAATTTTAAAATCAATTATGTCTTCTGGTAAACTAGGAGTAACGTAAATAATGAATTATAATTTCAATGTTTCCTAATTTATCACTTTTCCAAATTTTAACCATATCAACAGCTTTATCGAACAAATAATATTTAACAGAGTAGAGCTATCATCAATGAAGTCATTAATACTGTTCAGTGGTGGATAGGATAAACGGGTAATTAAACGAAGCCATCCTGTTTTTGAAGAAACTAATTCAATAGAAGCTTTTAGATCAGATATTGGTTGATTATAAAAGGGACATGCTATTCTCCCAGATAATATTTTCAGTCTCAATCTGACATCTAGCTCTACCAGCATTTGACAAAACAGATTTCATTTTTTTTCATTTACATGGAATTTTTGGCGCATGATAATTCAAGCTTTCCGTAACTTGCTAACAAGTATAAATCAATGTCATGTTCAGGTTAAAAAAAAAATGAGGCGCAAAATAAAATAATGTAACTATTAGTGCGGTTACAAGTAAAGTTAATGGACCGAAATACGTTGTCAATGTTATATTAAACAGACTAACTAATTTAAGAATTCAAATATCGAAAAATATTCAACTCGTGACGAACAACCCTGATAATTAACTCATGCACTACGCTACTCGTTGAATATTTTCTATATTTGAATTCTTCGATTAGTTATTCTATAATTATTCTTAAAACTCACATAACTCTTTAAGATTTAGATAAGCTGCACAATTAACCTTTTAACTTTATCCATCATCACTATCGGTATATACATGATATAGTTCAAGATCAAAATTTCATATCCATCCTATATAATTTATACACGAAATTCCATTTAACTGTTCTCAGACAATTTCCACATCAACAAATCTTTTTTCATATCTGATTTCACCGGCCTTATAAAGTTAAATGATTTGAAACTTTGCCTATGGCCGAATTCAAACAAAAACTAAACGATCTTGCAGTTAGAGCCTTTAAACAGAAGGCTAATGAACCACAAATTGACTGCAATTCTTTCAACGGTACTTTTCATAGCTGATAATTTGACAATTCTGCCTAAAAGGTCTTTAACCTTTTTATGTGGATTTTTTACTAACATTTAAACAATATCAATTGTAAGACCCAGATATTCAATCAGTGTAGTTGGACCTTAAGTGTTTTCATTTGCAAGTTGGACTCCAATATATTTTTCAAATTTCATCATACTGAAACATCAGTTTTTCACATTCATCCGAATCTGATTTGCAAACACATAAAAAAAAAAAAAAATCTAAAAAGTAGTCTATATTATTTAAGCCAGACTTTTCTTAAAACCCAATTCAAAAAGGTGGAATTTATTATCAAAAGCTGCACATGAAAATGAGCAGCCCATTGGAATTGCCTTGTCTCTATATTATTTATCTTCAATTTTAAAATCAATTATGTCTTCTGGTAAACTAGGAGTAACGTAAATAATGAATTATAATTTCAATGTTTCCTAATTTAGCACCTTTTCCAAGTTTTAACCATATCAACAGCTTTATCAAACAAATAATATTTAACAGAGTAGAGCTATCATCAATGAAGTCATTAATACTGTTCAGTGGTGGATAGGATAAACGGGTAATTAAACGAAGCCATCCTGTTTTTGAAGAAACTAATTCAATAGAAGCTTTTAGATCAGATATTGGTTGATTATAAAAGGGACATGCTATTCTCCCAGATAATATTTTCAGTCTCAATCTGACATCTAGCTCTATCAGCATTTGACAAAACAGATTTCATTTTTTTTTTATTTATATGGAATTTTTGGCGCATGATAATTCAAGCTTTCCGTAACTTGCTAACAAGTATAAATCAATGTCATGTTCAGGTAAAAAAAAATGAGGCGCAAAATAAAATAATGTAACTATTAGTGCGGTTACAAATAAAGTTAATGGACCGAAATACCTCACGGCTAACTTTGGTCTTATTTTGAAGATAAATATAATACCATCTGATTAAGGCATGTCGTAGAGTGTCAAAGTGGTGCAGATTTTGGAAAACTATGGTCAAGGATCAAAAGGGGGGATTTAAAAAAAGGTGACCTTGGTGGTGGTTGGGCGATATAAGCATTCATCCAGACGTACACTTAGAGCGAAACTTGAAGAATGTGCTGTCTGAATGATGCATCTGAAGGAGGTAGTGCTTTTCTAAGCACCCTTAGAAAGCGCCGACTTCACTCTTGAGTTTATTCAAATCACCATGTATTGATTGAGCATTGCTTCTGGGGTCATACAGATCCGCGATCGATGAAATGACTTTTTACTGCAACATTGGTGTCAATATTAGAACCAGTTAGATTGACAAACTTTGATACATGCATGGGTTTTGTTTCGACGCCTTATAATTATTGTTTTTTTGCCAATTCCGACTAAAGAAGACGTGACGCATCCTGTAAGAGCGTGAGCAGCTGGTAGTGTGCCAGACATCAGTGGTCTAATAAATAAAAACAAGTTGCATATGTCGTGAACAGGTAGAAACTGTCTTGTGCCTTTGGTTGAAGAAACGCTTTCAGTCTGTAAAACAACTCATCATGTTTGACTTTGAGGAAAATACCTTATTAGAAATAAAACATGATTGTCTGATGATTTTAATATAATGCGACCCCTGGAATAATTTTTTACCATCTGTTCATTAGCAAACAGAGACGGCAGAATAATTCTTATATCTGCCTCTTCAGTCACGTACAAATCAGGCACATAATTGCTTCACTGTCTTTAGATTTCGAAAAGATCCCGGTAAGACTTTTTCGTCATGGTCTTCAAACCAAAATCATTGTAGTGCGGGAGTGCAAAGTCACCTACCAATCTTCGGAAGCATGAAGAAATTTCTTACAATCTCTAATTGACTACAATTCTGAAATGATATATATCATATAAGAAAATCATGAGTTATCTCCCATAATAATGAGAAAATCTTCTCATTGCCAGGTATCAACAACATTTTATTTTCTTTCTTTTTTTCAGAAAAAATATGCTGTCTCTCGTCTCGCCCAAAACATGTTTTCTAGACTGTTTCAGTGTCCCCTGATTTCTTTATATTGCTTTATAAAATTTTGATCAAATTTAACGTTTGACCTCAGAGTCGAAAAGATATATGCCCGAACAAAAAGTGCATAGCCCCTCCCGTATATAAAAAATATCGCGGTCCAAAACTTTTAAAAGTATTTACGGTACGTGTACTTATAAATCGTCATTAATTGCAAAAACTTAAATAAGTTACAAAGTTAGGTCATATTTAACAAAAATGGGAAAAATAGTTATAATACATAGCGAAATATTTAGCCTTTCTCAATTGTTCAGTTTCCACACTTTCTGTCATAATTATTTTGCAAGCACAAATAGTTGAAACAAATTTAAAGATGTAATCAAACAATTACTGACGAGGTCATAGTTCAAAAGTAAATTTTAAGTAGTTTCTGTTTTGGTTTTTATCTTTCTCACCTTACAAGATAAACTTGAATGCTAGAACCTATTACTTAAATTTCTGATAAAAAATGAAGTTTAACACTTTTTTCTTAAATAGATTAGAAAAGCATTAAACATATTTACTTGTTTACCTTCTAAATCAAACTTACATCTGAGTCGCATGTACAGTGCAGGATATTTTCAACACGTATTTCCTCTTCAAAATACATAAATTTCTGTTTGCTCAAAACTTTCTACATGGGGTTTTGATGTCTTGAATTTTCATGTGGTTTTGGCTTCTATGCGTAATTGATCTTTTTCAAAACTTTTAAAGAAATATATTTATAACTTTAATTCCAAAATAAAAAAAAAAAAAAAAAAAAAAAAAATGCAAAAAGGTAAGAAAAGCTGGTGTAATTACAAATATGCAGGCTTTTACCCATCAATGATGAATAGATCGGGATCTGTGCAACTCAGGGTCAATGTATGATCTTAAAGTGCTAACAGAACTTGACGAAAGGTACAAAATAAATGAACAGCTTATTACCAACCCACTTAAAAGTACAGAATAAAATAACTACTTACTGCCAACCCATTTAACTTCATTTTAGTGATATAACAAAACTTCTCTAGTCATGCTATCTCAGTATACATTTATACCGTATTTGACCAGTTTAATAAATTTTGATGAATCACAAGATGATTCAATTTGCCTCTTGTAATTTTCCGCCATATCCATTTGGAGAATTACAATCGACGTTTCCGTTATATCATTCGATAAACAGATTCTACCACTTTACCCCGTTGACTATGATATTCATCCACTGTCGATAGTTAAATTGTAGAATTTGAAATGCTCGGTATTTCCAGTTTTAAAAATTTGGAATTTAACAAGTGGATAAATTACCGTTTTATCGTAGTATCTCTAAGCGTGACTGAGGAATAGAAATATGGTCACTTAGGTCTTCTTCCGACCGACAATAAAACCCTTGCCAAAGTGTGTTGTTTCCGTGCATTACAGTAAACTTATGAATCGTTCAAAACTTCAAACAATCTATTGGAAAATGGCACTATATGTCGTTTCCGTGTAACTACTTATAAACCACTATAACCACTTTCCCAGGTTATGAGAGGGTTAGGCGCTCACACACATTTTGAACCTGTTACATTCTATATTTGCTTGTACCAAGTCAGGAACCAGTAATTTATGTATGTCATATATGTTTGTCGTTCAATGGTTTTAGCATAAATTAGGTCGTTGGTTTTATATTTTGAATTGTTTCACATTTTCTATGCCGGAGCCCATTATAGCTTACTATAGGGTATGGGTTTGGTTTATTGTTGACGGCCGTACGGTGTCATATAGTTAATTATTTGTGCATCCTCCTCCTGTGGTCACTGTTGGATAGTTGTTCTTTTGGTAAGCAAAAGGAAAGTATTGGAGAAACTGGTTAACAAACTAAGATATTCTGGAAAATATCTTAGTTTGAGGATGAGCGAATCAGGAGAGTGTGTTCTTATGTTTTTTTCCATTGCACTTATTGTTTTGGGGAAGGTTAACTTTTTGGTAGTAATACGCGTCACGGACAGGCTGGGAAACTGGGTAGGCAAATGCTCACATTAAATTTGTACCGATTCAGTGTGTTAAATGTCATTCTTTACACCATAACCCATGGTGGTTCTCCTAATAAGGGAGGGGGGTACAGAACATACATACTTCCATTTTTGTCATTTACTCCTCATGCAATCAAGCAATCTGAATATTTTGAGATTAGGGGTCATGTTACTGGTAAATCAAGAAAAGCGCTTCGGACGAACAAAATTATAATGTGTTACTATTTTGATTGATTAGTATGAATGATGTACTTCAAACAGTTTAAATAATATTACATATACCCATAAATTCGAAATGTTATTCAACGCAACACATTATTGTTGAAGAAGGAAAATTTGATAAATATTACACGTTTTACATGTGTTTTATAAAGTTTGCTTTGAAGGACAAACTAACCCAGATTGGACGAATTTGTGTGTAATTGAATATTGAAAATAACCTTTTTATTCGAATCGAATTAACACTAAAGATTCGCAAAACTTTTTACAATTGCAGGTCTGAGCCATCTTATAAAGGTATAAAATATGGCCACATGTTCGGAAATATGACATTTTATTGCAAGAACCCTAAATCAACATACATCAAGCATTGAAATTGTGAATTGTGATAAAGATTGAACGAATTTTCGAGAATATCTTTAATGTGAAATATATTTAGTGATATTGGTCCCACCTCTACGGTTTAATAGTTCAATCATTGTATAAAAGACATAAACAAAGTCAAGATTAGAACGTGTTTAATGTACTGTTTTATCTATAACTGTGAGAAAGAAGGAACGAAATCGTATATTACATTTACCATGTTTACGTCTATTTCAAATCCTCACACGTACTTAACTGCCAGTGCAAGAAATAAAAATGGCCTTACCAGACAATAATTTATATTTTTCTATAGATACACATACTAGTATATGAAGGTCTAGAAGACGGTCCTTCATTTCTTTATTCCTTTAACTTTTTATACCATTTTCTACATTTTTTCTCTATTCTTACCCTTATTATCTAGGTTTATATCTTAGCTTTTAATATTCTCTATTACTTATTTTTTTGTCCTATTTGTCTCTATTCTTGATTTCTTTTTTTGCCATTTATTCTGCACATCTTGCCCATTATTCTCTATTTTGCAAACCCATCTAGACCCTCAAATAATAGCAGTAGTTAACCGAATTTTGACAATGCGATTGAGAAACGAAAAAAGACAACAAATAGATCAGAGGGCAAATATTGCAAACTCGAAGCAGTTGTCGATTTCATCGACAAAACATGTAGAATCGAGAGATCCGTATTATCTGAAAACGAATATAAGTGATATGATTGAAAATGAGACAGCTTATTACCAAAAGCTCCACGCTCTCTGCACGTCAGAACCCTTCCAACAACTCTTATAGGGGTCCGTAGGTTGCCTGCTGCATGGTAACATTTCTGTCCCTATCCAATATACCCTCATTTTCCAGTGGCAGTTAAATTCCCTGACCTATATAACAGGACCTATATCCTTTGTATTCATTGTTCTTTTTTTCTTGTCCTGAACATGCATGAGATATTTGTCAATGGACGCTCAACAACCATCAATCAACAAATCAACGGGATAGCCTGGTAGAATATATAAATACATATTCCAATATCAATTTCACCGTTACTATGCAGTCTTTTTAGATTATCTTTAATGAATATCATGGGTGGACTGAAAGGCAAACGAACATCTTAGTTGATGAGATTTTAATCCGTTGTTAAGTTTAATCAGTGGAATAACAAAACACGAATTAAACACACACAAAATATTAACTTTATCTTAGAACTTCAAAACATCACTGAATTTATCCCCCTGTAATATTAAAATGTACTAAAACACTCCAAAAATTATATAATTGATCGAAACTTACGTATTTTCACTCATATTAAGCACACGTAATTATCGAGTCATGAAACACTTCAGGAAAAGCAACTCTCTAATAAACAACTTTTGTTTGAGTTCAAATTGGTTTAAAACTGGCTTTCAGTACGTAACTGATTGTCTCTTTAGATCGGTACTATATTTTGCCATTTGTTATGTGTTTTATTGTTCTTTGTTCTGATCAAAGCTCTTTCCAACATATGAACCGTTAGACCAATGCTTTTCAAATTCTAATATGTTGATGCTAATGACAAAATGGAGGTCAAGTTCAATATTAACGATTTTCACTTTTACCTTTCATGAGTTATGGTCCATTGTTTTGGAAAATGGCACTATATGTCGTTTCCGTGTAATCACACCAATGATTTTACAATTTTAATGTGTCGTTACTGAATAGAAATGAAGGTCAAGTTAGATATTGATGAATTGCGCTTTTGCCGTCCAGAATTATGGTTCTCGATAGATTGAAAATGGCACTTCATGTTGTTTCCGTGCATTACAGTAAACTTATGAATCGTTCAAAACTTCAAACAATCTATTGGAAAATGGCACTATATGTCGTTTCCGTGTAACTACTTATAAACCACTATAACCACTTTCTCAGGTTATGAGAGGGTTGCGCGCTCACACACATTTTGAACCTGTTACATTCTATATTTGCTTGTACCAAGTCAGGAACCAGTAATTTATGTATGTCATATATGTTTGTCGTTCAATGGTTTTAGCATAAATTAGGTCGTTGGTTTTATATTTTGAATTGTTCCACATTTTCTATACCGGAGCCCATTATAGCTTACTATAGGTATGGGTTTGGTTTATTGTTGACGGCCGTACGGTGTCATATAGTTAATTATTTGTGCATCCCCTCATGTGGTCACTGTTGGATAGTTGTTCTTTTGGTAAGCAAAAGGAAAGTATTGGAGAAACTGGTTAACAAACTAAGATATTCTGGAAAATATCTTAGTTTGAGGATAAACGAATCAGGTGAGTGTGTTCTTATGTTTTTCCATTGCACTTATTGTTTTGGGAAGGTTAACTTTTGGTAGTAATACGCGTCACGGACAGGCTGGGAAACTGGGTAGGCAAATGCTCACATTAAATTTGTACCGATTCAGTGTGTTAAATGTCATTCTTTACACCATAACCCATGGTGGTTCTCCTAATAAGGAGGGGTACAGAACATACATACTTCCATTTTGTCATTTACTCCTCATGCAATCAAGCAATCTGAATATTTTGAGATTAGGGGTCATGTTACTGGTAAATCAAGAAAAGCGCTTCGGACGAACAAAATTATAATGTGTTACTATTTTGATTGATTAGTATGAATGATGTACTTCAAACAGTTTAAATAATATTACATATACCCATAAATTCGAAATGTTATTCAACGCAACACATTATTGTTGAAGAAGGAAAATTTGATAAATATTAAACGTTTTACATGTGTTTTATAAAGTTTGCTTTGAAGGACAAACTAACCCAGATTGGACGAATTTGTGTGTAATTGAATATTGAAAATAACCTTTTTTATTCTAATCGAATTAACACTAAAAATTCGCAAAACTCTTTTACAATTGCAGGTCTGAGCCATCTTATAAAGGTATAAAATATGGCCACATGTTCGGAAATGTGACATTTTATTGCAAGAACTCTAAATCAACATACATCAAGCATTGAAATTGTGAATTGTGATAAAGATTGAACGAATTTTCGAGAATATCTTTAATGTGAAATATATTTAGTGGTATTGGTCCCACCTCTACGGTTTAATAGTTCAATCATTGTATAAAAGACATAAACAAAGTCAAGATTAGAACGTGTTTAATGTACTGTTTTATCTATAACTGTGAGAAAGAAGGGAACGAAATCGTATATTACATTTACCATGTTTACGTCTATTTCAAATCCCTCACACGTACTTAACTGCCAGTGCAAGAAATAAAAATGGCCTTACCAGACAATAATTTATATTTTTCTATAGATACACATACTAGTATATGAAGGTCTAGAAGAGGGTCCTTCATTTCTTTATTCCTTTAACTTTTTATACCATTTTCTACATTTTTTCTCTATTCTTACCCTTATTCTCTAGGCTTTATATCTTAGCACCCCAATATTCTCTATTACTTATTTTTTTGTCCTATTTGTCTCTATTCTTTATTTCTTTTTTTGCCATTTATTCTGCACATCGTGCCCATTATTCTCTATGCTGCACATTTTGCCTATTATTCTCTATTTTGCAAACCCATCTAGACCCTCAAATAATAGCAGTAGTTAAATTTTGACAATGCGATTGAGAAACGAAAAAAAGACAACAAATAGGTCAGAGGGCAAATATTGCAAACTCGAAGCAGTTGTCGATTTCATCGACAAAACATGTAGAATCGAGAGATCCGTATTATCTGAAAACGAATATAAGTGATATGATTGAAAATGAGACAGCTTATTACCAAAAGCTCAAATGAAATGGGTGTAAACAACTACAGGTCACCGGACGTACGTCTTTCAACAAAGAGCAAAACACATATATATACTCAATGGTAAGCAACGAAACGTCCCGAACAACAAAATGTAAAACAATGCAACACAAAAAACCTGATTTAAGCCAAAATCGTTAAACGGAAACAGTTATGACAGCTGTTTACCAACGGCAACCATTTGACTTCAGGTTTCTGGGTTGGGAAAGTCACATTATGAAAGTGACAGGGTTCAACATGTAGTACTCATGATGGTCAGGATGGGGTTTACACAAAAGAATATAATGGGCACAAAGTGTAGAATTAAGCGCAAAAAAATATAAAGGATAGAGAAAAATGGCCCCAAAAATAAAGAATAGAGAATAATGGGGTGCTAAAATATAAAGAATGGAGAAAAATGGCCTAGAAATGTATATATAAAAAAAGGAAATGAAAGATCCCCTATCACTCATCGCAAGAATAATAAAAACTCAATTGTAACGATTCAAAGTACTCCCGACATTCAATGAAAGCGAGTTTTTAGCCAAATTTTAGCTATAAATATATCATATTTCCCGGTCTAAAGTATTAATCAGTTCACCTTCCATGTAATATGTAAGACACTGATTTTATAAATAAGATGAATGTAAATAAAAAAATCGAAGACAACCGAAAAGTCACGAAGAACATTATTCACAAAATCACGGGAATAGTTAGGCTACAGTATGACCCAATACCTACGGTGGAGATGAAAGATGAATATTAGTCCATCTGAAAGGAAGATGACACAGATGGTCTTTAAATGTGAAAAGAAGTCCAATTTCTTAGAAATGTTAATCTTTTTTTTTAATTTTTGTCCTATTTAGAAGTAAATACGTGGAAACTTGATATAACCAACATGACAAATGCCTATGTTTGGAAATCCAAAATATATATCTTACAACCCCAAAATCAAATTGTCTCAGGTCAAGGTTGAACATGTAACCTTCACTACAAACCAGTAAAAGTCTGAAATGGCCTATATCTGTACTCAACTGTACTGATTTTTACTCGACCAGTCTGAATTGGTCTGAAATTTACTTGATATTACTCGACTGTAGTCTGAACCATACTTAACAGTCTGAACTTGTACTCGACCTTTACCCCACCAGTACTTAACCATTTTATACGAGTCTGAACCATACTCGACATAGTCTTAACCATTCTCGACAAGTCTGAACCATGCTCGACCTAGTCTGAACCATATTCGACCTAGTCTGAACAATACTCGACCAAGTCTTAACCAACTTAGACCTATTTTGTGTATCTATCCATTGTATTTCATCAATTTAGGAACTGTTATATATATATATATATATATATATATAAGTACGTCTGAACCAGTGACGACTCTACAACAGATTTTATCCATCGGATCACCAGCAGTGAAGGTGATACAGGGCTGAAAATACATTCTGTATAATTCGTCTAAACATCAGCCCAACAATGTTAGATCTGTAAATTTGTTTTCGCAAATTTTTTTGTTCTTCCCTCGCCGGGATTCGAACTCATGCTACTGAGATATCGTGGCACCAAATCGCCTTGCACTATGCCCGACGCGCTAGACCACTCGACCACCTAGGCTCTACAAAAATAAAGCTTTCGGTGGCCGGGTGTTACCTTTCCTTGTCAGTTTTAATCTAGCGTCGTAACACAGTACATGATATATAAGGCATGAATTTGGTGTCACGATATCTCAGTAGCATGAGTTCGAATTCGGCGAGGAAGAACAAAAAATTTGCGAAAGCAAATTTACAGATCTAATATTGTTGGGCTGATGTTAGAGACGATATATATATATATATATATATATATATATATATATATATATATATATATATATACAAGTCTAAATTGAAAACAACGTTCAAACTTATGATTGCGTTGGATAAAACCGCAATTTTTATACGTGTGCATGCAAAACAAATTTCTTGTTAGAGGGTCTAAATACAGCACAAACAACATTTTCCAAAAGACCAAAAAGTGAAAAGTATATTTTAACAAAACGCATTTGACTAACAGGTCGAACAACAAATGTTCTTAAACCCTGCTGAGTGCCATTGGCGATTGCCAAATAAACGGATCACCGATGTTATAACAACATTTTCCAAAAGACCAAAAAGTAAAACCAAGAATTTAATATAATCATGATAATAAAACTTTCATAGCAATCCTTGATAACCTTTTAACAAAGGAAATGTATTCCAAAGTTGTAGTAAAAATTTAATTTTATTAAATTTAAATATGTTTTGTCAAAATTAAAGACATGGTATTCAAGAAGCACTTCAATAAGGTTTAATTACCTTAGTACAGGTGTGTTTTACGGGTAAAAAAACCCCTATTTTTCTTAAACTCGTGTATTACTTATCTAGTGAATTCAAAAGGCCTTGTGATTTAAGTTTTACAGGATGTTGTAATTTTCAATGGATGTAATTTAAAATTTATTACTCTCTGACCAGGTGTGATCTTTTTAATGAGTGTGCCCCAAGCAGTATATAAAAGGACGATGCTGTGTACTAAATTATTCTTTATCTTTCCTGTATCTTTTCTCATCTTTTCGTTAAGACCATCAGGTTCTAAAGCGTGGAGTTGGTGGATCCAAAATTTTCTCTTCTCCTTCTCGCCGTGGTGTCCCACTCGGTGTTGACTTCTATGATTTGGAAAGTAACATTATCAAAAGAATGTTTCGTTGAACGAAGATGTCTTGTGAGAGGACAGTTTTGTTGGTTTTGTACCATGAACGATGGTTATTGAGCCGAATATTAAATTTGTCCATTGTTTCTCCCACATACTGAATGCCACAAGTGTCACATGTTAATATATAAATTGAGTTCTCCGTTTTACAGTTGGAATTTGAGTAGATGGTATAATTTTGTTTAGTAACGGAGCTGATGAAAGAACTGCTTGTATTGGCAGCTTTACAACACAAGCAGTTCCTTCGACCACATTGTTTGTAGCAACCGGGGATGGAGTAGGCTGCTTTGCTAATACAGATTTTCTCCATAGATGATTCATGAAAATAAACTTCCTCGACACTACGAGTTACATCAAGAACGGAACCATTATAACGGACCTTCATACCAAACAAACGGACAAACATCAATTCCTTTCTCCTAAAAGTTGCCATCCTAAACACTGCTCCCGTGGCATCCCATTCAGCCAGGCATTGCGAATCAAGAGAATATGCTCTACTGAAAATACGCAAAATGCTAGACTTGGACAACTACGTAAACATCTAGTTGTTCGAGGATACAATAACAACATCATTGATAGCGCTTTCGAAAGAGCAAACAAAACTAGTCGCCAAGAACTTCTAGAGTACAAAGATAAGAATAAAGCAGCTAACAGAACACCCTTGTACTCACTTACCATCCTGATTTTAAAATGTGTCTTCCATTGTTCAGAAGCATTGGAAAATTATAGAAAATGATTCAAATCTTAAAAAGTATTTTCCTCACCACCAGTCATGGCCTTCAGAAGACCTAAAACATCTGTGACAAATTAGTGACATCTGTATTAGCAAAGCAGCCTACTCCATCTCCCGGTTACTACAAACAATGTGGTCGAAGGAACTGCTTGTGTTGTAAAGCTGCCAATACAAGCAGTTCTTTCATCAGCTCCGTTACTAAACAAAATTATACCATCTACTCAAATTCCAACTGTAAAACAGAGAACTCAATTTATATATTAACATGTGACACTTGTGGCATTCAGTATGTGGGAGAAACAATGGACAAATTTAATATTCGGCTCAATAACCATCGTTCATGGTACAAAACCAACAAAACTGTCCTCTCACAAGACATCTTCGTTCAACGAAACATTCTTTTGATAATGTTACTTTCCAAATCATAGAAGTCAACACCGAGTGGGACACCACGGCGAGAAGGAGAAGAAAATTTTTGGATCCACCAACTCCACGCTTTAGAACCTGATGGTCTTAACGAAAAGATGAGAAAAGATACAGGAAAGATAAAGAATAATTTAGTACACAGTCAGTGATTTTGTTGGCTGTTGTTACCTCATTAAAAAGATAGTTATATAACTATTGCATGTAACCATGAAACCTATGTAGTTTTATTTAGGAATTTGAGAAAATCAAGTTTTGTTTAAAAAAAAAAACCACATGCCAAACCAAAAGCACCTTAATGATGTTTTATTACCCTCAGTATAGGTGTAGTTTTCAGGTAAAAGAAAGTCTTTTTGTAACAAGACTCATACTTTAAAATTAGATAATTTAACTATCTCGATTTGATAAATCTGAGAATCTTGTAAGGATGTAAAAATCTGTTTTTATATATATCTTTACTTTATTGTGGCTGTTGTCATGTCAGTTAAAAAGAAAGTTATTTTAACAATCAAAATTAAAATAGTAGAGGCTATTTGGTCAAGAATGGTTCAGACTGGTAGAGTATTGTTCAGACCTTTGGTCGAGTATGGTTCAGACTGAAAAATAGGTCGAGAATTGGTCAAGTATTGGTCGAGTACAGGTCGAGAATGGGTTAAGACTGTTTCAGACTGGTCGAGTAATAGTTCAGACTATTTCCAATAGCAAAGATAAGGGTCAAGTACAAATCAGTACAGTCGAGTATGGTTAAGATTGGGGTCGAGTAATATCAAGTAGAATTCAGACCAATTCAGACTAGTCGAGTAAAAATCAGTACAGTCTAGTACAGATACAAGCCATTTCAGACTTTTACTGGTTTGTAGTGCTTAGTGTAAAAAAGAAAGGGCCAATTTCCTGATTAAATTTGTTTTACGTACATGGTAAAAATCAGAAAGTTGTTAAAACTGACCTGAAATGCAGAGCTACATTTTGCTGTTGAAAACCATTTTGATATAATATCGCAAATTCTTTTTGTAATTGTGACATCTTGTATCAATTTCAAGAACATTTTTAACAATAATCATGAGTGTCGCTCCTATCAAAACAGCTTAATGGCCAAATAAATTATGGAGAAAAACAACAAAAAAAAAAAAAAGAAAGAAAATCAAACAACTACTGTCTATTGAAGTACAACACACTTACCATATACGCTCATACAAGCATAAACTAATCAAAGCTAGTAGAAATAGACAATTAAAATAAGAAAAAGTATGTCAAAATTTAGTATGTCAGAAGCTATCATATTTAACATACAGTTGTCCATAGTTTTAGATGTTGCTAGTAAAACCATTTTCAACTGATTGTATAGTTTGTTCTTATGTTGTGCTGTAACACCACTGTCCCAAGTTAGAGGAGGGTTGAGCGCTCACAAACATGTTTAACCCCACCACATTCTTTAAGGCCGTTAGTTTTCTCATTTGAATTGTTTCATATTTTTCATGTTGGGGACTTTTATAGCCGACTATAGGGTATTGGTTTTTCTCGTTGTTGAAGGCCGTACGGTTGCCTATAATTGCTTACATCCACTTCATTTGAACTTGGGTGGAAAGTTGTCCCATTGACAATCATACCACATCTCCTTATTTTTAAATTAAAATCTTTTTTGTTTTAATTTTGAATTTTGCCAAATCTCGGTTCTTTGCATTTGCGCGATTTGACATTTTATTTGCGCCATTTAGCATTACAGTTTTGCGCCAAAATAAGCTTTTATTTTCGCTTTAGCCATATTTAATTTGCGATAATAATACAGGTGAATATTATAAAATAGTATAAATATATTTTAACTATACAGGTTATGTTATTAATTTCGTCCGTTCTCCAGGATTACACGTTACACCTTGTCGCCGCGGTTATGTCCGAATCCGTTAGCGTAATGATCCGGTTTTTTTTATCTATATCACATAAGAATAAGGTGATGTGTTATGATTATGTTAGAATATTTAGAAGGATAAAATCATCCCTATTTTTCATTGGGGGGGGTTGGGGGGTGGATAAATATAAAAATGTGTTTTAACAAAAATATAGACATGTTAAAATAAAAAGTCTGATCTAGATGTTGTATTTTTAAATCCCTTACATACATTTAAAAATAAGATTTATTCATTATTTGTAAATTGATCTAGCGATTACATAATATACATTGGCCTATACAGAGAGTCGGACTGTATAATCTCTTACATATACTTTAAGTTTACTGAAGTACATAGACAATTGGTCTTAATTTAGACTAAATTGATTTAAAAATACAAAAAAAAAAGTTTATTGTTCGAACACCTATGCATCTTCGTGATTAATTAACACCACAATTTCAAAACTTTTTTTCGGCAGACAATTGATTGTTTAATGATTAATTGCAAAGTGCAAATAATATGCATTTTTCTATTTGTACATGCATGAGGTAATGGTATAAGTACTGCCCATTTTCCGACAAGAAGTACCACAGAAGACCCAAAGTACTTTCGCGATGAAGACTGCAATTGTAGTTTTGTGTGTCCTAGCATTCACAGGTAGGTTCTAGATTTATTCGAATATTGAGGTTTGAGTAAGCCTATAAAGGGAAAATATTACAGGTCTATTTGCCAATTTGATTTCTAATCCGATTCTGTTATTAGACTCGTTAAACACAGTAGTTTCCCTTTGCCAATTGTAGACTGGTTCTAAACCGGACAAAAACGGCATCTGCTAATTCAAAATAATTTTTGATGAAAAATAACTATTGTTATCAAACTTTTTTAGCTTGAAAATAATAAAATCTCATTAAAAGATTTAAAAAATTTTCGGATTAAGAACTTATCTTTATTAAATATAATGCTAACAAAATTGGTTTTTCATACGCCTAATTTTTCGGAAGAGTCGGGTGTTGGTTGGTGGTGTGGCCTGTTTACCAGTTTCCAATATTTTTTAATCATTCCTGTTTTTGTACATTTTTTTATATTGTGTATTTTCTGTAAACTTGGATTTTAGTAATAACACAACAAATGTAACATAAGTGTTATGTTCTATCTGTGTACAGGCACACATCTTTTTAAAATTGTTAAGCAAACTGGAACTCATTGTATCTGATTTTGTATTGCGCTACAAAAATGGCAAGACAATATATTAAAACTATGATGGCCTGGATGGAGGGGTCCTTCATTTCTGTATTCTTTATTATTTTAGGCCACTATTCTCTATTCTTTATATTTTTTTGCCCAAAATTCTCTATTCTTTATATTTTAGAACCCCATTATTTTCTATTCTTTATTTTAGAACCCCATTATTCCCTATTCTTTATTTCAGAACCCCATTATTCTCTATTCTTTATTTTAGAACCCCATTATTCTCTATTCTTTATTTTAGAACCCCATTATTCCCTATTCTTTATTTTAGAACCCCATTATTCCTATTCTTTATTTTAGAACCCCATTATTCCTATTCTTTATTTTAGAATCTCATTATTCTCTATTCTTTATTTTAGAACCCCATTATTATCTATTCTTTATTTTAGAATCCCATTATTCCTATTCTTTATTATAGAACCCCATTATTCTTTATTCTCTATTTTAGAATCTCATTATTCTCTATTCTTTATTTTAGAACCCCATTATTCTCTATTCTTTATTTTAGAACCCCATTATTCACTATTCTTTATTTTAGAACCCCATTATTCCCTATTCTTTATTTTAGAACCCCATCATTCTCTATTCTTTATTTTAAAACCCCATTATTCCCTGTTCTTTATTTTAGAACCCCATTATTCCCTATTCTTTATTTTAGAACCCCATTATTTTCTATTCTTTATTTTAGAACCCTATTATTCCTATTCTTTATTTTAGAACCCCATTATTCCCTATTCTTTATTTTTAACCCCATTATTCCTATTCTTTATTTTAGAACCCCATTATTCCCTATTCTTTATTTTAGAACCCCATTATTCCCTATTCTTTATTTTTTAACCCCATTATTCCCTATTCTTTATTTTAGAACCCCATTATTCCCTATTCTTTATTTTAGAACCCCATTCTTCTTAATTTCTATTTTAGAACCCCATTATTCCTATTCTTTATTTTAGAACCCAATTATTCTTTATTCTCTATTTTAGAACCCCATTATTCTTTATTCTCTATTTTAGAACCCCATTATTTTTATTCTCTATTTTAGAACCCCATTATTCTTTATTCTCTATTTTAGAACCCCATTATTCCTATTCTTTATTTAAGAACCCCATTATTCCTATTCTTTATTTTAGAATCTCATTATTCTCTATTCTTTATTTTAGAACCCCATTATTCTTTATTCTCTATTTTAGAACCCCATTATTCCCTATTCTTTTTTTTTTACCCCATTATTCCCTATTCTTTATTTTAGAACCCCATTATTCCTATTCTTTATTTTAGAATTTCATTATTCTCTATTCTTTATTTTGGAACCCCATTATTCTTTATTTTAGAACCCCATTATTCCTATTCTTTATTTTTTAACCCCATTATTCCCTATTCTTTATTTTAGAACCCCATTATTTTCTATTCTTTATTTCAGAACCCCATTGTTCCTATTCTTTATTTTAGAACCCCATTATTCCTATTCTTTATTTTAGAACCCCATTATTCCTATTCTTTATTTTAGAATCTCATTATTCTCTATTCTTTATTTTAGAACCCCATTATCATCTATTCTTTATTTTAGAATCCCATTATTCCTATTCTTTATTATAGAACCCCATTATACTTTATTCTCTTATTTAGAATCTCATTATTCTCTATTCTTTATTTTAGAACCCCATTATTCCCTATTCTTTATTTTAGAATCTCATTATTCTCTATTCTTTATTTTAGAACCCCATTATTCTTTATTCTCTATTTTAGAACCCCATTATTCTCTATTCTTTATTTTAGAATCCCATTATTCTCTGTTCTTTATTTTAGAACCCCATTATTCTTTATTCTCTATTTTAGAACCCCATTATTCTCTATTCTTTATTTTAGAACCTCATTATTCTTTATTCTCTATTTTAGAACCCCATTATTCTTTATTCTCTATTTTAGAACCCCATTATTCCCTATTCTTTATTTTTTAACCCCATTATTCCCTATTCTTTATTTTAGAACCCCATTATTCCTATTCTCTATTCTAGAACCCCATTATTCTTTGTTTTTATTTTAGAACCCCATTATTCTTTATTCTCTATTTTAGAATCCCATTGTTCCCTGTTCTTTATTTTAGAACCCCATTATTCTCTATTCTTTATTTTAGAACCCCTTTATCCTCTATTCTGTAAGCCCCATCCAGATCCTCAACTATGGAATGATTGCATAGAAGTTACTAGAATGTTGGTTTAGTTTTATCTCTTCTGTTGAAAACAATTTAGGGTAATCTTAGATGTTTCATATATACCAAGATTATATAATTTAATACCAGATTCAACGGATAAGGGGACAAAGAGGACAAGGGGGACGATTCTCCCTATTAGGGATGTGTATGTGGAGAGGGGACATTCAGGCCCCACTGTTTTCTTAGAAGCATAAAAGCACTTAAAAAGCAATGACAACCCTTTTGATTGTATTGTTAATTTATTTTGCTAAAGAAAAAAGAAGAAAATAAGAAAAATTCGAAACATCGATATAGTTGTTTTACGCAAGTACTTTTTTACTCCCCCCCCCCTGTTTTAATTCGGTCGATTACAAACTGAATGTATATCACACTGTGGCAAGTACATTATGGTCATCATTTTAAAAAGTTACTGTATAATCCTTACCATATCACTATTATATGTATTGAAAACTACTTTTGATATAAAATTTGTCAATCTTTTAGACTTTTATTTTGTAAATTTTTTATTATAGTGGTAATTTTTTATCCTGAGATCACCCCCAGTTTTTGGTGGGGTTCGTGTTGCTGAGTCTTTAGTTTTTCTATGTTGTGTTTTGTGTACTATTGTTTGTCTGTTTGTCTTTTTCTTTTTTAGCCATGGCGTTGTCAGTTTATTTTCGACTTATGAGTTTTAATGTCTCTCTGGTATCTTTCGCCTCTGTTGATATAAAAATAAATATTCCATAAGGTCCGAATGATGAATTTTTTATTCAAATACTGAAATAAGACTTATCAGTGGCGGACTCATGGTGTTATGTGTGTATGTGTGTGTGCATAAAATCGTCCAAACATTTTTGGCTTCTATGCTGTATATAGTATTTTTCGGCCCCATTAAAAAATCTCATATCTGCCCCTACTTATGTATATGATTTTAGTAAAACTTGAATTGATTTCATTTGAATAATTACATGGTTTAACAGAACTTGACAAACATTTTATTTCCAAGTTATGGCCTTCACGAACTGTATGTACAACTAAATCGTTTATTGGTTTTGTTTCATGTTTATATATACGCATGGGCAGTTAGTGTAGGTACACTGTCTGTTTTAAAGGCATATTTTTAAGAAGTAATTGTTTTTTAAAACTATTTATTAAATGTTTGTCGCCTATCAAGCAACATAATATTGACATATATTGTAATGCAAGATATAATTATTAATCTTTTCAAAATAGAAATGGACTACATGATTTAACTTTGAACTTTCCATTGAAATATATAAAATTTTAGACCCTCTATACGCGTTTCTGGTTAAATAATCACTAGAATCACTCTGAGTCAACTGAAACAACCAAAGAGGAATACATACTTGAGGCCTATGTAACCCCAAAAAAGGTTTAGTGGTTAGACTGTGGGTATACCAGCTTCAACCATTACTTTATATGCAGGCTATAAATATAACCAAGACTTTACAGAATTACCTAATTAAAAATATGATTTACTATGGATTAAACAGTCATAGCTATTCCTATTTAATGTCACTGGCAATTTAACAAGAGACTTTGGCAGATTATATATGGACCCCTGAACATCCAATTGTGTAAATATTTTTAAAATTCAACATGGGAAAGAGTTTGGTGATACTCATACATACCCCTTTCAAATAGCCAAAATATTTAACCCAATTTTGCCAAAGTGTGTGACATGCAATACAACAGCTTTTACACATATTTATGTTTGGGAACGACGCAATAATGCCAACTTACCTCAGAAGCGTACAAGTAAATACATCACCAGGCTGTGGAACGGACCTACTTTTCTCTTCTGAAATGATTTATAGTTTGTCATGTCTATATATAAAACATATACGTTGCCACAGGGGTATAAGAGGCGACAGAAAGGGAAGGGGGTGTTCTTGCGCCCTCTCATTCAAAAGTTGGGAAGTTGCAAAACTATTTTTCCACCCAATTTTTGGCATACAAAAAATAATACTGAAAATAAAATATGAAAATGAAAGAGGTCACTGACTATCCTTTAGACCATTAGACTATAGAAAATTTTTTTGTTATATTTTTCCCACCTTCCAGTCTAAACTGACGCCATAGATGTTCCATAACGCTCAACCAAATCATGATGGCATGATATAAGTTAGGTAAACATTATTGCATCAGTATAATTAAATAATGTATGCTGACCTCAACACGTATTTCGTTTTGTGACCCAGTGTTTCATGACTTCATTTTAACCCGAATAATGTCAGTCGTTAAATTCCACCGCTAGAGGGTGTAGAATTATTCGATTTAAATTCATTCCCTTATAATCAATTTTATGACTTTAATTTTTTTTTTTTAAATTGGGTCATAAACTATCAAAATTCAAAATGTTCACTTTCTGAACTCTTTCCTCCCTCATCTCATTACTGACGACCATTGTTTTTTGCGACACTTGACCCAAACAGGAAGTTGTATAAGTAACTATTTCTTCCGGATTGGACTGAATGGCGATAAGATGTTTTGCAATCTTTCATGTTTTCTTGCTACTTCATAAACATTGTAAAACAAATTTGGTTTACAATCATATTCATTTTAATCTCCTCGCTTTTAACTGCAAAATCATTTAACCTTGGAATGTCACAGATTCTGTCATTCAAAAATAAATTAATTACTGTTGTATATGTATATTGTTTAAAATTTCTTTAAGATAGATATACATTTCCTATAAAACAATGAAAAAATAGTTTTGTCTTGATGTTTGCAAACATTAAAACAAAATATTTTTTTTATTGATGAGACAAGCAACACATCCATATGTTGGCTTCTTAGACGCTCAATGATCTATCGATGGCCAATTAGCGATTTGATTCTGTTATTACACACACTTAACACAGGTTGTTTCCCTTTGTCAATTGTAGACTGGTAATCCGAACAAAATGGACTGCTTACCATGCAAAGCATGATATTTTTTTAATGAAAAATAACCATTGATATTAAAAGATTTGGAAAAAAAACCTTCAAGATTAAACACATTTCGCACAGATAAAGTTTCTCTTTCCGACACTTCTTTATTGTGCAATGAAGATTTACGTCCCTCCTAAGACGGAAAAAATAACACGGCCTATTACGGAACTGACTAATAGATAAGTTGATACTCAGATACAAGATGTCTATTTACCATAATATATTTAAAAAATAATTATAAACATCTTCCACTACAATTCCGTTAAATCATCTTGAATACGATCACCCATATTTGCAGAAGTACTTACTGTATTTTCTATATATACATTTCATATAGCAGTTGTGGCCGACAAAAACCAAGCTGCAAATGTAAAGTAAAATGTGACCCTGGCGAAAAGAAAATGGATAAATGTTCTGGTGGTAAAAGCTTGTGTTGTTGCGCATTTAGCTCCAGGTCTGGAAATGAAGGAAGATTAAGTTCTAGAAGTTCAGGCAGTGGTGGATCAAGCTCTCAATACGGCGTTGGGGGTTCTACAAATTATGGTGGTGAAGATAGCTACGGTTCTTCAAGTTATGGTGGTGGAGATAGCTACGGTTCTTCAAGTTATGGTGGTGGAAGTGGAAGTTCAGGAAATGAAATGTCTGGTGGTGGAAGTTCAGGGAATAGAATGTCTGGTGGTGTAAGTTCTGGAGGCGGCTATGGTGGTGAATATAACTACGGTTCTACAAGTTATGGTGGTGAAAATTCAGGAAATGAATTATCTGGTGGTGGAAGTTCGGGAAATGTAAGGTCTGGTGGTGGAAGTTCAGGAGGCGGCTATGTTGTTGTAGATAGAAGTACTTATGGCTACGGTGGTGGAGATAGCTATGGTTCTAAAAGTTATGGTGGTGGACGTGGAAGTTCAGGAAATGAAATGCCTGGTGGTGGAAGTTCAGGACATAGAATGTCTGGTGGTGGAAGTTCTGGAGGCGGTTATGGTGGTGGAGATAGTTATGGTTCTACAAGTTATGGCGGAGATAGCTACGGTGCTACAAGTTATAGTGGTGATAGCTACGGTTCTACAAGTTATGGTGGTGGACGTGGAAGCTCAGGAAATGAAATATCTGGTGGTGGAAGTTCAGGATGTAGAATGTCTGGTGGTGGAAGTTCAGGAATTGTAATGTCTGGTGGTGGAAGTTCTGGAGGCGGCTATGGTGGTGGAGATAGCTACGGTTCTACAAGTTATGGTGGAGGAAGTTCAGGAAATGAAATATCTGGTGGTGGAAGTTCAGGAAATAGAATGTCTGGTGATGGAAGTTCCAGAGGCGGCTATTTTGTTGTAGATAGCGACGATCAGGGTGACTGCACCTGCAAGATAACATGTCAACCAGGAGAAATGAAAAAATCTACTTGTAAATATTATAACAAACCAGTACTATGCTGCAAGAAAAAACTGGCAAAAGAAAGTACTTATGGCTACGTCGGTGGAGATAGCTACGGTTCTACAAGTTATGGTGGTGGACGTGGAAGTTCAGGAAATGAAATGCCTGGTGGTGGAAGTTCTGGTGGTGGACGTGGAAACTCAGGAAATAAAATATCTGGTGGTGGAAGTTCAGGATATAGAATGTCTGGTGGTGGAAGTTCTGGAGGCGGCTATGGTGGTGGCGATAGCTACGGTTCTACAAGCTATGGTGGTGGACGTGGAAGCTCAGGAAATGAAATATCTGGTGACTGCACCTGCAGGATAACATGTCAACCAGGAGAAATGAAAAAATCCACTTGTAAATATTATAAGAAACCAGTACTATGCTGCAAGAAAAAACCGACAAAAGGATATGGATACTGAAGTTGAATACTGTATATGAAGAACATAGAATAAATTTAAATCGTATTTGATCGATATTGATTTTCTATCGAAAGGAGTTTGCCGTATAATTACATAGAAAAATGGATTTATTTGATCATTTTATTTCCTTGGGCCAAAAATGGCCTTAATGCTTAGACTTTGTAGGTTAGTTAAAGTAAACAATGACATCAAAAGCACCATTTGTTGTCAGGAAGGACTAATTGTACTAAAGTGAGTCAATTGGAGGTCTGACACTTACATGTATTGTATATTTATATTTGAAAGAAAGATCTAGGTAAGGTACAGGGTTTAACATTTTATTATAATGCTATCAATAATTGAAACTTGTTGCCAAATGTATTTAAAATCAACAAAATTTGAATCTTACAGAAAATGGTTTAAGGGCATACGATACAGTTATCTCACGGTGAATTTTGACGAAAGTTCGCAGCTATTTTCACCTAGTCAATTCAAATATGTAATGACGTTGATAACGTAAAATAATATTTTAAGGGACGTCAAACTGTGACATATCGGGAAAAGATGCATTTTCCGACTAAATTTTATCATTCAGACTGATTTAACTTGGAAAACGAATTCATGTAACAATTCTTTTGAAATAATGACATTTTATTTGATTATGATTTTGTAAAAAAAATTATTTGTGTCAAATTTAATGAACAATTCACCGTTGAATTGTTCATTTTTGACACAAATAATCTTCACACATAATCAAATAAAATGTCATTTTTAAAAGAGGGGCCATGAATTCGTTTTGAAGTTAAATCAGTCTGAATGATAAAATTTAGTCGGAAAATGCATCTTTTCCTTAAAATATTATTTTACGTTATCAACGTCATTATCTCCCCTGTAACTGTATCGTATGCCCTTAACACCAGATTTATAAGATTCAAATTTTGTTGCTCTTAAATACATTTGGCAACAAGTTTCAATCCTTTATAGCATTATAATAAAATGTTAAACCCTGTACCTTGCCTAGATCTTTCTTTCAAATATAAATATACAATACATGTAAGTGTCAGACCTCCAATTGACTCACTTTAGTACAATTAGTCCTTCCCTGACAACAAATGGTGCTTTTGATGTCATTGTTTACTTTAACTAACCTACAGAGGAGTAAGCATTAAGGCCCGGTTTTGGCCCAAGGAAATAAAATGTTTGACAACTATTTAAAATTCGCACATAATGTTTGGAAATGCATAGGGTCATGAAATATAAATGAAAAACATAAAACGTCATAATATGTATCATTTTCACAAAAACGATGAAAAATACAGAATTTATGCAGTTTTCCGTCGTTATTTCCATTGTGGAAACATCGTGCGCAGTCAAGAAACAACAAAATAATTTAAGAGAAGCTTTGTTATGACTATTGATGTAATCTAACCAAATATAAAGTTGTTTCTTGGGTGCGCACATACTTTTCCAATCTAAAATGTACTTAAAATTTGATGAAAAACAAGTAAAAACAAGAAATTTTACATAATATGCAAATATTGTAATGGTTTGTTGTCATGGTAACCCGTTCAATGTGAAATTCGTTTTTATTTTCTCAATACCTTGTACCTTACGGTCTAGTTTGGACAAATTTAAGAATATACATGATTACTTTTAAATTTGCTGTAAAATTTGGGCCAAATAAGGGCCTTATTGCCCCTACTCCTTTGCAGAAATTTGTGAAAGACAAATATATTTAGACCATTTTGAGCCAAAAATTTACTTGTCCATGAGTTAGGGTTTATTTTTAGTAGAAATTACCTTCCGAAAGGTTGTCTCTCACAACAAGACTTTAAATATTCGTTGACAATTTGGTACGCAGAAAAGTGATTCATGTACAATTCAGGATATGCCTGGTTTCTATGAAGTTAAACGTAAGGTAAATATATTTAGAAAGCTGAGAAATTGAAAAATTTGGTTGAATAGATAGGGATTTTGAATTGGTGGTCTGACACCTGTACCTTGTTGGAAAATGTAAAATTTATGTGTACGAGCTTCACAAATAGAAAGAAAAGCGATGCTCACCGAGCTTTTCTCCTGTTTTTTAGCGAGTACAAATAATATATATATATTTAGACAATGTACATATATTGTATTTATCCTATCTTTTGAAACGTTGTATTAAAGTTTTTTAGAAATCGGCTTGACTTTAACGCGGACCGCAAAGAGGACACCAATAAACAGCATAATTTCAATATTATCGTGCACTTAAAATAGGAGCAGGTTAATAGAAGACTTTTTTTACAAGTACAAAAAGCAAACTTTCATTTTCATACTTATTATATATACAATAGTTGAATAATTTAAGGATAAATTTCATTCACACAAGTGAGTCAATGCATATGAACAAAAGGATGTATAAGGTTATAGGAGTTAAAGCCAGAAACCCAGTGACACAAAACAATTTCGAAAGAACAAAATTGTCGCCATTTTGTCAGATGTGTTTTCACCATCTATTAACAAGTGTCACGTCACTGACTGGAAGACTGATAATCTTCCTAAAAAACTATCAAAATTAATTTTTCTTCCATTTTAAAACAACACAACAAGCACCTTGATAGTGAATGTCTTTAGTTATGTCTTTTTGTACTATTGTGGATCTTTGATGGTCCCAGTTGAATTTGTTCACTTCTTTTCGGAACTCGAGGGGGGTTTGATGCTTTGCATCTTGGGATTAAGGTTTGTTGCTGGAGAAGATAAAGTGACATTCATCGTCTTTCACTTTTCTGTATCGAAGGGTTACTTGTCATCGACGTACAAAAGTCAAAATATAAATGAAATGAATTCTGAAGTAAACAGCAATGAAACAACAACCCAACGACATTATTAACACACAAAATTCAAGAAAGTTCACTACCCGATTGAATATATCGTTGGGTTGTCTCATTACTGCTTAATTCAGTCTCAATATCTCTAGAGTGTTCTGTCAGTCGTTATCTCTTATATTGCCTGAAATTGATTGGTCTTTTAAAGACATTAGATACACGTGGCATATATCGTCTGTCTATCCCGGCAATGGACATTTGAGCAAAATTGCAGGACATTTGAGCGATAAAAAATGACGTTTCAACGATAATTAAAGGACGTTTGAGAGTCAAGGTATAGGACATTTGAGCTCCGAAACTTAAGGACATTTGAGCGAAAATAAAAATAAGAATAGGACATTTAAGCGAGAAAAAAAATAATAAGAATGATGAAGGAGTACCTCTTCCGTTCGCCAGAAATGATCTGTTACCCCTGCTCACCACGGGGAGGTGAAAGTAGGATTTCGAGCAGGATATAGTTAATAAAATGTGGAGTTTATAACGCACAAACTTTAAATCATCTTTTAAAAGTAAAAAAAAAAACAAAAACAAACAAACAAAGCACTGTCATAAAACTTAAAATTTGGCAATAACATTATTTACAAGTCAGTTCGGGCTTGATATTTATATTTTAGGCTTCTGACATAAAAAAAAATCCTCGTTCTTCACTGCTCGCAGTACCGCGAATGCAAGTCCATGAGATTTTGTTCCCTCGTTAAGTAAAACAGTGATAAAATCCTCCACAAAACAGTCTGCTACTTCCTCTGGAGCTATGAAAGCTATGCCAAACACTCATTTCAGCCATTTACTGATATCTGAGTATTACAGGAAATTTTGCTTAAATGTTCCTATTTGAAAATCCAAGTAAGGTTAACATTTCGGCTCTAAAATGTCCTATGATGTCGGGCTTAAATGACCCTATGTGCATTTCTTATTTTCGCTCAAATGTCCTACGCCCGTCAGCCTCGGTGGCCGAGTGGTCTAAGTAGTTACTACTGTAATCACTAGCCAGTCAACACTGAGGTTGTGAGTTCGAACCCCGCTCGTGCGGGTGCACTCGACTCAATCTTAATTGACTAGGATTGTCAGTTTTCCTATCGAAGGTCGGTGGTTTTCTCCGGGCACCCGGCTTCCTCCACCAATAAAACTGACCGCCACGAAATAGCCCAAAAGCGGTGCTAAAAGTGGCGTTAAAACACCAAAATCAAAATGTCCTACGCCCGTCTATCTATTCCGGAAAACAATACTCGTTAAATCTGTTGTCGGAACGAAGAAAAGTACAATTATAAGCCTGCCTTATCTGAGAAAATTTAAAACTGGTTCCCTGTCAATACACTCGTACCATTGTGATATTGAACAATATCGATATTTGCATAAATTTTCCTGAGATTTAAAAAAAATAATATTAGTGATTCAGTCAAGACATTCTTTTCACGAAGTTACATAAAATAGGAAATGAAACCCCCTTCTTGATATAATGTGTCAAAAATACATACTAGGACTTTTAATGTAAAAGATATATCAAATGGATTAAATCGATAATGACATTATCTTACAAAAATCCATTAACACAAAAAGCATGTTAAAATAATTATAGATTCAACATAAAAAAAAAAAGAATTCTACCATAACAACTCGTTGATTATAATATTTATCAACTCAATGTTTGGATCTGATACGATACCTGTATGTTGCAAGGGAAAGAATCAGCATATATATTTAATGAATACATCAAAAAATGATATACCCAATATACCAGGAATGAAATCACACACGACAAAAAGAGTGTATTCAATTAGTCAGAATAGGCTCGAGAAATTGGCTGAACTTTCGAGCGAGGCTTCTCAGGCGTTTTAAACTTTTGAAACTTAAATGTTCACCCTGGATAATTGTCGTATTGAACAAGATATCGTGGTAAAGTCTATCTACAGTCTGTTTTAAATCCTACCTCTCACTTGCTATCGTTTATTTATATGTCGCGCGTGACATGTCATAAAACGGTTTTGATTTTAATCAGGCTGTGCCTATATAATGTTATTCAGTCAATATTTAAGTGCACCATAGAATTATTGCACTGATATTCCACAATGTTTGTGCAATAACCCCTTTATAATATAATATTTATATGTCGTCTGCTTGCGTGAAAATATCGTTTTACTCGGAACCTCTTTAGTGTATACCAAACTTTGCCTTTGATTGCTTACATGCACTTCATTTGAACTTTGGTGGATAGTTGTCTTACTGGCAATCATACCACATCTCCTAATTTTTATATTAAAGGAGAAAGCATGGATTGCAAAATTTTTAACTCACCGGAAATGCTCTACTTTTAGGTCTATTTATTAAAGAAAAATTAATGTAAAATTATTGGCAATATATTGCATTTTATTTTTAAAATTTATCAATTTGAATGAAAAAAATCTTTTCTTTAACAGTGAATTGTAGAATGGTCTTTAAGTGCCAGTTTTTGTAAGAATCGGGCAATTTAAAAGAATATAAAAAATTGCTTAAACAACCCGGCAAACTAACCATCCTATTTTGAAGTTACCCTCATTCTGAGTTAGAAATGGTAGATCTTTTGAATCTGCGTGTCTGGTAATATGAGTAATCTTTAGCTAACTTTTGGTTAGAATGATATCAAATTACGGAGTTAGCCCCTTAATTGTTAATTTCTAGTACATTTCACCCAAATTATATCTTGAAATACCAAAATAGGAAAAGGAACTAATATACAACTAAGGAAAGTAATTTTGTAAAAAGGGCAAAAGTCACGTGGAGCAAATCCTATGAATAAAGTACCATGTGAATTGTGACAAATACATGAATCAATCAGTCCAAAGAAATATCAGGGCGGATCCAAAAATGTTTCAGGGGTGTCACCGAAACAAACTTTCAAAATATCTCATTTCTTTTATTGATATAAAATTCATTAGGGTAAAAACAAAACAAATGGTTACACAAAGTCATGGTTTACAAAATGTATTTCAATTTCGTTTTCTTTAATCCGCCTCGGTGGTCTTGTGGTAGCGGTTATGGGTTATGATATAGTACACATATCTGTGATTAGACTAACGATCAATCGAGTAAATCAAAAATCTCAAACATGCCTCAGACCACAATTTTGTATACTATTGGTTATAATACATTTCTTTGTAAAAGTCAAATTGAATTAAAAAAAATTGCACCGGTTTAAACATGAAATAAATTTTACTGCCTATAGACAATTATTATTCTAATAAAATATGCTTGTCAAAGAGCAATCCATCGCTGCTTTCTCTATCAAGAGCCTTGAAACAATGGCAATGGTAGGAGTTAAATCTTGAATAAAAGCCAAACTAAGGCTAATTTCGACCTTACTTTCACTTTCAATAATAAATTTTGTCCACATGCGTTGAGCGTTCCTGATGAAGGTAAATCCAGAAAAACGCTTCGGACGCATGAAATTATTTAACGTGTTGTTTTCATTTTTTACTTATTTCAATATATACACAATTATAGAACCACTAAAGAAGTGAACTTTCAAAGAAAACAGTCGCAAGAAAACTCCCAAAGAAAACCCCATAGAATACTCGGGAACTATATTTAATATAGATCAAGAAAAAAAAGGAATTAATTGTAGTCTGAAGGCAACACTGAATTCAGCCATGGGTTACTTCCCCTGGTTAGACATCTAGGTATCAATATATTGCTTAATTTTTCTTTGAATGAAATTTTCTTGATCTGTATATGTATTTAATGAATTAAGACAGTATCTTACTTTATATTTTAAATTCATAATAAACTGATCTTGTAACAAAGGCAAAATAAACTTATTTAGCATTTTAAACTACTTGGATTGTACCACAGGAGGATATGATATACCCTTTCTGTAGACTATCATTGACCCAAGAATCCTTCATACCTTCAACTATACAACTGTGGAATAACCTTAATGTGATGACCCGCAACATTGACTCTTTAGGTTTTAAAACCGAAATAAAAAATCTTAAACTAAATTCAAAAGCGCAAGTACCTAAACATTATGAATTTGGCAATTGTAAACTCAACATCATTTTGACTCAACTTAGATGCTCAGCCTCTTTTTTGAATTATGGTCTTAACAGAATCAATATCATTTCAGATCCGTCTTGTAGCTGTGGTGCTAAGCGTGAAGATTCATATCACTTCTTTTTTTGAATGTCCTAATTATACGAATATAAAAATCAGGCTATCTAATAATCTGAACTGGTTACCAGAGAACTCTCCACTAAATTTGAACATCTTAACCTCCGGTGACTCGTCATTAACTAATGATGAAAATGAAAGAATTTTAAAGAATGTATACGAATTTATTCATACCTGTCAACCTATGACAACGAAAATGCAGGTGATGACCTGCATAGAAGAATGAAATCTCAGGTCATAACGCGTACGAACTTTTTCGAGCTGAATTTCAGTATTTAGGGGACATTTTTCTTATAATTTATATCAAAGTTTTCAAAACATGTCCACATGGTTAAGTAATTTAAAATTATACATATTATTATTTCATTGCACCTGGAGGCCATTGATATATTTGTGTTACATTGCCTTAATTCCTGTTCATATTCATTCCATGACATACAATGTGCCAATTTGTGTTTTCTTTACATACATTTGTGCAGCTTTTAAACAGTAGAGGTAAAGGAGGTATAGATGAAAAAAGTAATTTTCAAAATTTTTATTTTTTAATTGTTCTAAGGTAGAACAATAAGTAAAAGTATTATTCTGATATGTTTTTGCATTCAATTCATTTTAGATTTAATCTTTTTACAAAAAAAAAAAAAAAAAAATAAGTTGAAGGAGTATATTGTGAATTGACAAAAAAGGGGAAGTAACTCAAGTTGTTTTTAAAACAACTTTGACATACACAGCAATTATTTACGACCTAAAGCTAAGGTAATTGGTGTTAATTAACAGTGTGTTTGACACCAAAGCTCTCAAGTGAAGCCATGCACTGAATTGGTCAATTGAGCTGAGTTTACACAGCTAGTTGAACTTCTTGTCCAGGAAGAATTACGAATTTGCCGGTATTTCATTGCAATCACCTTATATCTAATAAGTCTGAAGGCTAAGGAATCCGGGTGAAAACGGGTTATTTTCCGAATTCCCGGGTTATTTGGTCACCCGGCGGGTGTTCCGGGTGACCGCTCAGAACTGTGAAAATCTCGGGTCACACCCGCAGGATCCGGGTCAGTTGACAGGTATGATTTATTAAAGAGTCAAAGAGGTTTCTAATTGTGTAATATAGCACACTAAAGTGCATATACATGTATATTGTGTACAACCATTCACATCATCATACATAATCGTTTTACATATCCAATATATATAATGTATTGTTTGCATGCATGCTTTGTAAAAATTCTATTATTATAAATTGTTCATGGGAGAAGACTTTATAAGAGGCCACATGTGGAGCAGGATCTACTTACCCTTCCGGAGCACCTGAGATCACCCCCAGTTTTTGGTGGGGTTCGTGTTGCTTAGTCTTTAGTTTTTTTTATGTTGTGTCATCTGTACTATTATTTGTCTGTTTGTCTTTTTATTTTTGGCCATGGCGTTGTCAGTTTGTTTTCGATCTATGAGTTTGACTGTCCCTCTGGTATCTTTCGTCCCTCTTTAATTAACTTGTGTCTCATCCCTTTTGCATATTCAAGCAAATAAAATATGTTAAACTAAACTACCACAAGATATATATAATAATTTTACACAGTGTCGTACAGCTAAATAGTTCAGTAATAGAAGTGAATAGATTTCATCCTGGTCGAACGTGTTTTCCTGAGCTCTTACAGATCCATAAGTATTTCTTATAATTAACATTATTTAAAGTCAGATTGACATCTTGAAATATAAATGCAACTTATTTAAAGGAATTAAGGATGTTCGCTACTCTGTTTCAAAGTAACAAGCTTTTTAAAAGACTGTTACAGATTTATAGTATATAAATAAAGGAACTAAAAAAGCAGAAAAAAAATGATGGGTCCGTGTGCTTGTTTTTGAGATATAAACCATTGAAAATGTGGCGGGAAATAACTCTCTCTAGAATTTTCATACATTTAAAATTGTACCCTTTTTTCGTTCAAAAAGTATGAAAAAATAACAAGGATTTCATAATATTTTCAAATATGGCTTTTTAAACTCTATGTAATAAAATTATAAAAAGAAAAATAGGTGTTAGCGGGTAAAATTTTTAAAGCCACTTCAGTGATAAAACCAGAGAATTCCGAATATCTGCAAAAATTCAAAAACAAGAGGAGCGAACATCCTTAATACGAAATATTTCATCAAATATGTAAATACTAGTTCATAAAAGTGTTTGACATTTTATCTTCGGTAAGCTTAGTCACTGCATATCCGAGAAATTGCCAGTTTAAGTCACATCAGTTGTGAAAAGGGAAAAACTTTGAAATGTCTAAGGCAAATGTTGAAGATGACCAAGATCAAGAATCCGTAATTTCTGAAAAAGATGACATATTTTGAAAATATGCTGAAAATGATACTACAATTATGTTAAATAATACCCTAATCATATATGCTGATGAGACAAATAATGATTTCCAGATGACAAATTCAGACTTACCGAATACAAGAGACGTCTCATTTACGCTTCAATCTTCTGTCAATATAACAGATCTGATTATTTGTTTCAAAAATTCAGGAAAAAGTAGATATCTAGCTCCCTGTCGGGATGAATGTGCTTTAGAAACCTTCCTTAATGAATTTCGAACCCTCGAAGTAAATGATACTACTTTTAGATCGAAACGCGTTGAATCTTTACACTTAGATCAGAAAGATTACATTGATGTGATTATTTTCGGTCTTCCCTCTAAAATTAAACCTATGGCTGTGAGGAAAAGATTTGCGATTTATGGCGAAATACAAAGTTAATCTCTCCGACATTTAAGGAGTTCCCTAACATCTAATCAGGAGTTGAGATTGTACGCTCGAACAGATTATACAGGCAAACCCGAAAAAACTGAACATCAAAGGTCAACGTCTCAATCAAATACGAATGTCAACCCCAAAGTAAAAATGTATCGAAAGATTGTCTAAATGATTTCCAAATACCAGATTATAAATCAGCTCCTTGCTCGTTATGCGGGAAACGAGATCATAGGGAAATTCAATCACTGGCGTAAGTAATAGTTATCCCATGAGGACGCGGTGTGGTGTAAGTCGAGCCGGAAGATCTACACTGACAAACCAAGTCCGAGTGGGATAATTATTTTACACCCCAGCTCTTCTAGACTATATGAAAAAAACATTTACGCTTCTTAACATCTAGTTGGGAATACCATACAATAATTATAATATACTTTATATATTACTATATAGTATATACCCTTTTTGAGCCCCAGATACAACGTTTAGATATGTTAAATTAACAGAGTGTTTGTATCCAGTCGTCCGTGTGTAGTGGTATGAATCGTGGCTTCATATGCTAAAGGTCTTAAGTTCGATTCCCCGCTTAGACACTGGAAATATAGTGGATTTTTCCTACATAATTTTGAAAGTTAGTCTTTATTCTGATTGAATATTTCTAAGTTTTATTGTGTGTTCGACATTCCCGCCAAAATGGTATAGAACAAAAGAAAGCATGCAGAACAAAGAAACTCAGGGAAGGGTGATCTGTTAGGGGTGATCCGACTCAGATCACCCCTGTTAGAACAAAGGAGTTTGGATGTAAAAAACAAGACAAGTAATAGCTTTTCAAAAAAAGGCTAGCCGTCTCTTAGCTGATGAAAATGGAAAGTGTTCTCGCTTTGTAGATTAATTCATTCAGAATAGTCTTGCATATCAATCAACAAATTTTACCAGTCACGTGAGGTCACGTTATGAAGTAGTATATCGTTTAACGTTGTGTGTGTTTACAAAACTCCTATTTATAGATAAAAGTTACCTGTGCACCAATCTCATGAATATGCATGATTAATGACCAGGCAAAATCTAATTGCTAAAATAGAGAGGACAAATCCGATACTCTACGGGATTGAAGGTTTGGATTGTCCTAACCAATCAACAAACTTTGATTATTCACGTCTCGTTATATCTTCCAATCAGGTAGTAAGAGGCACTCACGCACTGACTGTCCATCGTTCAATTCTTAATAACGTCTCCGAGGAGACGTTAATAAAAACGTTTTATAGAACAAAGGCATAGTGGAGAATATATCGGAAAACATAACTGCAGATTCAGTCAATCAACAACCTCCAAATTTTGTAAATACTTTAGCTAAATTTGGAAGTGGGTTTTACTTTGATTTTCGTTTAAATGACCAAGCACCAATCACTGGGAAATCTTCCAAAAAAAGATGTTCCCTCCAATGATCTAGAAATAACACAAAGTAGTAAAATGGTTAAAACAAATAGCAAGCCGACTTCTAAAGCTGGCAAGGGCGAACAAAATGTTACATCACGTGGTGATAGTGTCAATCATTATGGCAAGGCGTCATCTAGCAAACCATACTCTGCCGTTGTCAAGGAAGGGTAGCAACACATCGAGTGATAAAACTCCGCAAATAAAACGGAAATCATTAAATGCGAAGAAAGTAGAGAAAAATAAAGAAAAAAAGATGAAGAAAAAATCCTGATAGAGAAAAGGTTGAAAGGAACAGGGAAAAAAAGAGAAACAGAGACCGACTTATTATTGAGAGTTCTGTTCAAACAGGGAAAGAACAAAAACTTCCAAAGATCCAGACTCTTAAAAGCAATAATATTAGTCCATCTAACCCTAAACCCCTCCTTTATAACTATTAAAATATCTAACTGTAACAATCACCTCTATCTGTTGATAGTTTGTATAATTTATATTTACATATATAATTAAATTAAAAAATTTTCTTGACATTGAACATCAGGAATGGCTTTGAAAATAAAGTGTACGAAATATTAGATGATAATAGAAACAAAGACATTATATGTTACAATACAGGTTATGTGCCTCCAGATATTATGAATGATATACTAGTCAACAAAGGTAACGATACACAAGTTTGAACTCCAATTTATCATAAAATATAATGAATAGGAAAAACTGTTATATTATCCAATGAAAAACATTCATTTGCAAAGCAAATACATATGATTAAAAGAATCTGACCAAATTGGAAATTTAGAAAATACCGTGTTATTGAACACAGGGGTCACATTTATTTTGCGGAAAATGAAGACAAAAGTCGGCACTTAATGTCGAAGATGAGCATTAAGTATTCAAATATCTGCAAAGGAATTCAAAATTTAAAGCAGACCATGTTTACGTTTAAAGTTTTAAGTTCTGATATCGATTTTTTTGAATTTTTGGGTGAAAATACGATTTTTGAAATAACAAAAATTGCAAAAAAGAAAATTCACGTATTTGCCTTAAATCAATGGTTTTGATAAGAAAATAACACTCTGTAAATATTAGACAAATTGGGCAATTATTTACCTTGGTACAGTGTATCCAATTTCATTATGTATGTACATTGCCTTGTATCGTTTCTTTTGTTGACTAGTATATTAAACAGAAATTTAATAGAAATATAGACTACTCAAATAGTGTAAATAGATCTACAGGTGTTATACAAATAGTTAATAAAGATTTAAAACTTTTTAAATCACATAGGGTTCCAACACCTCTTAAAGGTAGACTCATCCATAACAGTTTCATAGATAATGATATTGTCATAAATCTTCTTAACCTTTATGCACCACAATGTGGTTTGAGGGAGGAACAACGGTTGTGTTATATTATTTTGATAAACTTTTGTTCAAATCTAGAACAATATAGCAAAAAATAAATATATATTAATTGGAGATTTTAACTTAATAATTTTCAAATAGCATGAATTGTAGATTTAAAAAATATATACTTGATAAATTTAAAAGCATTAAAGAAAGATGTATTAAAATAAAAGATGTATTCAGAGAAATACATAGAGACATGACAAATTTTACGTGTCACATCATTTTAGACACTCGTACTAGAATTGACAGCTAGGCTCTACGCGGATAAGGAAATAAGACATATTCCATATAAAAAGTCGGATCATAAAGTTGTTCAGATAAACATTCAATTCAGGTGATAAAAATGGGGTTGGGGGTTTTGGAAAATGAATAAAAGCTTACTTGAAAATGAAAACTATACCAAATTAGTATCAATAAAATGGGAGAAGATAATTTGAAATATGTCCCTCTTGAAGGATTGGATACTTTAAAAAAAAAACAAATAAAAAACGGCAATAAATTTCCCAAGAACCCAAACATAAATGTACAAATCTAAGCTGAATAAGTTGTACGAATCACTAGTAGTAAAAGAAGCAAAATCCTTCAAAATTCCCCAATAATAAATAAAATTAAGGACGAAATAATTGCAATTGAAACAAAAGAAAACATTAATCAGACCCCGTGAGTGTTTTTATAAAAAAGACATCGAAAATATTGAAATCTTCAAAATAGCAGAAGAAAAAGGGGCACAAAGAAGGAAATACAATTTCTCCTTGATAAAAATAACAAACCTACTAACGACAAAAACTCAATAATACAAATAATACTGGATTTCTATTCAGAGCTTTATACTTCTGATGGTTTTAATGTACAAGAGGTAGATGAATATCTAGGGAAAATAGAATTAAATAAATTAACCGAGGAAGATTGGTCAGTTTTGAACAAATTTATTAGCAAAAAAGAATGTCTAGATAATATAAAAGATTTTGAATATAGTTAATCTCCGGGTATAGATGGCTTAGGCAAAGAATTTTATCTAAAATTTTGGAACATAATTAGGAGACGAAGTTGTAAAAATAGTGAATAATGTCTATTTAAAAGGGAAATTAATAGAAACAATGAAAATGGGCATAATCACGTTAAATTATAAAAACAAAGGGGATAAAAAGACCTAAATCAATGGAGACCTATAAGTTTATAGATATAAGAAGATGTGGTATGAGTGCCAATGAGACAACTCTCCATCCAAGTCAATATTTATAAAAGTAAACCATTATAGGTCAAAGTACGGTCTTCAACACGGAGCCGTGGCTCACACCGAACAGCAAGCTATAAAGGGCCCCAAAATTACTAGTGTAAAACCATTCAAACGGGAAAACCAACGGTCTAATCTATATAAAAACGAGAAACGAGAAACACTTATGAACCACATCAACAAACGACAACTACTGAACATCAGATTCCTGACTTAGGACAGGTGCAAACAACTGCAGCGGGTTTAAACGTTTTAATGGTACCAAACCTTCACCCTTATCTGAAACAATAGTGTAACATCACAACATAGAAAGACACACTATAAAATATCAATTGAAATGGCTTAACTCAATCAAAAGACATATTAACACCATTGAACATACACTGAACAAATAAATTTGGTCTATGATACAATGTAAATACAAAATAAATATTAGTATGCTTTGATTATAAATTAATCACTAAAACTCTAGCTCAAAGACTATACAAGATAATAAATAAATTGGTTGATATAAAACAAATAGGAGCGGGTGAAGACAAGAATATTTTTGATATTTTTTCGATTTCGGACATTTTAATTACATGAATTTGAACAATGTAAAACGGTTTTAATAAATTTTGACCAATAAAAGGCATTTGATAAAATTAAATATGATTTCTTTATTAAGGTTTTATATGAACCTTCCTGTAGAATTTATTAGATGGCTTAAGATACTATATAAAGATATTAAAAGTAAGATACAAGTAAATGTTTTTGTATATAGAAGAGATTTTATTACAAGATCAGTTAGACAAGGCTGCCCACTCTCCATTAATATATATGCTCTAGCTATTGAAACATTGGCGAATTCAATAAGAACAAATAAAACATCAAAGGCATAAACATTCCAAATTTAAAAGAACCCATAATATTTTGTTCAACATGCAGATGACTGTACAACAATTACAACAGATATCCAATATTATCACTTGTTTATGAACGAATTCGAAAGTTTGGTAAAGCATCAGGAGCAAAATTAATAAAATAAAACTGAAATACTAAATATTTGTAATCTCGGAAAAGAAAGAAAGAGTACAAGTTGGCTACCAATTATTCATAGTATAGAAAATACAGTAAATAAATTGGAAAATAGAAAACTAAATTTAAAACATAAACTTATTGTTATAAATAGCTATAGCATTGGTTAACTTGGTGTCCCCTTTACCAGAATATCTAACAAAAAAAACAAAAAAAATATATATATATATTTACTTTCTATTGGGGAGCATGTAATTCAGAATTTATAAGTAGAAAGTCATTATCACAAATGTATGATAGGGGTGGACAAAAAATACCAAACATAAGTCTCAAAATAGATGCCATGCTTCTTCAAAGAATTACACTTTTCTTACAAGGAAACAAATCTGTTTGGACAAGTTTTATGATATATTACCTAGGTTATACAATAAGGAAGATTAATTCAGAATTAGGCGGTTATACTTACCAACACTCGATGTTCCTTCCAAAAGTATACACAAAATTAAAAGTTATTTTAACGAATTATATGAATAAAATTGTCCTACAAAGTTATAACCCAAAGAAAATTCTTGAAATAGATAATCATAAACATAAAACCGAAATCAAGTACAGCTATGTCGATTTAACAGATATCTGGTCTAACATTAACAATATCAAAAGCATTATCAGCACGATTTTGTTTATAGAGTTGTTCATAATGCTCTTCCTACTAAAGATAATCTTATAAGAATAAATTATAACATTTCCCCTAAATGCTATTTTTGCAACTCTGAAAATGAAACCTTAGAACATTTACTGTTACAATGTAACACATTGAGATTGTTTAGAAAATATATCAATGATTTCACTAGAATAGAAATAAATGATAAACATTTTGTTTTAAATGAAATAAATTGTTTGTTATTCAAGATACCATGGGAACTTTTCCCAACTATCTATGCATATGTTTGTTCAGTGTGTCAGCTTAGTAATAATATTAATTCCAGTGGTTTAGTTCAGACTCTAAACAGTACCTTTCATAGAAATAGAGATATATATTTTAATAAAAATAATATAATTTAGTAAAATATACTACTTATTTATTAAAAATTATGTGTATTAAGTTATATTTTATCCAATAAAATATTTTAATGTTCAGAGCACAGTGAGGACATTATTTGGCCACATACACCTTTTCTACCAACGTGAGAAGAAATGTTGAGGCCCTCATCCTAATATTATTATCATTACATCAATTATAATTATTTGTTAGAAAACAGTTAATGCTATCTTTTTGTAAATTCCCATATGATGTTGATAGTTTAAATCTAGCTTTTTTCTGTGCATATTTGTATGACACTCTATAACAATCTTAATTATTAACGTTTTATACTAATAAATTTCTTGTTTTTACTTGTAACTTATGTAACTTAAATCTTATTGTGATGTTTATGTTAAAATTTATCTCCAAACCCTTCAGTCTGAGTGCTAAAAAAAGTCTCCCTCTGCGACTCCATCGATATGCACCAATAAACACCCACTTATGGACCATGTATGTGTAATTAAGACCTATCGTGGTTTACTAATAAAAGTACCCTGTTTTCGAACTGTGAAACCAAAATTAAACGAAATTAAACTGTAATAAATACGCATATGTATAATTGTAATATTAAAGTATCATAAAACAACTCATGTACACGGTAGGTATAGTGTCCGGCTGGAATCGTGTTTTTTTTCGAGTGTGACTACTTTTTTTTCGAGTGAATATGATCAAAAATGTAAACAAACAGACTTCTTTTCTGATAAGACGTGAAAAAGATGCCAGAACCTTATATTCAATATCGTAGAAGGTAAAAAATTTATTATCAACCCTTCATTATTTTGTTTTAAAAGCGTTAAATTTAGCCTTACAATGCTTTATTCCAAAATATAGATTTAAGCCATTGTTATACGCATACCAATGCAAATGTCAACGGAAATGCTTACATGGAATCTATATATACTTCGATACACAGACACTTCACAAAATTCTTGTTTTGCATTGAAAAATCAACGTCCGGTCAGAATGGGGCGTGTATATAGTGCCACGCTCACTACAAGTTGAGAACCCTTGCAACAGCTCTTTGAGGAGTCCGTAGGTGGCCTGTTTCAAATCAAAATTTCTGTCCATATACAATATACCCTTATTTTCAGTGGCAGCCTAAATTTCCCGACCTTCATATCGAACGTCCTCCGTTACAGGACCTAAATATTGGAATTATTGTTAATTTACTCTCGTCTTGAACATGCATGAAATATTTGCCACTGGACGTTGAGCAACCAACAATCATTCATTTAAAATTATTCTTTTATAATTTTAAAAATTATAAAGAACTCTATCAGGCAAAGTTGACCTTGGACTGCCTTGGCTATTTTTTATGCCCTTTTGGTCATATAGCTCTTCAAATGTTTCCGTTCTTATACATCCTTGGCTGTCAAATATTCGACTTTGAGCGTTCTGGATGAAAGAAAATCGATAAAAGTGCTTCGGACGCATGACATTTTTAAAGCGTTTTTTTCATTAGATATTAGATATTTTCTATTTTTGCGGCTTTGCCTTAGTTTTCTTGCAATATATATATATATATATATAAATTTTTGTTCTTCCCTCGCCAGGATTCGAACTCATGCATATATATCAATTATAAAATACCATTGACGGTAAAGACAAAGGTAGCATGAAATGAAATTGAAAAGACTATGAGTCCCTCTTCTCGGTTCTAAAGACCGTTTTAAAAAGGACCAAGTGATTTCTAATATATCCTAATACTGCAAAGTTATGTTAATATGTTTTCAGAACAGAAAGTTATCATTAAATTGAAAAGGGTTAAATTTCATCAACATAGTAATATGTTTTGTGACTTATCAAGAATAAATAATATTGTCCTTTGCTAAATAACAAATACAAACTAAAAAAAAAGTATATTTTAAGCCCAAGATTGTCTTCTTTCTTATTCACATTTTCTTTTTTCTTATTCACATTTTCTTCAAAAAAAAAAAACCCGGGCCATTTGTTGAAAAACCCGGACGTTTTAGATGTTGCTCTCGAAAAAACACGGACAATATAAAACACTGAATTGTGAGTGAACTACACGGAAATTGTGCGTCGTTTGTGCTCAAAACATGTATAGCATTCCGAATGAGATGAACCGTCACGAATACAACTATTATATTCGCAAAATAGCAGTAAATCGATCTGATCGCATGTAATTTCACTCGAAAAACCTGATCTACACTCGAAAACGTGGACCGATTCACTCGAAAAAACACGATCTCAGCCGGACACTATACCTACCGTGATGTATGTAACAATGAAGTTGAAAATCGACCACATGCAAAACAAATTAAATCTAAAAGTCACCTGCGTATATTCACAGATTTTTTACTCACACCTAATAAAAGTTTGCACTTTAAAGTTAAACAATATTACATTCAATTCAAATGCATAAGGAGAAAGATATTTAAAGTATATTGGATAAACTAACATTAACTAATCTTATTTATGATCAGGTCCTCTCCTTGTAATGTAATGTTAAAACATTGACGTGAAATGAAAATTGAGCGGGAACACATATTTATTATATATAACCAAAGTCCACGAGGCGCTTCAAATCAAAGTCTTTCGTATGTTTAAATTAAAGGTTATGTAAAGATTTAAATGAAAACCGTAAATAATGGACTGTACATTTAAAACACAATAAAAACAAAATAAATGTATTTACAAGGCAATGAATCAATTTAATTATTAGATCATTAAATTCTATAATAACGTGATCAGACAACGTTAAAAAGGAGGCTGTGGTGTGATTGCCAATGAGGTAACTATATATCCACAAGAGACTAAATGATGAGGAACTAAACAACTATATGCCACCGTACGACCTTCAACAATAAGCAGAACCCATACCGTATAGTAATTGTAATAACATGAGCAACACGACGGGTGCCACATGTGGAGCAGGGTCTGCATACCCTTCCGGAGCACATGAGATCACCCCCAGTTTTTGGTGGGGTTCGTGTTGCTTAGTCTTTAGTTTTCTATGTTGTGTTTTATGTACTTATATTTGTCGGTTTGTCTTTTTCTTTTTTAGCCATGGCGTTGTCAGTTTATTTTCGATCTATGAGTTTGACTGTCCCTCTGGTATCTTTCGTCCCTCCTTTATAGACCCAAGCATGACAAAATATGAAACGATCTCAAACAAGAAAACCATGCAACGGCCTGATTTATTTTTAAAGGAATACTAGTAATCGAAAATCAAATATGGAAGCCATATTTGGTTTTCATCCGTTTTTAGTCAAGTCAAAATTGCAAAAACACAAAGTAATAAAATAACTGATTATGTTATATAGTTTGCGATTTTTCAATCATCGTTTATCTAGCAAACTGCACGTCAGCAGAGACAGTTTTTATTTTGATCCAAATAGGAAAATTAGGGCACACATATGACAAAAGTTTTCAATGTCCCTGTTAAAGAATCCTAATTTCTTGTGTGTGTGTTTGTTTGTATTACATCTTAGACCATCAACTTCCATACTGCAAGCGATGCAAAATATAGAAAAGAAAACAGACATCTTTGGCCTTACGTAAAAAAAAACCCAAGAGATTTGATATATTTGTGATGTTAAAAAAGCAAAAACGTTTATACTGCAACTGTGCTTTTTGAGCACTTTTGCTTAGTTTGGATATGTCTTACACTATACTTTTTATAGTGCATATAGTTTTTGAGTGCGTAATTGAAGAAGAACATTTTACATAAAATATTTGTTTTAGTTGTATTCTGAAATACACAGTTGAAAAAAAAAAAAATAATAATAAAAATGAAACCAAGTCGGGTTTAAGATAGCACTTGTATATACTTTCAAATGAAACGATTCAACATTTAGCACGTTCTCCTTAAGGATGTAGTAATGTGAAATGAAAAAAATCTAGAATTTAAAATTGATTCTATAAGTCAGAAGAGCATTAGTTAAAATAAGCTAAAATTATTGATAGGTTATGGAACTCCTTTTTGAGATATTTGATTTTTAAAAAATGGCGGGAAAGGCTGACTCGGACTTTTATCTTATATTGAGCATTGGAATTATTTGGGTCTCAAATCGTAAGAAAAAAATCTAGAATCTGCTTAAATTTTGGTAATGTACTTTTTATGAGCTGTTGAAGTCTTCTATGAAAAGAAAAGTGGGTGATATGGGGCAAAATATTTTACCCTGTATCTCCGAACAGTTGACAACATTTCATAAACCTGACCTGAGTACACCCTTAAGGACACTTGTACATACAAGTTTTCAAGAAAGTGTTTAGGAAAAGAGTAATAATAAAAACAAACTGAAATTAAAACAGAACTACCATATAATGTTATAATGATCTCCTTAATATAGAAAATGATCAAACACCATTTGATATTCTGTTGTTACGCATGCTTATTTTTTTTCACTTTTGTACATCTTTTGTCTCCTGCATTTTGTATTACAGAATTCTTATTTTCATTTTGATCAACAATAGGTTCTTTCCTTTATTTTGTACGAAAAAATGTGTTATCTTTCGTCTCACCTAAACATTTTTCTTGTGTTTCAATATTCCTGATTTCTTTAAACTGCTGTATAAAATTTTGAACAAAATTTAGAATTGATTGATTGATTGTTGGTTGCTTAACGTCCAGTGGCAAATATTTCATGCATGTTCAGGACGAGCTCATAGTCGTAAAGATTTTTTGTCCGAACATAATGTGCATAGCCCCTCGCTCCCATTTATAAACAAAAAATATGTGCAAAGCTTTCTTTAAGTGTTTACGGTGTGATGCCTTGTAAACCGACACTAATAGTTAAAACTTAGATAAGTTTCAAAATTGAAGCAAATTGGAAAATAATTATTATGCATAGGGTAATATATAGCATTTTCAATTGTAAATTTTCAGTATTTTGTATAGTTATTATTACAGATAGCGTACCTACATGAGGATCTTGAGGGGTTTGCAGAATAGAGAATAATGGACCAATACTACAGAAAAATAGGCCAATAAAATGAACAAAAGAGAAAAATAGGTCAAATAAAGAATAGAGAATGATAGGGTGTTAAGAATAAAAAAGAATATAGAATAACGGGGTGGTAAAATATACAGAATAGAGAATAATGGACAAAACATATAAAGAATAGAGAAAAGTGACCTAAAAATAACTAAAAAATGAAATTTTAATTTTTTGTGGGTTAAATAAATTAGAAAATTAATAAAGATATATATGTTTACCTTCAAAATCATACATACATCTATGTCGCATGTACATGCAGTATATGAAATTTTAACACGTGTTTCCTCTTCAAAATTCATACATCTCTGTTTGCTTTCTACATGGGTTTTTGGATGTCTTGAATTATCACGTGGTCTTGGCTTCTATGTGTAATTGATATTTTAACTTTGTTAAAAGACATTACTTAATTTATAAAAAATATTAAAAAAAAGCTGGTGTGATTACAAATCATGAAGGCTTTTATACTCATCAATGATGAATGGATCGAGATCAGTACAACTTAATGTCAATGTATGATCTAAAAGTGCTAACAGAACTTGACGAAAAGTACAAAAAACAAACAGCTTACTACGAACCCATTTAACTTTATCAAGTAACATTTATCGCATTGAAATATAATAAAACTTCTCTAATTCAATATGCATTTATATCAGATTTCACCAGTTTAATAAATTTTCATAAACCACAAGATGATTCAATTTGACGCGTGTAATATCCCGCCATATCCATTGGGAAAATTACAATCGGCATTTCCGTTATTATTAATATTATTTCTACCACTTTGCCCCGATTAATAAATTTCAAAATTTTAAAATGCTTGATAAATCAAACATTTTAAAATTTAACAGGGTCGAGTGGAAAAAAATACTGTATTCAACGGGATGGCTTGGTAGAATCTATAAATAAATGCATATTCCCAATAGAAAATTTACCGTTCCTACATGCAGGCAATGTAATTATTTTTGGATTATTTCATTATAGATATCAAGACTCGTCTCAACTCGGCCGATTCAGTTCCTCTGTGGGGAAGTAGCGGATTCTCCCGGAGATTGCTAAAGTATATCAAGGATTGACTGAAAGTCAAGCGAACATGTTGCTAGGTGGTTAAACTATAGTTATTGAGATTTCAACCACCTTTTTTGGATAAATCAATGGAATACTGTAAATTCAGAAATTATTGCGTGCATTTATTACTGCGGTTTTGTCATTTTAGACCAAAATGAGATTATTATTTCTGCGATAGTGAGAACAAATTCCGCTTCGTTCATATAAAAAAATCCAAAATGCTAGTTTAAATTATTGCGATTACAACTCTGTCGCATTTTTGCAATAATTTCCGAATTTACAGTAACAAAACGTCAATATAAAAACAATATAAAAACACATACACAAGGTTAATTTTATCATCGAAGTACCAAGCATCACTAAAGTTATCACCCTTGAATTCAAATACACCATTAATTGCATATTTGCAAGAAAACTTACTTATTTCCACTCAGATTAACCAAATAGTTATCGAGACATTGGAGGGTTGAGATCTCACAAAACATGTTTAACCCCGCCGCATTTTTTCGCCTGTCCCAAGTCAGGAACCTATGGCCTTTGTTAGTCTTGTATGTTTTTTTTTTAATTTTGGTTCATTTATATGTTTCGGAATTTAGTGTTACGTCCATTTTCTCTGAACTAGTATACATTTTTGTTTAGGGGCAAACTAAAGCCCGCCTCCGGGTGCGAGATTTTCTCGCTGTGTTGAAGACCCATTGGTGGCCTTGATCTGTTTTCTGCTCTTTGACACATTCCCCATTTCCATTCTCAATTTTATTGATATACTTCAGGAAAAGCTCTCTAACAAACAAGCTTCTGTCTGGCACAACAAGCTTTATTTAGTTTAAGTTAGCTTTCAATAACTGCTTGTCTTTTAGATAGGTACTATGTGTTTTTGCCTTTTTGCATTTTTGTTATGTGTTTTGTTTTTTTCACTCTTCATGCTGATCTGATGAGACAAGCCTTTCCAACTGATTTTCACAGTTTGTTCTTATGTTTTGCTGTTTCACCACTTTCCCAAGTTAGGGGAGTGTTGAGCGCTTACAAACATGTTGAACCCTGCCACATCCTATGTTTGCCTGACCAAAGTCAGGAGACAGTAGTTCAGGGATTATTGTTATTTCTGTATGTCATATCTGTTTTCGTTCATTAATTTTAGCATAAATTAGGTCGTGGGTTTTCTTTTTTGAATTGATTCACATGTTTCGTACCGGAGCCTTTTATAGCTTACTGTTAGGTACAGGTTTGGCTTATTGTTGAAGGGGGGTCTGGTTGGGGGAACTTCATGTCTGTATTCTTTATTTTTTAGGCCATTTTTCTGTATTCTTTATATTTTTTGCCCTATATTCTCTTTTCTTTACATTTTTTGCCCATTATTCTCTATTCTTTATTTTGTGGGTCCATTTTTATCTATTCTTTATTTTTTTCGCCCATTATTCTCTATTCTGTAAATCCCCATCCACACCCTCTTGAAGGCCGTACATTGTCTTATAGTTAATTGTTTACATCATTCTCATTTGGTCTCTGGTGGAAAGCTATTCGTTGGCTATCATATCACATATCTTTATTTTATTACTATTAAGATCGATTAATCGATTTTTGGTGTTTAACGCCACTTTCAGCACTATTGGCTATATCGTGGCGACCAGTTCTTATTGGTGGAGGAAGTTGGAGTGCTGCTCGGAGAGAACCACCGGCCTTCGGCAGGAAACCTAGAATTCCTAGTCTATTAAGATTGGAATTGAACGCAACTGCCACGTGCGGAATTTGAACTCACAACCAAAGTGTTTCAACATGCTTGTGATACAGTAGATGATGTACTTCGACCACTTGGCCACCGAGCCCCCTAATAATAGTAAGCAAAAGGAAGTATTGGAGAATCTGGTACATATTATGATTTACTGGTTCTGAACGGTTGATGAATATATATAATTATCTTACCTCCTATATATTTCTAGGAATAGCAGTGGTTAAAAGCAAACACATGTAGACCCTGAATATTCAATATGGATTTAGTGGGCGTGTTTTATTTTGATATACGGTAAGTAGCAGTGTTACGTTCCTTTATAAACCAACATGACGTTGAAGAAAAATCCGAAACGTTTCGCCCAAAAGTTTATCTGCAAAGGAGCCAATAATGGTCAAGAGTAATATACGAGATTTCCATTTAAGCGATTTGTAGTGACTATGTTCAGTTAGGAAGTAAAATTAGATTGTTATTTAAACCGCCTCGGTATTTTCGTGGTAGCGTGTTCGCCTCAAGCGCGGGAGGTCTTGGCTTCGTTCTCCGGCTGGGTCAAACCAAAGACGTGAAAATTGTATTTGCTGCTTATCTGCGAAGAATGCGGAATTTCGGAGTAGAGCAAAGAGTGGCCAGAATGATACGTTCGAGTAGGGTCACTTGTCTTCCTGCGAACTGTTACCTTTTGAACAAGCACGTTAAAATTCCTGCTCAGCGTGTACAAAGCATGATGATGATGATGATGATGATGATGATGATGATGATGATGATGATGATGATGATGATGATTTTTGGTTTTCAAATTTCGTTTGGGTGTGGAAATATAAAGAATAGAGAATTATGGACAAAATAGATAAAGAATAGAGAAAAAATGGTTTAAAAAATAAAGAAATAAAGGACCCCCATCCAGACTTTCATATAACAGCTCAGTAGTCTGATATGATTTTATTACACACTTTTCAAAAAGATTCGCCGTTGTTTGATTTTATAGAGAAACTAAGATCAGGCTATTCTTTTCACTTTCACATTGGTAACTAATGACTAGTTCCAGTCCTTTAAATATTTTGGGTTTAAGCATTCCTGCTGATAGTAATTCCAGAAAAGCTCTTCGGACTAACAAAATTTATAACGTGTTATTTTGATTAATTAGTATAAATGATATACTTTACACAGTTTCAATAATTTTACATATATCAATCCATTCGAAATGTTATTCAACGCAACACATCATTGTTGCAGAACAAAACAATTTTGATAAATATTTGTCTTGTTTTACATGTGTTTTGTAAAATTTACTTTGAAGGACAAGCTGAATCGAAATGAACGAATATGTGTCTTAACATTATATTGTTAGAACCCTAAATCAACACGCATAAAGCAGTAAAATTGTGAATTGTAATAAAGATGGAACGAATTTTAGAAAATAATTCTCGTGTGAGATAAATTCAGTGAAATTGGTCCCACCTCTATGGTTTTACAATTCAAACATCGTATAAACAACATAAATTAAAATCAAGATTGGCACGTGTGTGATGTACTGTTTTTAATTTTACTGTGGTAAAAAGGGAAACAAAAGCGTATATTACATTTGTATCTCTTTTAAATCCCCCAATAGGTACTTAATCGCCAGTGCAAGAAATAAACAAAATCTCATCAGACAATAATCTATATTTTTCCATATATACATATATTTATGAAGGTCTTTATTCTTTAACTTTTATGCCATTTTTCTCTATTGTTTATCTATGTTGACCCTTATTCTCTTTTCTTAATATTTCTACACCATATTTTTCTCTATTCTTTATTTGTTTGGCCTTATCTTCTCTATTCTTTATATCTTTAATCAATTTTCTGTCTATTTTGACCATTATTCTTTATTCCCTGAACCACATCCATACCCTCATATATAATAGCAGTGGTTAAGGTTCATCATAACAAATGGACAAAAATGGCTGTATTACACCTCAAAAACTACTCGAGTACAGACTCACCTGTGCAGTTGGAAAAGTTTTAAGGCCTGGCATCCACTAGATATATAAAAGTTAAATGCATTTTGTGTTTTAGAAAGATAAAATCTTTTTTGGATTTTGATGGGCATTTTTTTTCGTTCCTGCAGAAGGTGAAAAAATAAACAAACATCTGAATTGCTTTTGATATTGTCCACTCAGTTACACCCTTTAACTCACCTATAGTTGTGTAGATATCTATTGTCTGTCTATTATCCATGCAAATTAAGGACAATCAATACGTAATGGTTATCCCATGAGGACACACCAAGTCCGAGTGGGATAACTATTTTACATCCTAGCTCTTCTAGACTATATGAGAAAACATTTCCGCTTCATAATATCAAGTTCAGAATACCATACAATAATTATAATATACTTTATATATTACTATATAGTATATACCCTTATGAGCCCCGGATACAATGTTTAAACATGTTAAATTAACTGTTAGTTTGTATCCAATCGTCGTGGTGTAGGGGTATGAATCGTGGCTTCATATGCTTACGGTCTTGAGTTCGATTCCCCGCAAAAACACTGGAACTTTAGTGGATTTTTTTCTACATAAATTTTGAAAGATAGTCTTTATTCCGCTTAATATTTCTAAGTTTTATTGTGTGTTCGACATTCCCGCCAAAATGTTACAGAACAAAAGAAAGCATGCAGAACAAAGAAACTCAAGGTAGGATGATCGGGTAGGGGCGATCCTACTCAGATCACCCCTGTTAGAACAAAGGAGTTGGGATGTAAAATACAATACAGTTTTTACCTGAGAGGGACCATCTCAAAGTTGTATCCCAACTTAGTTTATTTTTACACCTTCTGCAGGATCGAAAAAAAAATGCTCATCAAAATCCAAAAAGATTTTATCTTTCTGAAACAAAAAATGCGTTTAACTTTCATATATCTAGTGGATGCCAGGCCTTAAAACTTTTCCAACTGCATAGGTTAGTCTGTAATCAGAGTAGTGTTTGAGATCTAAACACAGCCATTTTTGTCCATTTGTTATGATGAACCTTAACCGAATTTGACAATACGGTTGTGAAAGGAAAACGACAACAGATATATACGAGGAAAGTTGTTGCAAACTCGAAGCAGTTGTCGGTTTCATCGGAAAAAGAAATCGACAACACAAGAAGAATTAGAAATCGATATTATTTAAAAATGAAAATAAGTGGTATGATTGATCGATTGTTCGTTGCTTAACTTCCAGTTGCAAATATTTCATGCATGTCCAGGATAAGAACAAATTAACAATAGATACAATAATTAGGTCCTATAATATAAGCACTCTCTCAATACGAGGCATTGGATTTAACTGCCTCATTCTGACCGCACGTGGCCGCGTACTTGTACATCCCGAACAGCTAAACGGTAGCCCTACCTTAGCAAGGGTTTACTGACGGCCGGAAGATGACCTAAGTGACAATATTTCCATTCCCCGGTCACCCTTCGGGATCGAAAAAAAATGGTATGATTGCAAATGAGACAACTATCCACCAAAAGACCTATTGACAAGGGTGAGACAACTATCCATCAAATAACCAAATGACAAGGTTGTAGTCATCTACAGGTCATCGTTCGTACGTCCTTCTACAATGAGCAAAACACATACCCAATGGTAAGCAACAAAATAACAAAGATAGCTTTTCGATGAACACATGCAAAGGGGAAAAGAAAGAGAGGGAGATCGAAAGAAACATGGCGAAGCACAATAGAAAGTGAACTGAGAATCATGAGAATGACATGGGGAGAGGCAGAAAGAAAGGCACAAGACAGGCAACAGTGGAGGGCGTTGGTAGTGGCCCCGTGTGCAAGTATGCACGAAGAGGATTAAGTAAGTAAATAAGCAACAAAAGGTGCCGAACAACCAAATATAAAAAGCTAATTAAATGAAATGAAACTGTTATGACAGATGTATACCAACGGTAACCATTTGGACTTCATGCTCCTGGGTTTGGGACAGACATATTGAGAACGTGACAACGTTTATGAGCGCTTAATCCTCCCGTAATCTGGGTCAGTGGTTTAAACCATAGAAAGGGTTTATGGAATAGAGAATAATGGGCAAAAAATGCAGAATAAAAGGCCAAAAATATAAATAATTGAGAAAAATAGGCCCAAAAAATTAAGAATGAGAATAATAGGGTGCAAAACTAAAAACAATAGAGAATAATAGGTCTAAGAAAAGCTAGTTTTAGCCCAATTTCAGTTAATGAATAGATCATGTTTTTCCGGTCTAAAGTATCAATTAGATCACCCTTCCATGTAGTATGTAAGACAATGATTTTATGGAGAAAATGTTTGTTAAGAAAAACGAAGACAACCGAAAACTCACAATTAGCAAACAACACGGAAATAAAGGAAAACGAAAACAACCGAAAACGCCTTATTTTGACATCGTAGAAAACTCACGATGAGCAAACAACACGGAAATAATTGAAAAACGAAGACAACCGAAAACTCACGATGAGCAAACAACACAGGAATAATTGAAAAACGAAGACAACCGAAAACTCACGATGAGCAAACAACACGGAAATAATTGAAAAACGAAGACAACCGAAAACTCACGATGAGCAAACAACACAGGAATAATTATGCTACGGTATGATCAAAAGATGAATATTAGCAAGATAACTGTATATATCTGAACAGGAGAATGGCCCAGAAGGTTTTAAGATGTAACTAGACATCCAAATTTCCTAAACTTCATGAAAGAAATGTTAATCTATTCCCCCCCCCTTTTTGGAAGTAAATCATCCAAATTTCCTAATCTTCAAGAAAGAAATGTTAATCTATATTTTTTTTCTTTTTGTGAAGTAAATACGTGAAAACCCAATATAACCAATATGACAAATGCCTAAGTTTTGGAAATCCAAAACATAAATCTTACAACCCTAAAAACAAATTGTCTCATGTCAATGTAGAGCATGTAACATTAGTGTAAAAGAGGAAATAGCCTATTTCCCTAAATTTGTCCCACTCACATGGTAAATATCAGAAAGATATAAAAACTAACTGAAAAAACTGTTATCAAAAAGTTATTTTATTAATTCACTTGTTTAATTATTAAAATTGTTCTTTATGTTCAAAATATATACGGAGCGCTACATTTTGCTTATGAATTTTTTTTAATGAAATATCGCATTTTATATGTAATTGTAAAATCTTGCACTGTAGGACAACTTTAACAAGAATCATGAGGGTCGCTCGAATCAGCTTAAAGGTCAAATAGTTTATGAAGTTAAACAAAAATTTTAAAAAATCCCCCAAATTGTGCCAAATCTGGCTAAAGCCATCTATGCCTAAGGCTGGTCGATCTTAGTGTTTCAAATAGTTATACATTTTATGAACAATACATTTACAGAAAACTACCGTTCTAATGATATTTCATAGAAGCACAGGAGGGTTGACTATTTTGGCAGGTGATACCCGACAAAAACCTATCAAAATTTCCGTTTTCATGACATAACTGCATCTTTATTTAACAGTTTCTTGATTTAATTTGCACTTCTCATGAGTGCAAATTGGAACCACATTTTTTTAACGGTAGAATAATCAAACGTAGCAATATTATACCTCTGAGGATAGGGAAAACAATGCATTATTTTTGGTATAGCTCGCTTGGTTCGGCAATACGAGTGAAAACAGTGAGAAAATCCTGAGACATTATTTTATCCCATAGGACTTTTAAAAATCCTACAGGATTTTAAGAAATCCTATAGGATAAAGTTATAATCCCGTAAAATATTTTTAATATCCTATAGGGTATTTAAATTCCGAAGGATTGGTTATTCTATAGGAGAATTTATCTCCTATACATGGAATTAGTATCCTCCTATTTCAAAAATAATGTTACATCCTATGGGATTTTTTTTATCCTATAGAATTATCATGAAAGACTTTTTCTCAGAAACAAATTTTCGAATTTACTTCAAAGTTCACAAGTGAAATTATCATACTGAGGGTTTGACACACGTTTTCAAAAGTGGACTTTCTTGAAATGAATTTAAGGGGAACAATTTCTTTATAAAATAAACACCAAGAATGTTTCATTTAAGGATGTTTCAGCTTGAATTAAATTTCAAAAACCTTTAACAAATGACACCTTTTCAATATTTAATGTATAACATATCAACATTATCGAAAAATAAAGATATCATAATTAAACCAGAACATTTGGCGGGAAAAAAATCCTCACATTTTTTAATGAGTAGAAATGAATATAAATAAAGGCAACAGTAGTATACCGCTGTTCAAAAGTCATAAATCGATTGAGAGAAACAAAAACTGTGTTTAAATAATATTTAGAAATGATAATTTCAAAATATTTACCAGTAATGCATTAATTGAGACGCAAGTTTAAACATAAAATTGTTTGTGGACTTAAAATGCGCAGCATATGAATTACACAGTTTGATCGTGGCAACAGAATTTCTAAAAATACCAAAGTTCTGTATACTCGTCTGGGGTTACAATCAGTAGGTGCTTCTCTTAATGAGCAAAAGTGCTTGTAAACATGTTAAAATCAAAAGTATGATATATATGTTGTATTGTTAAAGCCCTGACATACATTTAAAAAGTTTTAATCATTATTTGTACATAAATCTAGCGATTACATAACCTGCATTGACCTAAACACACAGTCAGAGAGTATAATCACCTACACATACTTTAAGTCTACTGAAGTACATCACACCTATCCTATACGCTCACACAAGCATAAACTAATCAAAGCTAGTAAAAATTAGTCAATTGGTTTTAATTAGGACCTAATTGATTTAAAAATACAAAAGAGTGTTTATTGTTCAAACACCAATTCATCTTCGTGAATAATTAACACCACAATTTCAAAACTTTTTTTTCCGGCAGACAATCGATTGTTTAATGATTAATTTCAAAGTGCAAATAATGTGCATTTTTCTATTAGTACATGCATTTGGGAATGGTATAAATACTGCCCCATTTTCCGATGAGTAGTACCACAGAAGACCCACAGTACCTTCGAGATGAAGACTGCAATTGTAGTTTTGTGTATCATAGCGTTCACAGGTAGGTTCTAGATTTATTCGAATATTGAGGGTTGTGTACGCCTATAGGGGAAAAATATTACAGTTGTATTTGCTAATAGACTATTTCCATGTAACCGACTTTTTACTCCGGATTATATAATTTTTCGACAGGTTACCTACTATTTGGTAGGACATCCTGGTACTCGGTCAGATAAGAGCAACCAAAAGAAGTAAAATTCCTAATTCGAATGGAATGATTGCATATAAGTTACTAGAATGGTGGTTTATTAGTTTTTCTTCCGTTGGAAAAAATATGGTTATCTTAGATGTCTCAAATATACCAAGGTTATAAAAACTGTTATAAATTGAAAGTATATAAACAAAGGAACTAAAAAAGAAGAAAAAAAATAAGGGTCCGTTTGCTTGTTTCCAAAATATAAGCCATTGAACATTTGGCGGGAAGTGATTCTCTCTAGACTTTTCATATAATTAACATTGGCACCTTTTTTCTTTAAAAAAAACTATAAAAAATAACAAGGATTTTATAAGATTTTCAATGATGGCTCTTAAAACTTCATGTAAGAAAATTATGAAAAGAAAAGTAGGGGTTAGTGTGCACATTTTTTTAATAGCACTACATCGATAAAACCAGAGGATTCCGAATATCTGGCAAAAATTCAAAAACTAGAGAAGCGAACATCCTTAATTGTATCGTTATTTTTTCTAAAAAAGGAACGAAAACAGTAGAAGAAAACTGATAAGTCATATATTTAAGTATTTGAATAAATAACTGATTCATCATTCGGACCTTATGAAATATTTATTTTTACATAATAAATTTAAAGAACAAAAGTTAGAGGGATTGACAAATTTGAAACTGAAAATAGTTTTCAATACACATAATAATGATATGACATGGATATACAGTGATTTTAAAAATGGTGATCTTATTATACTTGACACAATGTGATTTACATTCAGTATGAAATCGATCGAATTAAACCCCCTCTTTTTTCGCTGCGTTCTATGCACGTATTTTGTTACACCATTATCAGGAACTCTCTGAGCCTGAGATTGAGACAGCTAAAGAGGGATAAATACTTGAGACGTATGTAATAATAAAAAGGGATAAGTGGTTACACCATGTGTTTTCCAGTTTCAACTATTTGAATTTTGTTCAGGCTATAAATATAACTATGATTTAACAGAATTATCGTAAATCATTTTCTACTACGTATTTATACATTCATAGCTATTCCTATCTCTATAAAATACCATATTATATTTATATGAACCTCTGAACCTTCAATTGTGTAAATATTTGAAAAATTCAACGAGAGGAAAAGTTTGGTGGTACGCATGCATACCCCTTTAAAAGAGCCAAAATATTTAGCCCAATATTGCCCAAGGGACCTGCAGTCTAGCCGTGTGTGACATGCAATACACCAGCTTTTACTATACTTCATTTTAACCCAAATAATGTAAATCGTTATATTCCAACGATCTCCGAATGGTCTCTGATTGCTACATTACCATCAATAGGCTATAAACCGCTAGAGGGCGCAGAATTATTCGAGTTAAATTTATTTCCTTTTATCCATATTTAACTTAATTTATAATTAGAGAGATTCAAAATTTAAAAAATTCAAAATTCTATTGTAAAACGGACCTAAGTGCGTGAAATAAGAGTTTCAAAATATAAGAAAATTTTGAAACCGCGAACATCGTTAAGAGAAAATTATTCTTTCGCGAATAAAACAAAAACTATTAACAAAAGTTGATTTTTATATAGACCAAATCTAGATCTGTCGCACTCATGGAACTAATAAATCTCATCATATAAAACAGGATTAACATTTTGTATGACAGACGCGCGTTTCGTCTTCTCTTCGTCTTTTCAAGACTCAACAGTGACGTTCGAATCAAAATAGTAAAATATGAAATACATCTTATCGCTATTAATTCCAATCCGGATAAGTTATGATATTACACAACATTTTTCACAAGGTTACAAACCAGTTGAAGTTATCTGGGCCCTGTTTAAACAATGAATTGTGCACAAAACTTTTCAGAGACCCTCGTCATCGTAAACACTTCAAACAAAGCATTTTTATGACTACAATTTTGTCTTAAAAAATTGGATCATAAACTTTCAAAATTTCAAAATGTTCACTTTCTGAACTTTTTCCTCGCTCATCTCATTACTGACGACCTTTGTTTTTCTGAACACTTAACCCAAACAGGAAGTTGTGTAAGTAACTACTTTTTCTGGATTGGACTAAGGATGTTCGCTCCTCTTGTTTAAGAATTTTTGTCAGATATTCGGAAACCTCTGGTTTTATCCATGTAGTGCCATTAAAAATTTTGCCTACTTACCCCCACTTTTCTTTCCGTAATTCAATTACATATAGTTTATTCTCTCAATTTTAGGCCAGTTTGTATACTAAAATTTTAATAAGACGCACACCACCTATTCTGGGTCCTCAATCCTATCCACGTTAAATTTTTCACTTCAAAACATTTTATGGAATCGGGATCAATATACCTGTATTTATACATCAGATCGTACATCACTGGTTACCGGAATTTTGGATACACCAAACCAGGCACTTTATATCTGAGAAACAGGCTATATATGCCCTCAATTTTAGAATTCATTCAGACATTTTTGTATTATTCAAAATTATCAGTAAATTATGTGTTCTACAAGGATCACCAGTCCTTCACCTTTCATTTGATACCTTAATTACTAAAATATATGCTACAAAGTTTAAAATTTACAATTAAGCGTAGGAAATATTTTGTTTTAAATATGTACTACTTTCCAGTATGTTCTTTTCTGACCGGGCCCGATTGGGTGGTGTTACATCTTATAAAGTCTATCCAAATTATCAAGTTTTTGCAAAGAATTCCACTCAAGCCGATGCTAGGGGCCGTCTTGAACTTGCAGTGAGGTGAGTGTTTTTTTGCTCGGTGTAGAAGGCCTCACTGTGACGTTAAGATGAAGAACAGCAATAAAAGCGCTGTTCCTTTGCTTTTTGTTTGTTTTTTTGCTGTGCATGAACTGATTTTGTGTCATGGATGGATACCCCATATCCTTTGTTTTTCATTTAAAATGTCATCCTAGAAAATCTAATAAAATTCTTGTTATTTTTTTGAATTCCCGCCAAATTTTCAATGGCTTGTGTCTCGAAAACAAGCACACGGACCTTCAATTTTTCTGCTTTTTATTTACTTTACTTATTTACTATCATATAATAACAGTCTTTCAAGAAGCTTGTTATTTTGAAACAGAGTAGCGAACATCCTTAATGGCAATAATGTGTATTACAATCTTTCATGTTTTCTTGCTAATGAAAATTTACGTCCCTCTTAAGCTGGGAATAATTACAGTGTCAATTCCATATTTGCAGAAGTACTTACTGCATATATTTCCTTTTTTATATAGCAGTTGTGGCTGACAAAAAATCAAACTGCAAATGTAAAGTAAAATGTGACCCAGGCGAAAAGAAAATAGATAAATGTTCTGGTGGTAAAAGTTTGTGCTGCTGCGCTGGTAGCTCCAAGTCTGGATATGAAAGAAGAAGTAGTCCTGGAAGTTCAGGCAGTGGTGGATCAAGCTCTGGAGATGTATCAGGTTTAAATCAATATGGCCTTGTTTCGACCGGTGGAATGTCCGGAGGTGGAAGTGGTGCAGGTGGAATGTCAAGAGGTGGAAGTGATGGAGTCGAAGAAAAAATTATTTACATAAACATTGGAAGTTCTGCAAGTTATGGAGGTGCCGGTGCTGGGGGCGGTGGAGCTGGGGGTGGAATGTCTGCAGGTGCTGGAGGTGGAAGTTCAGGAAGTGGAATGTCTGGTGGTGGAAGTGCTGGAAAAGGATATGGCTACATGCCTACAAGTTATAAAGGTGGAAGTTCTGGAGGTGGAGATAGCTACGGTTCTACAAGTTATGGTGGTGGAAGTTCTAGAGGTGGATCAACTGGAGGTGGAATGTCTGGAGGTGCTGGAGGCGGCTATGGTAGTGGAGAAAGCTACGGTTCTACAAGTTATGGAGGTGGAAGTTCCGGAGGCTATGGTGGTAGTGCTGGAGGTGGAACGACTGGAGGTGCTGGTGGTTCCGGTTCTGGAGGTGGAATGACTGGAGGTGGAAGTTCAGGAAGTGGAATGTCTGGTGGTAGAAGTGCTGGAAAAGGATATGGTTACGGTTCCACAAGTTATGGAGGTGGAGATAGCTATGGTTCTACATCTTATGGAGGTGCCGGTTCTGGAAGTGGTGGTACTGGTGGTGGTGGTTCTGGAGGTGGAGGTTCTGGAGGTGGAGGTTCTGGAGGTGGAAGTTCAGGAAGTGGAAGTGCTGGCAAAGGAAATGGTTACGGTTCTACAAGTTATGGAGATGGAAAATCTGGAGGTGGAATGTCTGGAGGTGGAATGTCTGGTGGTGGAGGTTCTGGAGGTGGAATGTCTGGAGGTGGAATGACTGGAGGTAGAAGTTCAGGAAGTGGAAGTGCTGGCAAAGGTTACGGTTCCACCAGTTATGGAGGGGGCGATAGCTATGGTCCTACACCTTATGGAGGTGCCGGTGCTGGAAGTGGTGGTACTGGTGGTGGAGGTTCTGGAGGTGGAGGTTCTGGAGGTGGAAGTTCGGGAAGTGGAAGTGCTGGAAAAGGATATGGTTACGGTTCTACAAGTTATGGAGGTGGAGATAGCTATGGTTCTACACCTTATGGAGGTGCCGGTGCTGGAAGTGGTGGTACTGGTGGTGGAGGTTCTGGAGGTGGAAGTTCGGGAAGTGGAAGTGCTGGAAAAGGATATGGTTACGGTTCTACAAGTTATGGAGGTGGAGATAGCTATGGTTCTACACCTTATGGAGGTGCCGGTGCTGGAAGTGGTGGTACTGGTGGTGGAGGTTCTGGAGGTAGATCAACTGGAGGTGGAATGTCTGGAGGTACTGGAGGCGGCTATGGTAGTGGAGAAAGCTACGGTTCTACAAGTTATGGAGGTGGAAGTTCCGGAGGCTATGGTGGTAGTGCTGGAGGTGGAACGACTGGAGGTGCTGGTGGTTCCGGTTCTGGAGGTGGAATGACTGGAGGTGGAAGTTCAGGAAGTGGAATGTCTGGTGGTAGAAGTGCTGGGAAAGGTTACGGTTCCACAAGTTATGGAGGTGGAGATAGCTATGGTTCTACACCTTATGGAGGTGCCGGTGCTGGAAGTGGTGGTACTGGTGGTGGAGGTTCTGGAGGTGGGGGTTCTGGAGGTGGAAGTTCGGGAAGTGGAAGTGCTGGCAAAGGAAATGGTTACGGTTCTACAAGTTATGGAGGTGGAGATAGCTATGGTCCTACACCTTATGGAGGTGCCGGTGCTGGAAGTGGTGGAACTGGTGGTGGAGGTTCTGGAGGTGGAAGTTCGGGAAGTGGAAGTGCTGGAAAAGGATATAGTTACGGTTCTACAAGTTATGGAGGTGCAGATAGCTATGGTCCTACACCTTATGGAGGTGCCGGTGCTGGAAGTGGTGGTACTGGTGGTGGAGGTTCTGGAGGTGGAATGACTGGAGGTAGAAGTTCGGGAAGTGGAAGTGCTGGCAAAGGATATGGTTACGGTTCTACAAGTTATGGAGGTGGAAAATCTGGAAGTGGAATGTCTGGAGGTGGAATGTCTGGTGGTGGAATGTCTGGAGGTGGAATGTCTGGTGGTGGAGGTTCTGGAGGTGGAATGTCTGGAGGTGGAATGACTGGAGGTAGAAGTTCAGGAAGTGGAAGTGCTGGCAAAGGATATGGTTACGGTTCTACAAGTTATGGAGGTGGAAAATCTGGAGGTGGAATGTCTGGAGGTGGAATGTCTGGTGGTGGAGGTTCTGGAGGTGGAATGTCTGGAGGTGGAATGACTGGAGGTAGAAGTTCAGGAAGTGGAAGTGCTGGCAAAGGATATGGTTACGTTTCTACAAGTTATGGAGGTGGAAAATCTGGAGGTGGAATGTCTGGAGGTGGAATGTCTGGTGGTGGAGGTTCTGGAGGTAGAATGTCTGGACGTGGAAGTTCTGGAGGTGGAAGTTCTGGAAGTGGAAGTGCTGGCAAAGGATATGGTTACGTTTCTACAAGTTATGGAGGAGGAAAATCTGGAGGTGGAATGTCTGGTGGTGGAGGTTCTGGAGGTGGAATGTCTGGACGTGGAAGTTCCGGAGGTGGAAGGGCTAGAATTACATTTATAGTGGATACCAGTGGGGGAAGTGGGGGGTCCGGTAATGTTGGTCAGGGTGACTGCACATGCAGGATAACATGTAAACCAGGAGAAATGAAAAAATCCACTTGTAAATATTATAAGAAGCCAGTACTTTGCTGCAAGAAAAAACCGAAAAAAAAATATGGATACTGAAGTTGAATACTGTATATGAAGAACATAGAATAAATTTTAATCGTATTCAATCGATCTTGATTTTCTATCGAAAGGCGTTTGACGTATTACTGTATACTTGTTCTTTATGTAGATATTTCTTTCAAATATGAATATACAATCATGTACCTTGTCAAAAAATATAAATTTATTTTTACGAGCTTCGTAAACAAGAAGAAAAGCCAGGCTCGCCGACCTTTTCTCCTGTTTTGTAGCGAGTACAAATAAAATATATATTCGACAATATAAATATAATATATACATTTATGATATCTTGCAATTAAATATTGATGCTTTATGGATTTTATTTTCAATTCTCAATCGTTGTATTAGAATTTTCAGAAATCGACATGACTTTAACGCTGACCGCGAAGAGAGCCCAGTCATACAACATAATTTCAAGTTATAGGAAGAGCATAATAGGAGACTTTTCTGTAAAAGTACAAGTACAAAAAAGCTTAATTTTATTTGTTTCTTGTTATTTGTATAATAGTTGAATGATTGCAGGAAAAATATTATTTGCACATGAGGGTCAATGCATATGAACAAAAGGATGTATAGTGGAGTCAAAGACATAAACCAAGAGACACGAAAAAGTTCTCGAAAGAAAAAAATTGTCTCCATTTTTTCAGATATATTTTCACCACACATTAACAAATTTTAATTACTGTGAGACTGAGTTTCTTCCTGTGAAACGATCAAAATTTATTTTTCTTCCGTTTTAAAACAAACACACCCAGCACCTTGCTAGTAGATGTCTTTAGTTATATCTTTTTGTGCTATTTGGGATCTTTGAGGGTCCCAGTTGAATTTATTCACTTCTTTTCGGAACTCGATGGGGTTTAATGCATCTTGGGATTAATGTGTGTTGCTGTAAAAGATATAGTGACATCCATCGTCTTTCACTTTTCTGTATCGAAGGGTTACATGTACGTGTCATCGACGTACAAAAGTGAAAATTTGAATAAAATGAAATCTGAAGTAAACAGCAATGAGATAGCAACCCAACAAGCCGTGTCGATTTATCAAATTAGGGATGAACCGAGAATGAATAAAAGTCGTTTTACCATATACACCATTTTGACATTGAAAGAAACTTTGGTATACCATGCTTGGTTTTAGACTTTGTGGTATTTAGATACCACGTGGTAATTTGTATCGAGATGCTGTCAAGATGGCGTCATGTCGAAAATTGATTGTCGGATTTAAAAATCTATTTTAATCACTTATTCAGCAGAATAATACATTACTATTAATGATTGTATGCATATTTCATATGATTAAACATTACATAATTTTTTTGCGAAGTTTCCCTTTAACACACAAAAATCAAGAAAGTTCACTACCCGATTCAATATCTCTAGATTGTTCTGTCAGTCGTTATCTCTAACGATAAAAGTGAACAAATGAAAATTGCCTGAAATTGATTGGTTTTTTTTAAAGACATTAGATACACGTGGCATATAACGTCTGTCTATTTATTACGGAAACAAAACTCGTTAAATCTTGCGTCGGAACGAGAAAAGTAGAATTATAAGCCTACCTTATCTGTGAAAAGTTAAGACTGGTTCCCTGTCATTCGTCTTTTTGGCTAGGGTGATTCAGATATTAGCATGTTGCAAGGATGAGAACCAGCCTATAACAAGATTCGGTGAAAGTTGGCAATTATCCGTTTCAGAATTTAAAGGACTATGGGTTATATCATTGTTCGTGGAGTTTTTTTCTCGTTTATTTTAAAAAAAACTTTCTTTATTCATATGCATCCATATACTGTGGATTCGTTTATTTTCGTGAGTACCAATTTTCGTGAATTAAGGAACAATTGTATTTTCGTGGATATTTGATTTCGTGGTTTTCCAAAAGTCTGCATACAAGTCCTACAGAAAATTTGTTCTTCTTGAACATTAAGATTCGTGGTTCGTCTGTATCCACGAAATCCACGAACATTGGTATCACAAGAATAACAACGAATCGACAGTAGTATTTTAGTGTCCGTCCGACCGTAAATGAAGGTAGTGTAATATAGTTTGTACGAGTCGTGTATTGTCAGTGCACACGTACCATTGTGATATTGAACAGTATCGATACTTGCATATTTGCATAAATTTTCCTGAGATTTAAACAAATTTTAAATTAGTGATTAAGGACATTCAGTCAAGACATTCTTTTACGTAGTTAAATAAAATAGGAAATGAAATCCCTTTCTTGGTTAAATGCGTCAAAAATACATACTAGGACTTTAAAAGTACAAGTTCTGCCGTTTAAGATTTTATTAAATGGATTAAATTGATAATGACATCATCTTCCCAAAAATCCATTAACACAAAAAGCATGTTAAAACAATTATAGATTCAACATAAATATGAATTCTACCATAACAACCCATTGATTATGATATTTATCAACTCAAATCATAAATTTTAAACATTTGAAATGACGGAGATATTGCTGCGCTTTTTGAATTAGAATATCAAGATATGGATACATATCACAATTAACTGAGTGAAGTGGTAGAATATGCTCTCTAAATTTTATAGACTGGTTCCCTATCCTTTATCTGTTTGGCTCTGATACCCGTATGTTGCAAGGGAAAGCACCAGCATATACATTTTAATGAATAAATCAAAAAATGATATTCCGAATTGACCAGGAATGAAGTCATACACGACAAAAAGAAAGTATTTAATTAGTCAGAATAGGCACGAGGAATTGTCTGAACTTTCGAGAGGCTTCTCGAGTGTTTTAAACTTTTGAAACTTAAATGTCCTCCCTGGATAATTGTCGTATCGCACAAGATATGGTGGTAAACCTATCTACAGTCTGCTTTAAATCCTACCTCTCACTTGCTATCGTTTATTTATATGTCGTGCTTGACATGTCATAAACCACGGTTTTTATTTTAACCAGGCTGAGCCTATGTTTGTGTAACAACCCCTTTATAATATAGTACTTATATGCCGTCTGCTTGTGTGCAAATATCAATTTACTTGGAACCTCTTTAGTGTGTACCAAACTTTGCCTATGATTGCTTGCATCCACTTAATTTGAACTTTGGTGGATAGTTGACTCATTAGCAATCATACCACATCTCCTTGTTTTATATTTAAGGAGAAAGCATCGATTGCGACCTTTTTAACTCACCGGAAATGCCATACTTTTTAGGTATATTTATTAAGGAAGACTAGTAAACATATCTGAAAATATTGCATTTTATTTAAAAAATTTATCCATTTGAATGAAAAAAATCTTTTCTTTAACAGTGAATTGTAGAATGGTCTTTAAGTGCAAGTCTTTGTAAGAATCAGGCAATTTAGAAGAATTTTAAAACATTGCCTAAAAAAACCGATAAACTAACCATCCTATTTTGAAGTTACACTCATCCTGTGTTAGAAATAGTACATCTTTCGTTTCTGCGTGTCTGGTAATTTGAAAATTCTTTAGATAATTTTTGGTTAGAATGAAAGCAAATTACAGAGTTAGCTCCCCTTAATTGTAAATTTCTAGTGCATTTCACCCTACATATATCTTGAAATACCAAAATAGGAAAAGGAAACGAATGCTTTATTCGTACACCATGATACATTTTGAACTTTGATTAATGTAAATTTGAGCGGATTTCCGTTTGTCATGTTTTCACCACTGTCACATTATTAGGTAGATTGGCACTTTATCAAAATTTCTTTATAGTAAAAAATTCTATTTCACTGATAGCGTTTTAAAAAGTGATTGAAATAAGTCAACAATATTTTGAAACAATATTTATGGAGTCATAAACATCAAATTCTGTAGAATTGAAGATGATTTTAATTTACAGTTTTGACTTCTAAAATAACTCAAACCGAAAAAAAAAAAAAAATGAAAATTGTGGCAAAATTTGTGAAAACTTGAATCGCGTGTATCTTTTCAAGGGGAATGACTTTGATATTCAGTTTCTTCATCAATTCTTTCCTATGCCCTATTTAAAAACTTATTAATCTCAGACTTTTGATTTTGATTTTTTTTATTATGAAATTCCCATTGTGAATTCCTGTACAGTTTGAGGTAAAACCCCGAGAATCGAATCTTCTCAAAATTTAAAGTGCCAGGATGGGATGTTCGTAAATATGTCTTGAAAAAGCTATTTTTTTGCAAATCAAACATTAGACAGGAAACAAAAGTAGGACTTAAAAAAAAAAAAAAAAAACAGTTTGTCAATTACCAGTATTTTTTTTTCTATATTTGCATTAAACAGAATGCATGGCTCACCAAACAAACAAAATTTAATGAGGGAATGGATGGGGTTTACAGAATCAAAAAGTGCAGAATAACAAGCAAAAATAAAGAACAGAGGGGAAAAAGCTAAAGAATAGAGAATAACGTGGTACTAAATTATAAAGAATAGAGAATAAAGGACAAAAAAATGAAGATTGGAGAAAATGGTAAAAAAAATTAAAAGAATAAAGAAATAAAGGACCCCCTACAGACTCACTATGATATTTTATGAATTCACAAAATGATTTTTTCACATTTTGAATAATCTAAATGGAAATAAACTGGTCTTCCCTCTTGAAAATAAATCTCTACGACATGCAGTCGTGTTAACATTTCCTGACAAATGGATTAAATGAAAAACTGTGTCAGATTGCTCATTATAACTCTGATAACAGACTTTTGCGTTATATCACAATGTTGACAAAGCAATTTATCGCATTCTAACTTTAAATATGTGTAGGCAACATTATTTACTTAGAAACGCAGATTGATCACACAGTTACTGTAAGTGCAATAATGCCGTAGAAAAAAAAATCAGTTTGAACCAATGGAAAAAGTCAGGAATTAAGGAAATGACGATTAATTACTTCTACAAGAATTTTTTGTGACCTATCTTTAAAATTTTCAATCAGATTTCCACCATAAAAAGGCAATGTGTCGTCTTGTTTCATAGTAACGTAGGCAAATTACTAATTTCTACAGCTGAAAAGGAGACGGAAGATATCAAAAGAATCAAACTCGAAAAGAGACCGAAAAACAATGCAAAAAACCAACGAAAAAACAACGAAAAAACAAACGAAAGTCTTCAAAACACGACATAAACAACTAAACACTGAGCAACACGATCCCAACCAAAATAAATAAACACTGAGCAACACGATCCCAACCAAAATAAACAACTAAACACTGAGCAACACGATCAAAACCAAAATAAACAACTAAACACTGAGCAACACGATCCCAACCAAAATAAACAACTAAACACTGAGCAACACGATCCCAACCAAAATAAACAACTAAACACTGAACAACACGATCCAAACCAAAATAAACAACTAAACACTGAGCAACACGATCCCAACCAAAATAATAAACTAAACACTGAGCAACACGATCCCAACCAAAATAAACAACTAAACACTGAACAACACGATCCAAACCAAAATAAACAACTAAACACTGAGCAACACGATCCCAACCAAAATAAACAACTAAACACTGAGCAACACGATCCCAACCAAAATAAACAACTAAACACTGAGCAACACGATCCCAACAAAAATAATAAACTAAACACTGAGCAACACGATCCCAACCAAAATAAACAACTAAACACTGAACAACACGATCCAAACCAAAATAACCAACCAAAATAAACAACTAAACACTGAGCAACACGATCCAAACCAAAACTCCGGAAGAGTAAGCAGATTCTGCGTCATAATTTGAGATAACTCTTTAAAATTATTTTTTATCTGAATTAAAGTGTTGAGTTCGAAAAACATGTTGATATACCTGTCTCAATACCGGAACGTTTTCAGTTATTGTCTAGCCCAAGGACGGTGTAGAGCTTGGTATATGGAATAGCCACTGTTATTGTAGACTTAATAGTTAATTCTTTCACTCTTTTTAAAAAAATTATCATGATTAAAATTACATATCAGTTTATCATGTTTTAATTTTGAAGAACAAAATTAAGAGATCTTTCCGCCAAAAAGCGAAAAGACCATAGTATCAAATTTTTATCAAACTGGTCAGAACCGGTTAAAATACATACACAATTATTGAAGAATTAGATGCTTCTTTTGATAATTCTATTGGTGTGTAATAGCGTTGACCAAAGCACAATTTGTACTTTTAAAAATGTGCACACGATCAACACTTTTACAACCCTATAAAATTATAAAAAGAAGCTTTCATTTCTTTAAATGAAATTTTAATGCTACAACCATGAAATTAAGATTTGTATCAAGGGAGGGTGGGGTCTCATCCTATATGAAGGTATATACATATGTGCCGCTGGAATGGGTCCCTTTTTTGATACGTCAAATATATCAATGGGGTGCAGTTTTACCGAGGAAATATATCAATAGGTAGTAATTGACCAATTGTGATATATCAATGGGTCATAATTTTTCAGTTTGTTGTGCATAACCTTAATTGAAAAGTGTTTTTAATATATAATAAGATTGTATATGCATATAGGTACTATTTGAGCTGATAAATATATGAATTGGTTATGATTTCGCTGTGAAATTATATGTATAGGTAGGGAATTCACAATTATTTAATATATGAATGGGGAGGGGGGTGTTTTTTAAATCCCAACTGCACAACTGTATCCAAAATCTCATGTTGACCCCCACGTGATTTGTATCAAGCTTTTCATTTTTTTATGCATTGTTTTAACATTGTCATGGATAGCACGTCCAGTCATAGCTATTGTATTTTATACGGAAATTAAAAATTATATTGGTATGCCTCCCGATTGTTGTTAGCCAATCAAAATTACGTATTAGTGTCGATCATTTTGATCCCAGGTGTTTCATGATGCGGAAAGTCAGCTGAAAAACTTATCAAATATGGCGCTCACCCGTTACATATCTGTCAACACCATTAATTGTTTAATCTATAACAAATGTAAGTAAAACATATTCATGTTTGTTATAATTAATTTACATTACATAGATGTTTCATATGAATCAGTAATTTTGATTTACAGACAACAATCACGAGGCATTTCAATTAAAATTGTATTTTTTATTTCCGAATAAAATGCGACATCTATGACTGCACGTGCTTTCCGTGATAATTTACAGAACAACAATGCATACAAAAATAAACGAAAGCTTGATTTCACTCGCATGTTTTGACAAGAGCTTTTAAATGATTTTATAATTTAAAAGAGTTGTTAAAGCATTGATCGTGCATACATTTTAAGTATGATGCCCAATCGCGCCAATTACAAAATGTGCTTCAGTGAACTCTTTTACACCCAAATAATATTTTAAAAGCATTTAATTCAGATAGCCTGACTCGATACAAAAAAATCATTGGCGCAAACTTCCCTCTTTGCCCATCTTGACCAAATTTGGTCTGGACGGGCAAAGGGGAAAGTTTGCTCCAACAAAACATTTTTCATAGGACGTTAATCCTACCCTTTGTTATGCTTGTACTAGGTTGGTCCCCTCCGTAAAATATTCAGAATGCCTTCGGAATATACAAATATTGTCAAACTTTTCAAATAACGGTCGGTTACCAGTCTATGCTTGTACCAGGTTATGCTATCAGAACCACGTATTGTTCGTTTTTGGTTGTCTTTGTTTGTATAATCGACTTGAAGATGCATGAAATATTTTCCACTGTACGTTAAGCAAACAATCAATTTATATGTATGGTAGGATCGACCAAAAGATGCATGAAATATTTTCCACTGGATGTTAAACAAGCAATCAATCAATACGTATGGTAGGATAGACCAAAAGATGCATGAAATATTTTCCACTGGATGTTAAACAAGCAATCAATCAATACATATGGTAGGATGGACCAAAAGATGCATGAAATATTTTCCACTGGATGTTAAACAAGCAATCAATCAATACGTATGGTAGGATAGACCAAAAGATGCATGAAATATTTTCCACTGTACGTTAAGCAAACAATCAATTTATATGTATGGTAGGATAGACCAAAAGATGCATGAAATATTTTCCACTGGACGTTAAGTAACAATTCATTAACATGTATGGTATGATCAATCTAAAGATGAATGAAATAATTTTAACTGGACATTAAGAACAAGCAAAAACAGGCAATAAACCCATATGGTATGACCACACTAAAGATGCATGAAATATTTTCCATTGGACGTTAGACAAAAACAATCGATTAACATGTATGGTATGACTGCACTACATATGTATGAAATATGTTCAACTGGACGTTAAGTAAACAATTAATTAACTGCACTACATATGTATGAAATATTTTCAACTGGACGTTAAGTAAACAATCAATTAATGTGAATGATATGAACGTCCTAAGATGGATGAAATATTTGCTACTGGACGTTAAGCAAACAATCAATGAACATGTATGGTATGATCGCCCTAAAGATGCATGAAATATTTGCCACTGGACGCTAAGTAACAATCTATCAATCAATGAACTTATACGGTATAACCGCAATAAAGATGCATGAAATATTTTCCACTGGGCGTTAAGCAAACAAGCAACAATCAACCAACTAACTTGTATGGTATGTCCGCCTTAAAGATGCATGAACTATTTTGTACTGAACGTTAATTAAACAACAGCCAATCATTTTTATGGTATGGTCATGGATAAAGGTTTTGACAAGTACATTCGTAACTATTGCAAGTCAAGGCCAATTGACAGTAAGTATAGAGTTAGTTAAATTCGAATTATGGATTCAAGTTATTGCATAGTGATTCATGCTTGGGGATTCTGTTAATCAGTAACTGTATAACGGAGTTTAGCAGTGTCAGGATTGTATGCATTAATACAAAATCTATCAAAATTAGTGCAGCAAAGTGTTGCAAGGCTTTCGATGAAATAAAACAGCTGAATGATTCAACATGCCTGATTTGCAAATTATTCTGTATAATATCTATCACGACTGATCTATAGATCGATTCTTCAGGTCAAGTTTTGTTTTCACGAACCTATACTGCTGAAGATAATTATTGCAATCATTTTTCTTGAGTAATTACTGAGAAAGTAATAAATGCAGGCAGACTTTTTCACTCCTCGTACTTCTAACGTTCAATGAATATTAACGTAGATGAAGAAACGTGTAGCATGCAATGTATATGTCATATGCAGACATTTAAGTTACAAAATGCAATAAAACTCACTCAAAAATATGTGTAGAGAGTTTTTGTATACAGCTGTTCTGGTACATTCCTCCGATGAAACTGCCGAAAACAAACCTGTAACACAAAATGTATGATTTCAATAAAATCGACAATGGAACTGGAAATTTCTGTAACTAAATCCGATTTGCAATTCCGTCAAAAGTAGGCCAAACTTGGTTATCGTTGACAAAATCTAGCTTCCAATTGATAGTCTCTGAAACTGTCAAATCATAAATAATCGTATGATTTGCAATTTGTAATTTAAAAAATATCAATTTTGAAAATTCCAACTACCAATTTATACTTGTATGTTATCGTTTATTTTATCACCTTGGTGGTCACCTTAATATCTAGCACGTCAAAATTCCCCAAACGGCATGTCGGTCTATAAATTAGGGTTATATTAATATTAGTTTACATTATCGATGACATTCTCATCATTGTATGTGTGTAGTATTTGCCACTGGACATTAATCACCAGTCCATCATAATTATCGTTTATTTCAAGTTCTGACAAGTAGGACGAATCTCATAACTACTGGTAATTACTAATCTCACAATTTTTTTTTAAACACTTACGAATTTCTAGGTAAAGTTTAAAATGGGACTACTTTACCAGTTTTAACTAAACATCAAGTCAAATTTCAAGATATTTTACGATATGATCTTTTTCTTTCCCAAGGCACAGATGACCTTAGCAAGATTTGGTATAACTTTTTGAGATTCAGTTCCTTCTTTATTTTTAAAATTTTTTCTATATGTTTAGGTTCAAATCCCAATTATTTATTCTACGTCTCGGTCAACTGTTGCTTGGCGAATCCGATAAACGGTCAATAACATATGACTTAATAAAAACTCTGATTAAATATGACATGCATTCCTTTCTTGAGAGTTACATGGATAATTTGTTTATCCCGGATAAAAAAACTATGGTCCAAAATTGTGAATCAATCAATTGAAATCCGAGAAGAAAATATTTGGAAATCATCTATACAGTGTCGACCCGAACTTTGTCGTTACTACAAAATTCAAAACAGACTAACTATTCACAGACTTTTACGTCTTGCCGTTGTCTATCCGCATTTGAATTATAAATTATTAGTCATGGTAAAACTGGGCTCAATAGCAATAAAGGATGACCAGTGCTCTTTATGCGGTTGTCATACTACTGATATCGTTCAACACTTCATTTTATACTCTGAAAAACTTTTGGATGCAAGAAATAACATGTTTTACGGATTTGTTGATGTTTTACCAATCCAGGAATCTGTAACGCTTTTTTCAACAAGATGATAGCGATATAGTCGTAGCCTTATTTGGAGGCATTACAGATTTTATGCAATCTGTGAACTCTGACAACTGAGGTAACATGATGTGCTGCTTGGCAGATCATATATTTCATCTGTACGGAAAATTTAAAGGCGAATTATCTGAGCATAGATATAATTTTGGACACTAAAATATTTGCATCAAACAAATGTAGCATATAGATCTACATCTATATATGTAAAATGTATGGGTTTTTTTGTGTGCTTTAATTGTAGTTTGTAATTATATGTTGTTCATTTCTTGTAATTATTATACTTGTGTTTAAAAAATGCAAATCTTCAGTATAATGGAGGTTATAAAGAGAATCAATCAATCAATCAATCAATCAATCAATCAATCACTTACAGCCGTAATAACAGCAGGTATATAAAGCTTTTCATTAATGAGGTTTGTTCCTACTTGGTCCCGTATTTTCAAAGTTGAAGATTATTGAAATAGTTTACCACGGACGGACTCACGGACATATCGTGAAGATTTAGAACATCAGTGGCGGATCCAGGAAACATTTAGAGGGGCCCGCTCCAGTCATGCTTCAGTGTTATAATCAACCAAATTTTCCAACAAAGACGACGCCTCTGAACATGGTGTTAAATATAGACGACGTCATACTAATAGACACCACAGCAGCCATAACAGAACACTGTAGAGTATTTAAATTGCAGTAATTGTTTTCATCAATACAACGGACTTTATTTTTTCATCTACAACGAAAACGTAATTGCCATTAGCAAAGCTGTCAATCATTTTGATTTAAGAGTTTTGTTAATACAAAATGTTAACAGTAAAACAGACCCAACATGGCGCGCAGCCGTTATACATCTGTCAGCACTTTAACGTTTCTAATCTATAACAAATGTCAATTGAAATAACTTAGGTTATGTAATGAGAACGAGAATAAAACCAGAAACAATATCATTTATTCTGAATTAATTCAAATAAGTTTGACGCCGTACATCAGGCTCGGTCTGGGGACGGCTTATTATTAACTGTATCTACTGATATGATTCACAGTTCAAGGAAAACTTCAGTTTTATATGTTCATTAATTAAAAACGGCAGTAAAAGTTTAATCGCCTAGAAACATGTTTGATTTATATTTCTGCTTTACTATCATTTCAAAGCTGATATTTTTATTAGTTCATAGTAGCTTCATTTCTACATTGATCTACGAATTAAGGAGGATTGCTAGGAGGTGTAAGAACTGTACAAGTTGACTAGCATCATTAAGACAGACTTTACCAATTCCTCTAGATGAACGATCTAATTGGGCTTCCGCCTTAGTCTCTTCTTTTGATTACATAAGTTTTTTCTCTCAACTAGCGTGTTTCTAAAGGTTTTGTCTTATAATTCAACAACGTCATAAAACAATTCTATCTTATAGGCAATTTTATCCACAATATCAGGCTAGTGAGGTAGCTCAGTATTATTTTTTTTAGTTGTGTTTACTGCAGTGGCGGATCCAGAAATTTTAGTTGTGTTTATTTCCTAAATCAACCAAATTTTAGGGGGCCTGTAACACAACTATATTTTGTGCAATGTCAATTTCATCATGGAGCACTTTCTCCACAGTCAGGGGTTCATTAGGGAACCTGAACTTTACATTTGTGTTACGATTAAAAAGCTATCAATGTATTCCCCAATTTCGCAGCCTCATACAAAAAGTTTATACTTTTAGAACCTGCCCTTCCCCATTCGCAGCCTCTACAAAAAGTTTATATTTTTGTATATGTACAATAAGGACCTCGGTGACCAAGTAATCTAAGTAGTTCATCTACAGTGAGTTCAACCCCAATCATGGCAAGGTGTGTTTCATTCCGATCTTAATTATTCACAAGGAAGGTTAGTTTTCCTGTGATTCAAATATAAAAACTGCCCGTCCTGCTATTGCCAAAGTCGTTGAAAGTGGCGTTAAACATCAACATACGAACAAAGATAGGCGACTATCTTGATTTGGAAGTTGGAGAAGTCAGCTGATACGAAGTAGCTTCCCTTTACACATTGAAGCTACTCTGGACAAAATATTAGGAACATCATTTATTCTTGGCACATTACTGTCGATGTCAAATTCGTCAATTTCAAGCATCCATAGACCTTTGTCTTAATTTCAAATAAAGTTACAGTAATTTTATGTCAAAGTACTACCTAAACTTGTCTTCTGCTGAAGAAAATTAATATAACTGTACTTTACACCTGAGAAACGGGCAAAATATTCCATACTTCTTAAACAACAATAGGTCAAAAACTGCCATACATTTCGCCGATTCAGTATATATAATGCATTCTGGGTAATATTTTCAAAAGTGTTCACCAAGACTTCGTGATTGGTTATAAACGTTCTAATCAATGGAAATTCAACCAATGATGTGAAGTTATATTTATATTTTTGGTACGAGCAATAAAATTACCCATAGTCATTTAGATTCTGAAATGGCCAATTTATCACCAGTTCTCAGTTTTCATTTCGTACGTTCATATTCTACATATTTTGAAAGTTATCTATGCGTAGGAACAATTTTGTTTCAAATATATGCTACTTTCCGGTATGTTTTTCCTTTCCAGGCCCGAATTAGTGGTGTTATACCATAAGTAATACTAGTATACTATTTTATCTCATCCATATAGCTCATATCCACGTTCAACCAACAAACGCGGTTACATTATGTCTGCGAAACAGCGGTGACGTTGTTTGCTGAAAGTCAACGTAGCGTGCCAAGGAGGACGTTATCACTGTTTCGAAGTCTCAGATATAATTCCAATTCCCATGACAGGTAGTAAAAACTAATAAAAGATACTAGGCTTATAATTTGGTACGCGTTTCGTTTACACAAGACTCATCATTGGCACTCGAATCAAAGCACTTGCGAAGTTGAATTAAGCCCCAGTCACACTGTCATGTTTCGACAGCTAGGTTTTAGTACGTTTAGAAATGCTACGTTTCATATCATTTTTATTCAATTTTTTTGTCATTTTTAACGGTCCATACGTTTTACTAGGTTTATGCCACGTTTTTGTACGTTCTTCTACGTATTGTTACGTTTTGTTACGGTTTGTTAAGTTATGTTTTTCGATAATTACACGGAGCACGTTCTACTAGGTTTTTTAAAATACGTATACGTTTCACTACGTTTCACTACGCATTACAAGGGTTCAGTACGTTTCTAATTCGGTTCACTATGGTTGAAGTACGTTTTCGCACGTTTTCCTACGGTTTTGCACGTTTATTCTATGCAGTATCAGTGTCACTACGCTGTGATCATTGACCTATGAAACGGCGTCATTAATTAATAAAATTCAGAAAAAAAACAGAGATGCAGAGAAGGAACAAAGTAACTCCAGAAACTGAAGAGACTTCAACAGAGGTAAACTTTATTAATATTGATACATCTGTCATTTCAATTAGATTATTTTGTTCCTATTTTATGGTCTAAAATTTTGATCTTTTTTGTACTCCAAAAGCAACATTTTTTTGTTTTGTTTTTTTTCAGATAAAATTTTTTGTTGAGTGGATACATGAATCATGAAAAAAATTCAAAGCCTTGGTGGGAACCTTGTCAATGCTTTCCCTTTTATGTTAATTGCTCTTTTGAAATGTTTTACGTTGCATATTGTCGTTTTAATTCCAATTTCCCTCCTACCGGTATTTGATTTATCTTTTTAGTGTGTTTCAAATCAGACCTTTCTAATAAGGACCAGAGGCAGAGGAAGGGGTCGTGGAGGGCGTGGTATTTTTTGTTATTATAAAACACCCATGCAACCACGCATCCCATATTGCATGATAGGACCCGACACTACTTTAGTGTTTCGGCAGTTAAAGCTTTGGATGGTCATCGTAAGATGCATTACTTTAATATAATCAAATATGAAAATTATTCATGTATATATTGATATATTTATATTTAATTCTTCATCAATAGATCTAGATATTATGACAGATTTGCCATCATCAGGGGTCCAACTGTTAATTTTATGTTAAAGTCTTTAACTTTGATCTAGTAAGTATGTCTCCCATACTTTTATGTCTGCTATATGCAACTATTGGTGCAACATTGAATACTTGTACACATTCTTCGTCAAACTGCAATAAATACCAGTGTTGTTTCTGGATGCGTTTTTTTTTTAAATTTTACGTATATATGGGTTATATTTAGTTACTAAAACTAACGGAATATTTTCTTTTTTCTTCGATTTGCTTTGTTGTAATAATTCAGTACGGTCAATTAATAAAGCATCAGTAATATTATCATCCATTTCGACGTTATCATAACACCTATCTAATAATTTCACTTTGAAATTAGTTAGATTGTTCATTAATTTGTAATGGTCACTAGTGTTTCTTATCTGCCGTATTGCTTCACTTTTAATAAATCCTCGGAATACATGCTGTTAGTGACAGCTATTTCTGTGCAGATAGAGATAAGAATTTGTTTCTTTAAAATGTATTTCAAGGTCAAGAATGCCATGTGTTGTAAATCTTTGACCTTTAATTACATCAACATCTTAGAACGATATTTTAATTGTTTGAGAACTTCAATAAGGGATTATAATTATTTGCTAGACGTTCCATCATATATTATGAAATCGTCCCAATCTATAATTTCATTTGATGTTCCGAGTTCGTGTTGTATGTTGACTTAAAGGATATTATGAATCCATCGTACCTTCATTGCATGTTAGATGAATGGTGGTTTGATTTTTAAGGGTGGTTAATTAATTATCATGAGAACAAATTGTTGTAATTTATGTTTTACCAGTGTCTGTAAATTTAAAAGTAACAGAATCTGAAAATAAAGGCTAAAATTTTGAATATTCATTTGTTAAATTTACATGAGGTTCAATGTTTAGGTTTATGTTATAACTAAATGTATATGAGTCAAATTTATTCTGCACTATATTATTCTTGGTAATAAATGGACCAAACATGAAACTATCTATTGACATAGAGTATCCTTCAATTTATTTGAAATTTATAATTAACCTATCAACAAAAGTCATCAAAACTTGGATTCTGGAGATGATCTATAGTATTAATTAGATGATATGGGATAATTTAATAGATTTTATGACCTGTTAATTATTTTCAATGACAGAGATTTTCTTTCAACATAGAGATTTTATATTCCTGCTAAAATAAATAAACAATCAAGCTAAAGATACATAGGTTTGCTCGAATTAACCCCAGATTTAACTTGTGTTTTTTAAATTACTTGTTGTTTAATCATGAGAATATCAACCTTAATGTCTCTTATTTTGTAATATTGGTACATATCAGATCATTTACAATATCAGAAGTATTATTCGTTTATACAAATATAAAAAACATTTTAAGAATGCAGTCTGGATTCAAACACAGCTGATATATATTTTCAAACATGTGTGTTTGAACAAATGCTTACTATTAAAAAGTCTACTTTATACGATTTATTTGTCCATTTGGGTATCTCCTGCCAGTTCCTTCTTATTTGGTAGATATTCTAATAGATAATTAGCAATGTTTAATAGTTATTTTTGAAAATTCAAATTTGCTTACAGCAAGGATTTTATTCTGAATGATGGAAAACTGTATAAAATAGTTATCTTATTAAGTTCATCCTTCAGAAAGCAATAAGTTGCCACTCATTATTATGATTTCATAAAAGAATACATATTTACGTATCTATGTTAACATCTATTTACAGTATTTTTATTGAATTTTTGTTTATATCTTAAATTCCTTAATTTCTTTTTCAAAACTGGTATAAAAGATGAAGCACTGTGAACATTCAATAAACATCAATAGTTTTGATTTGTTATACCCCACGCAACGAAGTTGACGGTCCGTCAGTCCGTCCGTCCGTCAGTCCTGTTTCTTGTCATCGCAACTTCTCTCAAACCACACAACAGAATTTCATGAAACCTTTTTAGATAATAAGGACATACTATGTAGATGTGCATATAGACAGGAAATTACGATTCAATTTTTTTTCTAGTAGTTACGCCCCTTTGAACTTATTTACTTTAATGTACTACTGCAACAGTTTGTCATCGCAACTCCTCTGAAACTACACAACAGAATTTCATGAAACCTTTTAAGATGATAAGGACATACTATGTAGATGTGCATGTCGACAGGAAATTACGATTCAATTTTTATACGACCGCAAAAAATTTTTGCGGTCGTATATTGGTATGACGTTGGCGTCGTCGTCGTCGTCGTCCGGCGGCGTCGTCGTCGTCCGAAGACACATTGGTTTTCGCACTCTAACTTTAGTTTAAGTGAATGGATCTCTAGGAAATTTTACCATAAGGTTCAATACCACAAAAGGAAGGTTGGGATTGATTTTGGGGTTATGGTACCAACAGTTAAGGAATTAGGGGCCAAAAGGGCCAAAATAAGCATTTTGTAACTTCCAGACAATAACTTGTGTGTAAGTGTATGGATCTCTGACATTGTACCACAAGGTTCCATATCACAAAGGGAATGCTGGGATTGATTTTGGGGGTAATTGCCCCAAAATTGTAGGAATAAGGGGCCAAAAAGGGGCAAAAAATAAGCATTTTTCTAGTTTCAGGACAATTACTTGTGTGTAAGTGTATGGATCTTTCTGAAATTGTACTACAAGGTTCCATATCACAAAGGGAAAGCTGGAATTGAGTTTGGGGGTAAATGCCCTAAACGTTTAGGAATTAGGGGCCAAAAAGGGGCCAAAAATAAGCATTTTTCTAGTTTCCAGATAATAACTTGTGTTCAAGTGTATGGATCTCTCTGAAATTGTACTGCAAGGTACCATACCTCAAAGGGAAGGCTGGGATTGAGTTTGGGGGTGATGAATCATAAGGGGTTCAAAAATTGGGGGATTTTTTTCCTTTTTTTTCTTTAAAATTTTCCATTTTAAGTTGGTTATTTCTGATTTATATTTAAAAGCAAATAATAATGATATGGCAGGAGATACACACCAAACAGGATGTGTAAATTATTATATAATAAGTATTGTGCAATAGCAAGAAATTTTCAATTGCACAGTATTGCGCAATAGCAAGAAATCTTCAATTGCACAGTATTGCGCAATAGCAAGAAATATTTAATAGCACAATATTGCACAATAGCAAGAAATTGTTAATTGTACAGTATTGCGCAATAGCAAGAAATATTCAATTGCACAGTATTGCGCAATTGCAAGAAATAATCAATTGCACAGTATTGTGCAAAAGAAGATACTTTGTATAAATTGCTTATTTCTTGACCAATTTCAATGGGGTTTTATTCTTGAATTCTTGGGGTTCTTCAATATGCTGAATCTAACCGTGTATTAAGTTTTTGGATTTTGGGCCCCGTTTTTAAATTGGTCCACATTGAGGTCCAAAGGTTCCAAAATTAAACTTTGTTTGATTTCATCAAAATTGAATTATTGGGGTTCTTTGATATGCCGAATCTAACCGTGTATTTAGATTCTTAATTTTGGTCCCGTTTTCAAATTGGTCTACATTAAGGTCCAAAGGGTCCAAAATTAATCTTAGTTTGATTTTAACAAAATTGAATTCTTAGGGTTCTTTGATATGCTGAATCTAAACATGTATTTAGATTTTTGATTATGGGCCCCGTTTTGAAGTTGGTCCAAATCGGGGTCCAAAATTAAACTTTGTTTGATTCCAACAAAATTGAATATATGGGGTTCTTTGATATGCTGAATCTAAGCATGTATTTAGATTCTTAATTTTTGGTCCCGTTTTCAAATTGGTCTACATTAAGGTCCAAAGGGTCCAAAATTAAACTTAGTTTGATTTTAACAAAAATTGAATTCTTAGGGTTCTTTGATATGCTGAATCTAAACATGTATTTAGATTTTTGATTATGGGCCCAGTTTTCAAGTTGTCCAAATCGGGGTCCAAAATTAAACTTTGTTTGATTTCAACAAAAATTGAATATATGGGGTTCTTTGATATGCTGAATCTAAGCATGTATTTAGATTTTTGATTTTTGGGCCCCATTATCAACTTTGTCCACATTGAGGTCAAAAGGGTCCAAAATTAAACTTTGTTTGATTTCATCAAAAATTGAACTCTTGGGGTTCTTTGATATGCTGAATCTAACCATGTATTTAGATTTTGGATATTGGACCATAATAGGTGAATGTCCAATTAAAAATTTTTAAGTTCTTAGACCACATTCATTCTGTGTCAGAAACCTATGCTGTGTCAAATATTTAATCACAATCCAAATTCAGAGCTGTATCAAGCTTGAATGTTGTGTCCATACTTGCCCCAACTGTTCAGGGTTCGACCTCTGCGGTCGTATCAAGCTGCGCCCTGCGGAGCATTTTATTTTTCTAGGAGTTACACCCCTTTGAACTTATTTGCTTTAAGGTACTACTTCAACAGTTTGTCATTTCAACTCCTCTGAAACCACACAACAGAATTTCATGAAACTTTGTAGATAATAAGAACATACTACGTAGATGTGCATATCGACAGGAAATTACGATTCATTTTTTTTCTAGGAGTTACGCCCCTTTGAACTTATTTGCTTCAATGTACTTCTGCAACAGTTTGTCATCTCCACTCTTCTGAAACCACACAACAGAATTTCATGAAATTTTGTAGATAAGAAGGACATACTATGTAGATGTGCATATTGACAGGAAATTATTATTCAATATTTTTCTTATACAATTTTTTTTTGTTACACTTATTTAATTTCTCCAATGACAATGTGGGGACGTGGGGTATGTGAGCGTGCTCACTAAGGTTCTTTAATTTTAATGTATATTATACTCTCAATTTGATGCTGCATTGTTAGTTTTATAACTGTATTATACTTGTTGAGAGAGATGAGACTTAAATAAAATATTGAATTGAATTGATTCAAATTTCATATATACATATTTGTTATCTACAAGTTTGATCATATATACAAATTCATAGTTAAAAAGAGACACATTCATTAGCATAGGCGTATCAAACGGGGATAGCTAATCAGAGGCGGATCCATTTTTTCCGAAAGGAGGACAGGCCTGCTTCATTTTTCTAATCTGTATTTCAATAAATCGTTGTCAAATCCTATCCCAGCACCCCAACTCCATAGATCACAAGGTGTTTCGAACATCTATTTAGACCAATTAGAATTAATTAATTGACCATGGCCATGTCCATCATCAGGAGCCCAAGCCATTGCATAGTGACACTTATTATAAAAATACTGTAATTTTTATTAGTGGCTCGACACCTTGAGATCTGTTTGACTAATACTTTTCTATACTCTTTTTCTATTTAACCATGTTTATCAATTTAACAAATATAGTTTAGAATCTATTTTCATAATCTGCAACATGTTAATTACCCAGAGTTGCTGATGTTACTGTTTCTTTCAAGTTTGTATGCCTACGGAAAGCTAAAAGAGGTCTTTTATCAAAGAAAAGTTTTGCCTCTTCGTCATCCTTTAATTTATCCCAGTGTTTTAAGATATTGTTCTTTATGTGTGATTTCTGTCTTGAAAACACTGTAGAGAATATCAAAGAGGGACGAAAGATACCAGAGGGACAGTCAAACTCATAGATCGAAAACAAACTGACAACGCCATGGCCAAAAATAAAAAGACAAACAGACAAACAATAGTACAGATGACACAACATAGAAAACTAAAGACTACAACACGAACCCCACCAAAAACTGGGGTGATCTCAGGTGCTCCGGAAGGGTAAGCAGATCCTGCTCCACATGTGGCACCCGTCGTGTTGCTTATGTTATTACAAATCCGGAAAATAGTCCAATTCGGTAAGTCACATTCGTGAAAAGGGAAGGGTATTGTAGTTACGACATAAGGAACATATCCGATATCATCTGTGAAACGGTTATTCCATAACGGTCAACCAACTCGTGATGGCGTCCGTAAAATTTACGAAGGGATGATTTCAACTTCACCATTTGGAACTCTTTAATAGCTTCCTTGTGAGCAGCAATCCTCTATCAAGGAAATCATGATAGGAAACACAAGCCCGGAATATCGTATCAATTGGGAGATATATACTCCGTATGCAGGCGCTGCTGGAATGTTGCTACATAGAAATGGAAAGTTCACAATTGGGAAGCTGAAATCATCTCTTTGTCGTAAAGTTTTGTTTTCAACCGACCCTCATTTTCAATTTCTAGATGTAAGTCAAGATATGAGGCCGACTTAACTGTATCTGTAGTATCCTTTATCTCTAGTTCGATGGGATAGATTCGTTCAACATAGTCACCAAATTTTATATTATTTAGTGAGAGAACATCATCTATATAGCGGAACGTAGTGTTAAAGGATATTGCTAACTTCTTATCTTTCTTCCTAAGAAGTTCCTGTATGAAGTCAGCCTCATAATAATAAAGAAACAAGTCGGCAAGAAGAGGGGCACAATTGGTTCCCATTGGAATTCCGACAGTCTGTTGAAAACACGTCCTCCAAACGTAACAAATATGTTGTCAATCAAGAAATCAAGCATCTTGATAATGTCAGTTTCAGAGAATTTTTGTTTGAATCAGAGTGATTCTTTACAAAGTAGGATTTATCCCTCCCAAGACAAGATACTTGTATCTACGTTCGCCATTCTTTTAATGAAACAAAGTAATACCAACTCTTTCAATTTGTCTTTTAGTTTGGAATGGGAATACTTGTGTAAAGTGTAGAAAAGTCAAATGTTTTAATACTATTGCAAGATGAGAGAGTCTTAGATTGTATGTACTCTAAAAGATCTTTGGAATTTTTAGTATCCACATCTGATTCACGCCACCTCTAGATCAGGCAGTTTCACAATAACTTTGGAGCCCGGCTTTGATTGCTGATAAAATAGATGTCAAGGGAGGCGACTGTAATACAGATTTGGGTTTTACAATTAATGTGTCATTTCTTTGTTTTGCATTCACTTCCCGCATAACAGTTTTAATTTCAGTTTTTGGGTATCCCTTTTAATAATATCTGCCATGATAGAATATATCGTGCGAATTCTGCGACCCATTTGTTTATGTCTGCGACCTGTTTAACAACATTTTTAATTGCAAAATGTGTGTGTGTAACAATAATCCATAATTTGTCCATTCCATCCGTTGTCTGTCCATCTTGCTCTTAGACTAACAAAATATTTTAGCAAATGGCGGGAAATATGGATACACGTGGTTTGATTATACGTAGAAGAAGGTAAACATGCGTAGTAATACGCATCGACACGTAATTATGCCTAGAATAACGTAATGAAACCTAGTTATGCGTACCATGAAGCGTTATATACCGTACAAAAACCTAATGAAACGTGGCAGATCGTACTTAAACGTTATAACTCCTAGTGATTAGAAACAAAGACGTTTTAGTACGTATCAGGTACGTTTCTAATACGTATTTCTACGTTCCTTCTACCTTTTACTGCGCTTTTCTACGTTCCTACTACGTTATATTTTTAGTCACGTTTGTATTGTGCAAACCAATACAAACGGGACCGATCACGTATCAATCCACGCATACCTACGTATATAGCCGTCTTAAGTACGGATCGATACGATTCGAAACGTATATTGCCGTTTCGCTACGTTTTGAAAACGTAGCAAAACTGGATAGCCGAAACGCAACAGTGTGACTGGGGCTATAAGGATGTACTGGGGCTATAAGGAATCTGATGTTCAGTAGTTGTCGTTTGTTGATGTGGTTCATAAGTGTTTCTCGTTTCTCGTTTTTTATATAGATTAGACCGTTGGTTTTCCCGTTTGAATGGTTTTACACTAGTAATTTTTGGGGCCCTTTATAGCTTACTGTTCGGTGTGAGCCAAGGCTCCATGTTGAAGACCGTACTTTGAACTATAATGGTTTACTTTTATAAATTTTGACTTGGATGGAGAGTTGTCTCATTGGCACTCATACCACATCTTCTTATATCTACTTAGGTGAGGTTTAGGAATTTGTGTCAGATGTTCGGACTCATTGGTTTTTTTCCCTACAATACAGGATAAAATATTTTGCCCCATAACACCCATTTTTCTTTTTCTTATAAGACTTCAATAGCTCATAATAGGTCATTTACCAAAATTTTAGCAGATTGTAGATTTCTTTTCTTTCCATTTGAGACCCAAATAATACCAATGCAAATATAAGGTAAAAATCCGAGTCAGCCTTTTCCCGCCAGTTTTTTAAAACCAAATATCTCGAGAGGAGCTCCATAACCTATCAATATTTTTAGCTTATTTTGTTCCTTAACTAATGCTCTTCTTACTTGTGCCATCAATTTTAGTTAATAACCGCCAATTCCGAAAAAATGTGCTAAATACGGCTACGGCAATGTATACCTTGAGGTAGAAATGCCTTTAAGTTAGCGTTTTGAATATTTTTCAAGTTTTATAAACAGTGAATTAACATCAATGATGTTTCATGTTTTCACAAAAGTGCTGACTACTGCCTTGTGATAAAAAAAAAAAAAAAAAAAGAACTACAAACGAAACACCCACCAGCAGTGGCATCAAAAATATAATATATTATAAATAATATTCATAATAATAGGAAGTAATATCTGATATTGTCTGCATGAGTGAACCTAAAAGATTGATTTGCGATACCAAATTTAGACATCAAATTATACAATCGTCGAAATAAGTTTTATGCAAAAAGTTACTGACTGTTCCAATGTTGAAACATTCTAAAATTAGTTAAAAGACGACTTTTGTCTTATTGCTTTAAACGCACTTCAATACTGCAAATTATAAATACCCACAGGAGGTGACAAATACGGAAACAAAATATTTCTTTGTCGAGATTGTTACAACATTGCTGACGAAGCAACGTTTAAATCGGTTACGTCTCGTAAATGTGATAATTTGAGTTTGATAGCCTTATTGCCGATGATGTTTAAAAAAGACATTTCGCCGAATCGATGGTCTATGGGGTCTTGAATTGGGATATTTCTTCCCTTTTCCTGCATTGGTTTTGCCCATTATTCTTTATCATCCATATTTTAGCACCCCATTATTCTCTATTCTTTATTTTTTGTGCCATTTTTTTATTTTTCTTTATATTTTGTCGATTATTATCTATTCTGTAAACCCCGTTTAGCCCCTCGTCTATAGGACATTCTGCATGTCGATGACACTCTAATTATCTATTAAACAGATATAGATAGACTGTGTCTCTCTAATGCACTTTTGCAGTTTTTAAATGTTAAAGAAAATCGGTTAATCATTGAAATAAAATCAATTAAAAAGTTCCATGTAACTTACTTTAAGTCAGTTAGCCAGACATAATTTTTTTTCGCATTTGTTACTTTTTATGTCGTATTTGGATGCATTATTTATGGAATAAGCTTCGACGCTCGCGGATAAACGTTTTGAAAGTCACAAAAAATAGAATAAAAATAGAAAGCAAGATTACCAAAACGGCATACCTAGAACAATCAAAACTGTTTATGGTCGGACTAGCCCGAGGGAGTTATTCTATTTTAGCTAAAAAAAAAAAAAAAAAAAAAATTAATTTCAAGAACTAGAAAATTTCTATCAAAACCTCTGATTACATTATTTTAATACTGACACACTTTCTTCTGAGCGGGTGCAACTTCCAAGCAAGGACCGAAGCTCATAAACTCGACAATCAAAACGCAGGACTTTGGGAAAGTTCGGAGAACCGACGAACTTGTTTCGGAAGTTGGGGTGGATGGTACCTTCGGAAACAGATAGTCAATTATCGGTGGCACCGCCCCAATGGTAGTAGAAGACAAATATGATTTCCTTGCGCACAGCATGTGTTCTGACCTTCACACTCCCAGAATAAGTTAGCAGTTATCAATGTGTGTAACTAATATTTTGAACTCCCTTTTATTATCTTTAAACTTTCCATATAATTTTTCCAAACATAATTTATTCCTAAAGAGATCGTTTGGTTTACGCCAGTGTTTGCTGGCTTGCAAACACGTGTTGTTGAATATACAAATCTATCAGCCCATGCATTTTCTTTAGAGAACTAAGTGCAGTGGTTATAAAACCATTTACATTATGCATATGATGATGCACAGTTTTGTGTACTTTAATTTTAACAAAGATACAATTTGAAGGCATGTCAGATAGGTAGTAAAGAAAACCATTTCATCAAAATCGATCAAGGAAAACAATAAAATGAGATTGATAAATCGAAAATGTATAATAAAAAAATTAATAAAGTTGTCAAGTTGTCAAGTTGTAAAATTCCTTGAAACTGCAAATTTTCGCATTTGCTACTTTCATGTCGTGTTAGGTATCAAAATTAATAATTTCATAATTGAATAAGTTTCCATATTTTTGTTAAGCAAGAAATGCATTGTGTTGTGTTCGGGAAATCAGAGTTTTGAACTCTTTTTCATATAATTTTATTAAAGACGTTTATTAGTCGTGTTAACATTGCTATGAAATATTTGTTGATTAAGATTATGTCATGATACTTTTTGACAACAATGGTCATCAATGCATTCAAACTTGTCAACAAAAAAACAGTATATAGAGTGACTGATGTCCATAAAGGTTTAATTCAATCTGCTTTTCAATATATTTCATTGTATGTAAACAAATTGTTTATTTGCCCTTTTTTCTAGTTTTCATTGGCCAAAACATTTATGTTTTAAAAAGGTTTAATTTAGTATGCTTTCAATATCTTTCATTGTATGAAAACACATTGTTTATTTGCCCTTTTCTTTTTCTATTTTTCAGTGTCAAAAACATTTCTAGGGTCATATATTTTGAAAACGTTAATTTTACAAAAAGGGAAGCGTATAAAGAGAGAGAGACAAGTAGCACATAGGATATGTATGTAGCGGCAGGTTAACGCATGTTGACATGCTTACTGCTCTGTAAATGCGTTTTTGTGCATTGACTGTATATATGTTTGATGGAAAAATGAAATATGTAAATGTTCATGCTCATGTTTTCAGTGTCTGATATTGATATACGACAACTTCACGTTATGGACCCTTTGTCATCTGAAATTGGACTAGATCCGGTTGGAATATACAACATTGCAATAGACCACTTTCGAGTTCGTTGCATTTCCGTCAAAAACTTTAATTTTAGTGACCATCATTCGTGCGTTTAGGGGCATCGTCACTTCCTTCTCATATGGAGCGAGTGGTTGAAAAAGTATAATGCTATATTGCAGGAATTATTTTGCAAATTAAATTCTTATAATTGATAATCAACACTGCTGTCATTAGGGAATTCTGATTAAGTACCTACGAAACAAACATTATTTCTAGTTTACCCTGCATAATGACGATCACGAAGACGCTCGATGAACTTTAATAGTGCAGGGATACCGGCGGTCCCCTCTAAAATAAAGACAACAGTAGTATACCGCTGTTCAATAGTCATACATCGATTAAGCGAAAACAAATCCGGGTCACAAACTACATGACGCCATAAAGGCGCGCATAATTGACGAACATTTCCGGTGAAGGACATGATGAACTAGAATTACCAAACACGTAACAAGCAATCAAACAATCAACATGCACGTCAGAAGAATCTACGGTTTAAAATGGTGGGATTTAAGAATTTTTCAGGTTGAAAATCGTACGTCTTTTCAATATCTAAAGAATATGTGTAATAGTATTCTTTGTATACCGAAATTGAAAATAACGCCATTGTGTAGTGTACATGTTTGTCTTATGTGTTTCTGCTGTAAAGTCGTGAGGGCTGTGTTTCTTCGTTTTATGATGTAATTTTTGACGTGATGTAAATCCGTCTCTTTTTTAATTAAAGTGCCATGACATAAAACGTGTTTTGTTGCTCTCAAGTTATGATTTATTTAGCGGCACGAGGAGACATTTATATGTCCCCCATTTCCGTAATAAATAGTTGAAAATTATTCAATGGAAAGGACGTTGTAATACATCGTAGTAACAACAATTTGATGGCCGTTTTTTTGGAGGTATTTCCCAGAATACTTTTAATATCAAAATGTGACTAGCTGTGAACGACAAGTTCCTAATGACCAGCTTAACATTAAACATAGCCTTTGTATCATTAAGCATTTTTGTACTTTTATCTTCCCCATTATTTGACCTAAGGCCTTTGTTCTTTGAAATATTATTCGCAATTTACAATTAATCCAATAAAATCCACGCCGGATATTTTATGAACGGAAGTCATCGCCATAAAGATACGAAGCATAGAATGTCATTTTTACAGCAGGACTTTTGTTTTTCTGTTTGTTAGAGCATGCTTACCTAGAAAGTACTTTAAACGGAAATTTCCGTAAGGCAAATGAATTTAAAAACTACTATATTAGCTAGAATATAAAATATATAGAATGAAATGCACTCTGGACATTATACTCTCTTTATCATGTTTTAACGACGATTTACTCTTTCATCCTTACATTACTGTTCGATCTTTGTCCGATCGAGAGTATGTTATAATGGTTACAATGGGCAGTAGCTGTTTTAAGTTAATGTATGGTAATTAGGAAACACAATTACTTCTCCTCGTCGTCTTTAACTATTACCTATAGCATTTTACAAAGTTAATAAGGTTACAATACTTTAATCGCATTTCTTTTGGTAACGGATGTCATTAATCAGTTTTACTTGCCACTAATATCACATCCGGGTGTTGATGTTCTTTCTAAATGGAAACGAACGAATGATATGAAGAAGTAGAAAATGCTATGAATCCCACTGGTAATATTTAAAGTGGCTTAAATGAGCTGAACTGTAAAACCGTGTCAGATAATCTAATACAAAAACAATTTAAAAATAAGAAAAAAGAAGTTTTCATCTTTTCATTAGTCTTTAGTTTTTCTATGTTGTGATTTTTTGCTGCTGTTTGTCTTTTGTTCGTTTATTTTTTTCTGCCATGACATTGTCAACTCGTTTTCGACCTATGAGTTTGAAAATCTCCATGGTATCTCAAGCCTTTCGTTTTCTTAATACTTTGTGATCTCTGTACAACGTTTTGCTTAGCAAGTCCTTTAGTACTCAAGATTGAAAAAATACATCTAAAATACACTAATAAGTATGGTAAAATATGTTTAAATTCGTGCCATTTCTTATTTTCTACTTTCTACTTTTAATTCTTTCCATACATTCCAAAGATGCCTTTTTCGACCAAAAAAAAGGTGCAAATGTAGTTATCTTAAATAATAAAAAAGAAAATCCAAATGTTGATAAATTTCATGCTTTATTTAACTGAGACAATTATAATGTTATTTTCAAAGCTGCAAAATTTTGTAAAATCATACTTTCTTTAATAAGATGATTGAAGCTACTGTATATTCATACTTTTATTCAAATATGAATGTTTATATAATATGTCCGTCTTCCATATATTTGAAAATGCCTATCCTGTTATACATGTTAACTTCATTGAATCAACCTATTTTGTTATATTGTGTTAATTTATGTTCAATTGTATTTGTTCACATACCCTGGTTAAGGGTCTTGAGAAATAAACACTTGAAACTTGAAACTTGAAGAAATACCAGGGACATGCGCATTAATGTTTGCCTTATTTTTTAAAAAGAACATAGTGTTTCCAGTAATATTTATCTACTTCCGACTAAATGAAAAACAGAATTCCATAAAACAATTTACTGTAATGATTCATATCACCTATGATATGTTATTTCTACCTATAGAGGTGTTAATTACGTTTCATAATTTATCGAACGACCACAGCAGTGTCTTCAGAGGGTCTGCTATAAATTGTAGCATCAATCATCTCTAAAAACTCGTTTTCATTGCAACATAATGCTCCACCAACAAATATTACACATGTATATTCTTTATGATAACATGTTAATATGTTGTATATATATAAAACCAGCATTCTTCTGAACCAACGTTTAGCCGACATATTTTAGTGCTATTGTAACAGTCCACAGGAAGACATGTCACTTACACGGACACATTATACCGACTCTAAATCGACCAGTCTTTGCTCTTACTCCCAAATGCCGAATAACTGGCTGATAAGCATCATATACCAATTTATACTGCAATCAGTTAATTTACTATACAGATAAAGCTATACGTATAAACGTAAGCTTTATACGTCAATGACATCGACTGACCTATTAGCCACGCCTACTTACCGAAACTACTTTATTTCATCAAGGTCACGTCACTCTCATGGCAATTGTGTCAACAATCGTTAAACTGTCGATAAACTGTCAGTGTTAATAATAAAAATAATAATAGATTCGATAGTTTTGTTTTCTTGAACCAATTATATATTTGTTTTTAGAATTTTTGACATTTTCAATTGATTCTTGAAAAGCCAACATATTCCAATGCCATAAACCCTCCCCCCAAACTTCGTCTGCTAAAATTTCCAGAAAATGTCGGACGAAGTCGCAAATTTCAATCTCCTGTGGTCTTCATTAAATATGTTAGAAGATGAACAAGATGTAACTTCAAATATTGATGAAGATCTAGAAAATGTCCTCATCCAAATAGATATGCTGGCTGATCAAGGAAGTACTGAAATATGTCTTGAATACTCCCTTGATAGTGATACACACACCACTGACACTGCAAATACATGTACTGCAACTGTTCCAAACACAACACATGAAAACATGGAACTTGAAGATAAACAGTTTGACGAAGATTTTTTACATCTTGATGAAACTGGTGTACAAAACTTTCTTGATAAGCAACAAAACAAAAACACTGCAAAGAAATCATTTTATGACCTAGCATTGGTTACCAGGTTTCTTAGAAAGAAAAATGAAACTAGAGAAATACAAACAATACCAGTTGCTGAGCTTGACTCTCTTCTTTCCAACTTTGTGCTTACTGTACGAAAAAAAGATGGCCAAGAGTATGAACCGTCAACTATCCGTGGCTTCATAAGTAGTGTCGAGAGAAAACTCAGGCGTCACAAATATGGTCACTCTATCATGGGAGATGACAATGATGAGAGTTTCCACCTTACCAGAGAAACATAAAAGGCAAAGCAAAAACTATTAAAACAAAAAGGCAAGGGCAACAAACCTAAAAGGGCCCAGCCATTAACAGATGAGGAGATCAGCATGCTATTTGACAAGAATATTCTTGGTGACAATTCTCCAAAAGCCCTCCTCAACACAGTATGGATGAACAATTGTGTTCAATTTGGACCAAGAGGCGTCTCAGAACATTACTCACTTCGGTATGTTTTTATGAAATAATATTAAGTTCTGAGACAGGTATTGTTAAATGCAATAAAAAATTGATATCAGAGAATTTCAAAAAACTAACATAAAAAAAAGAACAATATTAAAGCGATATGACATACGTCATAAATCACACATCATTATCTCCTAGATCTCGTCGATACAGTTGTTTCATTGACAATCATATCACATCACATCGTTTCTTTTAAACAAACATAAAAAAATAGCTGAAATAATCACAGGAATAAATCACATTTTATTTTTATAAAATATTTAGAAACCACACGAATCATTTTTACTGCACATTTGCTCGAGTGTAATCAAATTTTCTAACTTCAGGTGAATAAACAATGTACATACATTGTACATAAAATGCATCTATATGTTGATTGATTGATGGTGTATAACACCACTTTCAGACCGCATAGTTATAATGTTTTGTGGCGAACAGTTATGAAGTCCATATTTAGTGTACAAACTGCATCTGGTTGTCGCTTTTGTTTCACTGAATAATACATGCATATAAATCCACTTGATGAATACACTTAATAGCGTCTCATTCTATACAATTCTCTATATTTGTGACACATCTTTCTTCTGTAATAAACTACTGCGAGTGAAATTTTGCATCATAGTATAAAAAGTTGTTGTCACAGCTTGGAGTTTTTAATTCTATAAATAATTCTAGCACAATACTTCATCACTCACAAATATGTATCAAATTCAGACATACTTGTAACTAGTCCTTAGTTAGTGAATGGTATTGTGTCCAAATTCTTGCAGCTAGCAGCTAGCAGATCAGAATCTCTGAAAATAAAATAAATACAAACATGAGACTAGCCACTTAATTAAGGTGATTAGAGTATAATGCATAAGAATAAATACACAACAAACATGAAATAAAGTCTACATTTAAATAAGACATTTGGTTTTCTCGTCCAAATATGACATTTTGGCCTTTTATAGATTTTTATACATTGTAGAAGGCTTTCATACATATAAATTGGTCTCTGGTTGATCGTTGTCTCATTGGCAATCTACCGCAAAGTAAGAACGGATTGTCTGATATCATGACATTGTTAACTGCGATTGACCAAGTCCACTGGTGTAACTCGTTCATAAATAAACTATTATTCTCAAATTGTGAAATATATGATAACGATGTTGTTTTTTTTAGTTGGGGAGATGTAACTTTAAACACGGCATCTGATGGCACAAAATACCTAGAATTGAATGCAAGGCAGACAAAAACTCGAACAGGGGCAAATGTCGCAGACGTTAGAGAAGTGTCGCCTAAAATATATGAAACAAAAGGGGATCATGATCCAATTAAGTACTATGAAGTATATAAATCAAAGAGACCACAAAATTTCAGTGATGCAGAGGACCCATTTTACTTGGCGCCACGCACAATTTCATTGGCCGACACACGTTCCCAAATATGGTTTCTTCGCCAGAAAATAGGAGAGAGAAAAATGGGTTCAATAGTTAAAACCATGAAGATTGAAGGAGGGTTAGATGAAAACAAGCGTTTAACAAACCACAGTGCCCGAATATCTTGTTCAGAAACTAAGATCAAATGAAATTCCTGACACGGACATATGCAAATTTCGGGTCACAAAAATGTTAATTCCATAAACAGTTACATTTCAATTTCAGAAAACAAACAGAGAAAAATTTCAAATTTGTTAAGTAATACAAGCAGCGAGGAAACTTGTCACATTTTCACCGGGCCAAACTTACCGTGCACAACAGCTTCAACAGTCCTCTCATCTTTGTCTCAGCTTGTCAACCAACAAAACAACCTTGATATGATGGCACCTTCCATTAGCTCGCAAACCAACATGTCCAGCCGTATCAATTCCATGTTTTATGGCGCTACTCTCCACATCAAATCCCTCAATGTTTACATGGACAAACCGCCTCAACAGTAATGGCCGCGCGCCAAATTCCGTTAGATCACAACGTGTAATAACATTTGTCAAACTTTTATAAATCCAAACTCTTTATGTCTTCAAATTGTTGATTTACATACCATATTTATTAAATGTCACTCTGTTATTAATCTAGTTTATTTTCTCATTCTATTTCCTAAAAATATCAATGTCTTATCGCCTGGACTTTATGAATTACTACGCTATAAAGGGAAATACCCAACAATGGTAACCCAAGAGGGAAATTCTGAACACTTTTTTTTTTCTTTTTAACAATAAATTTGTTACGTATTTTATTTTTGATATTTTTTATCGATTTCAGTATAAAGACAATATACGTATAGTGTCTTGAAATATGAAATTTATTTGTATTCGGCAGGAAACAGGGGAAAATGCTCGGTAGAACCTCGCATTTCCCCCAGTTTTTAGCCTCATCAAATAAATTTCATATTTCAAGACACTATACGTATATTGTCTAATTATATGTCTTTGGTTTTGTCAGATTTAGTCTTTTCATGACATAACATATGGATTTATTGGAATAGATTTTATAGTATACCTTTCATAAAACAGGGCATCTGCCAATGAACCAACTCAGAAAGTCAATATAATTTTTACTACATGTATATCGTAGATAGGATATTTTATTCCTCGTTTCAAAAATCTAATGCATTCTGGTAAATATTTTCAAAAGCATACACCAAAAACGTTGTAATTGGTCGTCAAGCAACCAAATACATAAAATGTTTTTGTTGTTTTGTTTAAACAATGAGACAATAATAACTCTGAAATGATGCTAATTTAGGAGTATTTAAACAAATATTGTTATATCTTTTAATACTAAACCAATGAATAACATAAATAGAGTCTATCTTTATAAATATGCAAGGTTGAAACTCCCTCAGGCAAACTTTAAAATGGTTTTGATACACCTAAACGTTATGTGGATTAAAAAAACCATTGTTATTGGGAATTATCCAATGACGGTTATTCCGGAACTTATATATATATATATATATATATATATATATATATATATATATAAGTTAATTGCAGATCAACACGTTTATATTTAGATATTTTAAAAAGTGCTATCGACCAATGAAATCGTTAGATTTCTTCCTTCTTATTTATGAAGAATTTTACTTGAATATCTCGATCTAAGAAATGACCATCTTCTGATTGAGATATAATATGAGGGTCTGGACTTGGTGGGGGTAGGGCGGTGGGCGTCCATCAATTCTGTATTCTTTAATTTTAAGCAATTTTTCTCTATTCTTTTTTTTAATATAGCCCAATATTCTCTATTTTTGATATATAAGCACCCCAGTATTATCTACTCTTTATTTTATTTGGCCCATTTTCTGTAGTAATGGCCAATTATTCTCTTTTCTATAAACCCCACTCAGACACTCTTACATGTGTACAAATATCGGTCTATTGGAGAAAAAACGTATCCTGTGTCATTGTGAAGGAGATGTAGAATTAAACACACAGAATGTCGCATAGATTTCATTGAGTTAGCCTAAGGTTTAAAGCTAATCACAGTAAAAATATTCATGCTTCCAATAATGCGTGGTTTTCTATGTTTATTTGAATTTTTCATATTTCATATCATTTATTTGTCGTTTGACTGACATGGCGAAAATGATTGCACCTGCACAAAATCATGATCTATATTCCGGCGTATTTCCTTACCTGTAAATAGTTTAAGTATCACTTTAGGCATTTACTCCTTACCTGTAAATAGTTTAAGTATCACTTTAGGCATTTACTTAATAACAGAACCACGGACCTCGGGGACCGAGAGGTCTCAGTAGTTCATCTACAGTGACCACTAGCCTGTCATCACTGTCAACTCCGATCCTTATTGACCAGGATAGCCAGTTTTCCTGCCGCAGGTCGATGGTTCTTTCCACGTATTTCGGCTTTCTCCACCAGTAAAAAAAAAATAAATAAAAATGGCCGCCATGAAATAGCCAGTGGTGTTGAAAGAGACTTTAAACACCAACAATCTATCAATCGATCATAACAAAACCGCCATCCTTTAGCCAAATGTATTTAGACATATCATATTTAGTAATCAGTTGGAATGTGGGTTTCATGCAATGTATTCATTCTTGTTTATTAATTTACCTATGGTTATTTACGTTTATCAACGTATTTATATTTTACCACAAGCATTTAGATAATGAATAATTCTGATAAAACGCTCTTGTATTTTCAGTTTGTTCTAAATTTGTGCTCTAACACCACTATCCTAGGTTAGGGGTTATGTTTAATCCCGCCATTCATGATATGAGTACAACAGAGCCACGTGACAAAGAACACGTGGTTCTGGGATAATCTTGCAACATAACCTTTGATATGATAAAAGTATTAAACCTCTTACACCATCAAAAACCAAATGGGAAAAGCCAAATATTGTATAAGAAGGGAGTTGAAACCCTAGTTAAAGCAAAATAAGATGATTTAATGAGCTAGCAATACCTACAAATGTATAATTATAATCGTGTAAGCATCACACATTAATGACTTGGAATGAAATTTATACCGGAAAAGAGTTTTTCCCGTACGGCGTCATCTTGAAAAAAAAAAAAAACTGTTGTTTTCTGTTTGTTTTTGTTTGTTTGTTTGTTATTTCTTTCTTTTATATTTATCGTTCTTCCCATTTATTTTAATTATATTTCTGGTCGTCATTACTTTTTATAAGTAAAACATACTTATCTTGTTGTGCCCTGAATCCTATCGACCTTATAAAAACTCGGTGACACATGCTGTTTCTTAAAGTTATAAAGGAAACTAGCAAATTATTGAATGATGAAGCTAACAAAAAATTTACCAATCCTAAGGAAATATTCATCATCACTATAGAAAGGGAAATTACCTAAAACCCCAGAAGCGCTTCAGAACATAGAATCTGAAAATAAACCTATTGTACTTGTTTGGTTTGCACCTGTGAACTGACCTTCAAAGAAGGAAAATTTACCAGAATACATCCATATCCGTATCAACGAGTCGAAGGTAGAGAGATCTCAAACAGAAATTTTCAGAGCAAATAGTAGAGCAAACTTATATTTTATTGAATGCCCACATTAAAATGGAATAAATTTTAAGGTAAATCATCATCAGCTGGAATTGAAAAATTAGATAAATAACGATACAGAATTAGAATACATGTATATTATTAATTATAACAACAAAGAACTGAAAATACTAAATACAGAAAGCTCCGTCATATTTCAAAAGTCCGTCAAGACCAGATCATTTCCTGAAAGAATTGACGTATGAGCAGAACTAAAAACAAAGTAAATTACAACTTCCTATTCTACGGAATTCATCAAAACAGAACTTTAGGCAGATGGGTTTACAGTTTTGCAAATTTTGCAAGACAAATGCGCACCTAAATGGAAATACGGGAAGCCCTGTTCACTAATACAATTTGCTATTTCTCTTGTGTGAATAAGGAAAGTCCTGTTCACAAAATCAATTTTCTGCCTCTCTTGTTACAACAGAACACTTTACCCATTTCAACAATACACATATAATACCAATATGACACTGTCTCACCAACAACATCAACAACAATGGAACATACTGTTTGGTGTCATACCTACTGACCAGGGTATATCAAATAAAAACAGACTTTCTTAGCGGAAATACCTACTGAATGTAGAAAAATCGCTCAAACGAAAGCTCCTAGCTGCAAAAATAATTAAAATTGGTTATATATCTTCAACTGTTTCGGCTCTTATACATCCTTGGTTTTCAAATATTTGGCATTGAGCGTTCCTGATGAAGGTAAATCCAGAAAAGTGCTTCGGACGCATGCAAATTTATAACATGTTATTTTCATATTTTATACAAGTACAGAAGAGGTGGCCTAGTTATTAAATCGTACACAACTAGATATGAGCTATTGAAAATTGCAGCCATTCAATATAACAACACCTATTCAACCGAACAAGGGTATGTACGGAAAAATAACTCCACTGATAGTACAACAACAAATACCGTTCAGGTCACAATAAGGGTAAATGCCCAATACACAATCAATATATACCATTTTAATTCTACCATGCTCGTCAATGAAAAAAAAAACAAAACAAAAAAAAAAAAAAAAACAAACATCAATAAATCTATTAAGGAAGACCTTAGCAACGTTCACAACCTGTTCCAAGATGCTCTTAAACATATGAAGATGTAGATATTAAATCTTGTTGTTTTCATTTGTTTAAATGATTTACTAATCACTGATTAAACTTAAGAAAAAAAGTAAAATAACAAAAATACCGAACTCCAAGGAAAATTCAAATCGGAAAGTCCCTTATCAAATGGCAAAATCAAAAGCTCAACCACACCAAACGAATGGAAAACAACTGTGATATTCCTGACTTCGTACAGGCATTCCCTTATGTAGAAAACTGCTTTCTCATTCTGTAGTGAATAACGGGAGCCCTGTACACAATGAGAATACGGGGAATGAAATGTAATAAAGGACTACCCAAAGACATTACATGCACCTGAATTTAATGCAAAATTGCATGTGAAACAAAATTTCACTATGTGACTTTGTTTCTCACTGGATTCCTTTTAAATGTGAAAAGCTTACCAATGATAGAATCCAGATTTCAGAAAGTGATCACACAACTGTGCGTCACTGTAAAATATGTAAGAACAACCAAAATAAGGACATAGTAACCAATGCAATACAGTATGATGCTGAGGACCTTGCAGTTGACCTTCGAGAAAACGAAACCTAACTAGACATAAATAATAGAGGAGATGATATGGATGCCTGTGAAACTTCAAAAAATGTTAATGACAAAACAGTTTTACAATATGAGGATAGTGTTCCTTTGTGTTATGGTTGTATTAGTATAAGAGACAACATGAAGAGGAAACAGCCCTTAAAACTACTGTAACAAACAAAAATGTAGAACAAACAGCTGTAAAAATTATAGACTCATACAATACAAATGTAGAATACGAACTAATACCTGTAGGAGTGAATACATTTCCAGTAAATGACGTATTGCAAAAGCTCAACAAAGAGGTACATAAAATATCTCAGAAAGAAAATAATCCTGGAACAGTTGAGCATCGACACAAAGAGATAAAACTAAGAAACTGGGAAACGGAACTAAAAATTGAAGAGAACGCCATAAAAGACAACATGAAAGATATTTGAGTCTTGAAATATATATAAAGAAGTTACAAAACGAAACAAATGAATATGAAATTACTATATGAACATTAAAACGCAAAGTGGTAGATCTCACAGAAAGACAAAAAAAAACAGAAATTTAGGAGCGTATGCAGAACAGAAACTAAGATTTAAAAATAAGATCATGATAACAAGAACTAAAGAGAGCAAAACTCTTTCGCATGCTGATGTACAAGCAGAAATGCTTACTGAAATGATATCTCCAAGATTTACATTTTGAAAAAAGAAATACTTACTGGCGAAGAAAACATTTTACAGGGTTTTAAGACACGTTTTTGCGAATATACCAACGCATGACAGTACCTATATGGTAAAATATATAGATATTCAAGTTCCTTCTAAAAAAGGAATTATATGATGTTATGCTTAACGTAAAGAAAGGAAAATCAGCAGATCAATTTGATTTGACGATTGAACACTTTATTTATGGCGGAGATTAAGTCTTGGACTGTACACACAAAATCTTTCTAACAATATTTAATTCAGGAATGGTACCATATATGATCAAGGAAGGTCTACTACCTCCAGTGTACAGAAACAAAGGTTCTGTCATAGACATTAAAAACCTACAGAGGGATAACCGTTCGACTTGCACATGGAAAAATGATCGAAACAATTCTCAAAAACAGAATTACATTGAAGACCGATGCGCACCAATGCAACCTACAACGATGATTTTATACTTAAAACTCCAGTAAACGCTGGTTTTATTATTGAGGAGACAAGGAGAGAATCGTTACATTAAGGACTACTCTTTGTACATCAAGGGACATTCTAAGTGCAGATCTCTATAAAGATTATATAGACCCACTCTTACATAACCTCATACGTAGTGGGTAAGGCATGGACATAGGACTTAGCTATCAACTGTATCAATCCTGAAGTAGCTCAATTCTCCTCTATATGGAATATGAATTCAGCTGTCAAGAACATTATAAACTCCAGCCACAAAATAGTAGTTATTGAAATGAAAGATCGTAAGACTAAACATACCAACTATAGCATTGAATTACAACTCAATGACTCAATACTACCAAATGTAGATAACGCAGTACCTTTAGGAAAACGTAGATCAAAACCAGGTAAGGAAACAATCGAAATTACGGTAAATAATAACATCACAAAAGCAAGAACAAAAGCTTACAGCCTAATGGCCACCAGAGACCAAATGACAAAGAAGGTTAGCAACTATAGGTCACCATACGGCCTTCAACAACGAACAAGACCATACCGCAAGCTTTAAAAGGCCCCGAAATTACAAATGTAAAACAATTTAAACGAGAAAACTAACCGCATGATATATGTAAAAAAAAAAAAAAAAAAAGAAACGAAAAACAAATATGATATACATCAACATCCAACAACGTCTGAATTACAGGCTCCTGACTTGGGACAGGCATATATAGAATGTGGCAGAGTTAAACATGTTTACAAGGACGCCAATCCTCCCCTAGCCTTGGACAGTGGTGTAAGAGGACAACATAAGAACAAACTATAAAAATCAGTTGAAAAGGGCTTAATCATCATATCGATACAAAGCACAAAAACAACTAACAAAAACACAAAGTACAGATCTGAGAGTACTCAAAGTTACTGCAAGCTAGTGTCAAGCCAATACAAACTAATACAAATCATGTATCTAAGACTAATATATCAATTAGTTACACATGCATAACAAAGTCACGTGAAATACGATATCTGTCGTCTATTATAGACAAGAAAGTAACGTGAAATACAACATTTACCAATATTTTATTAAAAAAGAAATAACGTGAAACACGATACAGTCAGGATTCTACTTCGTCAAAATTATCTCCCCATTACGCTACCTATTTTTTTAATCGTGAAAATGGAAGCCGTTGTAGGGATGACGCGTTGTCAATTTAGCTATTGAAAACCGATAGATTTATCAACATACCTTCATTACGAGTCTTACATGACAGTTGTATTTGAAAAGACAAATGTATCTACTAGCTATTAAGCATCATTTAATGTACTTAAAGGCCTTTTGTCAACTTTAAACAATTTTCTGATCGGTTTTCAGGGGGAATTTTCGAAAGTTGAAAAAATACAAAAAAATTGTAATTAAATATTTTGTGGAAGGGCGGACTTAATATTTTCAGAGGTTGAAGACTTATTACCCTAGCTAGATACCACACACAAAAGTTTTTTTTTTGAAGCTATGCATTTTTAAGATCCACTTGTAAATATAAAAATAAGGAGATGTGATATTATTGCCAATGAGACAACTATCCACCAAAGTTCAAATAAAGTGGATGTAAGAAACTATAGGCAACCGTACGGCCTTCAACAATGAGAAAAGGACATACCGTATAGTCGGCTATAAAAGGCCCCGACATGAAAAATATGAAACACTTTATTTGAGAAAACTAACGACCTAATTTATAACAAAACAATTACCGAAAAACAAATAAAACAGTCTGTCGTCATGTACTTTTTAGTAAAAATTGTTATTCAAGCACACCTACTCTGTTATCATGACTCATTAGAAAGGTATTTCACTTGATCCATATATTTCATTTTTTAGTACTGTGAATATAAAATAATAGAATCTGAAGCGAGATGATGTAACAAATATGTTTGCTTCATACGTTTTCAAGAGAAAACAGTCACCTCAAGCACGCCTGAACATAAAAAAGGTGTACACGACTTTCTCTTTTCGATGTGATTATTGCCCATTTTCAGGATTTTCACCAAAATTGTCGCCGGGGCAGAGATGAAAATTGATGCTTTAAAAAATCATTCTTTTATCTTTCTGTGGAATTTTTTCTGTAGAATTTATGCTTATGCACAAAAAGATCCACATGTATTTGAACCTACCACAATCGACTGTTTTGTGAAATTTTGTCTTTAATTCAAAAGTTTACAAATATCTCAATGTACCATACTATAATTCAAGTAAAAACACGTATATATGATGTAAAAAATCCTAAATTATGCACCAGCATATAACGTTTAAGCCCATAGAAATAGATGTAAACCATTCAAATATACAAACTTGGTCTTTTTTACCTTTTCTAATAAAGAGTTCCCTTTCTTTTGTTTAATTTCAATTGGAAATCAGCCTGCGATATCGAGAAGTCTATTATGAACAACAGAGTCACGTGAAATACAAAATAGGTTAATTGATTAGAAACAACAAATTCACTGGAAATACAACATTCATCACTTTATTAAAGACATACTATAATATTAAGGATTATGTACCGTTTTGTTCTTTCAATGCTTAATATATCGAGGTTTTATAAAATCCACAGCCTTTTCCCTTGTACTCTTGTATTTTACATTTGGGTACTTAATATATAGGGGATTACTGCATGCAGTGCTAGCAATGATTTCCCTAAAACATGTTTTTGAATAAAGATTTTAGCTAAAAAAAAGTACAAGTATCGACCTATTTAAGCACACCTTCTAGGGTGCGCTCGACTTTAGTGACTCAGCATGAATATTTTTTGAATTGTTAAGGTTGTTTAGGATTTTTGTAAATAATAAATGCTAGCACAACATGGACAATTCAGTGAGTAATGTATGTTTATAATTCTGTAACAAAAATCTCTGTAATAAAATCTGTAGATTTTATTGTAAAACTCTTGGCTTGATTTGCCGCAAAATACCCCTTTTTCTATCAACTACAATGCCACAATAAATAGTATTGTTGTGAACGACGTTTTCCTTTGGTAGATATAAACAAAATGGCACGTCTTTTGTATTCAACATTTTTGCTGCTTTGATATTATTGCACCTTGAAATTTTCGTAATACACAGGCCTACAGAAGGGTTCTTAAACCTTAAGTTATTGTCAGAAAAAACAATCTCATTTTTTCCGTATGCTTAGAAACCAGCGAATAGCAAGTATAACACCATTAATCCCAAAATATGATGACCTGTATTGTATTTTATATATTGACCTATATTGTATTTCACGTGACTTTGTTGTTTATAATAGGTTGACAGACATCGTTTTTCACGTGACTTTGTTGTACATATATCATTTTATTGATAGGTGTTGTATTTCATATAGATTGACCTACATTATACATTGTTTTCAATACAACAAGTAAGTTTTTTTCTTACATTGACATAATATTATTTTTATACTGCATCTAAAAATGACTACAATTGTAGTGATTGAAATGTTTACACAAAAATAGAACTTATTTGCCATCCCTAAACGAGCCCCAGGTTGCAAAGAAAAATTACGTGACATGAAATCGACATTGCACCAAATATCACTTTGTTACTATATTAGGTGAAAAAGAAAACAGGAAGTTTTCTATAAGCTAACAGCAGCTAAAAACAAGGTTACACGAAATACATTATCTATCGATATATTATTTACAACAAAGTCACTTGAAATACAAATATATCGGTAATATTTGATAGACATCAATTCACGTGAAGCCCAACGTCTGTAAATCTATTAAACAACAGTCATGTGAATCACAAAATCACTAAATTTATTATAGAAAAACAGAAACTCGATCAATATTACTGATGAAAACGAATACTGAAAAGTACAACAACAATTGATTGATAACCAATTAATGCTTTAATTATTTTAAACGCGAAGTGTATTCAAATTTTCCTATCCCAGTTAGACCGAAGCAGCACTTAATCATATACAATTTCACCTTTACTTTCGGAAGACCTCGAATCACCATCCACAGACTATGTGTCTGTTGACTGTAATTGTGAAAATTATGAAGACATGCCCCATATTCAATTATATAATTGTTTTAACAAATATTGACCTCAATATGTTTGAAGTGTCACAACAGTACGGAAATATGTGCAACATTCAGTAATATTTAATGAATTAGTATTTTTTATACGAATTTATTGAACCATAAAATTAATTTTGACTCTTCAAATTGAATAATCCGCGAAGCGTGATTTTACGTAAATGATTTTGGTGAAAACGTTTGATGTTCAATTGGTTTCAAAATAAATAATTGCATTCATTAAATAAATTTCTATCAAAAATAAGGCTCAAAGAACTTTTATATTATTTATATTAACAATAAGAACGTACACACATGTTGGCGTATGAATATACAACGTCAGAGTGGGCATGCGCCATAAAATTGACAACATTGATAATAAAAGTAATACTTTTAACCAATCAGAAGACAGTAGATACACCAAATTTATTTATTAGACAATTGTGTGAATATCAAAAATCAAACACATGTCAGATGCGTTTGCTTTTGATATGTGCCTTCTCATATACTAGTTCCCCAAGGGTGACTGGGGAATAGAAGTATGGTCACCATTGGTCTTCCTCCGACCGGCGGTAAAACCCTCGTCAAAGTGGGGCGTCCGTTTGACTGTGGGGATGTACAAATTTGCAGCCACGTCCGGTCAGAATGGGGACGCTAAATCCGATGCCTCGTGTAAAGAGAGTGCCACGCTCTTTGCACGTTAAGAACCCTTGCAACAACTCATTGAGGGGTCCGTAGGTGACCTGCTGCAAGGCTAAATTTCTGTCCCTATCCAATATACCCTCATTTCCCGTGGCAGTCTAAATTTCTCCGACCTCAATCCCAGACGCCTCTATTACAGAACCTACCTATTGTATTTATTGTTAATTTGTTCTCGTCCTGAATATGCATGAAATATTTGCCACTGGACGTTAAGCAACCAACAATCAATCAATCATATACTAGTAGTGTTTTCGACCTACCGAGACCTCATTGGCGATCACGTAATCACTTATTATACGGGTTCTTTAATTAACATCGAAGGTAATAGACATATTTCAATGACATAATGGTCTTAACTGTATGACTATATTTATATATTTGTCTATGTACGATTTGTTATTCAGCTGTTCGATATTGAAATGGAAGAGGGTTGAGATCTAAAAAACTAATTTAACATCGGCACATGTTCATGTTCATATCCAAGAGTAGAAACCTTGTCAATAGTTATCTTTTGTTTTATCTAAATAGTTTTGAGTCATCTATTGAATTGATTGATGGAAGATCTATGTTAGATTAAAGCACATCTATTTAAAACTCGGAGTTATTTAGAACATATTGTATAAACACTTATCTATTATTGTAGACGATCCTTTGGTATCGTTTGTTTGACTACTTTTGATATATACGCCACATCTCATTTTATTCAAAGACTTAAATTCGAAGGATTAAATCTCACTCGACTCGAAATTTTGTCGAAGTTCAAATTTAGCAAGTGATACTTTTAATAATAAATTGGTAATCTTCTAAAAAATGTCAATATTTTACAGCATTGCCTGCTAAGATTGCAGATTGTATGACTGCAAAGCATTATGGTTGTTGGAGAAAACATGAACATTTTATTTTTTGACATCATTGCCTGCTAAGATTGCAGATTGTATGACAGCAAAGCATTATGGTTGTGTGGAGTAAACATCAGAATTTTATTTTTTGACAACATACCCTGCTAAGATTGCTGACTGTATGACAGCAAAGCATAATGGTTGTTTGAGAATATATGCACAATTTATTTTTGACAGCATTCCATGCTAAGATTGTAGATTTTTGACAGCAAAGCATTATGGTTGTACGAGAAAACATGCACATTTTATTTTTTGACAGCATTGCCTGCTAAGATTGTAGATTGTATGACAGCAATACATTATGGTTGTTGGAGAATACATGAACATTTTATTTTTTGGCAGCATTGCCTGCTAAGATTGTAGATTGTATGACAGCAAAGCATTATGGTTGTACGAGAAAACATGCACATTTTGTCTTAAGACAATATTACCTGGTAAGATTGCAGATTATTTGACAGCAATGCATTATGGTTGTTGGAGAATACATGCACATTTTATTCTTTGACAGCATTGCCTGCTAAGATTGCAGATTGTATGACAGCAAAGCACTATGGTTGTACGAGAAAACATGCACATTTTATTCTTTGACAGCATTGCCTGCTAAGATTGCAGATTGTATGACAGCAAAGCATTATGGTTGTATGGGTAAAGACACAATTTTATTTTTGACAGCATTACCTGCTAAGATGGTAAATTGTTTGAAAGCAATGCATTATGGTTGTACGAGAAAACAACAACGGTATAATTTATGTCATATTTTGCGAAAAGTTAGTTCACTTCAATCTATTTCCATAATAGATTACCAAGGGTGTCAGCGACATTGTCATCCGCCAAAACAAGCAACATTGTCTCCAATACCAATACCCACCACCCCAAACAAAAAGTGACATTGTCTCTAATACACCTTCCTTCAACAGAACAAAAATTAATAGATAGGATAACAAACAAACGGACAATTACAGCAATTGTGTATTTAACATATAGATTCACACAGTTTGTACAAGCTTGTAATATAATCATGTTTTGAGATGTTCACATTTGATCAATTATTATTCATGAGATTTTTTATTTATGATGTATGAGATTGTTCGTGTCAGAGGTTTCTCTTCACCTTGGTCTCAATAATAAACTCGATGGCGGATGCCTTCAGTTGAAGAAGATGATTAAATCCATACAACTTTAGTTCTCATAGTTTAATAATTTTGTTCTTTATCCGTATTTAGGTGACCGAATAATCTTACCAATTGGCAATCAATCTTCTAAATCAGTCTACAAATGTATTGGTTTATGACAGTGATTAGAGTTAAGACTATTAGTTTTAGTTTGTTTAACTCAATTAAGGGCTTCCTGTGCTAATTGAACAGTTGTAATAAAAATTACAGAAAAAAAGTAATTTAGTTGGCGATTAGAAAGGGATGGCATGATTTCTGTGACGAGTTTAAAATTTTTTTTGAAAGATCATGGGATATATATGATCCAAGATAAGCCTTATTACATTTTACCTTTGATCACCTGTATTCAAGGGTTAGAATACTTTATATTGTAGGACATGATCAGGTGCGGTAAGGGTCCTAGTTTGCTCTCTAAATCAACACCATTATTTTAAGATTAAAAGTGTTTCAAATGGATTGAAAAAACACACATAAGAAAGTGGAATAAAACAACTTAGAAACCTTTTTAAAAAGCGGTGACATTTTATCCTCAAAAGGTAAATGATTTTATGATAATCCTCCTAAATTTTAGTCACATTTAGGCCTAATCAATGCATAGTGAAATTTTGACAAACAAAATATCAAAGTCAGGTAAGTTATTTGTAATAACAACAATCTATCTGACGACTCATGCTATCAAATTTTAGGTCCTTAAAGCAAACAATACTAATTTTGAGACAAAATAAGTGTTCATGGCCGTACAATCATAATCTAAAATTTAAGCTAAAATAAGGGGATATATTGAACCTACTCCTTTATCTCAGTAGAACAATTGCCAAATAATTACAAACCGCCTTGTTGGTCTCCTAGTAGGGTGCTCGCTTAGAGTGCGGAAGGTTGTGGGTTCAATCCCTGTCCAGGAAAATCAAAAGACTTCAACATTGGCATATCCAGCATATCCGCTAAACATGCGGCATTTAGGAGTTAAAGCAAAGACTCGGAGTCAAAATAATGTTTCAGGGTAGGATGGATATTTTCCTGAGGACCATTTTTAAATGAACTAATAAATATCTCGCTCGGCGTTTTGGTCTAGGGCAAAGCATGCTAATATGACGTAAACATGTTCTCGTCTCTATATGGATATGGTGTTTGTCACGCTGGACGCCAAAGCCAACCCATCGTCATCATCATCATCTTCAGCAATTAATTACAGATAAGACAATACAAATTATATTGTTATATTATTAGTTTTATTATCATTTATCGCAATAATCTGAGCTCCAATATGGACAGTATCCCAATTAAAATATTCACCCCTCTGTTTAACTGACTGACGCAGATTCATGCCCAACTAATGATATAATGTAACGACATCTAAAACAAATACTTTGACGCGAAGAATACGATTGGAATCAAACGGAAAATAAAACCGAAATATTGAACTTTTTATTGTAGTTTTGAAAGCTGTGGGAAAAAAATAGAAACCTGATGCATGTGAAAGTTTGGCTAGTATATATGTGCTATTTTCCCAAATATGAAAAAAAAAAACCCATAAAATACCATACGGCAATTCTGATCAGTTTGTTTGAACCTTCACAAGTAGCAGCTGGTCGCCAACTAAGTAATTAATTCCATTTATAACTGAGTGTAAGATATATGTAAAGTAACAATAAATTATCAGAAAAAAGTCTATAAAAAATTCCCCCGAGATGGCGTTAATCAAGATTCTTTCAAAACTGCCTGTAGAAATTTGATTAATCCTTAAAAAGATATCATTAGCTATACACAACACATATGAAAACATGTTGTGTTAAAACCAAATCCCTTCGATTTTCCGGATGTAGAATTATAAGTAATTCAAACTCAAGGCTAATTTACATAAGACTTTGAGTAAAATTCACTATAGACATATTATTTTAGTTTTTCTAATAGTTTCCGATTCGTGTTACATGTTTTGATATCGCATACAATATAGAATTAATCATATTCCCAATATAAAATTTCTATCAGCAGTATACATTTATATACAGGAAAGTATTTGGTAATAATTAGTGGTTCTTTTAGAGTCATTTAGGTTTGTTTTTGTCAACGGATCAGCTGTATAGATTTATATACAGAAAAGTACTCGATAGTAATTAGTGGTTGTTTATGATTCATTAAAGCGCATTTTCTTTACATGTTTTGTCAACGAAACAATACAAAAGTATTAACAAAAATACGTAACTAAAAGGTATATTCAAAAAAGGTACGTCTATAAAATCTGACAAAATAACATTAGACTCTATCAACCAATGGAACGAATGAAAAACAACCGTCATATACCTGACTTGGTATAGGCATTTTCCGAAGGAAATGCTGGATTAAACCTGGTTCTATAGCTAGCTAAATCTCCCACTTGTATGACAGTTGTCTTTAGATCTGTTATATTGACAAAGTAAAAAAATACAAGTCACGTAAAGATTTGATGCGACGCATGTACATTAGAAAGATATTCTGCACAATCAATTTATCAAAAAAATAAAATAAGAAGGAAACAATAAATTGACAGCAATTGAAAATCCCGAGTTTTTAATGACGGTTCATTGTCTCAACTTTAATTGTATTACAACGTGCACGAGAGGATCTACATTAACATTACCATACCACGTACTATAACAACTATATTGGTATTTACAAAATGAAATCAAATGGAATACATTGGTTCTTTTTACAGACATAGGTTATTGTCTTCTTAAATCATTTGAGAATGACAGACACGATTACGTAGCTTCAGAGACAAATAACTATATATCCATAGTAACGATCAAATAATTGGAAGTCCTTGGTTTTGAATGTAAGGTTTTCTTTAATACATATACTACAAGAATAGTACCAGTCATTCTCTCTACAACTTTAATTGTACATACCCTGCACAAAAGGATCTAACCTAACGTTACCATACCACGTACTATAACATCTATACTGGTATTTACAAAGTTACATCATATGGAATACATTGGTTCTTTTTTTTTCAGACATAGTTTATTGTCTTTTTAAATCATTTGAGAATGACAGACACGCTTAAGTAGTTTCATAGACAAATTACTATATGTCCATAGTGATTTCTTCGAAGCTTAATATTATCACAAGGGATTGATTTGAAGAGCCTCGATTCCGTATTAAAAAAGTTACAGATCTCTTTATATCTCCCTATGGATTTCCAATTGTATTTGATACAGCGGACAAAACATGTTAATCTGAAGTGTAAAAGAGTAGTTAGTTGTAATATATCTATATCAGTTTCGACAAATGTATTCGGGATAATATCAACTTTCGATATTGTCACAAATAATGCCTACACTTGATTAAAACTTGATCCGCCGTCTATGTCAATGTCTCCAATTATTGTGTAACTGCCATATCAAGAACATTAAAGTGCTAGCATGTCTGATTAGCCAACATTGCTTTTCAGTTGTCAGTTATCTTGTAAAAACTCATCAAAAATAATTTTGTACTTTTTAGCGACTGCTTATGTTTAAGTTGTGAATAATTAAATATTTCTTTTAAGTATTGAAAGTTATAATAAATTTTTGATTAACTACGCATGTCAAATTTTTAAAGTGAAAAAAATTGTTAAAACTATATGTTCTCATACCACATCTTCTTATATCTATTTTCATCTAATATACAAAAGGACATTTTATAAATTTCATTGAATGCTAAATCCTCAATGTTTTAGTTATGCAAGGTTTGAAAGTGAAATGCGTAGTTCAATGGTTTATGATAATTTGTTTCTGAATTTTGACTGATCTCTTTTATACACATGCATATAATTGTGAATGACAATTTCAGTAGTGTTTGAATTATTGGTAGAAATGGGAATACACTTAAAATGAAAGGGTTGAACACACAACTAGGTACATACACTAAAACAAGGATGTGATAGCTTACGCGTCTGGCGTATAACATTTAAAGCCTGGTATCTATGACAACTACTGGGTTGTTTCCACTGCTGTTGGATGTTTCCTGTCCGCAGGTATCACAAGCCCAGCAGTAATGCTGTGTCAACATGAATTGTCATTGATATGTTCATAATTATAAGTTACCTGATAAGCAACTTTGAATTTTTCGAAAAACTAAAGATTTTCTACCCTAGGAATGTATTCCCTGAAATGTATTTGGCAAAACATTTCGGAATTTTGGGTTCTCATTGCTCTTCATCTTCGTACTTAATTTGGCTTTTGGTATTCAATGAGACAACTCTCCATCAAGTCAAAATTTTTGCAGATGAAACGGTCTTCAACACGCGTATGGTAAAACCATTATCAAAATAACAAGCCTGGTATCTTTGATAAGTGGTTTTTATCTTTGATAAGTGTTTTTTACATACACTTAAAGAGCGGCTAAACTTAGAAAATACCGGCAGTGTGTTTGATTATATCTTGGATGCAAAACCCTTTAAACCATTTGAAGACCTGTTGTATCTGAATGCACGTTTTGATTAAATCAGAATCGCTTGACAACACTTCGGTGTTATAGTCGAAAAATTCCATTATATAGTTAATGCAATATATCTTTTGTCCTGTAATCTGCTTAACGTGACTGGAATTATTCTATTACGCGCTACATATTTATTTGTTCAAGCAAGGGGTAAATAATGTCCACATATTTTCCCAATAAACACTTTTTCAATGATAAATGACACTTTTTTGTTGCGACAGATATACTGGATTTAAATACAATGTATACACCACTGATATTGGTTATATGGTTTTCTACTGACCCCCTACTGATCCATAGAGTGTAAGTAAAATCCATATCCGGTATGGATATTACTAACCCTTTATAGATCCGTACGGGTCAGCGGTGAATCGTAAAACGAATTTATCGCACACGGGACTAGTCCTGCCAAGTTTTATATAAAAATAAACAATGAAATACAATAACATTAATAGATGACGTCACTATTAATAGAAGACGTGACGTCTTGACATCCCTATGAAATCTACTGAACCCCTTCAGATCGATAGGGGTCACCAGGTGACGGCTTTAAACCAATCACAACGTTACTTATTTACCCGAGGTGTGATTAAAACTGTTATCTGATTAAAGATTACCGAGTATGAAACTTATACTTTTTAGATCGACTTTCTGTAGTCCATAATTGATTTAAAGCTCTCAATCAATCAATCAATATTTTTTATGATTTAAATTGGGTACAACTGTCAATTATAGATTACGATTAAAATAGAAACTCGTTCATTCTGATTATTGAAATCAGTTGTGAAAAGTTCTATGTTATCAACTGCAGAAGAATTTTCAATTGTTAATTTGTACTGCTTGTAACTTATGATATCGTTTAAATCAATCAACTAAATCTAGATGTAATACATGTTTTTCAAATGATTTGTCGTCATTTCATTAAATCTTGTTCAATTCAATGGTAATCCTGTTATTAGATAGACTGTTCATGTTTTCATAAGATATTTGTTTTACTTTTACGACATCTTGGGTAAATAGCCAAAAGCGAAAATTTGTGCGTACGTAAAACTGGTTTAACCCCCAAAAATGTTTTGCCTTTTCCAATTAAGGCTAGCTGTACCGTGTGTTGTTCGTTACGGTTTGTTTGTTTTTTTTTATTCTTGTTTTTTTATATTGTTGTGGTCTGATGTTTTGTTTGAACAGTTACTATGCCAATTTTACATTTGTACAAGTTATTTGTCTAAATAAAGCAACTCAACAATGAATATCTAGTGGTGGTATCCCTATATCATTAAGCCACTATCATGAATCAATCCAATAAACACTGCTAAATGACAGAAATAAAACATGCTATAATTTTAAGGTATTCAATTGAAGAAAGTATATTGGACAGCAAATAGAAAAAATATATCATGCTGGATATTTCAACAGTAGTATTCATATAATTTCATAATCTTTTTAATTTAAATTCTCTTCTTTTTATTTTATGTCCTTCTATTAAGATATAATCTTGTAAAATTCAGATAGTTTTTACAACGGCGGCAATAAAATGCCATAAGTTGAACTTAAAAGAAATATTCAGTGCAAAATGTTGATGTTGAAGTTAACTTTAATCCAATAATCCAAATGTTATATTTGTTTTGAAAAACAATTTTTATCGTAGGAATCCCGTAACCAAAATGTACATATTTATTTGCATCTGAAAGAAAATACACAACTTTACTGCTGATTGATTTGCATTGGTTACGTATGAACTTAGTATTTATCTTTGACTAAATACTTACAATTTGCTTAAAGTTTTAGCCATTTTTAGGAATTTATGAAAACTACTCACAAATTATGTGATTGTAGACTGAAATATATTTTGGATAATAGCCTTCATAGCCTTTAATAGATTAGACCGTTGGTTTTCCTGTTTGAATTGTTTTACACTAGTCTTTTTGGGTCCCTTTATAGCTTGCTGTTCGGTGTGAGCCAAGCCTCCGTGTTGAAGGCCGTACTTTGTCCTACAATTGGTTACTTTTTACACATTGTGACTTGGATGGATAGTTGTCTCATTGACACTCATACCACATCTTCTTATTTATATTGATTTGGAATAGGTTTATATTAATAGGCCCTAATGTGAAATATGTTCGGAGGAAATGGGTCCTCCCTCTTCTGAAGGAATGTCAATATCTCATGTTTTTTTATGTTTTTAAACCATGTTTCTTGCTCAACTTGTTCAACTTTCGGTAAATATTGATTATTATCTTACGAATCGAATATATCTAGCTGAGCTATTGTTTAACTTGTAGCGAAACTTACAAAGATCATAAAAAGTTCTCCAAGAAATAGAATTGTGCTTTAAACGCCTTTAAGAAAGAGATATCAGTTAAGATCCTTGTCTGCATTCAGAAGTAACGCAAATTTTATCAATATATGAATGATAAATCGTTGGTTTCTTAAAGACAATGTGATATAATTGAGAAAAATTACCAGTAAAAAGCTAGACAAACTGCCCCAAGAAAATATCTTTACGAGGGTATCATCAGCTCAGTAGTCAATACTTCGGTACTGACATGATTTATGACAAACATTTCTTAAATTATCCCTTTATAAATTTAGAAAATATTAAAAAAAAAAACTCCCTTAGGCAAAGTTGATCTTAGACCGAATTGGATTTGGCTATTATGTTTAGATCCAATTTGGTCATATAGCTCTTCAACTGTTTTTGATGCCACTGTTGGTGGACCATCAGTCCCTAAGGGTATCATTAGCTTAGTAATCAAATGTTATATATCAGTACATGACATGTTCCTTTATAAATATATTTATAACAAATCTTTCAGATGGATTTCGGTTTAATTTTAAGGTCCGTTTTGGTCATATAGCTCTACAACTGTTTCGGTTTTAAATATCATTGGCGTTTTCAAGTATTCAGCTTTGAGCGTCACTGATAAATGTAAATCCAGAAAAGCACATCATACGCATGAAATTTATAAAGTGTTGTTTTCATTTTTTCCAAAGAGCCAAACGGACGGCCTTAAGCATAGTCTTGGACGGAAGGAGTTCGGGTGAACATAATAATAATAATAATAATAATAATAATAATAATAATAATAATGATAATAATAATAATAATAATAATAATAAAAGCATATCACGTTAAATGCATTCCATCAACTGGGGAGTGTGACTATACTAGGATACTATCTGTAGTGATTTTGAAGATCACTTTGTTGCAAAATCTCGAAAAATATTTTATGACATTATGTATCAAAATGCAACAGCTATTACTTGTTGGATGTTTTGATTACATTTGGATCGCTTGATAACACGTCTATGTTATTATCCAAGCATTTCATTATGCAGTAAAGTTAATCTTTTGTCCGGTAATCTGCTTTACGTGTCTGGATTTTTATGACACATTGATATATTTGTCCAATCAAGGTGTAAATGATGTCGACATATTTTTCCAATAGTATTTGTTAAAAAATATACTTTAATGTACCTACAAATATATGCTTTCCAAACTATGTTCTAACTGTTTTTCCTTGTTCAAGTAAGTGATTATCCTGAATTAACTTTTACGACATATTGGGTAAATAGGCAATGGGGGATTTTTGTTTGTACGTTTTAACGCCAAAAACAAGTTATGGTGTATCCAATTCGTTCTATCTATTTGTTCGTTGTTGGTATCGTGATTCAATCCAATACTCACTTCAAAATATTACCAATAAATAATGCTAAACATTACAACAAATTCAATCGAATAATAATATATTATACAGGAAAAGAAAACATCTACTGCTAATAAACTGCTAGTCACCGAGGGTATCATCAGCTCAATAGTCAGTGCGTAGGTACTGACATGATGTACTAACTTATTTTATTTAAAAATTATATGAATAAAATAACTTTGATTTGTATTACTTCAGAATCCTGTTTTTACTTTGTGCAATAACATTATAAACATCATATAGAAAAACTAGAAAAATAAAGCAAAAATATCATAAGTCTTTGTCTTCATATTTTAGACCAGAACAGTGAAAAACAGGTTTACCGAATTTCGTGCATAATTTTTGGTTGAAAAGTAAGCTGAAATATGGATTTCTCCCAATGTTGATCATGTTATAATGCATTTCATTTTTGACGTCATCATCTATGTAAACCAAACAAAAACGTGGTTTACACCGTTTCAGGTAACGTTTGTATCTTATTAATATACTTATCATAGATACCAGAATTAAAGTTTTGTACGCCAGACGCTCGTTTCGTCGACACAAGACTCATCAGTGACGCTCGAATAAAAAAAGTTCAAAAGGCCAAATAAAGTACGAAGTTGAAGAGGATTGAGGACCAAATATTCCTAAAAGTTTTGCCTAATACAGTAAGTATGATTTAATAAAGATTATAATTATTTCTACATGAAATTGGAGAAAATGGATACGTCGGCGAGTTTTGAATTTTTCTTTACAAAAATCTTCATCAGTTGAGTATTTCAAGAATAAATTGTGATGAAAAAGTTGACAAAGAAAATGTTAATTTTGGTAATGAGAAACAACAAATTAGCGGGAAACCGTATGATGCTCCTTTCTTATATTTTACGCAAAGTCCCGAGAGAAACGATACCGCAAGGGAGAAACGATACTGGAAATGATTTCTGCGCAAATGCAAAAGTCTAAAATCTGAAAACTTAAATTGAAAAATTTTGGATTCATTAGTATATGTACTTTATACTTATTTCTCTTTTTATTGATTTTTCTATTGTTATTGGGGACGTAGTCTTCATATTAAAAAAAAATCGAAGGTTTCAACTTCTTCGGCCAAATTTGATTTGATATTGATTAAGCTTTTTGTATACCAGAAAAGTGGTAAATTCATATTATACAATGGTAAGTACAAATTTCTCTAGGCAATTTGTATGACTTAAGCTTTACTGGTAACTCTTCTGAAATATATCACATTGTCTTTGCCAGTTTTAGATTCCAACGATTTATCATATTGATCAACTATCACTGTTTTGTTTTATCAATTGAGGTAAACTAGAGTATGCATTATTTCTTTCTTAAAAGCGTTTACATCACAATTTCATTTTTCCGTTAAACCTTTTAATGGCTCGTGTCTGTTTTTGCCACAAAAAGGAAAACAATAGCTAGCCAGATATATAGTTCTAAGTATTTTGTATGATTATTGATATTTATTCAAAGTTTTAATTACGAGAAACATAGTTTTTAACACATGTGCTTTTGACATGATATTCTATATCATATTTAGTTGGATTTGGCTATGTTGACGTATTTGTAGATCAGGCCTTGCTGATCATTTCTAAAAAGTTTTTCTTTATTTATTATTGTTTTCAAGTGAAAGATAAAATGAAAAAATGAAAAAACCCGTAAAATTCACCATTGAAGGGTAATAACTCCTATAAGAAATTGTCTGCCAATTATGATGTAAATAAACAGTAGGTAGATCTCAACATTATGAACATTTTTACCTTTTCAGATTTTCGCTACTTATAGCGATTTTTAAGATATGTTGGTCCACAAACGGGATTATGGAATATTTTTGTCAACTTGATAGTCAAATGATGATTGTGGCTAAGTTTGGTTCTAATTGGCCCAGTAGTTTCAGAGAAGAAGATTTTTGTAAAAGTTAATGGAAGACGATGGATGACCAAAACGAACAACGACCGATAACGACAGACGGCGGACGCCAATTGATTTGAAAGCTCATATTGACTCCTTTGGCCGGTTGAGCTAGACAATTGACAGAACATAAATCTATTCACCACAAAACAGGAAACAAGATAGAACAATTTCAAAACGAATAACAGATACTTTCTTTACATAAATGCTGAATTAATTTGCAAGAATGATGTTTCCAGTGTATCATATAGGATATATGATCAGTTTGAATACATTTATATGCAAAGTAAATATATTGTACGGGATAGTATCAGGTTTATGTTTACCTTCTGGAAAATAAAGCCAAGAAATATAACGACATTAATGCCAACTTTATGAATAATGTGAAAATATCACAAAAGACATTCATTTTGTTGACTTTTCATCTATTGTCTAAAACACTTTACTGTCGTTTGTCGGATTTCCTGATGTGGTTTATAATTCCGAACGATGCAATAAGTGTGTATGTATTGCGTGATTCATCGCTACAAGAAGAAAAGTTGATTAGGGACTAAACGTTTGCTTTCCAATACACTACAAACGGACCCGTCAAGTAGTTATTGCAATAAGATATTTTACGTTCATAGAGCGTGAAAATGTTCCATAACGAGGCATCGGATTTATTATACCTTTTTCGACCAGACTTAGCTGCGTACTTTATGAACATTCAGCACATACAAATTAGCGGTCTTCCATCATGGGTCTTACTGCTGGACAGCAGAATTTTGGGTAGTAGTATTAATAACAATTATAACATAATGTGGACAACTAGAAAACGACATAAAGAAATATCAGTTTGTCAAAACCGATGGTAGACATTGGGTATCAGAGTGCAATATCTATGAATAAGTTGGACATTTTTATCAAATTAGACTCGCCTGACATCCTGTATTTGTAATTATCAAATTATTACATTACAAATTTACTGCAATAGATGTTTTGTCCGGTAATTTGCTAAACGTGACTGAAATATTCATTAACACGCCTCACATATATTTCTGAAATCAAGAGGTACTTGCTTTCCACATATTTATCCGCCTTATTGTTTAGTAGATATAGGCACGTTGTTGAAGAATGTGCAAATTAAAAGTATCAAAATATACCATTTAAAGTTCGTTATTAGATTAAACATTCTGGGGTATAAAAATCGTTGTACGATCCGCCACGATTTCTTTTATCTGTACCAAAAACAAAACTCATCAAGGATACCAGGCTTGTAATTTTGTACGCCAGACGCGCGTTTCGTCTACACAATATTTATTAGTGACGCTCGACTAAACAATTTAAAAGGCAAAATCAAATAAGAAGTTGAAGAGCATTCAGGGCCAAAAATTCAAATTGACAAGTGATATTTCAATCAATCAATCAACCAACCAAGCACCAATTTATTTATAAAATTGGCACAATATTGGACTAGCGATGAGGGAAAGTTGTAATCGTGCAAGAGGATATTTAATATTGTTATAACTTGAGTCCTATTCTTTTTGCTATTTCTGCACAACATATGTTAAAACTAGCAGGGGAAAACAAATTATTAAATATAGAACTACAATGTTTCTCTTTGCGGAGCATTTTTAAACTGTACTTTAAAATTTATAGTAGTTTTTCTTACATTTGTAGTAGCAAATGTTCTCAAATGTACCTCATTTCATTTCATAATATTCCGTAGAAGACTTCATAAATACGTTGTACTTGTACCTGCTCTACTATGTTGCTTTCAACAAACAAAATAAGTTTAAACTGAAGGTATTGCCTATATCTAGTCCCAGGCCTATAACTTATGACATAATATGTGCTTTTGGTTATATATGCATGCAGTCAATTATACAAATAACAGGTATGGAAACAAATAAATGCCTTTTTGTATAGTATACAAATATCATCTAATAGTACACTGATTCGATTTTCAGTAAAAAGTCATAATAAAAATTACTGTTTACGTTAAAGTTAAATGTTGAATTTCATTTGTGGGCTGCATTTAAGCAATGTCTTTTTTTAAACAAAGACAACTATTTGGGACAAAACTTTAAACATCGTATACTTATACTTTTAAAATATATAAAAGAGTTGGGGCCAATTTTCGCTGAATTATTACACTTCAGGGACATTTTCAAAAGGTCCTTAAATCTTTCCTTAAATGCACAGTATCACAGCTTCAAATGTGTACCTTGAGATTCTAATTATAAAATGACTTTCTTGTTAACAGATACCTTAAGGATAAAAACTAGAAGATGGCTAAAAGGCTAAAAACAGCAATTTCTCATACTTAGGCAAAAAGTAAAATTACAAAAATACCGAACTCCAAGGAAAATTCAAAACGGAAAGTCCTTTATAAAATGGCAAAATCAAAAGCTTAAACACGTCAAACGAAAACAACTGTCATATACCTTCTTTGATACAGGCATTTCCTTACGTAGAAAATAGTGCATTAAACATGGTTTTATAGCTAGCTAAACCTAAAGCAGTTGGTTTACTAACTCATAATTTTGGTCTTAAAAATCAGAATTTTTAAACTGCGATAATGTTGTGAAAATTTGATGAAAATATATGTTAAATGTCCACAGTTTTCAGTAAAAGAAGATTGTCGCCAATGTCGTCATCCATGATGTATTTGTGACGTCATAAACGCAGGTGATTTTCGTGAAAACTTGATTTTTAGTATAATTTAGCAAAAAGCAAACAGCTGTGCCAATCTTCGCTCACAAATATTTTTGCTGAAATATACTTTATATACCATATTTTAGTCTTTTCAACCAAAATATCAATGGGGAAGGGATGGCGCCATATATGAAATCATAAAATAAGGTTGATGAAGGTGACAAATTCCTATAAAACTAGATTGAAATTGTTTCATATTTCAGGCTAATATCTTAATAATATATGAAAAAAAGTAAAATAACACAAGATTTACCCAAACAACTGAGGTTTCAAATATTCACGTTTACAGGGCCGTCAATTGGGGTTACTGGCTCTACGCCTTTGAATATTTATCCAAAAATATTGTACGACGACATTCTTAACCAAAATCAATATTCTTTTGGAAGTGAAATTATATATTATCTTTCGGATAATCACTAATTTATTTTACCAAAAATTGTAGAATTAACTATGTAACTATCAAAATACTGTCAAGGTTCATCATAATAAATGGACAAACATGGCTGATTTAACACCTCAACAATTACTCTGAGTACCTACAAACCTCAGCAGTTGGAAGACTTACGAGTTTAAATGACCCTTTGGTATCTTTTGCCCCTCTTTTGGAAAAGTCGTAAGGCCTAGCCTCCACTAGATATATGAAAGCTAAATGCATTTTTAATTTTTTTGGGACTTTGATGGGAATTTTTTCATCATTGCAGAAGATGGTTAAATAAACAAACACCTGAATTACATTTGATACTGTCCACTCAGTAACACTGTTTAAATCACCTATTGTTGTGTTGATATATGTTGTCTTTTGTTTTTTGTTCATATCAATCAATACAAAACAAAAGAACTGCAACCTGAGATGAGACATCTCAAAGATTATAGCTTACTTAGTTTATTTTAACACATTCTGCAGGAACGAAAAAAAAAAAAATGCGAATCAATATCAAATACAATATTTTCTTTCTGAAACACATAATGCATTTGGCTTTTATATATCTAGTAGATACTAAGCCTTAAAACTTTTTTAGTTTGTCTGTACTCGGAGTAATTTTTGAGGTGTAAAAATAGCCATTTGTTCTGAGGAACATTAGCAGCAACATGCAGCACTGAATACAATTTTGATATTAAAGTAATACGTAAAATTATAGAAAAAAAGATTTGAAGTATATCATAAAGACTCTGTTATGTTCAAATATGAGTAGGATTGATAACTGTTAGATTTTGATCCTGTGAGTAAAACAAGTACAGGGTAAATTGGTCCTACTCCTTACTCTTTTATTTGTACACGGAAAAAAAAAAAAAAAAAAAAAAAAAAGAAAAGTTAGAACTTTGCTTTTCTTATTTTTTAATTATTTTCGTAAATATACTATTATTCCGTAAACGTATGCATCAATTGTACATACATACAAAATATTCATACAAGTATGTCAGTCAATCATGAGTACAGTCATGATGTTTGAATACCTTCAATCTCTTTGTTGCTCAGTCTTAAGTTTTCTATGTTGTGTTTTGTAGTTTATCCTTTGGTCTTTATTTTGTTTTTTGCCATGGCGTTGTAACTTTATCTTCCACTTATGAGTTTGAATATCTGCGTGGAATCTATCGCTTTTATTTTTTAACTACGAGAACAGAACCAATAATCCAATTGGAATCAAATCAGAAGCTATGGCAAGCTTTGTATACGTAAGAAGAATACGCGTATTTCTAATCATAAACTCCTTATATATACCAGGTTTAAAATAGTGTACGCAAGACGGGCGTTCCTTCTACAAAAGACTCATCAGTGACGCTCGAATAAAAAAACTTAAAAGGCCAAATAAAGTACGAAATTGAAGAGCATTAACACTTAAATTTCCGAAAGGTTTTGCCAGCTATGGTAGTCTTTTCCTGATAGTAGGAAATCCTTAGTATGTTGAAGTATTCTAAATTTTGTAAACAGTTTATAATAATGACCATATCATTGACGGATTGTTCAGTTTGGAATTTATTTCATACTAGGGTTTTGTTAGAAACCGCATAATAATAAAGAGATGTGATATGAATGACAATGAGACAACTATCCACTAGAGTTCAAATGAAATGGATATAATCAATAATAGTGTTCATCTTAAATACAATTCACAGTTGCATAGCTTCATGTGATCAAATAATAAACAGTAAAAGCTGGTAACAAATTGAGTTTTTGAAAGATTGTTCCATTTTATACTGAAATCTTGAATTATATTAAAATCCAAATTATATATTTCCTTGAATCCGTATTGCTTTATCGGATTGTCTATCTACACAGGAACAGCCACAATAAACTGGATATACTTGCGGGTGTTTTTGTACATTAAAATATTACGAGCTTTTCTGATTAATAAACTCATCATAGATACCACGCTTAAAATTTTGTACACCTGGTGAGAGTTTTGTTTACAAAAGACACACCAGTTAAGCTCGAATAAAAAAAGGTTAAAAACGCCAAATAAAGTACAAAGTTGAAAAGCAGTCAGAACCCAAAATTCCGAACAGTTTTGCCAAGTACAGCTAATCAATAGCTAACCAATTCCTGGCGTAAAAAGTCCTTGGTATATCGAAAAACGCAAAGTTTTGAAAACAGTTAATTTAAACTTATGACCATATCAATGACAATTCATGTCAACACAGAAGTGCTGACTACTAAACAATGTCTTAACAGTGCTTCTTCCAAAGAGGCAATTTGTTTCTGAATTTTATTTCATACTAGGGCCTATTTGAAAAAAAAGTGTTCATATTTAATACAACTCCCAGATGTGATGCAATTATTTTCGGAAAAAATGGCTAAAATCTAAATGTTTGTCATATTGGCCCATTTCAACATGTTTTTTCTTCTTAGAAATCATAATTTTATAGTTGCTAGCATCCTATTGCTTTGTCAGATTTTTCATGTAAACAGGAGCAAAGTAAACAGGAAATTGTTCTCAGTGGTTTCTTATTAACAGGAAAGGTTATCCAAAATGAAATAATATATCATGATTAACTTTTTTATATATTTAGTTTTTCGATATCACTTACAGTATCTGTTTATCAGACAATGTTGCTTTACTATTTTGATCCATTCACATTTAGAAGGATTTTGAGTATAATTGTTTTATAAAGTCTGATAAAACAAAACATTCTAAAGACGCAAACAAAAATAGAACGTCTGGGAATCTTTGCTCGTCAAAACAGGAAACATAAAAAGGTATCTTTAAATGAATAATGGATAATTTCAGCATATTAGCTATAGGTAAATGCTTCATTAAGGAAGTTCGCTTGTCATGTTTTGGGATTTCTGTCAGATTTTCGGAATCCTCTGGCTTTATCCATTTGAATGCCTTAAAAAAATTTGCCCATTGACCCCCATTTTTCTTTTTATAAATCTTTTACATGTATAATGATAAGCCATCTGTAAAAGTCTTATAAAATTTTAATTATTTTTTAATAGTTTTTGAGAACTTAAACTTGTCAATGATAAAGCTATGAAAAGTCAAGAGAGAATATTTTCCTGCCAAAATTTCATTGGCTAATATCTCGAAAACAAGCACATTGACCTATATATTTTTTTTGCTCTTTTGATTCCTTTATTAATTCCCTATCAATATATACTAGTGTTTTGAAAAGTTAATTATTTTGAAACTGAGAAGCGAACTCCCTTAAGTTGAGATACTTGGTTTTGAAGCGTTTCATCTGAGTGATGGTCAGTTTGATATAGCATCAGTTTCATGCGTATAATTTAATTTCTAAAAAATTGGTAAAAATAGAACAATGGAGCTTGCGACTTTATAAAAATGTTAAATGTCAATTTTATCAAAAAAGTGTACATGTCACAATAGATATTCAATACATTGACCTTTCAACAATTGTCTAAAACACTTTTTTGCCTTTGATTTCCTGCTGTGTTTTAATCCCTGAGCGATTCCGTTATCGGCGTGTAAATACTGCATGACTCATGGTAAATCGTTTGTTAGGGATAAGTACACATTGCTATTTTCAGGATTGTCAATATTCTGGAGATGAATTGTTATCTGTTCACAGCAGTATGTTGATGAAAATAGAAGTTTTATGAATGAAACTATTACATTTGGCCGTGTTTACCTAGCGCAGCTATGAATTTAGGGAATGGCGGGCAAGCGGTGGTCAGACGTTCAAATTGATCTTATACTTTAATTTAACCAAGTTATTTGTCTTCATATCGCGTAACTAGAGGGCATTCCATTCAGTGGTGACATTAAATCCAACCGTCAATCTACATGGTATCCAAAAATACATAGACACGACCGATTGGGACGTTAACTTCCAGATTCAAGGTTAATTGGAATTGAAATGATTGTATATTAAAAATGAAAACAACACTCTACAAATTTCATGTGTCGAAAGCAATATTCCGGATTTAACTTCATCAGGAACGCATTAAGAAGTTAGGAGGTTAAGCCTACTCCTTTTATTTGAAATTGCTATTACCAAGTCGGGAATAACTCATCAAATATACTAGTACCAGTCTTATAATTTTGAACTCCAAACGCGCGTTTCGTCTTCAAAGGACTAATAAGTAACGTTCGAAACAGCAAAGTTAAAAGGCAAAATAAAGTACGAAGTTAAAGAGCATTGAGATCCGAAAATATGACAGTCAATATCCCAATTGTAATATCGAAGCTATTAAACCAAGGGTTCATATTAGTATTTAGGTTAAAGTCATTCATTCGAAAGTCTTACGGACCTTTTTATTGTAAAATAACCATGATATGGCATAGATGTACCTAACTTCCATATCCAGAAAATATTTGTCTGGTCAGGAGGTTTTACTTAGTTAAGGTCTAATAGTGTGTTGGTAAATTTTCTCTATGATGCAAATTTCTTAAACAAAATTTTAAAATATCTTGTTTTCGCTGTTTGAATGCTTTATGTTATCTCCGTATTTCTGATTCGACGCTGTATTATTCTGTCGAGAATCTTTATATCTCCTTTACGACCGTTGGATTGTTCGTTTGTTTTACAATTGGACTGTAGTTAGATTGTTTTGTTATCCAGACTTCCTTGTGTCCGTTTTCGTAAAAGTGCAATCAAAACACAAATAATTGCATGGATGTTATCTTGCATTCCGTCAATTATTGTTCACATAACAGGTAGGTAGTCTACTTATAAAGTCTACTGGTATCTTGACGGTAAAATTAAAGGTATCATGTACTACAAAGTTTATTTTTGGATATTCTTCTCTGTCTGCGTTTAAGCCATGTCGAGCTCTATAAAAATTGAAATTGAAAAAGACCGTGACGTTTAGGCTCGTACATATGAATTATATATTTTCCTGCAGTATTTTACGAAAATGAGTCAAGTTATCCGTATAAGGTCATAGAAAGCACAATAGTTGTTTTATAAAAGCAATATCGATTTATTGATATTAAACTGAATTTATCGACATCATGGATAATTCGATATTTTCATTCGATTAATCTTTACAAAAAATGAAAACAAAACTTTATAATTTTCATGCGTCCGAAGCGCTTTTCTGGATTTACCTTCATCAGGAACGCTCAATGTAGAATTTTGAAAGCCAAGGATGTATAAGAAACAAAACAGTTGAAGAGCTATATGAAAAAAAGACCCTAAAAATAGTAGCCAAATCCATTATGATCAACGTTGCCCGACAAACAAAGTTTCCTTTTTGGAAATATTCGTAAATACACGTATAAATCAGTACTTAAGTAAGGATATCTATATCATGCGTCTGCAACTTTCGGTTAACTAAACATCGAAATAGCTATAACACGTCCCTGGATCTGTTAGTTCTAGATGAACACCAACAAAGTATACAACGTCAGTGCTTTGAAATTGACAATGATGAATTACATGCCATTATTGAAATAAAATTTCGGTCAATCATCTAGATCTTGTAAAAAATAGACATTCCTCCCGGGGGGGAAACAACCACAACTAAACAAAAGTAAAATGTATATAGCAAAATCCTAGTCCTGCAATGCTTACGAATACAAGTATAAGCTGTCTGGATAAATACAAATGTAATCAGGTCATAGAAATCACATTCGTGTAACTAGATCATAGAAAGCAATCAAATGTCTGTTTAATGAAAGCAATCTTGATTTATTGATATAAAACTGAGTGTATCGACATCATGGATAATTAGTTTCATTCGATAAATCCATTCAAACAAAGTTTCCAATTTAGGTAATATTCTAAAAACACAGATAGAGTAGTTCATGAGTAATTATATATACATGCGTCCGCAACTTATGGTAAAATATACATTAAAATAACTATAAAATGTCCATTGAATATGTTAGTTCTAGACGAACATCCGGAGAGTTAACAAAATCAGTATGTGAAAATAATCATGATGTATTACGTACCGTTAAAATATCACAGTTTATTATTTTGTAAAAAAAACTAGACGGTCCTCCCTGGAAAAAACCAACCCAAACAAACCAAACAAACATGTGGCAAAGACCAAAAACACCTAACTAGAACGACATCGCGGGTCCGTAACTGAATTAGAGTACCTACGTCTTATTTTTAGCCTGGATTTTTAGTAATCATATTGTAAATTGATAAAGTCATGCTGATTATAAGGTGCACAGTTTTCTCTGCTTTCAAAATCTTTCTGTTTGAACCCGTCCTGGTTTTCTTACTACAACCGAAAGACCTTCCGCCGGAAATTACATGTGACATTTACTATTGGTATCGGTATCGAATTCGACCTAGAACTTGTTAATAATTGGTTATCTTAATTTTGTAGAAAAAAAGGGGCTGGAATGGTGTAATTTTAATCAACACTATTGTCCCATATTAGTTATATATAAATTTGAATTATTTGATTCGTCGTTATTACGTCATGCCGGTTAACAAATTGGACCTCGTTATTTTAGTAGTATAGATTCTTCAATTAGACAAGGTTTGGCTATTCTTTGAATAAACTGTCTGCAATCTATTTTACAATCTTAGTTCTAAACATAATTAAAGGAAATATATGATTCAAGCGGATAGTCAAATAGTTTCGAGCTTTTCACAATTTCAAATTTCTATTACGTTTATTTTCCGACATCCCTTTCCTAAGAGTTGTTGGAAAAGTTTAAGAAACTGTGTTTTCATTCTTTCCGCAATGTAAATTTAAGTGTGTTTTAGCCAAAAATGTTTATTTATGTTATTACAATGTATGTTGTTATCGTTTAGTTAACCCCAATTTACCAAATAAATCATGTCAATTACCAAATTTGAAATATCTCCAGTGCATTTTTTTTCAACATCAAACTAAATTCAATTTGGACATATTATCCGATGCGGCATGTTCTTTGCCCGTGAAAACTGTTGTAGCACCAGTTGAAGAAGTCCGGCAGAGGAGGGTCTATATTGGGTTTACAGAATAGAGAAAAATCGGCCAAAAAAACTGAAAAATAGAGAATAATGGGATGCTGAAATAAAAAAAAAAATAAGAGAATAATAGGGGCTGAAATATAAATAATTAGAGAACAATGGGAGACAAAAGTATACATAAATGAAGGACACCCATCCAAGCCATCATAGTGGCCGGTTGCAATGCAAAATATATCAAGCACAAATGTAGTTATCCTCATTGTCATTATATAGGAATATATAACTATTTTTCAGGCCAGCAAACGAATTATTATATTCTAACTCATATAGCCACGAAAACCCAATTAGACAAATTGAGTGATCCAGAGGCTGTAACACGTCAGATAGTTAAAAAGTAAAATAAAAAAATTACCGAACTCCAGGGAAAATTTAAAATGGAAAGTGTTTTATTAAATTGCAAAATCGAAAGCTCAAACACATAAAACGAATTTACACGGAGGAGTGAATTCAATTGAAATGTAGTTATCCTCATTGTCAAATAAAATGACGTCATTTTGTGTATTCAACTCGAAGAGGAAGGGGAATTGATATTGCTAATGAATGATGTGCTCATTTGAACAGATTAAGAGGTTATTTTCTCAAATTAAAAATGGATGTAAAAGCTAAACATTTGAAAACAGTATACAGGAGTGATTTTATATATCATAAGTTAAGGTTCCAACAGAAAAACAAAATACTATTTACTAATAATTAAGACTTTACTGTCATAAGAATCGAATTACTTTAAGGAAATGTTACTAAGGAGCGGTTTGTTTATCATTTCGCCGAGTACAAAAATATATTATAAAGGTCAATTTGTTATTTAATAAATTGATTGCGTATTCGTCAATATAATTCGATTATGTGTATTCATCAATACAATCTTATTAACGATTATGTGGTCATATTTCCTTTTCAGGTTTAAATATTAATACGAGATATTTACTATGAAATCGATCATAATAATTTTTTTTGTAAGCAGCTACAATATATATATATTTTATTAGAATAAAATGAAAATAAAGAGAATGTAAACAGTAAATTTGTGCACATGTGTCAAACATATTTAGTGCTAATTAGAACATGGTTTTGTTTGCAAAGCGAAATAAGGACGTCATATTAGAAAGTCGGTTAGACCTTACAACGCATTCTTACAAATATCATAAGGAAAGAAAATATATGACCAAATGTAAAATTGTTCAGACAAATTTTTCCCGCAAAATTATTACTACATCTGTTTTTATTTTTCTAGTACGTCAGTATTCCACGTTTCTTGTACATATTATTGATTAAGATGCGTTGTCTACGCCAATGCGACAGCAATACAGCGCCACACACAAATGTCTAGAGATAAACAATGAGGTGTCAGACCACCAATTCAAAAGCCCTATATATTCAACTAGGTTTTTCAACTTTCACAGATCTCTAAATATTTTAACCTAAATTTAACTTCATGAAAACCATGTATATCCTAAATTATATATATGCATCAACTTTCAGAGTGCCAATTTTCAACAAATGTGTAAAGTCTTGTAAGGACATATGATGTTCGGGAAATCTCCTACTACTAAACATATTAACATGTTGGGTTTCTGCAAATCTTCATTAGAATACTTTTGAGCACATCTACCATGAAGTTATAATGCAAGTTCATATAAAAATAAGAAGATGTGGTATGATTGCCAATGAAACAACTCTCCACAAGAGACCAAATGACACAGAAATCAACAACTATAGGTCACCGTACGTCCTTCAACAATGAGCAAAGCCCATACCGCATAGTCAGCTATAAAAGGCCCGCACGAATAAATTTTGGCTGAAAAATGATGAAAATTATTTCTCAATCAGAAAAAAGTTACATTCAAGTAACTTCATTCGCTAGTTTAGTAAACAACAACATCAAAAGCACTATTTTTTTTGTCAGTGTAGAGCTACTTTTACACAAATTCTTAATTAGGATGGGTGAATTTGTTGTCTGACACCTTCAGTCTTCAACAATAAATTCAGAATTCATATCAAACGTTTTTCGTTTACTTTTGTCATTCAAAGATATGATTTTGTAATACAGAAATCGGATTGATAAGTATTCCTGGAGTGCAACACAATATTTTCTCACTTAGAAATATTAAACAGAAATTAGTTCAATATCTAGAGGTTTCTTTAAGAGCTTATATAACTAACTTTACGTGCAAATATGTCTTCTAAATATACGCAAACTATTTATACAATTTTATACTGAATTAGCGTAAGACTTTGTTTTAATAGCATCATTTAAGAACTCGTCCCGCAGTCATACCAATCAAAGAATCTTTCCGACATTTCGTGTCTTTACATGATTTCTTTCAATGCCAGCAGTATCAGACTGTTTCAATAAAATTACCCTTTGGTAAATCCATTTAGTGCGACACAAAGTAATATGAATAAAATGAGATAAACGCTTAGCATATATTTGTCTTTAATTGGTCATCAGGATTCTAAACATTTAATAATAGTTATATATTTTATTCTATGAAATTGCGTTATGCATGTTATGTAAGGTATAAACTGTGTAGTGGACTTGGAACATACTATTCGTAAAAGTAGATATTTTTGTTTGAGTCGAAAGATACCAAATGATATTAAAAAAAACCTTGACAACGTCATGGAAAAAAAAAAAAGAAACACGATCAAAAGATAAAAAACACCATACAAAACACAACATAAAAAAACAAAGATTGTTCAACACGAAACCCACCAAAAAACCGGTTGATATCATGTGCTCCGGACGATTTTGCTCCACCTTTGACACCCGTTATAAGCTAAGGCTGCAACTCTACCTGTCAACGTGGACCTAAGATGTGTTGACTGTTTGTGATCTTCAAAGTTTCTAGTTTAAGCATTTTCAAACTTTGACCTCCAACCATATAATGTGTTTTTTTCTTCATTTTTTTCATATAGAGATAATTGTTTATCTCTTATGGGGTCATATGGATTGATGAGTATTTTCAGTTCTTTACAAACTATATAGCCATTTATTCACACATTACGTCAAAATATGAATATCTGAGAAAGTAATAAATGAGTACAGCCAATAAATATTATAAAAACATGTATAACAAAAATACGGAACGCCAAGGTAAAATCAAAATGGGAAGTTCATAAAAACTGACAAATAGACGTTATCAACCAACCGAACGAATGAAAAACAATTGTCATATACCTGACTTCGTATAGGCATATCCGAAGTTTAAAAAAAAAAAAAAATTACGCAACATGAAACAAAAATGTCAGCCTCACTAAGCATGGGGAGGGGTTGGGCGCTCTCAAACATGTTTAGCCTTGCTAGTCAAAACATTTACTAAATTTTATCATCGGTACAAGGACATCATTCGTAAATATAGCTCAACATGCAGACTTCTTATACATTCAGGTATTTCACATCCAATCTTTTATGGTAATATTCTTTATAAAGCACAAAATGTCAGTATTCACCTCAGAAGCTAACAAAACCTTTAAATAGACTTATTAAGAAGGGATATAGTTACGATACTGTTGTCAGGTCATTAAAGATTGCATATTTTGGCTTTAATATTGATTCACTTATAGGGTCTTTGCATCGGAACTAAACACATTTATTTAAAACCAGTTGTTGGCATGACACGGGTTATGCTCTTCTCATATATTTTATGATGGTATGATACTAAACCCTAACGGAGGGATTGTGCCTGATATTCATATGATGAAGACATAATCTTTCAATCAGTTTAATTGAGGTCTGGAGCTGGCATGTCAGTTAACAGCTAGTAGTCTGTTGTTATTTATGTATTATTGTCATTTTGTTTATTTTCTTTGTTACATCTTCTGACATCGGACTCGGACTTCTCTTTAACTGACTTTTAATGTGCGTATTGTTATGCGTTTACTTTTCTACATTGGCTAGAGGTATAGGGAGGTTGAGATCTCATAAACATGTTTAACCCGCCGCATTTTGCGCCTGTCCCAAGTCAGGAGCCTCTGGCCTTTGTTAGTCATGTATTATTTTTACTTTTAGTTTCTTGTGTATAATTTGGAGTTCAGTATGACGTCCATTATCACTGAACTAGTATATATATTTATTTAGGGCCAGCTGAAGGACGCCTCCGGGTGCGGAATTTCTCGCTGCATTGAAGACCTATTGGTGACCTTCTGTTGTTGTCTGTTCTGTGGTCGGGTTGTTGTCTCTTTGACACATTCCCATTTCCATTCTCAATTTTATCTGTATGTGGCTGTTCCAAGTCAGGAGGTTGTAATTCAGTAGTTGTAGTTTGTTGCTGTTTATTAAATTTACTTTTCAACATTAATTAAACTATTGGATTTCTAGTTAGAATAGTTTTCGATTTTGTCGTGTCGGGGCCGTTTATTGCGTACTATGCTGTAGGGGTTTTGCTAATTGTTGAAGGCAGTACAATGCTCTATAGTTTCAAATATGTACGTCATTTTGTTTCTGTAAGAGAGCTGTCTCATTGACACTCATACCACACCTCCTCATTTTATATGGGACAAAAAAAAAAAAAAACCCAAATCATCTGCTATCTTGGGCAAAAACCTTTTTGATATGTCAAACGACAGCCCTTGTCTTTTAAAATTAATTCAACCGCAACGACAGCCAAATAGTCCTTAATTTAAAGCATCTATCTTCCAATATCCATTAAATATCCCTAGAAATGAAAATCTCAGGCAACTGGGGTGTAGCAAAATGACTCTCATTCGATTATTTTTGAAAGTAAAAATCATGCAGCGGAATGGAAAACAATCGATTCCCGTAGAGGTGCACGATATTTCAGTTCCTTACTTTTATATCATATTTACCGTAAATTGTGATATATTGGATGCAGTCATAATTTGGAATATTTGGGGACTAAGCAGAAAAAATCCAAAATTAAACAGTTTTCATCAAAATGATCAATATAAAATCTTGTGTTTTATATACTGTTGTTTATCTGTTGTTCGTTTGTCGTTTTTTGCCATGACGTTGTCAATTTGTAATCGACTTATGAGCTAGATTATCCGTTTGATATCTCCCCTCTTATTTTTTTTAGGATATTGATGATTACAGTATAGATTCAATAGAATGACTTAAAACAAATTGCACTAATTTTACTATTAGTAGGGTCTAAACATCAAATTTTGCAGTAGTTTAATTCTTTCAAGTTATTATAACAGTGGTGTTTATCTCTGATGCTTAAGTGGTTTGTTCCATTTCAGGCGTCAAAGCAATATTTATCTTATTTATTTTTAATAACAAAATATAACTTCAATTGATTTACCATCCGTTTTCAAGTCACAATATTGCAATCAATATGATTTTTTATATACACTCTTTCAAATAATTATCATAATGGTGCATGTATCTGATTCTTTTTTTTTTAATTGTTTCATGCGTCAAAACAATCAATATATTTTATATACTTTTTCACTGTTGAAGGCCAAACGGTGGTTCATATTTACTAACTTTTACGTCATATGGTCTCTGGTGGAGAGTTTTCAATCATACCGCATCTTCTTATTTTTACATTTATCAAAGTAATTGAAGAATGAACTCCATTTGGAAAAATTAAAACACGTTATTAATCCATAGCGCCAAAATTTGACACACCAACATTTATCCAATACTATTTTGCTAAAAACCTCCAAAATATCCCTACGCCAAAATATCCCTACACCAAAACATCCTCACACCAAAACATCCCGATTTACAGTTTCATTTTGTCTTCACATACGAACATAATCTCAGCAAAGCGCCAAATGGAAAGGGGAACGCATTACGATATCATGAAAGAGATGGGTTGGAGATCTGAAAGGTAAATGCATTATATTTGAGGGACTGAAATACCTGCTGTAATTGAATTGTCATGAGATAAAGTTCACATTTTCAGCGATATAAATAGTCCTCAATAGCTAGAAAACATGGCACTTCTGCAATGTTGTCTTTTAATTTCAATAAATAAAACCAATATTTAGAAAATAATTTAATTCCTCTGTAATATATTAGTTGACGAATTTTAATTATGAACATCCAAAATACATGTCTTTAACAACAATTAAAAGTGAAAGAAAATAATGATAACCTGCTTTTATATCTTAAGGATTTAAAAAATGTTAAACTTCATATGTGAGCTAGAAATGATTGATATGATACTTTTGTTAGTAATATAAATATTACTTTCAATAGATTTTAAAATTATTGCAAACAGCTGCAAAGCTAAGCAAAGAAGAAGAAGGAAATGAAATGTTATCTTCAATGAATATTTTGGATATGAGTCCCACTTGTTATTAATTTGTGTATGAAGAATGAACTATAATGTATTTTAAGAAATTATCCATAAAAAAGATTTCGGAAAGTACAGCAGATCGCACAAATCACCAAACACGCGACTTCTTCGTGAGAACAGACTTATAAACATAGAAAAACAATAACAAACCACAAGTACAATCAGATGGACAAATTAGAACAGAATAATATTGAAAAAATGAAGAATGTTTACAAAGATCTGCATTTTGATTCGTTAAGGATGTTTGCTACTCTTATTTTAAATTTTTGTCAGGTATTCGAATCCTTTAGTTTTATCCATGAAGTGCCACAGAAAATGTGCCTGCAAACCCCTACTTTTTTCATAATTATATTTCATATAGTTTAAAACGCCTTTTTAAAAATCTAATGAAATCCTTGTTATTTTTCATAGTTTTATAAAGAAAAAAGGTGCCAATGTAACAAATATGAAAAAATCTATAGAGAATGATTTCCCGCCAAATTTTAATTGACTGTATCTCGAAAACATGAACACAGACTTTTTATTTTTTTCTGCATTTTAAGTTCCGTTATTCATATACTATCAATTTATTACAATCTTTTTAAAAGCTTGTTATTTTGAAACAGAGGAGCGAACATCCTTAATTAAATAATCTTATTTGGTTCCATCAGGAATAATTCAAATCTAGTAATTGGACAATACTTTTTTCTGGAGTATTTTGATATACAATTCATCCAAACCACAAAATTGGGAAGAAATGATAATCAATAAATAGGTCGAAACTAGCGTAAGATATCTATTTAGTTTAAACGTGTTTAATACGTTGAACAAATTAGCCCAGGATTTAGTTGATGGATTGAATACTTGAACTTTTAAAAACAGTAAAGGTTTGATGAAGTTTAAATCGCCTACTAATTCAATATATTCCTATACATTTCCGACATTTGAGTTGTTCATTAATCATCCGATTTTAAAACAGATAATTCTACATTCAATATAGGACAATTAGATTATCAAATTCATGTAAATCTTCTCAAAATACTAGTATACAATCCGCACACATGACAGACTTTTCCGATACAATTTTTTTTATATATCCAAGAATACCTTTCAGAATAAGCTTCCTGAAAAAGTTGTTAGAAATGTAAATTTTTGGCTATTTATTTGAAAGTAGAATACATTTTTTACATGAATATGGGATGTTTTTTGACAATACAATGCATATGCATCAGGTACTAGCATCATTATTTCATTCAAAAATACTGAAATCTTCACAATTTTAACATTTGTGCTATTTTTAAGACGGGTTTTGTCTAAAATGGAAGTGGCCGCACTTGTGTTCAGTCTTAATATTTAGATATGTTTACAGCGGTGTAATACTGTTACTTTAATTATTCATCCCTTATTTTATTGATTTTGTATTTACATTGTATCATAGATCAAATTTATTCGTTCAGTGTATGTTCACTTGTGTTAATATGTCTTTTGATTGAGTTAAGCCATTTCAATTGATATTTCATAGTGTGTCTTTCTATGTTGTGATGTTTCACTATTGTTTCAGATAAGGGTGAAGGTTTGGTACAATTTAAACGTTTAAACCCGCTGCAATTGTTTGCACCTGTCCTAAGTCAGGAATCTGATGTTCAGTAGTTGTCGTTCGTTGATGTGGTTCATAAGTGTTTCTCGTTTCTCGTTTTTTTATAAGTGAGACATTATGGCTATTTGATAGATTTCTCATATTTAAGCTTGATTTTGAGCGTCTTAAATGACCAAATCAGTTTAAATCTTTAACACAAACTAATTGAATCGACCGAAGTAGACACTTAGGTGTTTGCAAAATGTCAAAAATCTTTCATCAGATGTACTTCGAATTTTAGGCCGAAATTAGCCCTTACCGGACTTTCTCCTTTGGTTTCTAATGATATGATAAGTTATTCTTAAATCTTCAGTTAATCTGTTTCCTAAACTGTTCTTAAATTCAACCTTCTTTTGAAATGTCAATAACATATCGTCAATATGGATGATAGAAATAGATTCAAATAATTATAATCAACCTTGAATTATTTCAGATTTTCCTTTCTTTAATGTTTACGACAATATAATTCAACGATATCAAAGATTTATGATGTCATTATTACTTTTGCGGAAGTTTGGAGTTGCATAAATCTTAACTTACATGTAAAATGATAACGCATACATCTTAAATTACATGTAAAATGATAACGATGAATTTTACAAATATTTAAATTGATCCGAAATTATCACGAAAACTTCAAATATTTCTTTTTATCACAAGATATATTTCAACCATAAATGGTTAAATGACCGCGATAAGAAAACAGTAAAAATGTCATTTCTGCAAAAGATGCCTTAAAGAAACAAGTTTAGATGACCGTAAAGAGAAATGGTGTAATTTGCACTAAATAATACAACTTTAGATGAACGCAAGCAACGCAAGGCAAAATGGTGTTATTAAAAAATAGAAAGCGTCAACGACCGGACCTCATCGACGGAAAGATCGGGATGAAAAATAAGTACGCCAACTCAAGAAATGTAATGTTGGTTATTACATGACAAAAATCACTCATTTAACGCCATTACTTTCATAACAACATCAATGCTTTATCTAATCACGAGGACAAAAGCATTGTCGACAGACATCATCGATTTTGTAAAATAATTCCACAAGATGTATAAATGATTGCACTTCTCTTCTTGGTTTGTTTTAGGATCCTGACAAAAAAAATCAACACATTTATAAGAAAAATCATAAAAAAATGGAACTATGCACCTACAAAACCACAGGACAATTCTATGAAATGAAATTTAAGATTAAATAATTAAAAAGTTATATATTTGTGCGTTTGCTTATGTTTAACGCCACTTTAAACAACCTTGGCAATATAGTACCCAGAGAAACCACCTAACTTCGGTAGGAAAACTGACAATCATTATTAATTCAGGTCAGAGTCAAACACACCTTTCCACGAGTGTGGTAATAGCTGATAAATGACACGGCGACACAATAGAAATACGTCTACATGTAAACGTACAGTATATAACAAAAATAACAGTTCTATAAAATGTGTCGCTCTCTACCATGTAGATCTCTCGCGGTATATCTGAAAATTTCGTTACATTTTTTTAGCAATTACAAGTCATACGTGCTTGATAAAAGGTTCATTTGTTTATGACACGTTTTCTGTTCCTTCGATGTTCTTCACTTTTACTCTTGCAAAGTTTGATTTATTCACGTTTTTACTACAAGAAAGAGTCAACTACATTGAGCAGGGATTTGAAAATAATATCGAATAAAAAAATCAGGGAAATAAGAAAAAAGATATATACAACTTAACTATTTGACAAAATTGGTGTGATTACACTGCATAATTTACTCTGATTGCAGAAAACTTGTACAACTGGAAAAGTTTTAAAGCCCAACAGTACCTAGATATATACAAATTAAAACTAATGTGTTTCAGAAAGTTAAATACTTTCCTAGCGTTTGATGGCCCTTTTTAGTTCCTGCAGAAGGTGTTACAATAAACCGAGTTGGGTAATATCTTTGAGATATCCCCATAGGTAACAGTTATAGTATCAGATTATTACCTGACAGTTTTAGAATCAGATTAATCATCAGCCCTAAGTCTAGACTAGACTGGGTTCCAGCTATGTATAATCACCTTGTTCTATACATAGACAGGTGGAGGCCGACTCCATTTTAGTACTTTTTAACTAAACACCGCGCAGTTAGTCGCGCAGGAGATTCCGGAAATTATTTATGCTGACATTGTTTATTGTTGTTGTTAGTTACCAGTGAATGCCGGGAGAAAACACCCGACTACCCTATTTTGAAGACGTCAATATTTTCAATTTTAGAACAAACTCGATTTCAAATAAAAAGATGGCGTTGGACCCTACCTGTCTTGATATATGAAATATGTAAAATGAACATTTATCTAGACAGGAGAACCAGTCTTTCCTAGGTTATCATATCATCCCACTATGAAACATGGGCTGATATTACATCTGATATGAAAAGTGTCATGTTATGTTCTTTTTATCATATATTTCTACTTAGAAAAATATCATTGTAAAAATGTATTTTATTTAAATGATACCACTAGCAACTACTAATACGCAATTTATTCAGCAAGTCTATGACACAGGAAATTGAGTATATCTAGTTATATTAAATAATTTTTAATCATTTTCTAGAGTTTTCACACTGGTATTTTTGAACTGACAAAATATATCAAAACATTTTAGACAAAACTTATTTGCTTTAAAATTTGTAGAACTTTTAAAGAATATTTCAAAGTTTTAAAACGTTTGAAACTATGTCAATTGGACATGCTTTGATACTATATCTGCCCTTGAATTTTTACTAGATAATATTTTGTTCGCTTTGGAGATTCCGTATATCGTCAGGTTATCGGAATTCCAATGGGGACTAACTGTGCACCACTTATTGCGGACCTGTTTTGTATTGCTATGAGTTACAATTTATGACTAAAATCAGCAAAGACCCATCGAAACAACATCTGATACAAAATTTAATAATACTTTTAGATATTTGGATGATATATTGGCTCTCAATAATGACGACTTCAGTATGTATACTAAAGAAATTTATTCTGTTGAACTTACTTTAAATAAAGCTAATACTAACAATGACCACTGACCTTTCCTCGATCTTGATATCTATATCATTAACGGAAAGCTTAATACAAAATTTATGATAAAAGAGATGATTTTCATTTCCTATCGTTAATTATCCATTTTAGATGGTGACGTTCCTTGTCACCATCTTACGGTGTTATATATCTCAACTTGTACGATTCGCTCGTGTATGTAACAACGTTTCAGATTTTAACGAAAGAAATTTATGTATTACTGAAAATTATTACACCAGGGTTTTCGATATCACAAACTAGTCAAAACATTTACTAAATTTTATCATCGGTACAAGGACATCATTCGTAAATATAGCTCAACATGCAGACTTCTTATACGTTCAGGTATTTCACATCCAATCTTTTATGGTAATATTCTTTATAAAGCACAAAATGTCAGTATTCACCTCAGAAGCAAACAAAACCTTGAAATAGACTTATTAAGAAGGGATATAGTTACGATACTGTTGTCAGGTCATTAAAGATTGCATATTTTGGCTTTAATATTGATTCACTTATAGGGTCTTTGCATCGGAACTAAACAGATTTATTTAAAACCAGTTGTTGGCATGACACGGGTTTTGCTCTTCTCATATATTTTATGATGGTATGATACTAAACCCTAACGGGAGGGATTGTGCCTGATATTCATATGATGAAGACATAATCTTTATATAATATATTATATTATTTGTTCTGCATTTTTCATAATTTTTTCCCGTTTCTAAATATATGTTTAACACGCAACTGTGTTGCTGTTTTTTTTTTTTTTTCAAACGGAAAGGAAACGTTGATGTATTTTCCCAAATTTTCCCAATACCGACAAATTGTAATGCGTTAGCGTTTGAAAGATAAAATTCGACAATTACCGGAAGCAGTTTATAAACATTTCTTTTCAGCCTGCTGAACACCATTCGGAAAATATGGAATTTACTTAAATTTAATGCTATTATCATGCTGTAAAAATCATTATTTATTGATTGGTGTTTAACTCCACTGTCAGCGCTAATGTATTATTTGTGGCGGTCAGTTCTTATTTTTGGAGGAAGCCGGAGTGCCCGGAGAGAACCACCGACCTTCGTTAAAAATTATTCGTTATTTACTCTAAGTATATGATAATGTATTGTATTGACTAATAAGGACAATAGATATCTGCACAACAATAGGCGATTTAAAGTCTGTTACTGAGGGAACGTTATCAAATGTAATTCAGGTGTTGGTTTAGTCTACCATCACATCCAGTGATGAAAAAAATTAATCTCAAATAAAAAAGGTTTTATATGCCAAAAATTATACAAGCCCTTTTTTTAACCAAGTAAAAATTTCGAACAGTCAAACTTACACCTTATGTATTCATATATATATATATATCAAATCCTATCAACAGACAAAAGTAAAATAATAAAAATACCGAATCCAAGGAAAATTCAAAACGGAAAGTCCCTTATTAAACGGTAAAATCAAAAGCTCAAACACATCATACGAATGGAAAACAACTGTCATATTCCTGACTTAGTACAGGCAGGAGTCAACATATAATTAGAAATTAACGAGGTTGTAACGGTAAGTTCACAACGGAGAGGTAAATCAACATTGTTTTTTTAAATTTCTAACAACAATTAATTGTATAAACATAATCTTGGCGAAATAGGTTAATGGGTTATCAATTCTTCGGAAAAATGCCCGTACCAACTCAGGAATATTGACAGTTGTTTTCCATTCGTACCGTAGGTACATGTAGTCGAACGTTTGATTATGTCATGTTTTATGGATTTCTAACTTTTTGAATTACATTTTGGTGTTCGGTTTGTTTGCTTATACTTTTTTAATCAATAGCAAAACTTAATTAAAAAAAAAAAATGTAATTTCAAAGTAAGGACTGGAAAATATATTTACACTCACTTTTTTGAACATGTTGAAAGAAAATATAATTTAAATTAAAAAAGTATATGTTACCTTGAAATTAAAATGGAATAAAATCAGATCTTTATACTTTACGATATTAAGAATGGTATGTTTATTATGATCAACAACAAAATAATACATGTCCAACGCGACGTGTTATTCATTACACAGTCTTCACGTAAGGGTTACTGCGTTTATTTTCACAAGAATGTTTTGCAATTTATATGGTAAATTAGAAAGTAAATAGTAATGATACAGTTTAAGCATTTGAGTTTGTTATTCACAGTTCTTTTTGATTTAGATGTCAATAAATTATTTGTATTTCAATTTAAAAGAAAAATTACGCAGTTTATGAAATTTGTTATGTTTGTCAATTATTATTTGTTTAGATTCGTATGGCAATAAAGTATTACAATTTAAACATTTCATTAACGAATTGTGAAACTATATCTTATTATATCTAATGAAAAGATTCAGGGACACATTTCATAGTTTAGATTGGGACAGTATAAATATAATGACAATTATAATATGACGCTCTTCTTTCGCTTTATACACAAAGTCATGTTCTTATCAAAAACCAAAACATTGGGTGCACATATGTGCGTCACAATTGAGTTTTCAACCTCATTTAAAATTTGAATGACACCTAAAATTAGAACGAGCATTTATGATGGAGTTGCTCGCGAGGAAGTTATATTAAATCATTCTTAAAGTAAGCGTTCACGTATTTGTACACTTTTTTTTTTTATAGTAAAAGGGTTTGTTTTGAAAAACGTTTTTGCTTATTCTAATCAAAATGGCTTCCTTTCTAACGTGTCTGATATGTCCGATTCGATGTTAAAAAGTCTGATTTTTTCGTGTTATGTTCTAAGCACAGTTTTTAACAAGGATATGCATTATATTTGAAAACATTCTATTCAACGTTCGGTGTAAAAATAATGACAAATATAATACCTGCTCTATTTGAATTAGCGCAGAGCGTCACATGAAATAATTACATCTTAACTTTATTGTAGTCTTTACAAGAAATGACGAAATCAAATTATTGTCAAAGAATAACAATTATCGAATTGATTTTATCCCCAGAAAAAAAAACTTCTCACAGACAAAATAAGCAATTCTCTCGTTTATATTAAATTAGCGTTGTTCAGTCCAAAAGTTGTTAAAGTTAATTCGGCATGATATCGGAATTTCATTAGCATGAACTAATGTTTTCAACATTTAGAATGCTGTAGTAAGAATAGGAAAAACTGTTAATAATTGAAGCACTATAGTGAAGTTGTCAACGATAATTCCGCCTTCTGCAATATGTAACATTCAGAGGTTATCGAAATCCATCATGACTTTCAGTGTGGCTCGTGTTGCTTAATCGTAAATTTTCTGTGCAAAATTTTGCGCATAGTTATTCTACACAATAGATCACATGCTTTCATTGTTGTTTATCTATCAGCAAAGTCGCTCGTTTAAAGTGTAAGTAATTACACAGACACACATGTTCAATATTTCTTAATACACAGTTGCTTGATTTCATTATTTTTAATATAATAATAATCGCTCGTTTTAAGTGTTGCTAATATATCAACACAGTCGCTTGTTTTTGTTGTCGACAATCTATCAACACAGTTTTATTGTCAGATTTCTTATCATTATGCAGTCGCTTTTTTACAGTGTTTCTAATATTGAACAGTTGCCCGTTTTAAATGTTTCAAATTATACAGTCGCTCGATTTCCGTATTTTTAATCACAAGTTTTCATTATTACAATGGTTACACAGACGCTCGTTTTCAAATATTTTCAATGATTAAACAATCGCTTGTTTCCAGTATTTCTAATGGTTTAGACTGTCGCTTGTTTCTAGTGTTTCTAATGATTACAATGTAGCTAAGTGTTTCTTGTTATTATAAAATCTCTCGTTTTTAGAGTTTCTTATGATTAAATTTGATCGTTTTCAATGTTTCTGATGATAACACTGTCGTTCGTTTACATTGTTTCTTTAAATGATTACACTGTCGCTCGTTTTCAATATTTCTAACGATTACATTGTCACTCATTGTAAGTGTTTCTTATCACTACAAAATTCTCGTTTTTAGAGTTTCTATTGATTACAATGACACTTGTTTTGACTGTTTCTAGTTATTACACAGTTGTTGATATCAGTATTTCTAATGACGACACAGTCGCTCCTTTTCAGTGTTTTTTATCATTATTACTCAATTGCACGTTTTCGAACGTATAATGATTATCTTTCGTTTTTCAGTATTTCTAGTTATTACACAGTCGCTCCTCAAAAGTGTTTAATGATTACATGGTCGCTCGATTTTAGTGTTTCTGAGGATTACACAGTCGCTCCTTCTGAGTGTTTAAATGATTACACAGTCGCTCGATTTTAGTGGTTCTGAGGATTACACGTACAGTCGCTCCTTATGAGTGTTTAAATGATTACACAGTCGCTCCTTATGAGTGTTTTAATGATTACACATTTCTCTCCTTATGAGTGTTTAAATAATTACACAGTCGATTGTTTTCAGTATTTCGAATGATTACGCTGTAGCTCGTTTTCAGTGTTTCTCTTAACACTGGCGCTCGTTTTCAGTGTTTCTTATCATTATTACTCGATTGCTCGTTTTCAGAGCGTATAATGATTATACTGTCTTTCGCTCGTTTTGGGTGTTTTAATTTAATGATTACACAGTTGCTCGTTTTCAGTGCTTCGAATGATTAATCTGTCCTCGTTTTCAGTGTTTCTAATGATTATACTGTCGCTCGTTCTCAGTGTTTCTAGTGATTATAAGTCGCTCTTTATGAGTGTATTAATGATTACACAGTCGATTGTTTTCATTATTTCTAATGATTACACCGTCGCTCCATTTCCCTGTTTCTGATAATTACACAATTGCTTATTTTCTGTGTGTGTTGTGATAACACAGTCGGTCGTTTTCTTATTTTAAGTCACTTCTTCAGGCAAAGTTGACCTTAAATGTGTTTGGCTATTCTTAGCTCCTTTTGGTCATTTAGCGTCGAACGTTTCTTCGCATTCATACATACCTGTCTTTTAAATGTTTGGGTTGAGTGTTCGTGATGAATAGAAATCCGGAAAAAAACTACGGAAGAAGTGTTATTTTTATTTTTCGTCCTATGATAGCATACATACTTAACTGGCAAGAAAGATCTAGAAAACATTTATTGTGGAAAGGATTTTTACTTGAAGCAGTTCCTATGTATAATTTTGTTTCTGACGATTTTGTCTGGTCTAAATTGTAAACCAATGAATCGGACAATACTAACACGTTCATCTTACAATTAGCCATTTCAGAATCTGAAACATTTTGGGTAATATTTTCAAAAGTGTACACCAAAACCTTGTGATTGGTTAAAAATATCCTAAACGACGGAAATTCAACCACGTGTTTTTCTATTTTTTTCTTCATTTTGGGTAAAATCAATGAAATAACCCATATAGCTTTTAAATCTGAAACACCGTATTGTCTAAATTTATGTCGATCTGTGATATATCTAAGATAATTAACTTGTTATGGTATTTTCAAACTTGATGTACTGTTAACAAGACAAAAGACCCATGGATAGCAGAAAAAAATGTCAAGAACAAATACAATTCCCTTGTCAATTTACACATAATTTACAGCGCAAACCGCTTTGCGACTTGCAAACATATGTCAGATTTGATAAATGATTGATTATTCAGAAATTTCATTATTGCAATAATAAATGATTGATTGTTTATTAATTTATTATGGCAATGATTAATGGTAGATTGCATTTGACAGATTTCAATACCTTAATAAATCCATTGGTATGACATGAAAATGCACGTGTCTGAACATTTACCATGTTTACATTCAGTCCTAGAAAATTATGATTTATGGGAAAACAGTGATGCAAAATCATATATCACTACAGCGATTTTGCGTTAAATGACATCACAACGACCGATCGCTTCTGCCATGACAAATACTCGCTCTAGTAAAAAAAAACGTGTGTTTCCTCATAAATTTTTAGTGTCGAAACAGAAAACATTTGATGTCACAGACAAAAGGAATGGATAAGTAGACGTTATTGTGTTTAATCAAGGCCATTCGTTGAAAGTCCCCGAACTCAAAAGTGGTGCATAAACAATCTTATCCCAGATCGCACTGTGTTTGTTCCTAAAATTGACTTAACAAAATAAAACTAGAGGCTTTAAAGAGCCTGTGTCGCTCACCGACATCTTCAGTTTTTGGTAAAAATCATCATGAAAGGGCAATAATTCTATAAAGAGTTAACTGATAATATCAGTCATGTTGACATAATTGTAGATCTTGTCTTGCCGATCATTTTAACTAGTATATAAAGTTTCTACCTATCTATCATAGTTTTCAAAATAATAAGCAAAAATGCAAAAAAAAGGAAAACATTTTCATTAAAGGGCAATAACTTCAATAAGGAGTCAACTGACAATTTCGGTTATTTGACTTACATGTATTTGTAGATTTTGACTTGTTGATCTTTTTAGTTTTAAAAGTTTCTTTCTATCTATTACAGTTTTTACGATATAAGACAAAAACGCTTATAAATGGTAAAAACCGTCATTAAATAGCAATAACTCCAATAAGGAGTCGTCTGATGATTTCATTTGTCTGTTGGTCTTTTTCTTTTTTAGCCATGGCGTTGTCAGTTTATTTTCGACTTATCAGTTTGAATGTCCCAGCCTTTGGAATCTTTCGCCTCTCTTCTTCAGCCATGTTGACTTATTTGTAGATCTTGTTTTGCTTATCATGTTTACTAATAAAAATTTCTCGGTCTCTATTATAGTTTTAAAACAACAGACAAAATGGGGAAAAAATGATAAAACTTGACGTTTAAAGGCTATAACACCTAGAAGAAGTCATCAGAAGTTTTGACGTAAATGGACAGCATGTAGTTGTCAACATTTTCAACATTTTTGCCCATGTCAGATTTTCTGTATTCATAGCGGTTTGACAGGCAGGGTCATTGGACACATTATTAAAACAAGATACCCCAATTATGATTGTGGCCAAGCTTGGTTAAATTTGGTCCAGTAGTTTAAGAGAAGAATGAGAAATAATGCGAAAAGCTCACTTGGCCTTGTGGCCAGGTAAGCTAAAAACCGGCATATGAGACATTAACCTGTTTACATAGCACTCCTTTGTTATGGTAAATACAGAATCTGTATCGCAGTGGCCTTGCCCTACATCATGTACATATCAATAAAGTAACAGTTTAAAAAAAATTGAGTTAAAATTGTATAGTTTAAAGTTAATGAAATAGAAAATAAACGAAACTTTGTGAATTTTCAATAGATCATATATTGCTTCACGGTAATTTCTAAGCTTAAAAAAGAAGTACGAATTATTGTTAATAGATTTAATGCGATAATCTTATTTTATTGTCATTTGATTGAGTAGATTCTAAAAATGAACGTGTTGAATACGTTTAAACATTGACTTTATTTACATACTGTCCCCTATAGAGTATGAGTAATGGAAATTTTGTTACTGCGATGCAAATCAGTATCACTACTGTAACAGTAATTTTCCCGTTCAGTGACATCACAACTACCTATCGTATCTATCATGACAAATACTCCCTTTAATGTCAAAATTGATTTTTTTTTGGCATTCATTCTTTTGAAGGAAATAATGTTTTTCCGAAATTTTTTCATCGAAACAGAAAATATTTTATATCACGGACCAAACGAACCAGCAGACGTTAGGTCAAATAGGGTCAGGAGTGAAAAGTCCCGAAACTAAAAATTGGTGTATGAATAGCCTACTGTGACGCAAACGACAGACGGGTGCGGAGTTTTCTCGCTGTGTTGAAGACCCATTGATGGCCTTGTGCTGTTTTCTGCTCTTTGATCGGTTTGTTGTCTCTTTGACGCATTCCCCGTTTCCATTCGCAATTTTAAACGTCATCAGTTTAAGTGTATTTCATACCGCACTTTGATTTTTCCTAAAACAGGGATAAACAACTTTAATCTAAACCTTTTTATATGACTTTCTCTTTGTTATGGCCATAACTCGCCATACATTGCTTTATTACTTAACTAGCAATCTCAGCAAATTGGAAAACATGATTTAACGCTAAAACAGTATTACATAATCAGCTTATTCTAGCTTAATCTGTATCATTCTGGACTTTTACATAAAATTGCGATAGGTTAATGCCTCATTGAAATTAAAAATATCTTCTTTTGTTCTAATAACCTATCATGGATTGTTTTTTTTATATTTTTATTGTTTAAACTTTTAAAAAGATTAATAAAATTTTATTTTATACAATTAATAAAAATAGAAAAGAAAAGAAACTTTCGACATTTTATTTGTGAATATTGCATAGATTATATATTGTTTAAAATGTCAACGGTATTAGTTTTTTAATTGACAACAGAAAAACGATTTGTTGTAACTAGATTTAATGCGATAAGCTTATTTTACTGACATTTGATTGAGTCGATTCTTAAAATGCACGTGTTGAATAATTTTAAACATTAATTAAAATTGAGAATGGAAATGGGGAATATGTCAAAAAGACAACAACCCGACCACAGAACAGACAACAGCCGAAGGCCACCAATGGGTCTTCAATGCAGCGAGAAAATCCCGCACCCGGAGGTGGTCCCTAACTAAAATTGTGTGCTAGTTCAGTAAAAATGGACGTCACACTAAACTCCAAAACATATAAATGAACTAACAAAGGCCAGAGGCTCCTGACTTGGGACAGGCGCTAAAATGCGACGGGGTTAAACATGTTTTGCGAGATCTCAACCCTCCTCCTATACCTCTAGCCAATGTAGAATAAAGAAACACATAGCAATACGCACAGTAAAACTCAGTTTAAAAGATGTCCGAGTCCGATGTCAGAATGGGTAACAATATTTACATTCTCCCCTAAAGATTGTAATTGATGGGAATTATATGTTTTGCAAAATCTTGATCACTACAGTTATTTTCATTCAATGAAATCACAATTACTGATCGCAACTGAAATGCCAATACTTGCTTTAATGTCAAACCTATTGTTTTGGAAACATAGTATTTGAAGGAATTTTCCCGCAATTTTTACATGGCTTCCCTTTTGTTACGCAGGTACTCATAATCAATTACTTTAGTATTTAGCTTGTTTCGTTCTTTTTAATTTGCTTGCAATCATACTACAATATATAACGCTAAAAACATCCCAACATCATCATCCTATTCCAGCGTATTCTGTATCGCGCTGGCCTTGTTCCTATTATTGTAACAGATTTATGCCTAATGCAAATTTAACCTATTTTGTCGAATTCTACTGACCTATCGAGGATTATTTCGTTATATGATTTCAGAGAAAACTTTCAAACTTTTTATTACTGAAAAAATTAATAATTTCAAAATCAATGAAAAAGAAAAGAAACGAAACACTTGACATATTGTTTGGTGATATTTAACAGATTATGAATTGATTCATGTGTCGGTAATTATTTTGTCAAAAACTGAAGAACGATATGTTGTTAATAGATTTAATCGGATTAGCTTATTTTACTGACAGTTGATTGAGTAGATTCTAAAAATGTGGAAAATGTGAAAGGGAATTGCAATTAACCGTTTTTAAAGTACATTACTGATATTTTATTGTAATAATGGTTTGATAATTGTAGAAAGTATCCTAATGAATTCTCTGTTGTAAGTGGACGATCATTTGATATTCTGTGGGGAAGGGGGAGGGAAGTGGAACAGGAGGATGTTTTATTCCGAATTTCATATTCATTTTCATCTGTTGCTACGCATGCTTATCTGTTTTCAGTTCTGTACACAGTCGTTTCCTGCATTTTGCACAATATTAAGTTTCAGCCTATCTTGTTCAAAGGTATTTTTTTTCTTACCAGGCCAATGTATTCATTTTAAAATCTACCTGCCACACCCCCTAAAATCAAATGGTTGACTGCTAAGTGAATACTTCCGAATACGTCCTTTTTCCATTGTTGGCAAAAAATGTTCATTCTACTCTTTTGATCAACTTACCTTTCAAACTCTAAAATTATAATTGCGTAACTGTTCATCCTAATCATATATATTATGTAATATTTTTCATTTGACGTAAGACAACAATAATAAATCAACCTATAAAAACGTTTCAGAAAAGCTGAAATGATGTAATTAGAAAGTACACTTGCCGATGTCAATTATTAATAACTTCCGCAAAAATCATACATGATTTGCGCATGATCACAAAAAAATATTTAAACAAACTGTTTTTAGTTCATTTGTTTACTGTTACATATAGTTTATATACTGTTGTTTGTCTTTTTGTCGTTTTTTTTTTTTTTTTTTGTTTTTGTTTTTTTTTTTTTTGCCATGGCATTGTCAGTTCGTTTTCGACTTATGAGTTATGAATGTCCCATTCGCATCTTTTGCTTCTGTTTTACATAGTATAAGAATAAAATCTGCAAACCCATAACTTTTGAGGAAGATGAACGGCTAGTTAGTAGGGTGAAATGTTATACAGTCTTAGAACTGCCGATATTTTGAGTTGAAATAATTGGTCCTACTGTTTCTAGGTCTGAAAATTCAATGATAGTTGCATTGATTTTTTGTTTACTCATAAGAAATTGACTGTACTAAGTCAGGATTATGACAGTTGTTTTCCATTCGTTTGATGTGTTTGAGCTTTTGATTTTGCCATTTGATAAAGGAATTTCCGTTTTAAATTTTCCTTGGAGTTTGGTATTTTTGTTGTTTTACTTTTGAGTTATTTTAGCGTGTTATAAACCGTATATATTTACAGGAAATGCGCGCATCAAAGCTATTTTATGTCACCCATGGAACACTTATTTCTGGTTTGGTGGATTCCCTTGAGTAAAACGATCACAATTTGTATCATATATATTAAACAGAACAAGCAATTTCTAATTCTTTAATATTGTTACTAGTATCACCATCGTAACTCAAATTCATGGTAATTTTTGGATTTTTTTTTAATAAATTATATATTTTGTTTCATGTGTAACTATTCATTTTTAATTGAAATTAGAAGTATGGCATATTATTAACAAGCGTGACGCGAGTAGCCTAGAGTACTGACGTAAAAAGGTTAAAATATTTTATGGAATTGCTATTTAACGTAAATGACAGTTACTAGCAAGAAGGAGGAGATACGTAGTGGGTAATAAAACTGCAGGGAAAAACAGTATAATAAATAATAAAGATATAAAATATGAAAAAAAAAAAAAAAAAACGACGGAAATACAAACTACAGTTTAGAAAATACTATACAAAAAACTTAAAACTAGCAAAACGAAACCCACAAACATTGAGGATTTGTTCCGAAAGGGTAAGCAGTATTTGCTCCACTAGTGGCATCTTTAGTATTACTCATTAACTAAAGATCCCACTAAATGAAAAACGAAGCAACAAGTCGAACTTATTGTGGTGTGATATAAGAAAAACAATTGCCGATCCTGAAAGTACGTTTTTTTTTCTATTTAGCTCGAAAGTTCCTTTTTCTGATGGTAAAACATTCTACCCTAATGACCTATTTATTTTTTATATTTCAAGATTATAATACGGAACTGGATGTTAGGGAACCAACAACCAACACCTAATCTATCTTAAAAAGACGTGTTATAATGACACAGTATTCTTGCCGTTGCCAATTGCGCTTTTTTTCAATACACCCTCTTTCATGCGTCTGTTTGCCCCTTTTATATGTACTGATCTGGCCTTATTCCTACAATTGGAAGAACATAATTGTGATAGGTATATGTTCATTAAAATTTAACATTCCTTCTTAAATTCTACTAAACTATTGAGGAATAATTTTTGATATCGTTTCAGTTCAACTTTTCAAACCTTTATACTTAAAAAAATTATTATCTAAAATATCAATGAAATAGCAGAGAAACGAAACTTTTGACATTTTATTTGTTGAAATTTAACAGATAACTTATCACTTCGTTTGTTGTCGATTATTTGTAAGTCAAAAACAGCAGAACGATATATTTTTAACAGATATAATCCAATTACCTTATATTTTACGGTCATTTGATAGAGTAGATGCTAAAAAAGTGGAAAATGTTATTTTCCGGTTTTAAAGTACTTTATTGATATTTTATCAAAAAACCGGTTTGATAATAGTAGAACTTATCCTGAGAAAATCTTTGCCGGTTAAGGGAATCAATAAATTACACCAGTTGGGAGTTTTTGTAAGGGCATTGTTTTAAATTCGACTCTTTTCCAATCATATGAAATAATGTCCGGTCCACTCGTTTGATCACCTTACCTTTCTTACTCAAAAAATTAGAATTGCATAACTGTTCGTTCTAATCATAAAGGTAATATTTTTCATTTTACTTAGGCAACAAGAATAAATCAACCATTAAAAACATACAAGAAAAACTGGTATACTCTGTTATTACAGCATACCAGTTTTTCTTGTATGTTTTTAATGGCTGGTTGCCTGTGTCAATTAATAATAGCTACCGCAAAAAATACATCATTTGCGCATGATCGAATTTTTTTTTAACAAAACTGTTTTTCATTGATTATGAATAAATTCCATCAATGCGACGTTTGATGGAGTAGATTCTAAACAGGTTGAAAACTGTTTTGGAATTGCTATTTAGCCTGTTGGACGTAAATGACGTCACTAATAAGGAGAATATATAAAGCAAAAATAAAAAAACAACAACACATTGGTCAATGAAAAAGAAAAACAGTATAATGAATACTGGTAATATATATATGAAATTTGATTAAATAAAATCAACGGAAAAAAGCAAATTTGAAAGGCACAATTCATAAACAATGCTGATAGCTGGATAAGAAAAAGGTGAGAACTAGCAGACAAGGGGGAAAATAATCAATTTGCCGACTACTGGAATTTGTTACACTAAGAAATTTTGTTTATCATATTTGAACTGTACATTTCCATCCTCACTGGGCCAATACATTGCCTTAAGTTGATTTATTGTTTTTAATCGGCACAACACTTTGTCTGTGGAATTCTGAAAGCAAACTTTGTCTCAGAAAGACGTTACGTGGTGTTTTCATTTTCTACCACTCGGTTGATCCCGCTAACAGTGGACTGCGAGGGTATCATCAGCTCACTAGCCAGTGCTTCGTAACTAGTGATTTAAAATATACTTTTCTTAAATTCTCCGTTGATCTTAGAAACTGTGCGTAAACTAAGGTTCCAGTTCCCTGAGGCAAAGCCGATCGGAGACTAATTTTGCAATTCTTTAAAGGTCCTTTTTTGTCGCATAGTTACTAACGTATTTAAGTGCTTATATATCCTTGGCGTGAACATTTTTCGGATAGAGTGTTCCGTATAAAGGTTAACACAGTAAACGCACACAATATACATAGTGTAATTTTCAGGTTAAAGTATCATAGAATTCGATTATTCATATTTAACAGGAAATGAATAATGTTTTGACAGCTGAAGCAGTGAGTATTCCTGTGTTGTAAATGTAATAAAAGAAATTTCTGATTTTACAGTGATATAATAGTTTAAAAACAAATTGTATTGTATGATGCTCCTGAGAGTTGAAGTAATGCAAAATAAAACCTATTTTATGTTATTTCTATCAACTATTGAGAAATGACGTAGCTGTCATAGGTTACATGGGAATATCTTCTTAAAAAAACTCTTTATAGTACTTTGTCACAGAAATTCACATCATATAAAAGTCATGAGCAAAAATGTTCAGAATAGGAGAAAAATAATTGTAGACTTTAACAAAAAAGTGTCCCATATAATTTCATGCCCGTCTTTCTATTTTATGCAAGATATGAAGAATAAATTTTGAAAGTGTAGAAAAAATAATTGTATGTAAACATACTTTCCAAACTAGTTACTTTATTCATAGTAAACAAAATTCAAAGGATGATAACTGTATTCCAAGACCTACATAGAATAGAAAAACTTGACTAAAGTTAAAACTAAGCATGCAAGATTTTATTCAGCTTTGTAAATTTTAAGACAGTTGATCAGGTTTCATGATAATAGGTTCATTTTAAAGACAAAATGGCCATATTTATTTTTTTAATTTAAGTTGTTCAATTTGGACATACATTACATAAATCGAAAATTTTCAACTATCAAGATTAAAGACAAAAACTTAACATATTACAAAATGCCTATGAAATGCCCTAATAGATAAATAGATAATGTATCATGTATTTAAAGCAAAAGAATACGCATTGAGTGTATCAACTTTGTAACAATAATTCAACTGACAAAATATATGTGAACCTGTGTCTGAACAACGAGATTTTTTAACAAGGGGAGGGAGGGGAGACTTCTATCAAAATTTTATATTTTTCACTAATTTTAATCCTATGAAGTTTTTTTATATTATAAATAACCCTTCCATATTCATGATATTTATTTAATGTGCTTTCAATGAAAGAAAACGCACAAATAGCATAAATGTTGTACCACAGAAGTATATATATATATAATCAATGGTCTTGGGCCATGTAAGACGGGCAATTATTTTGGGCCAATTTAGGCTGTAACACTGATAACATATAGAATTTAAGCATACAACAGCTTATTATTGGAAATAGAAACACAAATGTATCTTTCATTTTGCTCATTACTATGCTATGATTTCATGACGATCATTTGTCTGTTTACAGTTTCTCTCTATCTACATTAGTTTTTGCAACAACTCAAAAATGGCTAAGAATTATCATTCAGGAGCGATTTCTTGACTGACAATTTAGGCATTGTTGAACTATTTGTTGATTGTGTCTTGCGGATCATTTTTACTGTTAATTGTTTCGCTTTATCTTCTCTTGTTTTGCCAAAAACTCAAGAGTATTGTCATTCAAGGGCAATAACTCAAATAAGGAGTCGACGGACAATTTCGTTTTTGTTGACCTATTTGTAGATTTTGCTGATCATTTGTGCTGTTTACAAAAAAAGTAAAATAAAAAAAATACTGAACTCCGAGGAAAATTCCAAAAGGAAAGTCCCTAATCAAATGGCAAAATCAAAAGCTCAAACACATCAACCGAATGGATAACAACTGTCATATTCCTGACTTGGATATTGTCTCTATCTACCAAAGTATTCCCCAGAAATGCTAGAATTGGAAAATCGTCATTTCAGGGCAATAATCCTATCAAGTTAATAGTAACTATTTCTATTTTTTTTTTTATATATATATATTGACCGATTTTCAGATCTTGTCCTGTTGATCAGCTTTGCTATTTAAAGTTTTTTATTTCTCTATTCTAATTTTGAAGACCATAAAATCTATATAAATCGTCATTTAAAGATAATAATTCCTGTAAGGAGTCGACTGACGATTTGGAAAATGTGACTTATTTGAGATCTTCTCTTGCTGATCATTTTGGCTATTTCAATCTTTATCTATCTATTATAGTACTCAAGATAAATAGTAAAAACAAATGCAAAAATTGGTAAAAATTGTCATTAAAGACTACTATAAGGAGTTGAATAATGATTTAAACTATTTAATGTATCTGTACATCTTGTCTTGCTGGTCATTTTTGCTCTAAAATGTTCTCTTTATCTATTATAGTTTTCAAGATAATAAGCAAAGCACAAACAAAGTAAAATCTTGTTTTTAGATCTTGTCTTGCTTATCATTATTGTCTTAAAGTTTCTCTTTGCCTATCATAGTAGTCAAGATGATAGGTAAAACAAATTAAGTGAAATTACTCCTATAAGAAGTCTTCTGACAGTTTTTATGAAAAACAAAATCATGTGGAAAAGACAGTAGGTAGATTTCAACATTCTTAACAAGATTTACCTATCGGATTTTCTCTATCAATAGCGATTTTCAAGATAATAGACAAAACTTGCATTTTACTCGTTTTATTTTTGCCCTTTTTTGTTGACCGGCAATATCATCGGACATATTTTACAACTAGAAACCCTAATGATGATTGTGGTCAAGTTTGGTTCCAACTGGCCCAGTAGTTGTAGACAACTAGTGATGAGAATCGCTCACTTAGTTTCGTTACTAAATCTTGTTAGAACATTTCAAATTTCTCTTGTAAATTGATATTGTATATGCAGAATATAAGGTTCATAAATGATAAAAAAAAAAAAAAAAAAAAAAAACAAGAATGTGTCCATAGTACACGGATGCCCCACTCCCACTATCATTTTCTATGTTCAGTGGACCGTGAAAATGGGGGAAAATCTCTAATTTGGCAATAAAATTAGAAAGATCATATCATAGGGAACATGTATTCTAAGTTTCAAGTTGATTGGACTTCAACTTCTTCAAAAACTACCTCGACCAAAAACTTTAACCTGAAGCGGGACGAACGGACGGACGGACGAACGGACGAACGAACGAACGGACGGACGAACAGACGGACGGACGCACAGACCAGAAAACATAATGCCCCTCTACTATCGTAGGTGGGGCATAATAAGAGGTATGATTTACCCTCGATCAATTATATTTGTAAAAATGTATACTAAAATTAATAAGATATTGTAATTTCCCTATAACATAGGTTATTTAAGTGTCGTTTCTTTTTCCAAGCCGGTTGTTTGAAAGTTTAGGATTTCTCTTGCAAATTTTTATTGTGTCTACGAACTTTAGGTTCATAAATAATATGAGACAGTTTAGACTAAACGACATTTGGAATATATATTAAATCAAACTAAGACTGGCTGGCAATCACTTGTGGTATACTGACAAATTGGAATGTAAATATCTTTGGCTAGGATATAGACAATGAGTGGCAAAATATCACAATGATAACGTGATCGCAGTTTTGAAATATAATAAGCGTATCCAAATAGAAATGGACTATCTGACCAAGTCTGTATTTGCCCTGAAATTAAGCATGTGAAAAGATCATTTCTGTTTAAGGTACTTTGTTTTAAAAGTCGAAAATTATAAACAATGTTTATTCAGAAACCAAATTCAAAACTATGACCATAAGACCAAAACATGTACAGCTATACAATGCAAGGATTGCAAAACAAGTAACTAGTCTTCTCCATTAAACATTCCACTATATTTAACTTACTACTGGCACTTTTATTTTTACGTTTTTTTTGGCGTTCATACATTCGTGTAACGCACAGTTCATAATTCTATTGTGCAGTCGTATATTAATTTTAGGTGTTCGTTGTTATTCGGTGGTTTACGTGTTGTAATGTACTTTGATATTATGTATTTATGTATTTCTCTGTCATGAGTGTTCTTGCATTTATTTGTACTGTATTCCTGTCACGTAATAATGTCATTTTAGCGGTATTTTTAACATTGCCCTATAAGCGGGAGGTTTGGCTAGCCATAAAACCAGGTTCAACCCACCATTTTTTTTCTTAAAATGTCCTGTACCAAGTCAGGAATATGGGAATTGTTATCAAATAGTCCGTTTCTATCTGTGTTGGCGTTTGTTTTTCTAGCAGTTCAGTGTTTATGTTGTTCCGTGTTTTCGTCTTATAGTTGATGTGTTTCCCTCGGTTTTGGTTTGTGACCCGGATTTGTTTCAATTAAATTGATTTATGACTGTTGAACAGCGGTATACTACTATTGCCTTTATATAGAATACTCTGCAACAAAGTCAAAGGACAAAGATGATGCTGTTTTTAAAAGATATAAGCTCTCTCACGTGTTTAATTTTGCTTTTCAAACTTTTGACCATGATTTCAACTAAAGAAGGATATTCCAAACACATCATATTACAAATATCCTGCATAATAACAGTTTGCGCCAAAACAAAATCGGTATAATACAACACAATTAACCCGAACAAGTTAAATAGTTGTAAAACCGTCTTCAATTATACACAGGAGTATCTACCATGTCAAGCTCCTGAGAATCAGGACAAGTTTGAAATCAACGGTGTGTGCATGTCTTTTGGATTTAACAAGGGGTTTTGTATGTCTTCTAACGGATTGAATATTTCTTGAATCTTTCTTGTGGATCTGTTTTTCGCCTTAACGGTAAATACGAATATTTTCTTTACATTCTTCCTGCCAAATTTGGTTTAGCTTGGCGAAATTAATGAAATTATCATATCTGAAAGATTTAATGATTCGTAAGACCTTCATTCATAATAAGTACACAAAAACATGAGAAAAGGCTATTATGTTTAAATACGAGAACAAAAAAGCATTAAAGATGGTATGAAAAACAGGTTGTAAGAGAAAAGAAAATTCGGTTTAAAAACAGTAAGTGATAAAAAAAATTCTATCAATTTTAGTCAATACGCTTATTTCAAATCACTATCTTTACGTCAAAGTGATTGGTTTTAGGTGATGTTATTTGACGTGATTTGTGCGTTTGTTGGGCATAAAATCAACGTCAGTACATTGAACAAAGAGATGAATATTTTAAAGGGGATAATTTCGAGATGATTGTTCAGATAAATGTGTCAAATGATGAAATTGATATATTTCTCCAGGCAGTGTTGGATTATGTACATAAGAATAAAGACGGGTGTTTGAAAAATGTCAAGAATGCACAATGACTTTGTCGGTTTAAAGATGCAGGGATCCACTCGGTTGTTAAAACATTTAAATGGCGTTAGAAATTAGCATATAGTAAAGAGTTTTTCCGGTATTGGAATTGATATAGATCAGACATATTGGATCAAATTGAGGAATTTTTGTAAGACCGTTTATTACTATCGCTGTTAATTTGGTATAGATTTTCGAAGAATTGGAAGGAAAATGAAATAACAATATGATTTCACAATTGGACCCTGATAATGTTTCGTGTCTATTAGTCTCTCATGTGTAGATTTAAAAGATTTTTATTTTGTATTTACTAAGAGGTATGATTAGCAGAAAAAACGCCTAAAACATAAAAAAAAAAAAAAAAAAAAAAAAAGAACAACCACAAAGCAGCCTCTATTTTGAATTATTAAAAATTGATTTTATGTTAAGATCAATAATGAAACCCTTTTCCAAGAAGATCTGGGCATTTTTGGATAGCTATTAATTTTAGCATTTTAGTATGTCACAAATATGCAATAATGTTACTAGCTTTTCAAGTGTTAGAGTCTTACCAATACTCTGTCTGTTTAATATCGGATATAATTCAATATAGTAGATTAAGTTGATAACCAACGACATGATGGCATTCTAGACTTCATTTATTCAATGTTGACATGGTAATTGCTTCATTTTGAGCTCAAGCAAGTGATAAATCTGATAAAAAATGAACACATAATTTGATGACTGACCAGAAATAGCTTTATTAAAAGACCATATCAATGTCCACGAGTCTATTATGTTCATCATAAAGAAATTAATCTGGCTATTAAATCCAGCCGTTTAATATCGATGGTCATTTGCATTAATGAATTAAGCATTTTTAAGCCTTAGGAAACCGTGTCTGTGTGTAAATGGCAGTCTTTATGAAGAGGATCCTTTTCCCCCGGAACTGGTATCATGACCAAGGTTATTAATTCTATATGAATTTAGAAGAGCCGTTGACCGGTAAACAAAATACCATACGATATTTTGTAATTTGATTACATGAATAAAATGTTTTGCTCTAGACGACAAAAAATAAGGATTAAGGCGGTAAGAGAAGAGAAATAAAATCAACTCAAATAAAGACATACTTTAATAAAGAAAAACAACAAATGCGAAAATATGTACTCTATATCATAATTCCAGAATATGGCTGGTTTTCTACTTTGTTTGTTGGTTTGTGTGTTTTTTTTTTTTTTTTTTTTTTTTTAACCTGTTAAACAAACATATCTATGGAAGAAAAATAACCTCCGTATAAAAATAAGGAGATGTGGTATGATTGCCAATGAAACAATTCAATTGAGAAAACTAACGGCCTAATTTATAACAAAACAGTTTAAGAAAAACAAATATGACAGACATGAACCAACGTTTAATTTCTGGTTTAATTTCATTAAAAACAAGCGAAAACAAAGTAAGTTAATTCATTTAAGCTTTTGTTTTTACTAAAGAACGTTTTTTGTACTGGGCTCATACATATATTACGTAGAATTCAAACAAGTTTTAAATCATTTGGTCCTTTTTACAAATTTAAAAAATCAGATATTTTCAATCTCCAACTATTATATAAATAATTACTGTTTGCACACGTTTCCCCTAATAGTAACTATTATCAAATATGGCTGTTTCTTCAAAGGATATTAAACACATATTTGAAAAACTCATCAAAGTTATTTTAAACTCGATACGCTTTACAATCATTGAGTTGTATGCCCCTTATAAGATTACTGGTTTGTACGGTTTGTTTAATTTATAGAAGAATTGCTGTAAGTTTAATCGTAATTCATGAAGCTAAATGTATAAGTTTTAATGAATATATTTTCCATGTGAAATATAGTTGTTAGTTTTTATATAACTTTATTTATTTGACATTTGAAAAGGAGATTGAGCAAAATATTTTCTATCATAGATTTCTTGACCTTAAGCAGCTGATGCGTTGTTTTTCCAGAAATTTCTAGAATCGACGTGATTGAATTGCCTATCGAAATACCCCAGTTTATTAAAGATATGATTGTATTAAAATAGTATTCGAAAAACGAAAGATAAAAAGAAAAATGAATGCAGTCATGTTTCAATCAAGAAATCAGTACATTTGCCAGAGTTATTTTCACATTCGGATTTCATTTATAAACGTTTCATTGTTATCGATTAAAATTTCACTTTACTGCATATACTTATATTGCAGGATACTTTTAATCATAGGGAAGAGCGGTCGGTTTATGATTTGGTTGATTGATTGTCGTTTACATAACATCCAGAGACAAAACTTTTATTCGTTTTCTTAAAGAGAAAATTTATAATAAATCAAATCCGTTCTACATTTTTTTTTCATTTGAGAAGAAGGACGAGAAATTTGGAATGTCATTCGAAAATAAACAGCTGCGCCACGAGCGCATGATACGCCCGTCGTTTTGTGTGTGAAGTTTTATGCAATAATCATAAATAGTTTCTGAGATACGGCGAGACATCTGAAAACCCCCCTTTTTTCTACAAAAAAACCCAATAACTCTAAAAGTGAATTTTTTATCATCACCAAAAAGTATACAGACCTTAAGATTAATATAACTAAGAAGTGTGTAAAGTTTTAAGCAATAATCATAAATCGTTTTTGAGATACGGCGCGACATGCAAAAAAAAAAACTTTTTTACAAAAAACTCAATAACTGTAAAACAAAATTTTGAATCATCACCAAAAAGTTTGTAGATCTTTAGATTAATATAACTAGGAATTGTGTAAAGTTTAAAGCAATAATCATAAATCGTTTTTGAGATACGGCGCGACATGTGACCCCCCCCTTTTTTTACAAAAAACTCAAGAACTCTAAAATTAAATTTTGAATCATCACCAAAAAGTATACAGATCTTTAGATTAATACAACTAAGAATTGTGTGAAGTTTTATGCAATAATCATAAATAGTTTCTGAGATACGGCGAGACATCTGAAAACCCCCCTTTTTTCTACAAAAAACTCAATAACTCTAAAAGTGAATTTTTAATCATCACCAAAAAGTATACAGACCTTAAGATTAATATAACTAAGAAGTGTGTAAAGTTTTAAGCAATAATCGTAAATCGTTTTTGAGATACGGCGCGACATGCAAAAAAAACCTTTTTTACAAAAAACTCAATAACTGTAAAACAAAATTTTGAATCATCACCAAAAAGTTTGTAGATCTTTAGATTAATATAACTAGAAATTGTGTAAAGTTTAAAGCAATAATCATAAATCGTTTTTGAGATACGGCGCGACATGTGACCCCCCCTTTTTTTTTACAAAAAACTCAATAACTCTAAAATTAAATTTTGAATCATCACCAAAAAGTATACAGATCTTTAGATTAATACAACTAAGAATTGTGTAAAGTTTTAAGCAATAATCATAAATCGTTTTTGAGATACGGCGCGACATGTGAAAAAAACACCCTCTGTTTTAGTGACAAAGTCCCGTAACTCAAAAAGTTTTAATCTTATTTTCACCAAAAAGTATACAGATCGTTTGACCATCATAAGAAACCACTATGTTTAGTTTCATGAAATTTGGATAAGTTGTTGTCAAGTTACGGTGCGACATGTTTACGCCGGACAGACGGACGGACGGATAGACGGACAGACGGACAGACGGACAGATGGACGCCGGACATTTGTATACCATAATACGTCCCGTCAAAATTTTGACGGGCGTATAAAAAAAAAAACAGTGAATGTAGGATATGCAAAATTTTGTTTTGAAATAGGACACCCGCTGTTCCGTCTAAGCGCTGCAATGGTCGCATGAATACAGGTCGTACAAACGCTTTATCTTCAAAAATTTCACGGTGTAACAAAATAGATTATACATCTAGATAAACTCGTCATTACATTGTACACCAGACACTCGTTTCGTCTACAAAAGACTCATTATTGATACTCGAATCAAAAAAGCTAAAAAGGTCAAGTAAAGGACGAAAATGAAGAGCATCAAGGACCCAAATTCCGAAAAGATTTGCCAAATACCCTAAGCTAATCTATTTCTGTATTCTAATCTAAAACACTGGTTACATAAGACGACTTGGCTTCTAAATCTATACAGTTTAAACAAGCCAAAAATTCTTCTGCAAATAAACTTCAATGGTTACATCAATAGAATGTATGCAAGAAATTTATCTTCTGCGTGCATTCCATTTTTGCAACAATACAGCTTATACAACATAACTAATCTTCTAAAATTACATGGTATCATCAATTCATGTTAAAGAAAATTAATCTTCTAAAATTCCATAGTCTCATCAATACAGGTAATACAAGACAAATAATCATCTACAATTCCACGGTCACATCAATATAGGTTAAACAAGAAAAAATATTTTGCACAATTTCATGGTAGCATCAATATAAAAATATATTAAATAAAAAGAGAGAGCAACCGATGACAGCAACTTTCTAAAAAAGTTGAACAAGACGGTATTTTACAATTCCATGGTGAAATTAATACATGTAATACAAGACAAATTATCTTGCAAAAAATATATGTTGGCATCAAAAAGAGACAGAAGATACCAGGGACAATCAAAACAACACAAAATTAAAAACAAACGACTGAGTAAAATGAACCCAAACAAAAATCGAAAGTGATCTCCAAAGGATAAACAGATTCCGCTGAACACGTGTGTTACTCATGGTATGTACACATTCGTTCATGGCACATTGGATAAAAAGAGGAATGGCGAACCGTATCGACAATAAGAACATGTAAATCTGCGATGGTCTGTGATACAAATATTTCATAATGGTTAACTAACGTATGATGACGACCGTAAAACCTTTGAAGGGATGACTTAAACTTCGCCACTTAAAAAGGTTTTATCAGTTCTTCAGTTTTTGAATAAGATTTCGATTTTCAAATATTTGGCCTAGAGCATCACTGGAAAGATATTTTTGTCAAAGTGCTCATCTTGTGCAGTAAAGTTGGTACTTTTGCTTTATTAGAACACTTGATTCAATAGTTTACTTGAAAGCAGCTATCCTCTATTAAGTAAATCATAAAAGGAAACGCAATCTTAGGAATATCATATTAACTGGTAGATATAAACTCCATACGCCGGCGCTGCTGGAATGTTGCTTTGAAAAAAAAAGAAATTTCACAATTGGAAAACTGAAATCATTACTTTTGTCTCAAATGTTTTTATCTCAACAAACACTGATTGTCTATTTTTAGATATTGGATTAAAAAGTTGATCTACTAAATAAATGCTAGAAAGATGTTGATTTGGTATTAAGCAGCAATTAAATGTTAATATAATATGATGATACATAGAAGTTGTATCTGTAACATGATAACGGTAACTCCTCTTAATAACCTTAAACTTATAATCAAAGTAAGTTTTTCGTTATTATGCTAAATTGGCTAGCATACATTTCTTTTTTTTTATGATCATTCAATTATCTTTGTTAAAATCTTCATTCACGAGTATCAGATGATATTTTATAATCCGTTCTAATATATTTTTCATATTCTTAATTGTAATAAATTGTAAAGTTTTGTTTAATTTATTTTCAAGTTTTGAAAATAACTTAAATAGCTCAAATACATCAGGACTATTGCCGTAGATGGAAGTAATTTTTCCGCCTTTGAAAATAATACACATTGTTTGGGTTCGGCTTTTTTCACGAGCAAAACTTATATCATTTCTTTGGATGTATATATTTTTATATTTATATATATAATTGAATAGGTCATACAGGTTAAGGGAGTGCCTAGCAATATTTGCATAATTCTATCTTTTTACTTACACTAATGCAACGACTATTCGTTTCATTGGATCTGTATAATTTTTTTTCAACATTTTGCACAAAAATATTCTTATCCATCTAAGTGTTTCCCCTGAACACATTACCTTCCTAAATGACGCTTCGTCAATGACGTGTTACGCGACATGACGCAAGTAAGATTTAGATCAGGAATTTGAGTTGCTGTAAAATCTCTCTTTATTTTCCCCCTAGCGGTAGTTGACTACTCTATATCATGATCTTGTTGATAATTTATTGGCAGTCATACCACATTTTTTTTATAAGTTGCATCTGTATTATCTTTTTTTAATTTCAAGTAGGATTTGTCACCGAATATGGAATTATTACGTGAGAGAACATCATCTATGTTAAAAGATAATGCTAACATCCTGTCATTCTCTCTGTTTAAAGTCTGTCTCATGTGAATAAAAAAACAAGAATAGGATAGTTCGCATAGGAATGCTTATTTACTTGAAAAATACGTCACCAAAAACGTCAGAAATATGTTGTCAATAACAAAATTGAGCATCTTGATGATATCAGTGTTAGAAAAGTTTTGTTGAAATCGGAGCGTTTTGTCAAAAAATAATGTATCCCTTCCTAAAACAGATATAATGGTTTACATTTATAAATTTTGACTTGATGGAGAGTTGTCTCATTGGCACTCATACCACATCTTCTTATATCTATATATGTATCTACGTGGGCTATTCCTTTTAATGAAACAAAGATGAATTTAATATTATAATTTATCTGTAAGTTTTGAATGAGGAATATTATTGTAAAAAGTACATGAGTAGCATGTGTTCATACTATCGTATGAGAAAATGATTTATAAGTATTCTAACATCTCTTTAGATTTTATTAGTATATACATTTGATTCACAACGCCCCTACAGTATGTAATTTCACAGAAGCTCTGCAGTCCGGCTTTTATAGCTGATTAAAAAGATGGTATATGTGTTATCCCAGACAAAGTATCTGATAAAATTTCAAAGGGCATCAATACAGACTATACAAGACGATTTATCTTCTACAATTCAATGTATGCAACAATACAGGTTAAACAACACAAGCTATCTTCTAGAATTCCATTGATCTACCAATACACGTTATACAAGACCAATTGTTTTCTAAAATGCCATGATCGCATCCATACTGGTTATTCAGGACAAATTATATTCTACAATTCTATATAGCAGCACCAATGCAGATGATACAAGATATATATTCTTCAACCATGTCATGGTTGCATCAATACAGTTTACACAAAACAAAACATTTTAAAGCATTAAGCTGTGGATATTGTCACGTATTTAAAGAGATATATGGAATACCGAAAAATTCCAAGAAGATACAACAATCATCAATTTACATAAGCGTTGCAGTGAAACATTCCATTTTGTCACGTTAATTTCAATTCCTTGGATAGCATCCACACTGAGAAATACATTTATCTTTTTTTTTTCTCTTATCTCAATTATTTCGTTTAGCTATTTTTGTATCTTTTTTTATTTGGTAACGGATCATTATTTAGAAACTTGACTGTAAAAACCATGCTTAATTTGTACTTAAGCTCTATACAATGCATACTTAGTTTACTTAATTGGCAATAACTATTTTAGATGCAGACACTGTCTTAATTGACAATAACTATTTTAGATAAAGTCACTGTCTTAAACATTGCAGTAACTATTTTGGCATAAAAATCCAAAAATGAAAAGATTCTAATCTGTTCATCATCAACATGGGCCTTGAAGGTTGTCAACATTAATTATTTCTTAGATACAATTTCACGATTGCTTTGCTTAGCTAATCGTTTAGATTAGGTTCTCAGATTGAATTGATCAACCGGTGAAAAGTTATAACACAATCATTTGTTATAAAATGTTATTAGTTGATTTGCATTTGTTTTCTTTTATTTGTCCTATTGCAGTTTGAAATAGTCAAATATCTACAACTTCAAATAGTTCATTTCTACTTAAACTTTGTGGTTTGAATATAACCTCATTATAAATAGTCAAATATCTACAACTTCAAATATTTCATCGCTACTTACACATCAAATCCGACCATATTACAGAAGTAATAATAACATACGTGATTGTGCGTAGAAATTAGAATAGGCAATGGGAAAATTACTGTTACACGGTCAATGCACATAAAAAATTCCTTGCAAAAACTCTTGAGGAGCTACTAGATGGCAAGGTAAAATAACATGTCCACTTTTTTCAGTAGCAGTCTAATGATTAATTAATTTTCTTATTATTTATTCTCGTCATGAACACACAAGGATTAATTGGTAGTGGACGTTAAGCCAACAACAATTAAATAACAAATCAATAAGTGAAAACAGAGGATTGACAAATATTTTTTGTAAAATTACTTAAAAGCAATTTTACAGGATAACTGTTTCTAGGTAACTAATAGACAGTAGGCACAGGCTTTAAATCTTAATTCTCCGTGTTCTATTTAATTCGTATTAAATCGATTTCTATCTAAACAGTAATGCTTATTCTTTGTGAAATGAATAAGGTCAAGATTTAACCTATATTACGTAAAACGTTTCCTCTTGTTTTCAAAGAATCCATATTCTGAAACACTGCAGGTCATAAGTTCATAATTCATTATGGAAATTCTTAAACGAAGGTGAAGGAAAGTTGAGTAACCTGAAATAAGCTCAAATAAAAACATACTTATGTTCAATGATATAATTGACAGTCCATGGTGTGTTACATCACAACTTCATATAAAAATCAACCACAGACCCATGAGCAAAAACATATTCTAATATCCAATTAGTTCGTCACCTAATTGAAACCGTGTATGAACCATCTGAGCTGTGATCCGATTCACCATTGTTCTAACACCCCAGGTGTGTAAAAAAAGAATGTCAACCGCTGCTGTTTTAGAATAAAATTTTAAAAAGAGGATTCTCGTCTGAATGTATATAGTTAGACCCGTCTCCCGGATTTGTAAAAAAGAAAAGGTTGTTGATATATCACATCAGACAATTTGACATGGTACTTTAAAAAAATGTAGCAAATGATTAACTTTTATATACTCGAATTTTACTGTTATTGTTTTAATACTTTTATATCAAATATACAACCTTAAGATCCAGACGTATTCCCAGTGTCCTATTTTACCAGATTGAAGGCTTTTGAAATTGTATCCATATTGTTTTCGAAGATACTGATTTTTTTAAATTCGTTTGTCCATTCTTTGTAAAGCGCCCGTCACACTAGACCAAGAACATGACTATAACTCTACATTCTATACAAAAATAAGATCGCAGTGAGATTGTGATATGGTCGGCTTGAATATTCAATATTTCATTGTTTTCATGTTCATACCACGACCTTGCTATGATCCTGATAAGATCCTGCTACGATTCCTCTTTGATAGTAACACGTTCTAGTTACGATCTTGTCACGCTCTAGCTACGTCTAATAAGACCTTACCACGACTTACAAGATTTCTGTACGCTTCGACCAAGACCTTCTCGTTCGCATTACGATCTGAAAACGATTCTACTACGATCGAACCACGACTCCACTACGTTGGCACTGCGCTATGGAATATGGCTTCATCAAATAAGTTCTCGACCCAAATGCGTCGTCAACTAAGATGGAGTATGGCATGTTCAGGTCGTCATTAGGTAAGGCATTTGACTCTGGAAATCCAATAGTCTAATCTTCCAAACACTCCTTTAATTCTGCCGCGTTGTAAATTTGGGCGTCCGACATGGAACCATATCCTTCTACATCTATCCATAAAAATTTGAAGTCTGTATCCACCAAGCCAAGGAGCACTAATGAAAATCAAAGAACTGAAAGCTCTGAAGAAAAATGACGCCATTGTCTTTAATATTGGGATATTTTTGATGCAAGTCTTGATTTTCACATAATTTACCTTCTGAATCTTAGGAGACTTTTCAGTTCATGGTAGGTAGGCTGACTGACAATAGAATAGATATGAATTGTTTCAATGTCTATGGCTTTTTTATTTGTTTGACAAGATATATTATATGTGTGAAGTGAATATGACTACTGGTTGTTCTTTTGTATAAAGAAATAGATCAAGACTACCTGAACGATCTACAATATTCAAAGTACTTTTTTTCAAATGATTTATTGTTTGTTAGTCATTTATTTTAACTAAAATAAGGAGATGTGGTATGATTGCCAATGAGATAACAGTCTGGTAACTATCCACCAGAGTCCAAATAATGTGGCTGTTGACAGTTATAAGTCCCTTTACAGACCTCAACAATGAACAAAACTGATTCATTGTTTTCAGGCACCATAGGAAAAAGAGGAGTTGTGTCTTGATGGCTTACAAGAAAATATAAGAAATATAATAATAGTAATATAAATAAGAAAATAAGAGAGACAAAAAAGACAGGACTAAGCCACTGGACTATATAAAAATTGCTACATTACTAATCCTTAGAGGAGCTGCTGATCTATACTTAGAAAAGAAAGATGTTGAGGACTTAGCCAGGGTGAGCAAAATTTTGAAACTTAGGAACAACAGAGTAGATGTGGGGACACCACACATACAGGCCAATCTGTCCTATTTGCTGCCACCTATTAAAATTAATGCCTAGGATGGTAATTAAACCGATGTGCATTTAATATGTTGTTCTATATGTACATATATGATATATATTTAATGCAAAAAAATGCGGCTGTAATGTAAAATATGGTAATTTACATCATTATAGCCTCATTTTTGTATAAGGACCTAGCTAGACCTATTTCTTAAGCAAGGTGTATTATATAACTCTGAAAGCAATACAATCCCTTTGTAAATACTAATTATATCTGCAGTTAAACAATAATAACAAAATAGTGGTTATGTTTAAGTATGCAGTAACAACAACGTGTATTTTAAGTAAACAAACATCAATGAACGACCACGTGTTTGTCTGCTGTGCTTGAATTATAAAACAGCCCATCAGCTTTATTTACACGAATTTTTGCTAAGATAGACGATTAAATATATCTGTTTACATTATAAGTTTTATAAACAATTGTTTGTTGCTATGACTTGTGTATGGAAGATAACATTGATTTTTACCGTAAAAAATTTAATACACAACATTCCAGAGATGTACACACCAAACACATCCTACTTTTGTAACGATGGATGGTAACGTATAGCCACTTACATAACAGTAAATGTAATTGGATAAGCTACCCGAAACAATAAATAATTTGCATATTCATGGCCGGACACGCAAATTGTGTCAGCTTTTGTTTTGATAGAAAAATGTAAACATTGGAATCCGCCATTTTGACGTAGGAAACAAACTTATTTTCAGTCTTGGATTAAAGGATATTGCGCACATTGCCAACATATCATGCATAATCAGTCATGTAAAAATGTATCTTTTAATTTGTTTTCTACACTTACTATTCTATGTTTAAGTGAATTTAATGTTTTAATTTCCAACAGAACAGAACATCGTTCTCAAAGACGATGAAGACAAAAATATAGGTGGCGCTCTTTATGGGCGTGAACATTTTACATACGGGTACTTTTTGTGTCGACATGTCGTTTGCCGTTCAACTGTCTGCAGCTAAAACTTTGTAAACAAAATACAAACGCACCGCGTGGGTATAACCGTATTACTAATTTTCGATTCTTGAAAACTTTGTAAATCTTGATAAAGAGCATTATCTTTCGTATGGATATCAAGATGATTCCAATTGTTATTTTTTTTACTGATTTTAAAGTTCAACTGACAAGAAAGGTTGACAGTTTTTCAAGAACTATTTTGTCTAGCGATAGGTGATCATTGGTATGTAAAAAGTCCAAAACCATTACAAAACGGATATATTTATATTATGATTCTTTTTACGGATTGTAAAGACATGCACATAAAAGCGAAAGCTCGTATAAAAAAAATATACCAAAGGGATAGCTCAAAATACCATTTAATAACAAAAACATAAACATATGGACAGGTTAAGAATGAAAATCTGTATAGTACATAAGTATGTAAAATACGGAACCGAGTTCGGAAAGCGGCTTGGAAGCGGTAAATGACTTCTGGTCAGCGGTAAAGGAAAATTGACTGCGTCATTTCCCAAAAACCGTTATGAAACAAGGATCCGGTTTTATGCGGGCTTCTTTTAGCTACATGCTTTCTATCGAGTGCGCAACAAGCGTGTGGCACGTTCCATCTTCTCTGAAAATCTTCGGCAATAGCTGACATTCATGTAATTCTGTTGGACAGGATATGACTTTATCTTTATATTTCTGTACAATTGTCTGGCAAACCTCAGGAATAAAAATACGTATAGTATTGCGCGCGACTCTGAAATCTTGCTGTAGGGTTGGATATCTACTGGCTTCCCGATTGCACCACGATTTCCGATACGATGCTTCTACGCCCATCCCGATCCTACTACGTCCTGTCTACGACCTTCCTACGCTTCTACTAAGAGTAGTCAGGTAGCAACCATTTAACTTCAAAAGGAAGGGGGGGGGGTATGGTATTTCGTTGGAGTCAGAAATTTTTTCGCGCTATCAATCAATTTTTTTTTCAAAATTCAACACTATAAGGTATGAGGAAAATCTGGATTCAGAATATTTTTTTTTGTCATCTGCTTGACCACAATATTTTTTTTCATCAAATTGGGGATCAGAATATTTTTTAGGAAAAACCATACCCCCCTCCTCCCCCTCCCTTGAAGTTAAATGGTCGTTCCTTATGGCCACGACTGCACTACGAATGTTTTGAGCATGTTCAAAGTTGGTCGTGGACATCCGCGATCATGAAAACCTTGGCACGTCCTCACTACGACCACCACGATCTTACTATGACTTCCAAAATTTTCATAATTTCTGAGGTCGTAGCGGGATCGTGTTCCTAGTGTGATGGGGATATTAGATCTAAAAATGTATAAACCTCATTTGATGATTAAATTTTTTACTATTGTCCCCTTTCCAAAAGCGAATTTATTTACGAATGTATATTGTTTAAATCCTTTGTATTGACCACCTTCTATACTTTTATTCCCAGGATTGGAATTTGTTTCAGGAACTCTAGTTTGTATCGTGTCGTTAATTGACAGAAAAAGTAAAATAACTAAAATACCGAACTCCAAGGAAAATTCAAAACGGAAAGTCCTGCATCAAATGACAAAATCAAAAGCTCAAACACATCAAACTAATGGAAAACAACTGTCATGTTCCTGACTTGTTACAGGCATTTCCTTATGTAGAAAATGGTAGATTAAACCTGGTTTTAAAGCTAGCTAAACCTCTCACTTGTCTTGTATGAAAGTTGCATGGAATTCCATTATATTAACAGCAATGTGTGAGCAAAACAAACAGACATAATAAGTAAAAATGTCAAAATAAGGGTACAACAGTCAACGTTGTGTTATAATCTTAATAATTATAAAAACAAATAACAGTTTCAACAAAGAAAAAAGAACTTACTGATCTTGAGTCATTTGTTCTCATTTTTAGAAAAGTTAGATAAATGCATCTTTTTGTTACATCTATTTTCAGTTTGGTAGATATTTAAACATTTCAGTAGGTTTTTTTTGTATGTAATTAAACATAAGTGCCATTATTATGTAATATTTCACCTGCACCAATAGGCGTTCGCTTTGACTATCTCCTTAGTAGTATAATTATATCTGGCATGCAGTAAATCACCCATGGCCTTCATTTCTCCTTACGAGTTTTTTATCAACTAAACGCACCATCAGCTGATGATGGCAAATCAAACTATCTGACTTTATCAATCTCATTCAATCCAGTATCAGTCCTGGGTAAATATAGTCTGATAATATGATGAAAAGTACCTGCATGACCCACTTGGTCTTTTGGTGAATGTAGCCTTCTTCTCGTGTGTCCGAAATACTAAATACTGGAAATTCACCTAATTATTTTATTTTACTCTATTCTGAAAAGGCAGAATCAAATAAAGAGTGTCCAGTAGTCAGCACTTCTGTGTTGACATGAATTATTATTGAAATTGTAGTAATTTATAATTAAATGTGAATTATCTTTGTGAATAGATTACCTAAGCTGTCCTCAGTGCTCTAGATCTTCAACTTCGTACTTTTTTTATGCCTTTTTAACGTTTTTGATTCGAGCGTCACTGATGAGTCTTTTGTAGACGAAACGCGCGTCTGGCGTTCAAAATTGTAATCGCGTGTTATCTATGATGAGTTTATTAATCAGGTCTACAAATGTTTTAATAACATTTGTCTCGGAGCATCGTCAAGCTTAATACCAATTTCGTCCCTGATTAAATCGTGAACACACTGTTAGGACTCTACCGACAAGTGTTCCTCCAAACCATTGACACTATTACGTCAATGTCAATCGGGTCGAACAGGAATATTGACATCAGAATTGACATTATCGGAATCTGATATATCTTGCCTCAAAATTTATCTTTGCTCCCCACCTTCGGGATGTCTTTGTGACTGACCCTTTGCATTTGAATTTTGTCATCATTAACGGCATTTCCCTGCCTGAATCCTACAGAACAATTTATCAATTTTGTTGTAATTAAAAATGTCTAACTAACTGTTCATCTTTGCACAACGAGAAACAAAAAGACATATGTCTTTGAAGCGCAGAAAAAAACTATTTAGTTCACCTGGACCGGAAGTTGTAAAAGCGTACACTCTGGAATTCATTTTTCAAATACGAATTAAACACCAACGAGAGAAGATACAATAACGGAATTATGTCAGGTATACTTTCAATTCATGAAAGTAAAATCGGACTGGATTGTATTAATTCACAATATTTCATCTGTGTATAATCTATTTATTATTTCATGAAAATATAATCTAATATCGTTACTTTTCATATTAGAGGATAAGTTAATAAAAATCAAGCAATACGGAAAATCATTGAAATGATTACGTAATTTAAAAACGTAGATTATTCAACATCATAATTAAAGAATTTGAAAAGAAAAGATCTAAGTTAATGAAGCAATCATTTATCTTCGACGATCAAAGGCCGTTGTGCATTTCCGACTTTCCTTCCTAGAAAAGACGTGCGATTTTTTCCCCGCCATTTTAGTAGTAAATTGAAAACCAAATCATCTTAATGGGTATTGCATATTATGCATTGAATTCAACATTACTTAAAATATTAATTAATCATTAGCTATGTAAAATGTAGTTAAAATAACAGGTGTTTAATACCTATTCTATCAACCACTTTGCTTCATTTCTTGCAAATTACAATTTTACTCGTTTTGTCTACCCAAGTACATACTTGCATATCTGTTTTGAATTGTAAAATTAAATTATATATTCTGCAATTTTCCAACATGTAAATATATATTTTTGACAACTTGCTCCAATGCTTAAAACCGTAAGGTTTGGTTGTGGAATAGAACTATGATCATCCCTGGACATCTTCTGTCCGGCAGTAAAACTTGCTTTTGTTGGGCATCTGTTTAGTTTTTGTGGGATGTATAAATACACAGCAATGTCCGACCGGAATTGGGACGTTAAATCCGATGCCTCGTGTTGGGAAAATGCAAAGCTAACTACGCGCTAAGGAACTCCTCCAGTAACATTGTGAGGGTTCCGTAGATTTCGTGATCAAGCGAGGCACAATTTCTGCTCCTCTCCAACATACTATCATTTTCCAGTAAAGTCCAAACTTTCCCGCCATTCACTCCGGTCGACCTACCATGTAGAACCTCCGTTTTGTATTGGGTTTTAATTTGTTTTCGTCGTGAATGCGCATGAAATATTTGTAACTGGACATTAAGCAAGTAACAATTAATAAATCAATCAATCAACGCTTTAAACCTTCTTCTGTTTGACGTTCGTGTGTTTGTTTTTTAAACGAGTTAAAAGTTCCAAGTCAGTCAGCAATAACTGAAAAAAAGAATCATGCTTGAACTTCACAACTCAAAGGATAATGTTGACAGGTTGTTGGTTGAGAGAGAGAGAGAGAGAGAGAGAGAGAGGACTAACAAATGAAGCGGTGCAATATGGTGAAAACATATGATCAAACCAAGTTAGCCGCGCGGTACGTACTACCGATTACAGATCTGATTTTTTCCTTTACTAAATTGAAATGGATAGTTACACGGAAACAAATGTATTGTCTACCATTTGTTTCCTGGAGGCGTCCAGGAATAAGGATTTGAAAATGTATATTATGGCCTGGAAAGAGCTGAAAATAAATAATTTTGCCCAAGAAAGGATGAAATGAATATTCTGCAAAATAAAATGCAGGAAATAATTGAAATATAATAGTGAAAATAAGCATGCGTAGCAACAAATGAAAATGAATAGTCAATTCACAAAAGAAAAAAAAAAAAAAAAAAATTGGCCCATCCCCTTCTAGAATATCAATGGTTGTTCCCTAAAGCTGGGGTCACACATTCACAATTTTACTGCCGTCCTTGACAGGACTATTTCCGATTGAAATTTGTCAAAACTCTGATCAACATCCTGTGAATCGTGGTTGGAAATTCAAACTTTAATTAAAATTTGTAAAAACATGTATTGAATCACGACAACAATCAGATATTGTTCGGGAAACGTCCAAATTCAGCCGTTTCCAACCGAATTTGTCCCGATTATCCCGTTCTCGGTCCGATTCTAATCCTATTTGTATCTTTCACATGTACAAAACGAACGAATCTGTCCCGACAGCGCGTCCCGATTCTATAGAATATGATCCGACAGAGATCAGTCAGTAACCAGACAGTGAACCGACGCTGACGGAAGATATCCGTTAGAAAACTGTCCCCATATTCAGGATGATCAGGTACTGTCGGAACGCAATCCTATCACAGTCTGCTGTACCGCATTGCACACGGCTTTGTCTGGACTCAGTCGTATTGTGTTCTGTAATTTTCGGGACTCTGACGTGGGTATCATTGCCGAATTTCGTATTAATAACGGGACTATTCCGGCATGGACGGTTCGCATTCGGCAAGATCTGGATGCAATCTGGACTCAATCGGCAAAAAAACAGCAGTGACAAATTTCTCCAGATCATGCACGTTCCAGAGACCAACGTCCAGAAAACACAGATCATTGTTACGATTTTAATCCGATTAATAAGAATCTGTCACGACATAGTCACGATTATAATCCGACTAGACAAAATCGGCTGAGTTTCCCCGAATGTTACTGAACGCATCTAACTATCGGGGTGCTTGGCCGACCTCTCAAGACCATTCCTGATCCGTAGGAATCTGTTACGAACATATACGATTTCGTTAAGACAATGTTAGGACATTCCAGATGAATGAGGATAGTAATCCGACTTTTTAACTTTTCGTGTCTTAGCGCTGTCTGATCTCAAACGGGAGCCATAATCGGCACTGTGTGAACGCCGCATTACATAAAACGGAAGGTGGCAGATAATGAAAATCATGTTCATGTTCATTGAGCACAATTCTATAAGGGAGCTACCATTTGATTTTTAGGGGGCTAAGATGAAAAATTTTGTCCTGCCTTTTTATTTAGTTGTAATCTCTGTCCTGCCTTTTTATTTTTCACTCTATTCGGTCCTACCTTTTTTTTTTTTAAAGTTTATCCTGACTTTTTTTTACCTAAATTGTCATCCTGACTTTTTTGTTTTTTGCAAGTGTCTCATCCTGCCTTTTTTTTTTACTCAAAACTACTGTCCTGCCTTTTTTTCAAATTTCATCCTAGCCCCACATAAAAATCAAATGGTAGCTCCCTAATCCTCCAAATCGTGTACATACGTTTGGCAAATGGCAAAAAATACATTTTTCATATACTAGCTTCAACTTTTAAACCATTTTAAATCATTAATATTTTTGACATTCATGCATCAACAATGTATTTATTTTTTATAGCAGATTTCGTATAAGTGGTCAAAGTTAGTTAGCAATAATAACATAAGCGACACTAATTTTACTGTACCAGATGCGCATTTTGACAATTTATGTCTCTTTAGAGATGCTCAAGACCTTAAACATTTGAAAATCCAAAACCTAATAAGACCTCAAATAGCTGAAACAAATGTGAAATAAATCAGAGGTGTGTTCAAACTTTGCAACACAGAGGATACGTTGCACGTTTTGAGAGGGGAGAGACACGACTAACAAATGATCAATAATTAAATGATACCCATGATGCGGTGCAATGTGATGAAAACATATGATAAAACCAAGTTAGCCGCACCGCACGTACTACCAATGACAGATCAGAATTTTTCCAATACTAAATTGTAATGGATAATTACGTGGAAACAAATGTATTGATAGAATTCTGGTTAAAACATTCCTATATCACCTGCTTAACCATAAGCCGTATACAATCGATTGTTTAAGGATGTCCGACTATATCGCTTCCGATAAGCTGTGATAAACGGAACAATAAGCTGTCATTTCAAGTGTGACAATTAAGAATAAAAGTCATGACTTTATATTAGGAAATTAAAATTCAGAGGAACTGTAAGTATTAGTATTTTAATTTTTTCTGTTGTTTGTTTGTTTTTTGTTTTTGTTTTTTTGTTGTTGTAAAAATTAATCAATTTTACAAATGCGCATACCCTGAACAAGTAGTGTCTTTTTGACATGTCTGATTAATTTTGTTTTTACAACAAATTACTTGGAAACCATGGTAATAAAATTTAAAGGAAAATGAATATTAAACTTCCACTTTATCTAAAATAAAAGACATCACGAAATTGTTGAAGCATTTATAGTTCCAATTTTTAGAATCATTTGTCATTGTTATAATTTTAAATTATAAATAAAATTTTAAATGGAAGCAAGTTTCAGACTGTAATCGACGACATTTCTTCACTTTCTATTTTGTTTGAACTAAAGCTTGAATTTTATAGTAACAACGAATTCTTAATAGATACTAATTTTTGTATGAATGAATTAGGAATCCTTCAATAGCAATGACATTTATTGATAAAAGAGATGATTAAAATAAATTTACACGATACGGAGAGTTTAAAAAACAAGTATGAAAGATTATATCAACTAGATCTTGTAACCATATAATAACGAAAGTTAACAATGAAACCACGAGACAAATATTATCAAGATAGTCACTTGGTCATCTTTTGTTTGTGTGTGTGTATGTGTGTGTAGGGGGATATTTTAAATTGGGTTGTAAATACTACATTGATTTTCAAAAGTTTAATTCTTATTCTTGCATGTTATTGAAAAAAGTAGTTTATTTTCTAAATAAAGTCGGGGAAAAGTTGGTCCTAAAGATAAATGATCGGGGTTTTCTAAATTTGTTATTGGTTCTCGAAAGGAAAAATAAATGTTAAAATATATTCCATAACATATATTACGAGCTTCTAAAACAGGGATTACATGGGGTTTGCAGAATGAGAGAATAATGGGTAAAAAAATAAATAGAGAAAAAGGGTCAATAAATAGAAAGAGAACACAGGGAAAAAATAAAGAATAGAAAATACTGGGGTGTTAAAATTTAAAGAATAGAGAATAATGGCCAAAATATATAAATAGAGAAAAATGATCTAACAAATTTAAAGAATACAGAAACGAAGGATCCCCCATCCAGACCCTCCATAATGCTTGATTCAAAGGACAGTACTAAACAATAAAAGAAATTGACAATAATACCTTGATACATATATGATACATATATGATGTTGATCAAGATTGAAAGGTTTGTGGCATATATATAATATAGAAATAAGGAGATGTAATATGATTGCTAATGAGACAACTATCCATAAAGATACGAACAATTACAAGTTTCCAACAATGAGCAAAACCGATACCACATAGTCAGCTATGAAGGTGCTTATGGGAAATCTACTTATCTAGAACACAGACGTGAACAATAACACGTTACGTCTTTTACAATTAGGAGCTACCATTTGATTTTATGGGGCTAGGATGAAATTTGAAAAAATAGGCAGGACAGGAGTTTTGAGTAAAAAAAGGCAGGATAAGACACTTTAAAAAAAATCAGGATGACAATTTAGGTACAAAAACAGGATAAACTTTAAAAAAAAGGCAGGACCGAATAGAGTGAAAAATAAAAGGCAGGACAGAGTTACAGGACAAAATTTTCATCCTCATAAAAATCAAAATTAGTAATACAGACACCGCATAGTCAGCTTTAAAAGTTTTAATGAGACAACTACTTATAAAAGGACAAAGATGTGAATAATTAAAAGCTACGGCTTCAACCATGAGTAAAACAAATACCGTATATTCAGCTATAAAAGGCCCCGACATGACGAAATGTAGAAAATTCAAATGAGAAACCCAACGACCTGATCTATGACAAAATAAAACAAAAACGGTGAAGTATAGTTGTTAACTTCTATGGTTTTTGGTCTCGGTGGAGAGTTGTCTCATTGGTAATCATACCACATATTCTTACTTTTATATGAAAGACAGAAACCAACGACAACATGCACTGAATTATAGGCGCCTGCCGACTTTAAATAAGGACATAAAACACGTGCACGGATCGGGGTTAAACATGTTTGTAAGCGCCCAACCCTCCACTAACTATGGAGAGTGGTTATAAAGCATAACATAAGAACAAACTTTAAAAATCCGTTGGAAATGGCTTGACTCGTCAAATTAGCTCGAAGCACGAAAAATAACTACAATAAAGACAAAAGACACACACTGCCGTTCAAAGAGTACTGAATGATAGTTCAAAGCAAGGACAAATTATAATTAAATCATGTTCTCCTAGATTAGAGTATCATTCAGTACACATCTAACGGATGTTGTGTTAAGACGTCATAAACAGTATGAGAAATCATTTAGCATGTTTTCCAATAAGAAAAAAAGGAAGAAATATATACGAGTAGCATGCTTGCAAAGAAATAAGGTATGACAAATTGATCTGTAAGCGAAATTAGAGGCAACAGTAGATTACTGATGTTCGAATATTACAAATCTCTTTATAAATTATACGGATAAAGTTCAAAATCAAAACACGAGGGACTCGTATGACCTCTAAACGGAGCGAGACCGGAGGTGTTGAGAGGGTAACGGTCTTTTGCTAGGCATGTGCTATTCACAATTTGAAACCACACTCAGTCAAAATGTCTCAAAAGGGAATTGGATACAATCGGTAAAGTAACAGATCAGACGACTATTCTGACTGGTATCTAAAGCTATAAAATGCAAAACATGTCGCTTGTGAGTTGAGACATCTTAGAGGGTCTTGATGGGGTCCTTCCTTTCTGTATTCTCAAATATTTTAGGCCATTTTTCTCTATTCTTTATACTTTTTGCCCATATTCTCTATTCTTTATATTTTAGCACTTCATTATTCTCTATTCTTTATATTTTTTTCCATTTTTCTCTATTCTTTATTTTTTTTGTCCTTTATTCTATAAAACCAGGTTCAATCCACCATTTTCTACATAAGAAAATGCCTATACCAAGTCAGAAATATGACAGTTGTTGACCATTCGTTTGATGTGTTTGTGCTTTTAATTTTGCCATTTGATTAGGGACTTTCCGTTTTGAATTTTCCTCGGAGTTCAGTATTTTTGTGATTTAACTTTGTCTTCTGCACATTTTGTCCATTATCTTCTATTCTGTAAACCCCATCCGGACCCTCATAAAATGATAACAGTGAAACCTATATATTGTCGATTTCGGTTGTTCTACCTAATGACCCTGTTGGAGTAGTTTATGTGAAAACCAGCGACAGATTAGGGATTTTAGAATAGGGCACTAGTAGCTGTTAAATAGTATGCAGTTAGTAGTATGGAGAAGACTTTATTTTGAAAAACTTCAGTCCGATCCTTTTGTCATTGTCTTGGACAATAACATACGTTTGAATTAAATAGCTGTTAAAGGAGGAAAAACTGTTTCTTTACTCGGCCACTGAAAGCAAACTCTGTTTTGAATATTCAGAAGGTTTACTCGATAAGAAAGTATGTTTTGTATAAACACCTTCAAGAACTGCGCAAAAAATGATAAATACGTTTAGAATTTTTTTTATTCAACTACATTTATATATGAGGGTGTGGATGGGGGTTTACATAATTGAGAATAATAGGCAAAAAAGTGACAAAAGAGAGACAAAAAAGAGACAAATGGAACCAAAAAATAAAGAATAGAGAATTATGAGGTGCTAAAATATAAAGAATAGAGAACAATGAGGTTCTGAAATATAAAGAATAGAGAATAATGGGCAAAAAGTATAAAGAATAGAGAAAAAATGGCATAACAAATTAAAGAATACAGAAATGAAGGACCCCCATTCAGACCCTCTTGTATGTTAAGTTTTATTTCATTGGTATGCGTCATCGCAACCAAAACATTCATACATGTATAAACCGGTTTCATGACCTCGCGATTATTGATTCCTACACAGGCGAAATAGTTTCCTTAGTGTTACTTTAAGATGTTATCTGAGATCTATTATTATATTTGAATTAGATTTAAAAGTTATATTCGTGGAATGTGTGGTTGTGTTAAACTAGGCCTTTCACTCATAAACGTGTCATTAAGTCTTTGGGACTTATTCAGTTTGTGAGCGAGTCGGCCAAGTTTACACGCCAATACCTCTTTCAAAATAACGTTTATTATTATAGTAGTCTCTATCATAACTTCTTCAGTCGCGCATTACACGCGTGTTAAAGAGGGGCGTCCGTTTCGCTGTCACGGTGTATATAATACACAACCCCTTCTAGTCGGAATGGGGACGTTTATTCCAATGCATTGATTAACGAGAGTACCACGCTCTATGTGTGTTAAAGAACACATGCAACAACTCGATAGGTGATCCATAGGTAGTCTGTTAAAAAGGTTAATTTCTACTCCTTTCTAATAAAACCCTTATTTTCCTAACTCGTATAATTTTGTGTGCCCTCTAGCGGCCTATAAACTATGGAGGCTAACGTAGCATTCAGAGATTAGTCGAAGATCTTCGGAATATAACGACAGAGTCATTATTCGGTTTATTATTTTCCGGTAGCAGTCAATATTCCAGCCTTTCATCCCGTTCGACCACTTTTCATAATCTAGATTTCGTACCAATGGATGTATCGGTACTTTATTCTCGTCCTAAATATGCAAGAAATATTAACCACTAGACGTTAAGCAAAAAAAAAAAAAAAAAAAAAAAAATCAATCTCATTTCTGTTACCATGGCGACTTCGACCGTAATGTGAAAAGAGTACAGACAGCTCATATCAATTTATTTGTATTAATGAAAAGAAAAACTGGGAAATCCACTATTAAAAATCACAATTCGCTCAAGTACACTCTAAAGGTATGGACAATTCCTCTTACATGGTCAAATCGGTAAAATCATCAATCCTAATGGAATTTGAATATGAAAGGGTTCAATTTCTAAACTCACGTTTTTCAACATAGCCTATAAAATGAAAGTATTATTCAGCTTTTGAATGTTTAATAGAGTTTTTACAATGAAATAAAGAGACCAAAATCAATCATATTTTATATCTTGGTTAGATATTCGTAGTAATACGTCCATGCTATTTGCATTCATTTTTCTAAAAATGCACAAAATTTGACAATTTCATTAATTTTTTTTTCTTTGCATTTATAAATTGGTTACATGTTTAGTAATACGATAAAATGCGAAAAACGTGAAAGTAAGAAAAATAGACATTCTAAAAAAAATTAGTAAAAGATTGCGAGACTTTGAAAATGGCCCCAGTTGTTATCTTTACTTTACAATGTATCTATGTGATTGATGAATAAAATAATCAATGAATAAACCAATAAATATATATTAAGTAAATTGATAAACGATAAAATAAAAATAAATGTAAAAGATATATTATACCGTAAATGTCCTCAATTTTTATGACAAGTACAATTAAAATCTATTAACCACTGAGAAAACTAAATTTATTCATTAAAATTATTTTATTCTAACCTATTGGTTACTTCTGTTTATCTTCTAGATAGCAAGAGATTCCTGAGAGCCATTTTCATAATTCACAACTGCACATGCGCAATATAAAAAGTTTTAAAATGTAAGAATAAAAAGATGGAGTAAGCCATCACCAATTTGATTAATAGCTCTTCGGACAAAAGCTCCAAAAAATATGGGGCGAGCGAGCGAAACTTTTTTTGTTTTTATATATTTCTTGAAAATGAGTTTTTTTTAGGCGAGTGCTCTACAAGTGAAGCGAGTGGTATATTTTTTTTAAATTGTGTGATTTAGAAGTTGTACAATTTATGTACTTGATATGCTTATTTCATAGAAAAACGAGGAGCAACAGATGCTCTAATGCATATAATTTGATTTATTCGTGCCTGTACCATATCAGACTTTCTTGTTTCACTGTTGTTTAGTTTCACTGTGGTTTAATTTTGTTATTTTTCTTCAAATAAGCTTTGTCTATGTGAATTTTCATTTAAATCCATATATATATTTAGGAAGCATAGCAGATGCAGTTTTACTAGAGGAAGTATGTTAGTTAGGTAAATGACACATGTTTATTAAAATTAAAATATGTGTATGCATCCAAAAAAATGCCCTGAAAGATATTTGATAGTTTTCATTATATGATAATGATTGTTCATTGTTGTAGTTCAGTGTTTCTGTTGTTCCCTTGTTTTCCTTTTATAGTTGATGTGTTTCCCTCGGTTTTAGTTTGTTACCCGGATTTGTTTTTGCTTAATCAAATTATGACTCCTGAACAGCGGTATACTAATGTTGCCTTTATTTATTGGCTGCTTAAATTCCCCCCAACAAAGGAAGAGTTCTGTATGCATGCCAAAAAACTAACAAGGGGATATGGGGTTTCATGAACATCAAATACTTCTGTGATTTTTAAAAAGTTCATGGGAATTTACAATTCATTTCATCCAAAAAATATATAGGTATATGCCTGTTGAAACAAGGATCGGGGGTGACGATGGTTATAACAAATATTGATGTGTTTGTGGTCATCTAAATAAAGATTTTTAATTTTTGCATCCTAGAACGGGTTTTAAAGGCAAAACGAGAAGCATTTCGGATAACTGTGTGTTCAATAACTTTTTGTCCACGGCAATGAGCTGACACAACTGCATGTTGTCTCCCGATTTTGACTTTTTATTTACAAATCGATTTATCACACGAGCGTTTTAAACGATAGGAGCATTATATGCAACAGAAAAGCGTCTAGGTGAAAAAAACATTTCAAGGAGAAAATTATTTTAAAGCGGTATGCGGACCAAAAATTTGCGGAAGCGGTATTTTTTTTTTTTTTTTTTTTATTGAAAAGTCAATTTCTCCTAAACAGGAGCAGGAAAATCCAAAGAACTATTAATCAAATTGGTGTGGTCTAATGATTGTCAATAAGACAACTCTCCACCAGAGACCAAATGACGTAGAAGTTAGTTTTTATACAATTCGTGAAATAATCCTTAAAGTAGACAACAATAGACCCTTATGACTTTAGGCTTTATATGCTCTAGTTGTCTCATTGGCAACCGTACCATATCTCCTTATTTTCATACCTGTATTTTAACTTAAAACGACCAGTATTCATTTGAAGTTTTGCCACTATATAACATTTAGACTCGTGGAGGTCATATTTAACATTAAAATATAATTTTTAAACTCTTACTATACAAAACGATTTATTAGAAGTCGGAACAACAATCATCCTTCTAATTCATATGACGGGTGTCACGTGTGGAGCAGGATCTGATTATCCTTCCGGAGCACCTGTTATCACCCCTAGTTTTTAAGTGGGGTTCGTGTAGCTTAGTCTTTAGTTTTCTATGTGTTTTGTATACTGTTGTTTGTCTTTTGGTCGTTTTCCATTTTTACCATGGAGTTGTCAGTTTGTCATCGACTTAATATGATAGATATAAGAAGATGTGGTATGAGTGCCAATGAGACAACTCTCCATCCAAGTCATAATTTGTAAAAGTAAACTATTATAGGTCAAAGTACTTCCTTCAACACGGAGCCTTGGCTCACACCGAACAGCAAGCTATAATGGGCTCCAAAAATGACTAGTGTAAAACCATTCAAACGGGAAAACCAACGGTCTAATCTATATAAAAAACGAGAAACGAGAAACACTTATGAACCACATCAACAAACGACAACCACTGAACATCAGGTTCTTGACTTAGGACAGGTGCAAACAAATGCAGCGGGTTTAAACGTTTTAATAGGTACCAACCTTTACCCTTACCTGAAACAATAGTGTAACATCACAACATAGAAAGACACACTATAAAATATCAATTGAAATGGCTTAACTCAATCAAAAGACATATTAACACAAACAAGTGAATATACACTGAACGAATAAATTTGATCTATGACACAATGTACATACAAAATCAATAAAATAAGGGGTGAGATGAGTTTGAATATCCATTTGGTATTCTCCGTCTATCTTTTATAAGTCGCACAGTTTCACAATGTATGCAATTCTACGTTTTATGAGATAGCGCATCGTAGTAAATTACACATTTAAACTGTTACAGAAAAAATAACTTATTATGATATACGGGGATGTTGTACGATTATCAATGAGACAACTATCCAACAGAGTCCAAATAACGTGGATGTAAGCAAAGATTTGCAAAACCCATACCGTCAGCTATACAAGCCGACATGTGAAATTATTCAATCGAAAAAAACTAACGTCTTGATTTATTAGCTTTATACATGTTGTACAATAAATTATATTAACTGGTAGATTCGTCCAATATATTGTGTTTGCATTCCCAGAACAATTAATTCAAAATATTGTTGTTTTATAACCAAGTTTTTATATTATATTTCGTGATAAAAATTATGTTTCAGAAAACAGTAAAGAAATATTATATGGGTAATTAATTTAAAAAAAAAAAACCAAGAACATTGTTTAAGTTGTTGTTCCGGGAGGTTTAAAATTTTTTTTTTTTTTTTATTAAAGTGAAACAAAATATTTTGTTTAAAATCTAAGAACTCTTTTTTAAAAGACGACTTCACATATTTAGTTCATAAATAGCAAATGATGGAAAAATCAAAATGTTCGTTTCAGAATGAAAATCATTTACTAGTATTAGGAGATATGATACAATTGGTTATTCATTCTGCATCCAAGGGAATAGGCCCGTACGTACTGAGTTAAACTGTAGAAGACCAAAGTAAACAAAATTGAAAAACAAAGCGACCTTTCGTAAATAAGAAGCTCAAACTAATAACAAAATACAACAATAAGACAATCACTACCGTTTCCTGACTTTGCACAGGTACATTAAAAAATTGGCGGGGTTACACATAAACACTTACCATTCAATCATCTCAAGATATTATAAAACTAGAAAAAAGGACAATAAACGGAACAAAAATTGAAATTGAAATAAATTAATCCGGATATTTCGAATATAAAAAACAGAGAAGAATGAGTGACTTTTTATTGTTTGCAATAAATGAAAACTAGTGTAAACAACTGATAAATAAATCTTTATGTTATGATATCAATAAGTGCACCGCCGAACGGATTTAGTGAATAGGATACATATATTACCGTGACAAAAATTGATATAAAAGTGAAGTAAAACTAACTGATTATAAAATGCTTTTCTTAGCACCGACAATTACAAGAACAGAGAGCCTGTATGAATAAGTTAAGTTTATTGAATTTATCTCTAAATTAACGACCTTTACGAAAAATTTTATCGTTACAATTTTGATGCGACATTTTAATCCACTTATCAGTTATACTTTAAAACAAAATCTTAAAACTAAATAAAGCTTTATTTGACTTTTTAAAATTAGTTTATGTTATTCGTTTGCCGCAACATTCTTCTGTTTAAATATTTTCCAGTGATGCACAAATAACGTTCACTGAAATCCAATATGTCACGTCAGACACGGGAAACCAAAACGAGTCGAGTAAAAATCGTAAGCACGAATTACCTTTAGTAGAGCAATTAGAATGGTGCATTTATTTTACATTGATAAGGTCAATTTATTCATTGATTGGTTGATTTCTGCTCAATATCCAGTGGCAAATATTACATGCATATTAAGAACGACAACATGTTGAGGAAATATGAATATTTCTTTTTTTGTACTAGACCGACACACTGAGCGGGATTTGCGAACGTGCTTGCGCTATGGTAACAGTCTACAGGAAGACATATCACTTTCGTCGGACACTTTTGTCTGAATTCCAGCCGACCAGTCATTGTTTTTACTACTTAAAACCACTTGCTTGTCTGAGAAGCAACAAAAACGTTTCTCAATTGCAAGTCTTTAGTTTCACCCGACTTGGGTCTAAATCTTTCAAATCTTAAAAAGAAAATGGCTTCTCTTTGTAGATTCTGAAAACAGTGCTAACGGGCTAATTGAAATAAATGATTTCGATAATTCGATAGTTTTGATTGATCCAAGAAGAAAATTTTTTGAACTACATGGAAAATCCCAATTTAATTCCATTAAAACAGCATGATTAAAGAAAATTATATTCACTAGAGGTAATTCTGAAGTATCATATTTTTTTTAATCTATAAAAGACAAATTGATACGGAACTTACGGAGGCTGAAAGGCTTCATCAGGTTTTAGATTTATTCCATTTTGACACAGTCAGTTGATTCTGGTATGGTAATATTTACTCTAGTTTTGTTGTGCTTATTTTCTTGCTGTTAACGTTAGTGGTGAATACTTTTCATCTTACGACAAATAAGAAGATTACTGTATTGTATTTTAAGCTTGGCCTTTGTAAAACGTAGATTTTACTGTCGCAAATTGATTTTACCTAGCGACGCGAACTAGGTAAACGGAATTTGCGACAGTAAAATCAAGTTTTACGAAGGCTAAGCATAAAATGCAATACAGTTATCTCCATTCTATTGCCACTTATTAAATAAATTCAATTTTTGTAAATATTTTGGCTTAAAAATACCATAAATGAAAAATTCCGCGACAATGTTACATCGTCTTTAGCATCTAAACATTGTAGACGTTGTAGGTATACTCCCGATGTCAAACACAAACGCTAGACTTATTTAAGAATTGAATGCTTCTTTTTGTAAATTTATTGGGGTGTAAAAGCGTTGACCGAAGTACATTTTGTATGAAGCGCGGAAGCGCTTCATTCTAAAAATGTGTGCACGGTCAACGCTTTTACAACCCTATAAAATTACCAAAAGAAGCATTAAATACTTATAATTACATTTTTTGGCTAGGATCATGAAAAAACGATTTCTGTCAAGTTTTTCTTTTATTTACCTGTGCACTTTATTGTGGAAGCTCGTGTCTTCATGAAAGTTACATTTCATTTTAAAATGAAGCTGTTAATTTCAGAATGACGCGAGATTGCTGTTAGCCAATCAAAATAACGTATTATAATGAAACATACATGTAATGTAATTATTTATACTTTATGTGCGCTTCTCAATGGTTTAAATATTGACAATAAGAAGATTTTGAAGCACAAAATGTGACATTTTTGTTTATTTTTTGAGAAATTACATACCAAAAAAAAAAAAAAAAAAAATCGGAATTCAAAATGATGGCTTTCCTTAGTTACGGACTGGTAGAACGTGGAATCCTACTCTTCAAAATATTTGTCAACGTCTAATGAAAATTATCGTTCTAAACGAATTGCATTAGAAGGAAATTTTATACGATATAGACTTTGGTAGAAATATTTCTCATGTGTGAGATGTCAATAGCATTAATTTATTTGAGTATCCGAGTATTAATTAATTTGCACTCGAGTACTCGAACTTCCAATCTTCCGTACGAGTACTCGAACTTCTGAACACTTCTATATATGATCCATATAGGTACTCGAACAATATCTAAACATTTATACACTTTCAGTTTGCATGTCTAAAGGGTGAGATGTCAAAAACATTAAATTGATCGAGTATGAAATTTGCACTCGGGTATACATTAAATTCCGTACGAGTACTGAAGGACTCGTTGCCATTCCTAAACCAATACAAGTGTGTATTTGTTGGATTATAAATTCAAAAACAATAGAAAACTTGACATTTTACTTTTACCAACAATATCTAAACGAGTATACACTTTGGGTTTGCATGTTTGCCGTTTATCTTTATTACCTTCGAGTTTTAAATTTACGATGCATATGAACCAAAGGGATTTGTAATCCATTCTTATTGCGTGTATCATTAACTTCCAATGATGTAAAAGTACGGTGATTATTTTAGATCTCAAATGCATTGTTTTCAGTTAATAGTTGTTGAGTATTCGTTTCATATTTTAATTTCAAAAAGACGTACATCATTTAAATCAGAAGGGAGATCTCAGTATCTATAATAGATTTTAATTGACAGCTGGCTACAAATTATGTTATAGATTGAAATCTTTATTAGTTTAAGGTTGATGATTCCTACATTTTGGTTTTTAAAATATTTTATCCTTGATATTCATTTCTACGTTTTCATTCTTAAAATATTGCTTCCTGGTTTTATGTTTATGTGGTTGGGTTAAGGATGTTCGCAACTCTTGTTTTTTACTTTTTTGCCAGATATTCGGAATCCTCTAGTTTTATCCATGTAGTGCCAATAAAAAGTTTGCCTGCTAACCTCTATTATTCTTTTCATAATTTTATTACATATAGCTTAAAAAGCCATTTTTGAAAATCTTTAAAATCCTTGTTATTTTTTCATAGTTTTTGAAAGAAAAAAGACGTCAATGTTAAATGTATGAAAAATCTATGGAGACTTATTTCCCGCCATATTTTCAGTTGATTATTTCTCAAAACAAGGACATGGACCTTCCTTTTTTTTTTTTATACTTTTTACGTTTCTTTATTATAAAACAATCAATTTATTACAGTCTTTTAAAAAGCTTGTTATTTTGAAACAGAGTAGAGAACATCTTTAAAGAATACAATAAGTACAGGCAAATCACTTGTCTCTATAATAACGGTATATCATATGGGGAAAAAAACTAAATGCAAATTATTTATTTGAAAAGAATTCACGTAGTTACTGAAAAAAATGTATTGGTTTTGTTCATAGTTGAAGGCCATACGGCACTTATTGTTGTTAGCTTCTATGTCATTTGGTCTCTGGTGGAGAATTTTCTCATTGGCAATCATTGGCAATCATACCACATCTTATTATATTTACAATACCTACATAATCTGTTGTTACAAAAACTTCTTGCCATACACTCTTATATTGGAGGATGTACTTCAGATTAGATTTCGAACAGCAATGTCATTAACAGTAAATTAATGCAATGCGCGGGATATTTTAAAATTACAATGCAGAACACAGTAAAAGAAAATAAGTTGCTTCCAAGCTATAGATAAGCAGATATATGTTATACCCCATAATTTACAAAGAGAATGAATGATGTTCCTATATTCCAAACCTTAACCTATATTCAAGCATTGAAAAAAACATTTCCGAACGTCCTTCAATTACAATTTTTATAAAAAACATATAATTTAAAACCTTGTAATTTTGTATCGAAATTGTCTTCAAGACATGTCATTGCACCGAATATCACTGATCCAGTTCTTCCCCCAAGTTGCATCTGGGAATGAAACAATATAATTGTAATAGAAATTGGCTTTAACTCTTTTATGTGAAGAAAGTGAAGAAACAATTACAAGTACAGTGTATATAATGATCTAACAATCAGATAAATTAAATTTTCATGGTCTCAGATGTTTCAAGAGTAACTTATAAGGATCATGCCGTGCATATACAATGAAGAAGACAAGATAATATCCATCTGCGCAGTTGCAATCTTGATTTACAGAAAGTTATATTTATAATTTATTTTAATTAAAGTACAATGCTCTTTTGGTAAAGGTGCAGATTATTTAATAATTCATTGCACTGAAAGTAGGAGTGTGGCAGTTTATAGACCGGGCGGTCACTCGTAGATGACCTAACGGTCCAAAAACTATCGTTTTGTCCGGAATGACATTAGTCCGATTTATATTTTCTCCAAACGGTTGATTTTTTTTTACATAATTAATACGTTGATCTCAGTATTTCATTGGCCAAAATTTACGTATGAAGACAAATGTTCTTGCTTTCCTCTGAATTCAGTATTGTGACGTCACGATGACAGCCCACCGTGCCTGATGTTCGTCCATCCCGTATTAGGTTCAAATTTTTAGCTATGGTGTTAGTCTTGTTAATTATAATTTCATATATTTTATGTTAAAAAAGTGAAAAACGGGTTTAATGATTTTGTATACGAATACATAAAAAGAACAGACATGTTTTTCATTGAAAAATGCATCATGAACTAATTTCTTGTTTTACCCAAACACAAACTCTTGAAAACGGAAATAAGGAAGTTCTAAAATCGTGTACAGTTTAAATGTTTCATTGGCTGAATGTGGCGCATACAAATGCATTGTCAGTGAAAGGATTAGTACTACAAAAATAATAATATGTGGTATGATTACCAATAAGATAAGTATCCACCAGAGAGCAAAGTACGTAGATTAAAGGCAACTATAATAGTAAACATGTAAACAAGGAAGAAACTATTTATAGTCCTTTAGGATTAGAGATTACGTTTAACCTTTAGGATTAGAGATTACTTTTAAAAAAAACTATACCACTCAACAAAAGTTTAGCAACATGACCTCCGACTAAAAATAAAGGGAAAACAAAACCTCGAATTTTCTTTCCATTTGGTGTTTTCTTAATCTTTAATCATTTTTGTATTAAAATAAGATGTACAGTTATGTTGGTCAAATTTCAGACAGCAGCTAAACTGTTCGAAAACTTTAAGGGCTAAAAATGCATACAACAAACAGTATTGACGAAGTGGGGAATCTGATGGTATGATAGATTACTTATGAACAGAAACTAACATTTCCCTCCCCCTAAATATAAAAAAAAGGGGAGGGAACTCTTGGTACCTTACATTTTTGCCATAATTTTGTAGTTTTCTTCTTTAATCAATCCAACATCCTTGAAAACAATAATTCTGTTTATTTCAGATCATTTTGAACATTTTCGATAAAGATATGAGCCCTCAAAGTTTGACTCCCAATAATCTCAATGGAAGTGTTGCAAAACTTTCTTTGAGTATATTATATGATTGCTACAATATTCAGATAAGATGTGGTATGAATGTCAATGAGAAAACTATCAACTAAAGACTAATGAACGAGGAAGTATAAAACTAAGGATTAGTATGATAAAGACTAATGAACGAGGAAGTATACAACTAAGGATTAGTATGATAAAGTGCGTTCATAGTGATACGATGTGCGTAGTTTGACTAATTTTTATTCAAACACAAAAAAATTAAAAGTGCTTAGTGTCTTCACATATGTCAGTGTCAAAATTTATTAGTGCTTGTTTTGAAATAAGAGAAAATTTGCATTCCAGAAACTAAATATACATGTTGTAGTGATGTAGTTTATGTTTTATGTATTAGAGAGGGTTAATATTCTATTTTATTTATTTTCAAACACCATCTGGTATGGAGTATACTTATTTATTCATTTATTTTCAATGTAATATATCTTAAAATATTACTGTATAATTGATATTATATATATATATATATATATGCTCGGGAACGGGCCCATTAATTGGATTCAATAAACTATTCTTATTCTTATTTATATTTAATTTAAATTTACACGGTTTTATCAAGTTTATATGTCATAAACATAAAAGTTGATACTAAATGATTACCGTTAAACCAGATTACAGTATTTATTCATTAATTAAAGTTAATTATTCAATATAAGGTCATAAGTATAAACAACTAGATTCAGAAACAAGCAAAGAACATGGTTCATTTATTAGTTGTTATTGTATAGACCACTTTCGAGTTTGTCCTTCACCGGAAAAAACTCGTCAATTATGCGCGCCTTTATGACGTCATTTACCAGATACAGGGGATCGCCTGTATCCCTGCACTATTAACGTTCATCAAGCGTTTTAGTGATCGTCATTGAGCAGGATAAACTAGAAATAATGTTTGTTCTGTAGGTACTTAATCACAATTCCCTAATCACAGCAGTGCTGATTGTCAATTATGAGAATTCAATTTGCCGAATAATTCGTGCAATATAGCATCATAGTTTCTCATCAACTCGCTCAACATTTGAATGGAAGTGACGATGCCCCTAAACGCACGAATGATGTTCACTAAAACCAAAGTTTTTGACGGAAATGCATCGAACTCGAAAGTTGTCTATTGGCTTTGAACTAGCTTTAAGTATCTGTGCGTACTCTTAGATCAGTGTTTTGACTTTTGTCTTTATGTTAGTTGTTTTTGTGTTTCGCGCCGATCTGATGAGTCAAATCAAGCCCCATTTCCAACTTATTTTTACTGTTTGTTCTAATGTTGTGCTGTTACACCACCGTCCAAGTTTTGGGGAAAGTTACGCGTTCACAAACATGTTAATTAACACCGCCATATTCTATATGTCCGAACTTCCGGTTTTGCTCATTGTTGCTAGTCGTCCATCATACCATTCATTATTTTGTAGCATTTTTTACTTTAAATCTTAGAATATATTGAGAACACTAAATACAAAATGAATTTAATGATTATTCAAATCGAGATAAAATTCATAATAATTATTAAACACACACAAAAGCCAATAAGATGAAACAAGTTCGATGGAATGCAAAAAATTAGTTTATCAATATATACTTCTGAAGAAAAGAAGAGTAACAGAAAAATCGAACACGATACCATTTTCTAAATTTCCTCATCTGATCAGTTAAAAGATCAAACCCACAGAACAAGATATTGGCAAAACTAATGTATAAAAATATGCACGTGGCTTCAATAAGACCATAATATAAATTTAGCATGTAAAACATTTTAGCTTGTTCTCAAAGCATCTCAACGACAATGGAGGAATTCTGTTAATTACGTAAGAATTACGTGTAGTTGGAGTTATATGTATTACTGAGAGAATTCATTTGTTAACATGCACGAGGAATTTTTCCTATGCGGTTTTTAACATAATATGTGTAAACATTAGTGTTTTTCTTATAAATGAGTAAGTTTTACATTTGACGTGACATTTCAACACTTCTGAAAATGTTCACTTTTTACAAACCAATAAGCCTTTTTTTGAAATATACAAAAATGTATTTATAAAAAGGGAAAACACGAATGGCTAGAACTACAATATATTATTAATTGTGTTTTCCAATAATTGTCAGATAAACTACGATCTGATCACTTTTTCTCGAGTAACAAATGTACTGTCAGTCTGAACTTTCAATTTCATTTTGGCTCCCACGTTATAACTACATTCATCAAGACTTATAATGAGGAAACATGGTTATTGCTTCTGTCTTATTATACTACTTCGGTAGTCTCAAAGAAGCATACTAGCTTCGAGTGTGAGAGGTCGTGAGTTCGACCCCAGGTTGAGTCAAACCAACGACTTGAAGAGTTGTATTTGCTGTTTTTTCCGATAGTCACATGTGATCTAGGGTTTTAAGCAAAGACTGCATGGTCGGCTATATATTCGGATATAATTTTCCGAGCAAGGCTGACATTTCTGTGGACTGTTGCCTTGTAATTTAGCACGTTAAAAATCCGACTTAGCTTAGCGATTGGTAAAATGCAAGATTCACATTGCTATGTCATTAATTGTTCTCGTCCTGATTGTTATTTTATTTTACATTTGCTCCTGGATAGTTAACAGCAATCCATACACCCATCTATCTTACTTTTTTTTTTATCACCAACCATTTTTTTAAATTTTTTTCTAAAAATTAAAGTTTTTTCTGTGACGATAAAAAAACCAACACCAAATATATTAAATAAAAAAAAAAAAAAAAAAAAAAAACAATTAATGTTAAAAGTCCACAAAGTCAGGAAACTTGTCAGTAGTTGAAATTGTTTTATGTAGTATCTAAGTGTGCTTTTTTTTCTTATTTGGAAACTTTGAAGTTGAGTGCAGATCTTTAATAGTTTCTGTTAATTTTATAAATATAAGGAGATGTGGTATGATTGCCAATGAGACAACTATCTACCAAAGTTCAAATAAAGGGGAAGTAAGCAATAATAGGCAACCGTACGCGGCCTTCAACAATGAGAAAACTCCATATTTACTTTTCGTGACTCTTGGCAATTAAACGTTTGACATATATTGTTTAGAGTCTCGTCTATTGCTGTAATCTGTAAGTAGTCCGTTAAATCTCTGTTGGTTATTTGTGTCGTTTAGTTGCTGTCTCATTGACCTGTTTTTTTCCACATCTCCCTTTATATCTAAAAGTTATTTGTAATACTTATAGATTATCGTTGGTTATCTCAACGAGATTGATTTTCTCGCTTGAGCTGGTACGGCGAAAGTGAGAAAAGCAATCAAGTTGACCAAATGCCGTAGATATTATCAACGATAGGTCACCTTAAGGCCTTCAGCAATTGTATTACCTAAAACAGCAGTATTTACGCCAGTGTTTGGTTTAAATTAATGAAATCATATTTATTTTTGAATCACCAAAATGTTCTGGGAATAGCATATGAATAAGGAGACGCGGTATGATTACCAATGAGACAACTATTCATAAAGACCAAAGGTCAAAACGAACAATAACAGGTCACCGTACGGCCTTTAAAAACGAGAGAAAAAAAAACGATACCGTTAAGTAAGCTGTAAACGGTCTGTGGGTAACAAAATGTTAAACAATCCAAAAGAAAAACGTCTTGATATATGATCTCATATAAAACCAAAGAAATGGTCTAATAATAAACTTATCATAGATTCGAAGGTTAAAATTTTGTACGCCAGACGCGCGTTTTGTCTACAAAAGACTCAGCAGTGACGCTCGAATCAAAAAAAGTTAAAAGGTAAAATAAGGTACGAAGTTGAAGAGCATAGAGGAACCAAATTTTCAAAAAGTTTTGCCAAATACACCTTAGGTAATCTATTCCTGGGGTAGAACATATTTAGTATGACATATTGCCGCACATGAATATAATATGAAAAAAATAAATATTTTTTTGTAACTTCTTTTACAGAAAACTATGGATACAAATATCAGTAGTGTAATGAACGTCACGGATCCTTTTGAAGACCGACCATTGTTGGCCGTGATGGGGATGTTAGCATTCTTCAGTGTTCTAGGAACTGCTGGTAATGCCATGGTTCTGTATGTCTATGTCAGAAAACGTCACAAATTGGCGGCAACTGTATTCATAATTTCTTTGGCAGCGACAGACTTTATGACATGTCTGGTGATTGTTCCGTACACGATTGCAGTGGAATATTTAGATTATTTCATCACGTATGACATAATTTGTAAATTATACATGTTTTTCATCACGTCAAATGTACCATTCGCTGCATTTATCATGGTTGCTATTGCTGTAGACAGATATCTTTGCATATGTCATCCGTTTTGTCATTTGATGAATGCTCAAAGAGCTAAAAACATAACACTAAGTCTTGCTGGTGTAGCATTTTTGCTTGGAATCGTTACGTCTTTAAACTATAGTGTCTATATAATTACTAACGTTAATGACTGTAACCCTGACAAGACTCCATTAGTGAAAAATTTATCGGAATCAATACTTCTTAATGTATCTTCATTAATGTCATCAAAAAGTACTAAAAAAATATTTCAAATGGAACAAATGTCTCAGGTTTTAGAATCCGATGCTTCGTATCCGTATAAGAAATGTCTTTATTCAAAAGTAGAGTATTCCGGAAAGTGTCAACCAAGTGAAACGATATTTTCTTCCAGTTTTGTAAATACGTACCAGAATCTATATGCTGCGTTATTTCTCTTAGCTTTCATAGCAGTTTTTATTTTATACGGACTTGTATATAGGTCTGTTTTAATTCGGCGCGCAAAACGCAGACGACAACGACGCTCAACACAAACAGCATCAGTTCGAAAAGAATCATGGTTTACAGAACATCATCGCCCATCTCTCACTAATATTTTTTCAAAAAAGTGTTCAGATGCGCACGAAAGGCATCCGGATGTAGAGATAGCAAGGCAACTAACAATACGGGAAAAAGGATTAGTGGCGAATATAAGGACGGCCGCCATGTTGTTTGTAGTCACTGCAGTATTCATAGTTGCATTTTTACCTGCATGGCTCATGGCACACACGGTTATACAATATCACATGGTTGTATTTTACACGTACTTTTCTTACAATGTTGCTAATCCAATTATTTATGCTTTTATGAACAAAGCTTTCAGAAGAGATTTGAGAGAGGTATTTGACTGTAAGTCAGTGTTGAGAGAATTGAACTAAAGTATTATAAATTATGTTAATTTATATTTTGATTGTTTATTTCATTAAAATTTCGATAAGTATTATATGAATAGAAAGAAAACTATTTTCTTCGTTTAAATGAAAAAAGTCTTAAGAAATGAATTGCAATTCAGTCACAAAAATGTTTATTTCATTAAAAATCTAGACCGATCGGTTTCTGCTATTTTACGATCAAAGATGGCGGGAAAAAACCCAGACTACCTTGGCCTTAAACAACTATATCTAACTGACTCGTCATGAAAATAAAGGTTGGTCCAGGAAAACCAATGAGGCAATATGTATAACTCCCTCAGGCAATGTTGACCTTTATAGACGGATTTGGCTGTTACTTTTAGGTTCTTTTGGTTATAGATCTCTTCGATTGTTTCGATACTTATACATTCTCGGTTATTCTTGGCTTTCAAATATTCGGCTCTGAGCCTTCCTGATGAAGGTAAATCCAGAAATACGGTTCGGACGCATACAATTTGTATAGTGTGGATTTCATTTTTTTTAAGTGAACGATTTGATTCTTGAAATAACATGAAAAGAAATATATCAAAAGGAGAGCCGGTATATGAATACTAAATAAAATATCACAAACAAACACACGATAAAATAAATGATGTATTTATCATGCATTGAATCCATGTGCAATGGATTTAAATACCATTAAAAATTCGTTATCTTTGTAATGATGTCAATCGAATCGGATAAAATAAACATCACATCATTAGTAAATATTATATTTTTCATTTACCCACAAAATCAATGATAATTGTTCAAAAAAGAAAGTAAATAAAGAAGTTGTTTGATTTTTAAGTAGGATAATGTTAAATTATTGTGTTTTTTTTTTCTGCAATAAGAGACAAAAGTAGCTTATCAATGTTTAAATCTCAATTATCCATTTTGAATACACAAATCAAGATAAAAAAAAAAAAAAAAAACTGAGAAAATTCGTATGAACTACAAACAGAGCGAAACTATGTGCGTCAAAAGGGTACGCATTTCCTGCTATGTATACACCACCCGTCATGCAAATTCAGACTCGCTCGAAATGTCATGATAGGGAATTGTTGCAAACACAATTGGTAAATTTACAGATCTTGGCCTCGATGGCTTAATTGTCTACAAAGTTCAACTACTGTATAATTAGCCTGTCAACACTGAGGTTATGAGTTCGAATCCCGCACGTGGCAGGTGCGGTTCGACTTCAATCTCAATTGTCTAGGGGAAAAGTGGCTGCTACCTTGATTGGCTGCTAAAAGTGGCTGCATGCAAGTTTGATTCTGGTGAATAGGGTTGTCAGTTTTCCTGCCGAAGGTCGGTGGTTCTCTCCCGACACTCCGGCTTCCCCCACCAAAACAGACCGCCACAAAATAGCCAATAGTTTCGTTAAACACCAATCAATCAATCAATACATTTAAAGAATAAACATCTTTTCTTATACCAAGATCGAAGACCAAGAAATCATGTCTCCCGTGATTCAAGACACATACAAATCGTTTAGATTAACTGATTTGTGATTGCAATCGTTAAACATGTATGATGTCAAGTTTAATCGTTCATGCTCATAATTATAAATCAACTGTTAAAATTTTTTCGAAATACTAAGGATGTTTTTTCCCTAGGAATAGATTACCACAGCTGTATTTGGCAAAACCTTTAGGAATTTTGGTCCTCAACGCTCTTCAACTTTGTACTTTATTTGGCCTTTTGGCTTTTTGGAATCGAACGTCACTGATGAGTCTTTTGTAGACGAAACGCGCGTCTGGCTACAAAACATTAATCCTGGTGTCTATAATGCGTTTATTCATAACCCTACTGGTCCGAGAACACAGTTATTTCGTAGTTCATTTCTTTTAGACAAAAAAAGCAAATTAAAAAAAAAAAAAAAAATCGCACCTGCTCTATCCAAAAAAGATTTTTACAGTGTAGTATACTATTTTTGAGACAAATTATATCAAAGTCATAGAAAAGTCTATCGGCTCTATAATTCAGTTTGGCAGCTTCAGACATACTCATTTAAAATTTTGACCTTTTTAAACTGGACCAAATAACTGCTTTACCTAAAAATTCATGCCCCAAATTTTGTTAACCTATAATTACACCCCCCATGAAATATAAAGCCATAAATTTGGAAGGTATATGAAAACATAAAAACAAATTGCAAGTGATACACTGTCCACAATAGGGACTGTATTTGTCAAAGGACGATAACTGGAACAGCTTCTACGTAAGACCAATTAAAGAAATCCGTATAATGAGAACATGCACAAATTACGTAACCGATCAAATGAAATATGTAACCACCATAAAAGGTGATAAATACTCCGTACCAAAATAACACATTTTATGAAAGTGCAAACCGTCAAAGAGATACAAATAACATCTTTTAAAGCAATTTACCAGAAACATTACCTCATTGATCATTTCAACTTGATAAGCAATTTTCAAGTGAAGTTATTTACGTATTATGTTCAACGCTGCAGTCATCTTTTAACTCAGATTGGAACTAAAATCACGTCAAGTGTAATGCAAAACTGTATCATTAGGTTTATTACGCTATAAAATAATTTACACAACTGCAACATAAAATTAAGATATGCTTAGTGGATTGTAATGGAGAATATCAATTTTCGACCGTAGCGGTCTTAGTCATTTTAGAAATGTTACCATGAATTATAAATTCCGGGAAGATTCCTACCACGTCTACATGTAAATTAATTTATAGAGGCTGCTTACATACGCAAACTTTTGATAAGGTAAGATAAAAAGCATACTGACCACAGGCACTTGTCTGCATTTTTTTTTTTATAAGTATTAAGGTATACAAGAGAAATTTTTCAGAAACAAGTGCCTGTGATACTGATATAAGAAATTGTAACATAAAACAAACGTTTATTCATCTGTTTATTTATTTATTTTTTTCGATTACAGGGGGAAAACATAGTTAACTTATCATTCAAGAATACTATTCACCTCTTACTGACTCGGAAACCAAAAAAAAAAGCTATAAAAGAGAGTTAGTTTTGCGGTTGATCTATTTTTTTTTTTATTTATTTCCAAACGAAACTCCATGAAATGTGCAAGAGGTATTTTATTCCTACAAACAACTTTGGATCAAGCCTCTTTGCATGTCTATATCAGATATGTTTTTTTTTTCTGCTTAGCTTAGTTCTATTCCTAATGTTTACCGGATTTGAATCTGTGAACACCAAAGGATATTAAAACAGTTTCATCTTTTATAATACAGGAATTAAAAAAACTGAGGAGAGATATTGATATAGTAGTAATAAACTGTTTATGTTTTTTGTCGTTTATATCTTTTTTCATTAATCATTGTTATGCTATTTAAATATAAAAATAAGAAGATGTGGTATGATTGCCAATGAGACAAATATCCACCAGAGACCAAATGATATATGCTTGTGCCATGATTCATGCCATGACACTAATATGAGGTTCTGGATGGGGGTTTCTTAATATATGTATTCTTTAAATCTTTATTGCATTTTGCTTTATCTTTAAAAATAACGCTGATTCTGTAAAATTCTCCAGCAATTGATTTTACTTATTAAGAATTTCCTGTAACTAGCTGATTTCTTTATTCTGTACATCGTTCATTTCTGTTATCAGTATTTTATTATCGTATTCTTTAATTTTCCTCTATTAATCTTTATACTTTTGCACCCCATTATTCTCTATTTTTCATATGTTTTCCTTATTTTTTCTCTATTCATTTTTTTGCCATTATTCTCTATTCTGTGTAAACCCCATCCAAACCCTTTAATATGAGACAAATTAACACTTTTTCTTTTTTATATTTGCTTACAAATACAGCTTGAGAATCTTTTCTTTTTGTCAGAATAAGCTTGTTTACCATATAAACCACACGTTGATTGTGATTTCCCGCCAATTTTATTAAATCGCCAAGGAAACAGACTACATGATTACTGCCAAGGGATTTAATTCATCCACTGTCGACATTTTTTTCAAACTTCAAAATGCTGTCTTAAAGTTTAAAAATACAAATGTCTTGGGTGAATAATCACGATTCAACGTACTGTTCGCTGAGCCTGGTGGTTAGATCTCATTTTCAACAGGGTCCAAAGGTAGATAAAATTGAGAATGGAAACGGGGAATGAGTCAAAGAGACAACAACCCGACCAAAGAGCAGAAAACAGCACAAGGCCACCAATGAGTCTTCATCACAGCGAGAAAATCCTGCACCCGGAGGCGGGCTTCAGCTGGCCCCTAAACAAAAATGTATACTAGTTCAGCGAAAATCGACGTCACAATAAACTCCGAAACATATAAATGTACCAAAATTAGAATAAACATACAAGATTAACAAAGAATCTACTTTATTCTCAAACATCTTTTCCACTTCAGGTATGATTTGCTATATCCAGCGGTTACGAGGGACCATAGAATTATAGTTTCCTCATCAGTAAATGATGTCCCTCAGTGCAGAACCTAATACACAAGTATCTGGGTGGGGTACGCAGAATAAATTATATGGGCAAAATAATAGGATACATTAAAATGGGGAAAAAAATTGTTACAGAATAAAGGGGTGTTTATATATTAAGAATAATGAATATGTCTTAAAAATAGAATGCAAAAATGAAGACCGCCCTATCGACGCCCTCATGCAAATTTTTTAAAAAAATATCCTCATTCTGATAATACATGAAATATTTCATACTGCACTTAAACAGTTGACAGAAAATCAATTAATCAATCTGGTCGATCAAAGATAATTACCTAATTTACAAAAATTCAAAAATAGTTATTAAGAAATCATTAATGAAGTTTCCAACTCGATCTGGACTTCTAATTAATTAATATGATGATAAAGTAATGATGCGTTCTGTTCTGAATTGGTTACAGAATTTCAAAATCTATTAACAGAAAATAAACAAGCAGGATAGCGTATATTGTTCAAGATTTACGTTGACAGCTAGGTGTCTTTTTAGTGGTGTTATTGTGTGAATGAGTTAACGTCTCGTTGACGCGAACAATACATCTCATTTAATATATATATATATGCATAGTAATGCGTTCTAGAAATATTCTTACTTTTAAAACATCTATAAAAGATATTTTCGTGGGTTACAAAATTACAATATAACCGGAAAACAAACAAACAAGGTAACGTTTACTGTTCAAGTTTTATGTTGATAGCTATATGTCTTTTCTATTGTTATTGTGTTAATGAGTTACCGTCTCATTGACGTGGGTACCATACATATCATTTAGATCAAGCATATGTGCATGTTATTGCATTCTATTCTCACTTTAATTAAATTCGTGGGTTACAAAATTACAAAATCTATAAACATAAAATAAGCAGAGTAGCGTTAACTGTCAATTGTTCAAGGTTTATGTTGACAGCTAGGTGTCGTTTTAGTGTTATTATCCCGCTAATAAGTTACCGTCTTATTGGCATTGGCGTTTACCATACATCCTATTTAGTCCATAAATGGTTATCAATGAGTTTTATTCTCACTTGAAATTTATAAAAGATATTTTCGCGGGTTACAAATCGGCGCCAATCTTTGCGCCAATCTGCATTTCACTTGCGCCGATTTTTTTCTTTCACTTGCGCCGATTATTTCTTTCATTTGGTCCGATTGTTTTACAGGTAAATTACAGGTGAAAACTATTTTTATTTATCATTATAAACCTCTACGGCTAGCCAGTTATACATATGTTAAGAATTATCAATTAAAACATTCGTATAACTGTTGCCCCTGCCCACAATGGGGAAGTGGAAGTAGGATTTCGAGCAAAAGAAGTCAATTCTAAGGTTAAAAGCACTCTGTTTATATCCACTAAAATAACTGAGTATAGCAATACAATATCAAATTATATAAAAATCTATTTACAGCCTTTAAAATATCAAAGGACAATAAAACCTCTTTACGCCATGAAAAAAGCACAGCACTACAATGCAAAAAGGAGCAAATGGAACTTGATATTATTGAATCGGCGCAAATGAAACAACCTAATCGGCGCAAATGAAAGATTGAAAATTTATAAAAACGGCGCAAATGTCATACGCCCTTACAAATTACAAAATCTATAAACATAAAATAAGCAAGGTAGCGTTCACTGTCGATTGTTCAAGGATAATGTAGACAGCTAGTTGTCTTTTCTATTGTTATTGTGTTACTGAGTTGGCGTCTCAATGACGCGGGTACCATACAGCACATCTCATTTAGTTCATATATGCATATTTATACGCTCTTTTCTTACTTGAAATCCGGCATAAAAATATGTTCGTGGGTTACAAAATTACAAAATCTATAAACTTAGAATAAACAACATGTAACCTTAATTTTTTTACGTTTGTTTTTATCATTTTCTCAATTATTTATTTTTTGGCCTATTTTCCTCCTTTTTACACTTCTTTTTTCTCTAATAATTTTTTGGAACTATTTTTTTCACGTTTCTTTATTTCTTTCGCCTATTATTATCTATTTTATAACCCAATCCAGAATCTCATTACATCTCAATTTCTTCTTATATCTATAATATACATGTTAAGCCTTTTGGTGCGCTTTGGAAGAAAGGTCAAATTGACTATTAAATTCAGTTAATCAATACGGTTGCGTTTCACCATAATTTCTTACGTTTGCTTATCAACATTTTCAGATGCAGATAAACTTGTTATTGCGTTTGTCACTTTTACTTAATTCAAAAACCGTTATAACTGTTTATATAAATGCTTTAATTTGATTTATCTGTTGTTGAAACAATGGTAAACAGACAAAAAAAAAAAAAAAAAAAAAAAAAAAAACAAGGGTGAAAGTGCTGTTGACGTGACATGGTATGGAAAATAATATTGAAAGTAGTCAGAAAAATTGAAAAACAATTCAAATCCATATAACAAAAAAGGTATAGAGGTTACCAATGAATGTCAGATTCATAACGTTAACTTAATGAATTCTATAATTCAGTGTTTCGGAACAAATATTTAAATTTGAAATCCAGGTTTGTGTGGTTTTTTTTTTATCCAGTTGTCCTCATTGTATGTCTGGTAAATCCATATCAAGGTAAGACCACGAAAGAAAGGCAGAAGACACCAAAGGGATATTCAAACTCTTAAGTCGATTACAAACTTATAACCCCATGGCAAAACGTGAAAAATGACCAAAATACAAAACACAACATAGGAAATTAAGTATGAGCAACACGAACCTCCACCAACAACCAGGATGATATCAGGTGCTCCGGAAGCGAAGGGAAATTCTGCTCCATATGTGTGTTGCTTATGCAGGTAAAAATTCAGTACTGTCCCGTTGGAGTAAAAAGGACGGAATTGTGGTGACGACAATGGGAACATATCTATCGTCATCTGTTAATTTTAACAACAGATATTCTGTAACGGTCAACCAACTCGTGATGGCGTCAGTAAAGTTTTTGAAGCGATGACTTCAACTTCATCACTTGGAACCTCTGGTTTTAAAACCTCCTTATAATCGACTCAAATGTTTTCTGTGTACTTGAGCCACACAGAACAGAAAGGATTTCGTCGTGTGAATCCAATAATGATATATTTCCCATTTGATAATATTGGTAAAAATTTAATTTCAAGTTTAAAAGCTTAATACCATAAATATTTGACTGAGACATAAAAAGTTATATAGGAATCGAATTTACGTACACGAAGAGTAACTCTCTGTTCGATTATTTTTTATATATATAGACAAGCAACTTAGATAAATAAAGCATCCCGTTTTTTGGAGATTGATTTTTTTTAAAACTTTGAAATATCCCCAATTCTGTACTGCTTGATTTGTAAGAATTGCTAATTGAATGATTTCAAACTATACAAACCATGTAGTCATAGTACTACTAAGATCATTTTGATAACAATTTTTTTAAAACAAAAATACAGGACAAATAGTGGAGAAACAACACCATAACAATATTTTTCTCTGAACTAACTAGATGAATAAGTCATTTTAATCCAATGGGAGTGTGGTGATAGAACGCTGTAGTTCTGACAAAAACTTGTAGTGTAGAAATCCCGTATTATAGTTGTATAGGAAGATAGACCATTGCACTTGGATCACAAATATATAGCTATCTCCATTTTTATCAAAAGTGGATATATAACACTATAAGATTCACACAACACACGACGATTTGTCGAGCTTCATTAAGTTGCAACATTGATTTATACAAAACTTAGTGTCCGTCCTCTTTACAATCTGAAACCAGTGTGATACCATTCTGACATTGATATCAAAAACTTATCGTTCCTGTTCACCTTAAAATCTGTGTTTTGTGTCTACGATTTAACATGGAGGAAAGGTTTGCAAAATTTCAAATAATTTTTTTAGTTTAGCAATAATGAGACGTGGTATGATTGCCAATGAGACAACTATCCAACAGAGTCCAACATGACGTGGGTGTAACTGGATGTCACGGTATGGCCTTCAAAACGAGCAGAACCCATATCATATAGTCAACCATAAAAGTCTCCAACATGATAAAATGCGAAACAATACAAACGAAAAACCAATGGCCTGATTTATGATAAAACAATCAATTGTTTTATTAGTTGCTGTTGGCTTTGAACTAGCTGTGAATGACTGCGAGTACTCTCAGATTTGTATTTTGTGTCTTTTTTTGTGTGAGGGATGTATAAATTCCTGCCAGACCAGACCGGTTTGTGTTTTTGCTAGTTGTTTTTCTGCGTTGTATCGATCCGATGAGTTTAGCCCTTTTCAACTCATTTTTATAGTTTGTTCTTATGTTGTACTGTTACACCACTGTCCCAGGTTAGAGGAATGGTTGACGCTTTTAAAAATCTTTAGCCTCGCAGCATTCTTTATGTGCCTGTACCAAGCCATGAGCCTGTGGTTCAGTAATTGTCGTTGATTCATTATCTGTCATATTTTTTTTTTTTGTTTTGTTATAAATTAGGTCGTTAGTTTTCTCAGTTGAATTGTTTCATATTTTTCATGTCGGGGCCTTTTCTAGCCGACTATACGGTATTGAGTTTTCTCATTGTTGAAGACCGTACGATTGCCTATAATTTGTTACATCCACTTCATTTTGACTTTGGTGGATAGTTGTCTCATTGACAATCATACAACATCTCCTTATTTTTTTTAATGAAAAACAAAATATGACTGAGTATCGAAAGACAACTACTGAACTACACGCCCCGACTGAGACATAAAGAATGTGGTGGGGTTAAACCTCTAGTCTTTTTGCATAATTGCTCACATCTGCGTCATTTGATCTTTGGTGTATATAAGTGTCTCATTGGCAATGTTTATTTTTATGTTGTAAGTGCTCAACCCTCCCTTACTTGGGACAGTGGTGGAACAGCACAACATTAAAACAAACTGTATAAACAGTTTGGGATGGTTTGATTCTTCCAATCAGATTGGCACGAAGCACAGAAACAACATGCATAAAGTCAAAAGATACAAAGTATCGATCAAAGCTTAAGAGTACTGGCAATACTGAAAGCTAGTTTTGGTATGTATAAGTAAAAACGTTATTATTAAATCCCCATACTTCACAGTCGTATAGTAAAATAGGTTTAACTATATTATCCAATATATCGAGCTGACTGTTAATCGACGAATCGCATTTATCTTATCATAAACAGGAAGTACCATCTACTGTTGACGACATACGAATGACTTTTCGGGGAAAGAGGCGTGATAATTTCCATATAAATACAATAAGCATCGACAATAAATGGTCTTAATGCTCCGTTTGTCAATGCAGTTTTTGAGTGCAAATCACAAAATCCATAATCAAAGGTAATTTGTCGGAAAATTTCTATTCTATTGCCTATATATTTGTGACCGATTTCTTGCTTAGTTCTTCATAATTGAAAATCCATGTAGATTTGTGTTGCACTTTTCAAACTTGGCCAACAATATCTATATATTTACGGAAATCTTTGTCTCTCTTTTTATTTTGTTTTGCAACAAGTCAAATTTCAAACCCCCATAAAAAAAAAAAACTAGATATCATTGAGATGGAAGCCATCTCTGTGGGCCCCGCTGTGAATAATGTATGGTAAAAAATGTGTATCTTTATCATCGAACATGGGGTTGTCAACTGAAACCAAAGTTTTTGACCTTGACCTTTGACCTTGGAAGTTGTACATAAATTATGACACTCCCTCTGGTGTTGGTTCATATACATGTCAAGTATAAATTTTGAAATCATAACGGTTCTCTAGATATAGAGCGGACACAATTTGTTACGGACGGACGGACGGACGGACAGACGTACGGACAGACTGATCACTATAGGGTGTCCGCCATTCGGCGGGGCCCTAATAAAAAAATAATAGTAATAATGACTTACCACAAACATATAACTTAAGGTTCAAATGACCCTTTTTTTTAACTTGTTTGTGTTTGTTGCAAGACATCCCAGACTTACCAACTAGAGGACACGCAAAATAATAAAACTCCCAACTGTAAGGTCTTGTTCAGCCCAATAGTTTTTTGTTGTTGTCTTACATCATGTGTAGAAGAAATGTTTACAATAAACGATTAAAAACTTAAAATAATAACGAATAACATTTCAGTATCTTAATTTAAAAAAGTATAATAGTCGTAATATATGACGGTACCAATTTTACGAGGTCAAATGTTTGGAAAGCAAAATTAAAAAAGACAAAAAAAAAAAAAAAAAAAAAAAAATGAAACAAATAATAATAATAATGATTAAGCACTAACATATAACTTAAGGTTCAAATGACCCTTTAAAAAGATTGTTTTTTTTTTAACTTTTTTTGTGTTTGTGCTGTATCCAGGACATCCCAGACTTACCAATTAGAGGACACGCAAAACAATAAAACTCCCAACTGTAAGGTCTTGTTCAGCCCAATAGTTTTTTGTTGTTGTCTTACATCATGTGTAGAAAAAATGTTTACAATAAACGATTAAAAACTTAAAATAATAACAAATAACATTTCAGTATCTTAATTTAAAAAAGTATAATAGTCGTAATATATGACGGTACCAATTTCACGAGGTCAAATGTTTGGAAAGCAAAATAAAGTTAAAGAGCATTAAAATTCAAAACCGGCCAGATCTGTCCAAAGTGATTTAAACGTTAGTTTTAGATATAAACTGACAATTTACAAATGTATCATTCAAATACTGGAAGGACAATACCTTTCGGGCCATAGTACACAAACATCCCTAGTTCGGTTGTAGTAAATATAGACGGCAGTTCAAACCACATGATTCTAAAATAACTTTCGTCTGGTAAGCTCGAGAAAAATGCATGGGAAGCGGCAAACTCTCACCTAAGCTTCTGTCTAAGTTTCTTAAAATTCCATGAAGGTTTTAAAGATTCTCTTTGTATTGAAAGAACTTGATTCATTTATTAGTTTTAATTGTCTTTGGACTAGCTTTCAGTAACTGCACGTACTCTTTAATCGGGATTTTTTTCTTTCGTTTCCACGTCATTTTGGACTCTGGTGGATAGTTATCTCATTGTCAAACGAAGCATACAAGATATGTTATTAGATAGCCGATGATTGCCATTGATTGCCATTAAAGCAGATTCCTTGATAAACAAAAACTAACACCTATCAAAAGCACAGATATAAGATTGACTGATTGATTGTTGCTGTTTAAAGCCAATTTCAGCACTATTTGCTATATCGTTGAAAAAAGGAAATGTTAAATAATGATTAACTCTTTGATAGTTCATTGCTTATAACGTTCAGTAGCAAATTGTATTATTGACTTTTAGGACGAAAACAACTTAACAATAAAATTAATGCAATGTGTACTTATTTTCGTAGGTTCTGCAAAGTCAATGAAGGGCGGTAAATCTAGGCTTTCATTGAAAATGAGGGATAGCCAGAAAATGGGGCATTCGGAAATGTTGCCTTGCACTGAAAAAGCCTTATTGAATTGTTGCTATGTTCCTTTAACGTGAAGAACACATGACACCCTACCAATACGAGTCATCAAATTTAACGTCTCCATTCCGATCGGACAAGACTGTGTATTTATGCATCCCAGAAAATCAATCAATGTATGAGTTTCTTGCCAGACCAAAAAAAGGACAAATTTCTATACCTTTGGGGTAAGCTAAATAAAGACTGACTTGTCGTATAAAAGAAAGCTGATAGTAACGTAAATCTTGCTCATAGTACCTATTTTCATTCAAATATCAACTGCAGTATGCGCACATTGTTAATCTTTAAGTGGATCAATTTCACCTATTTAATAACTGATTTAAATTTCCTTAATATATCCCATTAGTAGATACTAGTATATTACAATCCTGATAACATTTCACGCACATGCTTCGTTCGGCCACTTATTTTCGGAATACTATGCCTGTTCAAACATTGCATGTTATGCTTCTTTTAATGTTCATTTTTATCAAAACAAACAAAAATCCGACACAGCCAACTGATGCTCCCCAAACTCTGGGACTAATGAATGAATTATATATTGGTCCTGTCGACTACACATTTATTGAGATAAACGTTTTTCTTTTTCAAGGGTTCAAAATACTGGTATGCTTGGAAAGACAAATAAACTTGTACTATTATTTTAAACCGTTATTCCATTTGTTTTCTATTTCTTGTTAAAGTGACCTAGGCCTTTGGCCTGATAACCCCATAACCAACAGGCTTCTGTCCTTCTTTATATCTTAGATCTGTAGAAGTTTCATTGTAATCAAGCACGGGGTACTCAAGTTACCATCTGGAAACAATACCCCCCACCAAAAAAAAAAAAAAAAAATCCCAATCTCTTCTTTGTTAGAGTGACCTTGACCATTGACCTTGGCTATGAACCTTAAAAGCAATAATCTACTTCCCCTTCCCTAGATATTCCATCAGTATCAGTTTAATTACAATCAAGCAAGGGATGTTCAAGTTACCATTTAGAAACAGTTTGTTTTGGATTCACGGACAGACAAAATGATTAATGTATGATAAAAAAAAAAAAAAAAAAAAAAACACTCACCTTGTGAAAATATGCCATTTTGATATTTATGTTTTCCTTTACTGCATTTTTTATATTTGCTTATTAGTAAATCGTAGTTAGTGACATCTTTGTGGATCTTGTATTGATAATCGTTTTTACTGTTGACAATTTATACCTATCTATTAAGGTTTTCAAGACAATTGACAAAATCATCAAAATTAGTAAAAAATCGCAATAAATCCTGCAAGGAACCAAACAATATGTCAATGTTAACTTATTTGAAGATCTTGTTTTGTTTTTTAAAGTTTCTCTCTATGTACTTTTTTTTTGACAAATATGCAAAAATAGGTAATAATCATCATTTAGGGGAAATAACTCCTATCAAGAGTCGGTTGACACTTTCAGCCATGTTAACTTGTTTGTAGATCTTATTGTGCTGAATCTTAAGCTTTTAATGTTTCTCTCTATCTATTATACATTTCCTTAACAAATACACGAAATGGGCAAAAATTACCTTTCAGGGTCAATAACTCTTCTAAGGGGGTCAATTGACAATTCAAACACATCAACTTATTTGTTGATTTTATTTAGCTTAACATGTTTGCTATTTATTGTTGCTCACTATCTCCTAAAAACCTAAAATTGTTCTTCAGGGGCAGTAACTCCCTTAAGAAGTTAGTTGACAATTTCGGTCATGCATTTGACTGACTTGTAGATCTTGTGTGCTGAACATTTTTGATATTTACAATTTCTCTTGATTTATTATGGTTTCTGCAAAAATAATCTTTCAAGGGCAATAACTCCTATTAGACGTGTTAGGAAAGGGATTTAAATACTGCGCTGATGTTAAATACCAATACTGATACAAGATTTAAGTTTGGACTTTCTCAAAATGCAATTGCATTGAAAAGTATCCCGGCGTAGTATAGTTTAGCTTTGTGATGTATTTGAAACAACATGAAGCGAACGGTTAACGTCGACTCCAAATTTTAAGACGTGCATTTGCCTTACGTAGATCTTCATACATTCATTCTTATTTGTTCGATTTAGGAGTGCAAAACAAAACTTAACAAAAATATATGCAAGAGTCAAGAATCGGAATGACGGATTTTACGGCTACAAGTCCAAATATATACATTAAGTGATATGATTAGAATATGTTCAATAGATAAATAACTCAGTTCGTCTCTCCACAATAGATATGTCCTATTTTCGTTGCAAAATAAAGTTATCATGCATTTTGTGTCCGGGGATACAGGGACACGTATGTGTGGATTAAACAAATCAGTCCTAATCTGAACACATCGTTATATCTATATATATAAAAAAAAAAACAAATAAATAGTGGACACAAGTGGATACAGTGCTCTTTCTATATATAAAACTTAAAGAAGCAGGTGGCTACAGAAGAAGGTTGTCTTGCTGCGTATCGTTTTAATGGTCAGGAGAACCACTTTTCACGAGCTATATGTGATTCGTATTGTCTACTTCTAACTGGGTATGAATGCAATGCTTGGACAGAGGGACGAAAGAACGGACGGATAGACCCATTCACCCATCACTATATACCGTCCAATTTAGAAAGCGGAGTGTATAGTGAATATTAGGAAAAACAAAATGAAGGAAATCGAAAAAAAAAAAAATTCCTGACATATAATTTAGAAGACTTTGTTTTGCAAGAGGTGAAAATGAATACCGGGTATTCCATTTTCAAAATATCATCCTGACCAAAAATAATAAAATTATTTCCTCCATATGAAAGTTTAACGCTACTTGCGTCAATATCTCAATTTAATCGTGGTGTTCTGTTTTGTTGGTGGAGGAAGCCGTGATAAAAAAAAAAAAATGTCCGACCCTTCACCGAAACGTAAATTTAACATGCTTGATAATGTCCAAACGTTGTAATCTTTTAAAACTTAATTCGATAACCCCTCTTTTTCGAAAAACTAACTGATAAAAGTTGATAGAAAGAAAATGTCAGGGAAAATGTGAATAAGAAAATTAATTCACACATTTTAACGTTGTTTTAGGTATTGTCGCTTTTCAAAATCACATAAAATTGCCAGTGACCTTTCTAAATAAAATAAAAATATAAAGATAATCAAATTGAAAACGCTTTTGTTTCATTTTTTTTTTTTAATTGTCAAGTACATAAAGATAATCAAATTGAAAACGCTTTTGTTTCATTCTTTTTTTTTTAATTGTCAAGTACACAAATTTCTAGTTTGGTTAATTTTAGAATTTTACAACACTGTGTAACACATTTCTCTTTTCTAGAAAATGATATGTGGTATGGTTGCCAAAATAGACAACCTTCAACATGAAGCAAAACCCATCCCGCATAATAGCTAAGTAAGGCCCCGACATGACAAGTATATTTTAGATATATTTCAAATAAGTAGAGTAAAAAATCGGATTCGAATGTGATTTGATTCCTGTGGTTTATTTTCCATTCATTTACTCTGATCACTTTGTAGATTTTCCTTGTAGTCGTTCAACAAATAGTAAGAAATGGGGGAACAGCGATCTTAAAGGTAATCGATCACTACTATAAAACAATGCAATTTTAAGAATAATGATCGTGTTGTTTTGCTGGATCCTAGTCCGTGTATTGCGGAATAAATTGTTACTGTTTTATTGTTTAAAAATCATCTCAGCATTATCAAACAAACCCATACAGGTAACTATAATGAATGATAATCTGTGCTTTTTGAGATGGTCCCCCACTACATGCCAGTGGTATTGGTACTTAACATCAGCGTCAAAATTGTAATGACTTTCCTAACACGTCTATTAAGATATATAATAACCTTATTTATAAAATGCAAAAATAGCAACTATTAATAAATCATCAATTATGTTTCCAATTAGAGACTTGTTATTAATATGTTGATACAGTATTGATGCGTTCTATTTTCACTTAACATCTATAAAAGATATTTTCGTGTGTTACACAATTACAAAATTTATTAGCAGACAATAAACATGCAGGTTAGCTTTTACTATATATTGTTCAAGGTTGATGTGGACAGCTAGATGTCTTTTCTAGTTTTATCGTGTTTATAAAAAGTTACCGTGTCATTGACTCTCATTTAGTTCATTAAGTCAAGTCATTAAAGCTTGTATTTTTGGGGGAATTAATAATATATCGATTCACTCATAGGGTCTTTGCATCGAAAATATACTCATTTATTCTAAAACCAGTTGTTGGCATGATACGGGTTATGTTCTTCTCGTATACTTTATGATGGCATGATACTAAACCACTAACGGGAGCGATTGTGGTTGATTTTCATATGATGAAGACATAATCTTTTGATCAGTTTAATTGACGGATTAAGCTGGCATGTCAGTAACTGCTAGTAGTCCTTGTTAATTTATGTTGGTCATTGTCATTTTGCTTAGTTTCTTCTGTTACCGATTCTGACATCGGACTTTAAACTGGGTTTTATTGTGCGTTTTGCTGTGTGTTTGTTTATTCGTCATTGGCTAGAGGTATATGAGGCCCCGGGAGGGTTGAAATCTCACAAAACATGTTTAACTCAGTCGCATTTTTGCGCCTGTCCTAAGTCAGGAACCTCTAGTCTTTGTTAGTCTTGTGTGTGTGTGTTTTTTTTTTTTTAATTTTCGTACATTTGTATGTTTCTGGGAGTTAAGTGTGGCCTCTATTTCACTGAACTAGTATACATCATTGTTTAGGGGCCCACCTTCGGGTGTGGGATTTACTCGCTGCGTTGAAGATCCATTGGTTGCCTTGGGCTGTTTTCTGCCCTTTCGCCGGATCTCTGTTTCTTTGAAACATTACCTGTTTCCATTTTCTATTTTATACGCATTTCAATTCTATTCTCACTTAACATCTATAAAAGATATTCTCGTGGGTTACAAAAATTATTAAATCTATAAACAGAAAAAAATCAGGGTATCGTTAACTGTCTATTGTTCAAATTACAAAATCTATAAATATAAAATAAACATACATGGTAACGTTAACAGCTAGTAGTCTTTTCTAGTTTTATTGTGTTGGTGAGATGACATCTCATTACGTTGTACCATTTACGAGTGCCTGGATTGATGGTTCTTCATTTCTTAATTTTGTTATTTTGTTTTGCCATTTTCTCAATTATTTATTTTTTTTCAATTGTTCTTTATTTTTGTCACTTCATTATTCTCTATTAATTTTTTGGACTATTTTTTCTCATTTCTTTAATTGTTTCGCCCATTATTATCTATTTTATAACTCATTCCAGACCCTCATTACATCTCAGTTTCTTCTTATATCTATATACATATCAAGATTTATATTGTGCTTTGAAAGAAAGGTCAAAATGACTATTAAATTCAGCTTATAAAATCGATTGCGTTTCACCATAATTCGGAAGTTTTCTTAAGTTTGCATATTAACGTTTTCGAGTGTAGATAAACTTGTTATTGCAAGTGTCATTTTTACTTAATTTAAAAACCGTTACAAGTTTTTTTATATACATTTTATTCTGATTAAGCTGTTTTTGAAACAATAGAATACAGACATAAAAAACAAGTTAAATACAATAAAGTATACAAGTGCTGTTGACGTGATTATGCAAAGAAAATAATATTCAAAGTAGAAGAGTGAAGAAATTATATGCAATATAAACCACTAATAACAATATAAGTATAAATAAAGTTACCAGTGAACGACAGATTCATAGCGTTAACTTTATAAATTCTATACTACAGTGTTTTGGAACAATGATTTAAATTTGAAATCCAGGTTTGTGTGTGTGTCTTTTATCCAGTTGTCTGCTAAATCAATATCAATTTAAGACCACGAAAGAAAAGCAGAAGATACCAAAGGGATATTCAAACTCTTAAGTCGATTACAAACTTATAAAGACATGGCAAAAAGTGAAAGAGACCAAAATACAAACAACAATCTACAAAACAAAACAAAGGTAATTAAGTATGAACAACACGAACCTCCACCAAATACAAGGATGATATCTGTGCTCCGGAAGGATAAGCAATTCATGCTCCATATGTGTGTTGCTTATGCAAGTACAAATTCGGTGATTCCCTTTGGGGGAAAAGAACGGGATTGTGGTTACGATAATGGGAACATATCCGTCGTCATCTGTCAAATAGATATTCTATAACGGTCAACTAACTCGTGATGGTGTCAGTAAAATTATCGAAGGAACGATTTCAACTTCACCACTTGGAATCTTTTGTTTTAAAACTTCCTTATACTTGACTCAAATGTTGTCTATGTGTTTAAGCCATACAGAACCAAAAGGATTTGCCTGATCTACATTTTGTTGCGACATTGATTCATACAAAATTTAGTGTCTGTGCTCTTTACAATCTTAACCCAGTATGATACCTATTTGACATTAATATCAAAGGTTATCGTTCCTGCTTACCATAAAAAGCGTGTTTGATGCTGACAATTTAACATGGAGAATCAGTTTGAAAATTTTCAAATGCACTTTTTTAGCTCACCTGGCCCAATGGGCCAAGTGAGCTTTTCTCATCACTTGGCGTCCGCCGTCCGTCGTCGTCGTCCGTCGTCCGTTCATTTTTACAAAAGTCTTCTCCTCTGAAACTACAGGGCCAAATTTAACCAAACTTGACAACAATCATCATTGGGGTATCTAGTTTAAAAAATGTGTCCGACAACCCTGCGTACCAACCAACATGGCCGCCATGGCTAAAAATAGAACAGTTTTTGGCTTATATCTCTGAACTAAAGCATTTAGAGTAAAATTGACATGGCGTAAAAATGTTCATCAGGTTTAGATCTATCTGCCCTGAAATTTTCAGTTGGATCAGACAACCCGTTGTTGGGTTGCTGCCGCTGAATTGGTAATTTTAAGGACATTTTGCAGTTTTTGGTTATTATCTTGAATATTATTATAGATAGAGATAAACTGTAAACAGCAATAATGTTCAGCAAAGTAAGATCAACAAATAAGTCAAACATGACCAAAATGGTCAACTGACCACTTAAGGAGTTATTGCCCTTTATAGTCAATTTTTAACAATTTTTCGTAAATTTTTGTAATCTTTTACAAAAATCTTCTCCTCTAAACTTCATAGACAAATTCAACCAAACTTGGCCACAATCATCATTATGGTATATAGTTTAAAACAATGTGTCCGATGACCCCGCCTGCCAACCAACATGGCCAACATGGCTGAAGATAGAACATAGTGGCAAAAGGAAGTTTTTGGTTTATATCTCTGAAACTAAAGCATTTAGAGCAAATCTGACACTGGTTTAAAATGATCATCAGGTTAAGATCTATCTGTCCTGAAATTTTCAGACGAATCAGACAACCTGTTGTTGGATTGCTGCCCCTGAATTGGTAATTTTAAGGAAATTTTGCAGTTTTAGGTTATTATCTTGAATATTATTATAGATAGAGATAAACTGTAAACAGCAGTAATGTTCAGCAAAGTAAGATCTACAAATAAGTCAACATGACCAAACTGTCAATTGACCCCTTAAGGAGTTATTGCCCTTTAAAGTCAATTTTTAACAAATGTTCATGAATTTTTGTAATCTTTTACAAAAATCTTCTCCTCTGAAACTACTGAGACAAATTTAACCAAACTTGGCCACAATTATCATTATGGTATCTAGTTTAAAAAATGTGTCCGATGACTCTGCCTACCAACCAACATGGCCGACATGGCTAAGAATAGAACATAGGGGTAAAATGCAGTTTTTGGCTTATATCTCTGAAACTAAAGCAAAAGTATAATGATTGCATTATTTCATGCATCAATTGTAAACAAAAATATCAGGTGAGCGTCATAGGCTCCTTGGAGCCTCTAGTTTTGGTATTATAGCAATAAGGAGACGTGGTATGATTGCCAATGAAACGACTATCCAACAGAGTCCCACAACGTGGATATAACATGAGGTAACGGTATGTCCTTCAAAACGAGTAGAACCCATACCATATAATAATCTATAAAAGGCTCAGACATGATAAAATGGGAAACAATTCAAACGAAAAACCAATGGCCGGATTATGACAAAACAATCATTTTTTTATTGGTTGTTATTGGCTTTAAACTAGCTGTCAGTGACTGTGAGTCCTTTCAGATTTGTACTTTGTATCTCTTTTGTTGTGCGGATGTATAAATTACCTGCCACGTCCGGTCTGTGATTTTGTTAGATGTTTTTCTGCTTTGTTTCGATCTGATGAGTTGAGCCCTTTTCAACTGATTGTATAGCTTACTCTTATGTTTACTGTTACACCACTGTCCCAGGTTACAGGGAGGGTTCGCACCTTCAAACATGTTTAACCCTGCCGTATTCTTTATGTGCCTTCCAAAGTCTGGAGCCTGTGGTTCAGTGGTTGTCGTTGGTTCACGTCTTTCGTATTTGTTTTTCGTAAATTGTTTTGTTATAAACTAATTTTTTAGTTTTCTCAATTGAATTGTTTCATATTTTTCATGTCGGGGCCTTTAATAGCCAACTATACGGAATGGGTTTTCCCCATTATTGAAGGTCGTACGATTGCCTATAATTGCTTACATCCACTTTGAACTTTGTTGGATAGTTGTCTCGTTGGATATCATACCACATCTCCTTAATTTTATAATGAAAAAAATATGACTGACAGCATCGAAAGACAACCTCTGAACTACACGCCCCTGACCTAAATAGCCACATAAAGAATGTGGTATAGTTAATAGAAAAACGAAGATGTGGTATGGGTGCCAATGAGACAACTCTCCATCGAAGTCACGGTGTGAAAAAAGTAAACAATTATAAGTCAAAGTACGGCCTTCAACGCGGAGCCTTGGCTCACACCGAACAACATATATTCTTTTTGTATAGTTGCTTAATTACATCTACGTCATTTGATCTATGATTGAAAAGTGTCTCATTGGCAACGCTTTTTTTTTTTGTGAGTGCTCAACCCTCTCCTTACTTGGGACAGTGGTGGAACAGCACAACATATGAACAAACTGTATAAACAGTTTGGAATGGTTTAATTCTTCAGATTAGTACGAAGCACAGAAACAACTTGCATAAAGACAAGAGATACAAAGTACTGATCAAGGCTTGTTATAATTAAATTCCTATACTTCACAGCCGTATAGTAAAATAGGTTTAACTATATTATACGACAAATCGGGCTGACTGTTAATCGACGAATCGAATTTGTTTTATCATAAACAATAAGTACGATCTACTGTTGACGACAAATGAATGACTTTTCGGGGGAAAAGTCGTGATAATTTCCATATTTATACAATAAGCATCGAAAATAAATGGTTTTAATGCTTGGTTGGTCAATGCAGTTTTTGTGTGCAAAATCACAAAATCCATAATCGAAGGTAATCTGTCGGAAAATTTCTATTATATTGCCTATATATTTGTGACCGATTTCTTGCTTAGTTCTTCATAATTGAAAATCCATGTAGATTTGTGTTGCACTTTTCAAACTTGACCAACAACATCTATATATTTACGGAAGGCTTTGTCTCTCTTTTTTATTTTGTTTTGCAACAAGTCAAACAAACCCCATTAAAAAAAAAAAAAAAAAAGACAAAAAAAAAAAAAAAAAAGAAGAAAAAAAAAATGAAAAAAAAATATAACAATAATGAATAAGCACAAACATATAACTTAAGGTTCAAATGACCCTTTAAAAAGATTTTTTTTTTTTTTTACTTTTTTTGTGTTTGTGTTGGATTCAGGACATCCCATACTTACCAACTAGAGGACACGCAAAATAATAAAACTCCCAACTGTAAGGTCAATTGGTAGAAATGTTTGCATTAAACTATTAAAAAACTTAAATTAATGACAAATAACATTTCAGTATCTTAATTTAAAAAATGTGATAGTCGTAATATATGACGTTACCAATTTCACGAGGTCAAATATTTGGAAAGGAAAATAAAATAAGAGAGTATTAAAAGCTAAATCCAGCCAGATCAGACAAAGGTGATTTAAACGTTACATGTAGTTTTAGACATAAACTGACAATTTACAAATGTATCATTTAAAAAATGGAAGGACAATACCTTACGGAACATAGTACACAAACATCCCTAGTCCGGTTGTAGTAAATATAGACGGCAGTTCAAACCACGAGATTCTAAAATAACCTTCGTCGGGTAAGCTCGAGCTCGAGACACAATGCCTGGGAAGCGTCAAACCCTAACTCAAGCTTCTGTTTAAGTTTCGTAAAATTCCATGAAGGTTTTTAAAAGTCTCATTATATTGAAAGAACGTCATTCATTTATTAGTTTTAATTGCCTTTGGACTAGCGTTCATTAACTGCATGTACTCTTTAATCGGGATTTTTCGTTTCGTTTTCACGTCATTTTGGACTCTGGTGGAAAATTATCTCATTGTCAAACGAAGCATGCAGGATATGTTACCGGTTTTAGATAGCCGATGATTGCCATTAAAGCAGATTCCTTGATAAACAAAAACAAAATAAAATAGATGCCAAAAAGCACAGATAAAGGATTGACTGATTGACTGTAGGTGTTGAATGCCACTTTCAGCACTATTTGCTATATCGTTAAAAGTAAATGTTAAATAGTGATTTACTGTTTGATAGTTTCTTGCTTTAAACGTTCAGTAGCAAATTTTTGATTGACTTTTCAGGACGAAATTATTAACAATAAATGCAATGGGGACTCATTTTTGTGGGTTCTGCAAAGTGGATGAAGGACGGTAAATCTAGGCTGCCGTTGAAAATGAAGGTTAGCCGGAAAGGGGCATTCAGAAATGTTGCCTTGCACTGAACAAGCTTGATTGAGTTGTGGCAAGTTCCTTTAACGTGCAGAGCCTATGGCACACCACCTACACGAGTCATCAAATTTAGTCGTTAAAAACGGAAATGTTGATTGATGATTTACTGTTTGGTAGTTCTCTGCTTATAACGTTCAGTAGAATATTTTTTAATGGCCATTCAGAACGAAACGAAGTTTACAATTAATGTAATGGGTACTCATTTTTTGTAGGTTCTATAAAGTGGACGAAAGGGCGGTAAATCTAGGCTGTCATTGAAAATGAGGATTAGCCAGAAAAGGGCATTTAGAAATGTTGCCTTGCACTGAACAAGCTTGATTGAGTTGTGGCTATGTTCCTTTAACGTACAGAGCCTATGGCACCCCACCTACACGAGTCATCAAATTTAACGTCTCCATTCCGATCGGACTTGACTGTGTATTTAAGCATCCCGGAAAATCAATCAATGTATGATTGTACTGCCAGACGAAAAAGGCGAAATTTCTATACCTTTGATATAAGCTTAATAATGACTGATTTATCGTATAAAAGAATACTGATAGTTACGGAAATCTCGCTCATAGTAGAATAGGAACAGATATGGTATCGTTTATTTATATCAAAGTTTCCTGGGGAACTTCTGTTAGGCGGAACAAATATACCTTGACCTGCCCACATTGTTAGTCTTTAAGTGAATCGATTTCACCTATTAAATAAATAATTTAAATTACCTTATATCCCATGATTAGATACTAGTATATTTCTATCCTGATCAAATTCCACGCACATGTTGCGTTCGGCCACTTATTTTCGGAATGCTATGCCCGTAATGAATTTTTAATGTCCATTGCTACTAAAACAACAATAAAAATCCGACAATGCCAACTCTGGGACTAATGCATGAATTATATAATGGACCTGTCAAACGGCACTTTTATTGAGAAAACACTTTTTCTTTTTAAGGGTTCAAAACGCTTGTATGCTTGGAAGGACAAATACATATGTACTATTATTGCTAAACCGTTATTCCATTTGTTTTCTATTTCTTGTAATAGTGACCCTGGCCTTTGGCCTGATGACCCCAATACCAACAGGCTTCTATCCTTCTACATATCTTAGATCTGTAGAAGTTGCATTCTAATAAAGGGTACTCAAGTTGCCATCTGAAACTCCCCCCCAAAAAAATCTCTTTGGTGTTCGAGTAACCTTGACCATTAACCTTGGTTATAAACCCTTAAATCAATAATCTACTTCCCCTTCCCTAGATAGTTTAATTCCAATCAAGCAAGGAAAACTCAAGTTAACGTCTAGAAACAATTAGTTTAAGGTTTCACGGCCAGATGAAAAAGATTGTTATATGCTCCCAAAAAAAATCACTCACCTTGTAAAAATATGCCATCTTGGTATCTATTTATATCTTGACTGTAATCAGTTATATTTGCTTATTTGTAAATCGTATTTAGTGACATCTTTGTAGATCTTGTATTGAAAATCTTTTTTTTTACTTTTTCCAATTTATACCTTCTGTAAATTCAGAATTTGTGTGCATTTATTATTGCGATTTTTGAAGAATGGACATAATGAGAGATTAATTATTAAAGACGATTTGAACAGATCGACTTATTTGTTGATCTTATTTTGATTAATATTTTTGCTATATACTTTGCTCACCATCTCCTAAATATATAAAATGGTTATTCAGACGCAATAACTCCTATAAGAAGTCAGATGACAATTTCGGCCATTTGACTTGTTTGTAGATCTTTTGTGCTGAACATTTTTGATACTTACAATTTCTCTTGATTTATTACGGTTTCTGCAAAAATAATCTATCAAGGGCAATAACTCCTATAAAGGTTTAATTGACGTTATCAGCTATTTTGGCTTGTCTGTAGATCTTAATTTTTTGCCTATCATTTTTAATTTTACAATTTCTCTTTATCTTACAGTTATATGTGAAAGAAATGCAAAATAGGTAAAAATCGTCTTTCAAGGGCAATAAATTGTTGATCTTATTGTTTTGGTCATTTTTACAGTATCAATTTTTCTCTATCTAATCTAGTTTTCAAGACAATAACCAAAAACTTCAAAATTTCCCAAAAATGACATGTCAGTGCCAACTACTCCAAAAAAGGTAGTCCAATTTTTCTGAAAAATGTGTTGGTACTAATATTGATTCACTCATAGGGTCTTTGCATCGAAAATAAACACATTTACTCTAAAACCAGTTGTTGGCATGATACGGGTTATGTTCTAATATATTTTATGATGGTATTATACTAAACCCCTAATGGGAGGGATTGTGCTTGATTTTCTTTGATGACATAATCTTTCAATCAGTTTAATTGAGGTCTGGAGTTGGCATGTCAGTAACGGCTCGTAGTCCTTTGTTCATTTATGTATCATTGTCATTTTGCTCAGTTTCTTTTATTACCTTTTCTGACATCGGACTTGGACTTCTTTTAAACTGAGTTTTACTGTGCGTATTGATGTGTGTTTGTTTATTCTACATTGGCTAGAGGTATAGGGGAGGATTGAGATCTCACAAAATATGTTTAACCCTGCCGCATTTTTGCGCCTGTCCCAAGTCAGGAGCCTCTGGCCTTTGTTAGTCTTGTATGTTTTTTAATTTTAGTTCATTTATATGTTTTAGGGTTTAGTGTGATGTCCATTTTCATTGAACTTGTACACATTTTTGTTTAGGGGCCAGCTGAAGCCTGCCTCCGGGTGCGAGAAAATCCCGCTGTGTTGAAGAACCATTGTTGACCTTGTGCTGTTTCCTGCTCTTTGGTCGAGTTGTTGTCTCTTCGACACATTCCCCATTTCCATTCTCAATTTTATTTAGTTTAAGAGATCTAAGCCAAAACTGTGAAGTTCGCTGAAATGGACATTTCAGAGACAATAACTTAAAAATTGGGTGTGTGGATATTGTGTGGTCACGAAATATAATTTTCTAAGAAACACTTACTTTTTAGCCACAGCATGTATCTTTTATTAAAGAGTATGTTGTTTGTTAAATTCCTGTGTAGCTTTAAGTAACACAGCCTTATAATTTACAACATATTGTCTTGTCATATTGTCAATTAGCTGTTCGATTATAGAGTACTCTGCCAAATTTTGTTTCACGACACTGACTTGTAAACACAATAATTTGTTGTCTTTGAATAGCATATCATGCCTGTTATATCATATTGTTTTACTGTCAAATAGCTTTTAAGGAATTAGTCCTTTTAAATTACATAGACACACATTCTCATTAGGTAAATAGCCTACTAAATCATCAACATGGCTTGTTGAATCACATAACATAATGTATGTAATAGCGTACATGGTCTTTATAAAAAAATGGTTAATTGGTAAATTATTTTGTAGTTTGCTTATTCATCTATAAAGTCTCCATTTTAGACAATATTGTTTATTACCTCTGATTATGAATACTGACAATTTAAATATAAGTTCTGAAATACAATGCTAGTTTTTCGTATCAGAATCTGAAGGTAATTTCATTTTTTGTTCCCCAAATCCCCCAAATGTCATTGTTTGAAGTTATTTTGATTTGGATGCTTTTAACCAATCACAACATTTTGGTGTACAGTTTTGAAAAATGTTACACATGATGCATTTAAATCTGGCAATTTAATGATGTCTGCTGATGAAATTTAAAATAAATGAAGTCTTTAACAGATCAAAATTATGGGATATCAAGATAAGTCTGTGGACCTGTTACTTTTAAAGATACAAGCATCTCAAAAATTAAATTTTTGGTGGAAGTAGATGCCTCTGGACTTTTCATAAGATGATGATGATAGATGGTTGTTTCCGGATTTTTCATATAAATGTTTTTGATGGAGGACTTAAAATCAAGTGGCAAATTTCAAATCAAATGCATATTCAGGATGAGTACATATCAATGTAATATCAATATGAACCTGCTTTGTATTAGACTGACATGCTGAGCTGAAGCTTTAACTTGCTAGTTCACAAGGTAACAGTTCGCAGGTAGACAAATCACCCCACCTGGACACATTAATCTGACTCTGTGTCCACTACTCTTTGGTCTTTCTATAAAAATAATCCTCAGGGAAATAGCAGCAAATACCAATTTGCAAGTAATTGGTTTTCGATCCAGCTGGGACAGAACCCATGACTTCCAGCACTCAAGGTGAGCCCCTACCACGAGACCATTGATGCAGTAACTTTTCAATATAGAATATTTTAGTAGGAATGAATATTGAACTGTATAAAAAATATATTACATATAACAAGAATTTCAAAATATTTGACTAGTATTGTATTTGACAGGTCAGTTTTTTAAAACAATTGAGAAATTCAGGGGTTTCTAGGCAAAATTGTTTGATGCATAGCAAAGGTAATAAACAGCTGCGCCATGAGCGCATGATACGCCCGTCGTCTTGTGTGTGAAATTTTAAGCAATAATCATAAATTGTTTTTGAGATACGGCGCGACATGTGAAAAACCCCTCCCCCTTTTTTTACAAAATACTCAATAACTCAAAAATAAAATTTGGAATCATCACCAAAAAATATACAGATCTTAAGATTAATATAACTAAGAAGTGTGTAAAGTTTTAAGCAATAATCATAAACTGTTTTTGAGATACGGCGCGACATGTGAAAACCCTCCCCTGTTTTAACAAAATACTCAATATCTCTAAAATAAAATTTTGAATCATCACCAAAAGTATACAGAATTTAAGATTAATATATCTAAGAAGAGTGTAAAGTTTTAAGCAATAATCATAAATTGTTTTTGAAATACGGGCGACATGTGAAATAAAATGCTAGCTTGATACGACCGCAGAGGTCGAACCCTGAACAGTTGGGGCAAGTATGGACACAACATTGAAGCTTGATACAGCTCTGAATTTGGATTGTGATTGACTATTTGACACAGCATAGGTTTCTGACACAGAATGAATGTGGTCTAAGAACTTAAAAATTTTAAATTGGACATTCACCTATTATGGTCCAATATCCAAAATCTAAATACATGGTTAGATTCAGCATATCAAAGAACCCTAAGAGTTCAATTTTGATGAAATCAAACAAAGTTTAATTTTGGACCCTTTTGACCTCAATGTGGACAAAGTTGATAACGGGCCCAAAAATCAAAAATCTAAATACATGGTTAGATTCAGCATATCAAAGAACCCCATATATTCAATTTTGTTGAAATCAAACAAAGTTTAATTTTGGACCCTTTTGACCTCAATGTGGACAAAGTTGATAACGGGCCCAAAAATCAAAAATCTAAATACATGGTTAGATTATCAAAGAACCCCATATATTCAATTTTGTTGAAATCAAACAAAGTTTAATTTTGGACCCCGATTTGGACCAACTTGAAAACTGGGCCCATAATCAAAAATTTAAAGACATGTTTAGACTCAGCATAACCCTAAGAATTCAATTTTGTTAAAATCAAATTAAGTTTAATTTTGGACCCTTTGGACCTTAATGTAGACCAATTTGAAAACAGGACCAAAAATTAAGAATCTAAATACATGGTTAGATTCAGCATATCAAAGAACCCCATATATTCAATTTTGTTGAAATCAAACAAAGTTTAATTTTGGACCCCAATTTGGACCAACTTGAAAACTGGGCCCATAATCAAAAATCTAAATACTTAGATTTTCAAAGAACCTAAGAATTCAAGTTAAAATCAAACAGACCCTTTGGACCTTAATGTACCAATTTGAAAACGGGACCAAAATTAAGAATCATAGATTCAGCATATCAAAGAACATATTCAATTTTGTTATCAAACAAAGTTAAACCCTTTGACCTCAATTGGACAAAGTTGATAATGGGGCCCAAAATCAAAATCTAAATACATGGTTAGATTCAGCATATCAAAGAACCCAATATATTCAATTTTGTCGAAATTTGAAAGACATGTTTAGATTCAGCATATCAAAGAACCCTAAGAATTCAATTTTGTTAAAATCAAATTAAGATAAGACCCCAATTTGAACCAACTTGAAAACTCTAAATACATGATTAGATTCAGCATATCAAAGAACCCTAAGAATTCAATTTTTGTTAAAATCAAACTAAGTTTAATTTTGGACCCTTTGGACCTTAATGTAGACCAATTTGAAAACAGGACCAAAAATTAAGAATCTAAATACATGGTTAGATTCGGCATATCAAAGAACCCCAATAATTCGGCCCAAAATCCAAAAACTTAATACACGGTTGAATAAAACCCCATTGAAATTGGTCAAGAAATAAGCAATTTATACAAAGAATCTTCTTTTGCACAATACTGTGCAATTAAATATGTGCAATACTGTACAATTGACAATTTCTTCCTACTATTGGATATTTCTTGCTATTGCAATACTGTGCAACGGCTATTGCGCAATACTGTGCAATTGAAAATTTCTTGCTATTGCACAATACTTATTATATAATAATTTACATATCCTGTTTGGTGTGTATCTCCTGCCATATCATTATTATTTGCTTTTAAATATAAATTAGAAATAACCAACTTAAAATGGAAAATTTTAAAGAAAAAAAAAAGGAAAAAGGAAGAAAAAGGGGGAAAAAATCCCCCAATTTTGAACCCCTTAGATTCATCACCCCAAACTCAATCCCAGCCTTCAATGAGGTATGGTACCTTGCGGCAATTACCCCAAACTCAACAGATATGGAACCTTGTAGGCCCCTAATTCCTAAAATTTTGAGGCAATTATGAATCCCAGCATTCCCTTTGTGATATGGAACCTTGTGGTACGGAAGTTACAAAATGCTTATTTTTGGCCCCTTTTGGCCCCTAATTCCTTAACTGTTGGTACCATAACCCCAAAATCAATCCCAACCTTCCTTTTGTGGTATTGAACCTTATGGTAAAATTTCCTAGAGATCCATTTACTTAAATGGACGCCAACGTCATACCAATATACGACCACAAAAATTTTTGCGGTCGTATAAAAACACACACCTGTTTTAGTTACTAAGTCCCGTAACTCAAAAATTTTAATCTTATTTTCACCAAAAAGTATACAGATCGTTTACCATCATAAGAAACAACTATGTTAAGTTTCGATAAGTCATTCTCAGTTACGGTGCAACATGTTTACACCGGACAGACAGACGGACAGACGGATAGACGGACAGATGGACAGACGGAAAGACGGTCAGACGACATTTGTATACCATAAAACATCCCGTGAAAATTTTGACGGGCGTATAAAAAAAGAGGAATTACAAAGGGATCTACAAAATTGAAAATGTAAGAAGCCAACATCCTTAATGAATTTATTGAGACAATATCTAGCCCAAAAAGAGGCTGCTTCTTATAGACAAAACATTCAATGAGTCAACAATTGTACGAGTAACAATAAAATCGCTTTGCAAATGTCAACATGGGTGTAGCTAGTAAAACATTTTAGAAAGATCATGTGAATACTAATAATTTCTGTTTTTGAACATGTTCTGGTAAGAATGCTTGTATGTTTTTGAATACTGAAGATTCATTTATTTTCCTGGGTACCAATTTTCGTAGATTGAGGAAGAAATCTATTTTCATGGATATCTGATTTCTTGGTTTTGCCAAAGTTTGCATACAAGCCTATAAAAAAAGGAGTAAGTTCACGAAGGCTTATATTTAGCCCCAAGATTCTGATGTTTTTTCTAATCAGGCCAAAATACTTCAAATTTCACATAGAAATAGTTGTGATATAACTATCAATACAAAATAACTTCTTTTTGGGACATCACATTTAAAATAACAAAGAAATGACCCTCAAGAATGCATTATTTGTGTGGTAACGTAAGTTTCGGTCAAATTTTCAATAATTCTTAACAGTTTTTAACATAATTAACTTTGGCCACCCCTGATCCAGAAAGATTTTGTGTCTAGGGATTCAGTATCATCATTGGCAACTTTTGGCTAATTGACATTTTGTATCCTAGGTTGCGTCCAAGAGTTTCCTCAAGCTTTTAGGGTAGAAAATGCACAAAATCATAGTTTTTGGACAATCTTTCCAAAAAGCGGCTGACTTTGAAGCCTGGAATGCACTCTAATGAAGAGACTTGTTTAACCTAGTAGTAAGGCTTTTGAAATAAATCCATTAAAGAGGCAAATATTGGCCATTTTGGTATTTTATGATAAACTTGAATTTAAGGCCATATTTAGCCTAAAGTGAACTTGTCCTTTGTTCTTCACCGAACATTTAAATAAGTGGTTCACCTATTTAAACAACATCCATGAAAATTGCTATCCCACAAATAATAATGAATCCGCAGTATAGAATTAACAACTAAACTGGTATTCACAATATGTAGCACTTAAAATGATATATTTGTATCAAGAAGCATCTAGAAAGTCTTTAGGGATATCTTTCTCAACTGATGATATAAACTAAGCCTAGATTCAACAATGACAACTTTGTAAAATGTTATTACTCCCATTCTGTTGTACCAGGAGGTTTAGATGTCAGATCATACATAACTCTCGATAATCCTGGTACTGTTAAAATCTCTGTAACCATTCTATCTAGCACCTGGAAGTATATCAAAGACATGTTAATTGTGATTGATTGATTGATTGATTGTTGGTGTTAAATTCCACTTTCAGCACTACTGGCTATATTGTGGAGGTCAGTTTTTAATTGGTAGAGGAAGCCCCAACCTTCAGCAGGAAAACTGATACTCTTGTCATTTAAATTTGGAGTTGAACTCACAGCCTCAGTGCTGACAGGCTAGTGATACAGTAATTATACTACTTATAAGACCACTTTTTATGCCCCACCTACGATAGAAGAGGGGCATTATGTTTTTCGGTCTCTGCTTCCGTTCGTTGGTTGGTTGGTTGGTTGGTTGGTTCATCTGTCCAACCATCCGTCCGTCTGTCCCACTTCAGGTTAAAGTTTTTGGTCAAGGTAGTTTTTGATGAAGTTGAAGTCCAATCAACTTGAAACTTAGTTAACATGTTACCTATGATATGATCTTTCTAATTTTAATGCCAAATTAGAGTTTTGACCCCAATTTCACAGTCCACTGCACATAGAAAATGATAGTGCAAGTGGGGCATCCGTGTACTATGGACACATTCTTGTTTTATAATGAATCATAAAATCAATGTTGTTATTGCAGTGATATTAAATACAATTTCCAATTAAATTTTCAAAAGTGGCTCTTATAAAATATTTATTTTCAATGTAGAAAATCATTTACAAGTTTTATCATTTTATGCAATATATTATATATACACATATACATGTGTGGGGGTGGGTATGTTTATTTAACCATATAACAAAAATTTAGTTTATTTATACATGTAGTCCCTCATATTTATACAACATATCACTGACCTACAAAAATGACCTAATAACAAACTAGTAAACTGCTGACACCACAGCCGTCATCATAGATTGATTGGTGCTTAACACCACTTTAAACACTATTGTGCTATTTTGTAGCGATCAGTTCTTATTGGTGGAGGAAGCCAGAGTACCCAGAGAGAACCACCAACCTTCCGTAGGAAAAACTGACAATCCGAGTCAATTAAGATTGGAGTCAAGCACACCTGCCGTGTGCAGGATTCGAACTCACAACCTCAGAGTTGAAAGGCTAGTGATACAGTAGTTAGACTACTTAGACCACTCGGCCACCGAGGACCCACTGTCACCATAGAAACAGCACTCCTAAGTCTCACTTTCCCGACTTAGTTGCAGAGAGACAATAAAAAAAGAAACCATACTTTTAAAAGCATGAAATACTGTATTGTTTTTGCAATCTAGGGAGCCAAATAAATGTTCTTATCATTGCCTTCTCATTTGTCCTTTTTTCTTATTGAATAATATTGGGATTTTTTTAATATCAAGGTAAAAGCAAGGTCAAACACACTTTGCATAAGTCTCGCTTTGCGACTTTATCCAGTTGAGACAATTTAAATAAACAGCTGCGCCATGAGCACATGATACGCCCGTCACTTTTTAAAAGAATAAAGTTCAATGACTTCTAAATGTCATATCACAAATTTATGAAAAACTAAAGGGAGGTTATCTTAATAGATATAAACCAGTCACCAAAGTTTCATGAAAACTCCTCAAAGCACTTTAAAGATATTGTCCACAAACTGGAAAATCACCCACCCCTTTTTTATGAATAAAATTCCATAACTCGAAAACGTAAAATCTAAAATTTATACTAATCAAAAGGGAGCTTACGTCAATAGATATAAACAATTCACCAAAGTTTCATGAAAACTGCTGAAAGCATTTTTGAGTTATTGTCCAAAAACTGGAAAATCACCCTTTTTAATAAATAAAACCCCATAACACGGAAATGTAAATTCTAAAATTTATAAAAATCAAAATGGAGCTTATGTCAATAGATATAATCAATTCACCAAAGTTTCTTGCAAATTGGTGAAAGTGTTTTTGAGTTTTTGTCCAAAACTGGAAAATCCCCCTTTTTTAATGAATAAAACCCCATAACTCAAAAACTTAAAATCTAAAATTTATAAAAAATGAAAGGGAGCTCACGTCAATAGATATAAACAATTCACAAAAGTTTCATACAAATTGGTTAAAGCGTTTTTGAGTTATTGTCCGACAAGTTTACGACAGATGGACAGACGGACGGACAACGGTATACCATAATACGTCCCGTAAACGGGCATATAAAAAGCCATAATTTTGAAAAGCATGTATGATTGTACTGTTTTGCAGTCTAAGGAGCCAAATAATGGCTCTTATCAAACCTCCTCCTCTGTCCTCATTCTTGAAAGAATATTGTGATATTATTGTGAAAGAAATGAATTTTCCCACTCCATGTTCATATCGAACAAATTAAAAATATATTATTGACATTAAATAAATACAACATCACATGCAGTTTTGTGAGTTGATACATGCATTTTCATCTACTTAGAAATGATTTTTCTTCAGGTAAATAATCAATTAGGGATGAATTTCTCTTAGAAGAAATTTAAGGGTCCCAGTGAATTAAACTCCACAGAGAACAATAGCTATTGTATTTATTTTATGGGACAAGCGAACTGACAAAAATTTAAATCGCCAGGTAAACTACGAATGATTCTGTGGAAAAGTTTCATTTCTTTCTCAATAAGGCCAAAAAAAATATATGTCTGTTTACAGTAACCCGATCGACCCTAATCATTTTATTTCCGTCAAAAAGTGAAAAATTAACTGAACTTGTGTCAAAAGCGAAGTTAAGAGTTGCCAATAAAATAAATCAATTGCTTGATACACCTAAATGTTCACAATCGTGAATATGACAGCTGTTTTAAGAAACTCGCAACTCGTGTGATGAAATAAACACTTTGCCGCCATTTTTTTTCCAACCAATAACCAAGGAAAATAATCCAATCATTAAAAATATGGGTAAACTCGGCCCATGGACAACTCGACCATTGCAAGACTCAAAATCATGTTGCAAAAAAAATAAATAAAATGGAAATACCGACCTACCTACCCTTTTTTTTTAATGATGTAACTTTAAACAGACATATATTTGGGGCCTAATAACATCATAAAAACAACATCAAATTTACCTTTGTGTCTATATGCTGTCCAGGTGTTGCTGGTATACCTGTCATGAAATCATTTGTAATGAATGTGCGGATTGCTATTGACCTTTGACACGACGGAAGGTTCAGAGCAGGATCCCGATCAAAATGTAATGGCGTTATAATCACTGGCATTTGACTCAGTTTATGAACACATTTTTCGTCTATTAATACTTTTGTACACAAATAGTCAGCTTGTCTCAAGGTACTTAGCACTCCACTTGTGAGGTATGTTGGTGTTATATCCTCCATTGGGTATTTGACACTACCACCAAAGATATACACAACCCTGAAAATCAAGATAACCATGTAAAACAACAACTAGATTTATTCATTAAATTCAGAAAGGAGTAAGTTGGGTATGGGCCAAATTTGGCCCTATTTATTAAGTTCAATGTTTCAGGATAAAAAGCGTTTAAAGTTGATGAAAAGACATGTGAGAAAGTTAAATAAAACTATTTTTGATAAAGTTTTATATTCAGGCATTGATTTTTACATCCCAAATAGGTTAAAAATAGAGATTTTTGCGACATTGGACAAAATCGTTTGGATTTCAACCAAATTAAGACCTAGGAAACATAGAGCGCAGGCGTCGACAAATAAAATATTCAAGTCAGATATGTAAAATGTTATAACAAACATTATGCTAAAATATCTTTGTTGTCGACGCATGCGCTCTATGTTTCCTCTCCAAAAAATCTGTTTTCATCGAATTTTCACGGAAAATCAAAATGAGTGCTATTTGTGACGTCATGAATAGAATGAAAAACATAAATTTTCAACAAAAAGACGTTTTTCCAATATTATTTTTCTAGTCATTAGATTACCTATGATTCCTTGTGACATTGGTCAATAAATCCTAATTTCAAAATTCAGCTAGAAATAGGTGCCATTTTAAGCCCTTATCAAACCTACTCCTTTCATTGCAAAAATTGCGATGGAATAGATATGGCAAAACTCACATTCTAATTTTGATACATGTAGCATTTACTGAAATCGCAATAATCACACATTTTTGTCCATTCTTCAAAAATCGTAATGATAAATGCACACAAAATTTCTGAATTTACCGTAATTACTTTTGCTCAGAACTACAATTTCTAGAAAATTAAAATATTCAAAGAAAGTGCTTTGATAAAGACCGTTCCATAATTAAAATGCATGGAGGAATGGGAGGCACTTTTTTAGACCCCAACCATCCTTAATATAAAATTTTCTTTTGCTAATAATTCTTTCAAATTTCCAAGGAAAATGCAATCAACCACAACTAATTACTTTGAGTGCCTCCAATTCCCCCTCCACGATCAATTTTGAATCAGCCCTAATCAATTACATAAATCAAACTTAAGGATTTTTTATATTAATGAAGTGCCATAAAAAATAGTTATTGCATTTAGAATAGCATGTTTAAAAGGATTTTATCACATAAACTGTCATTCTATGTATGTCTTTTAAATCAGCTCTATATATTAATGAAAGAAATGCCTAAAATAGAGTTAGAAAATCTAAAGGCAGTCCACTTAAACTCTGTGTCCATGTTCAACAAACAGAGGATCCCGAAAGGTCTCTTAAACAGAAAGAACAACAGAGTGTTATCAAATCCTTGTATGCAAAGGGTGAACACATGATTTGTATTCTAATTAGATTGGATTCAATTTACCTGTTGATATTGTGACAGATCCGTGGGATGAGCTTGGCAAGATACATAAGACTTGTCCAGGGTGGTTTCTCATCTGTTGATAAACCAACAACATAACTGTAGGTTCTACAATCACCCTAAAATAAATAAGTGCAAAGATATAACATCCTAAACTTTATTATGCACTCGTCTGTTTTTTTTCATTCAAGAAGTCTGAGTTGTCTCCCATTGGTTTGAGTTGTCTTTCTTGGGTAAGTCTCCACTTAAAACTGCATATGAAAAAAAACTAAATTTTTGCATTTTGTGAAAAAAGATATATTCTATTTAAATGATAATTGAATATAATGGCAAGATCTATGCAATCTGTAGTTTACATAGAGATATGTACTGTGGGTTCATTTATTTTCGTAGAAAATTGTATTTTTGTTTTCATACAAGCCTATAAAACATTTGTACTCTGTTGAATATCTATATTACTGGTTTATTTATACCCAGGAAATCCATGAAAATTGATACCTCAGGAAATAGCAATGAACCCACAGACTCTGTATAGGATAAGGCCACCCTTAAAAAATTCCTTGTATGATGTTGCCTACCCATACCTTGTAGCGTAGGGTAGGTCGGTAGGGATTTTATTTAATTTTTTTTGGCCAACAACATAAGTTACATATTTTAGACAAGAAAACAACGTGAGGGCAGAAAAATTAGAAAAATTTTTTTGGACAGATTCGTGTCATAAAATTTTTTGGGTAGGCTGCTTTTTAGGTGGGTAGGCAGGCAATATCAAACTATCTAAATTTTATTTTTGGCCTAAGAGTTCAAGTAAAGGACAATAAGACTAAAAGTGCGTTTTATTTCAGCCATGTGTGCCATGTTGGCAGGCAGGGTCATCATACACAGTGGTCCCTGGATATCCTAGTGGTGATTTAAACCAAGTTTGGTTTAATTTGACAGTAGTTTCAGGGGAGAATTTTTGTAAAATTTATCTAACGAGAAATGCGAAGTGATGAGAAAGTTTGTTGTGAAGTTTTGTTGTTGCGCAACAGTCCCCCAAAAAAAACAAAAAGGTAATAAAAAATTATCATTTAAGGGCAATCTTTCCTATTAATGATTTCTGCAAAATTCAGTTGATTGTGCAAGGGTTGTATAGCCAGCTGAGGTCGTTAAAAACTCTCATTTGTTGTTGCAAAATTCAAGTGGTTTTGAATTGCTTTGTTGATCTTTTTGTATTCAACTTTAAACAACAAAGTACAACAAATATGATGACTGATACTCATGACACTGAAAATATGGTCTTCATTCTTGTGAAGAAAATGGTAAGGTTTGAAATATTTCTTAAATATTAATTCAATACCAATACTTTAATTTGTATTGGATTTATCCCAGGAAATGAGAACAAGGGACACAATTAAATTCAATTTTTTCCCTAAATTTCTGATAAAATATAAAATGAAGAACTATATTTTTTAATGAGAATTTTTTTTTAATAGTTAATTGATAATTTGAACAATATTTATTAAGTTTTAGATCTTGCATGGTTGATTAATTTTCTCTCAAAATTTCTGATATTCTATTAAAGTTTTAAATATAATATGAGGCAGGCATTCCTGTGAAAGGGGATGAAGTCTGTATAAATTAGTGTAGGAATTCAAGCATCATTTGCACTTGAATCTGTAGAAAATGAAGCCAAAGTACTGAAACATATCTGACATTCAACCTATTGTTCGGGATTATAGTTGTGACATCATTTTCAATGTAAAGAAAGAAACACCATCATCAGGTATTAATGTGTTTTTTTTCATGTTATAGAATCATCAATTATTTTCATTCCCAGTACATTAGTAGATTGTTTTCTATATTGATTTTCTACTGCACTTTCAGAAAAAAGATTACAAAAGGAAAACATTTTGTAAAACTTACCAAAATTTACCAAATTAATGAAAATTGTTAAAATTGACTATAAAGGGCAATAACTCCTTAAGGGGTCAACTGACCATTTTGGTCATGTTGACTTATTTGAAGATCTTACTTTGCTGAACATTATTGCTGTTTACAGTTTATCTCTATCTGTAATAATTTTCAAGATAATAACCAAAACGGCAAAATTTCCTTAAAATTACCAATTCAGGGCAGCAACCCAACAACCAGTTGTCCAATTCATCTGAAAATTTGACGGCAGATAGATATTTACTTGATAAACAAGTTAATCCCTGTAAGATTTGCTTTAAATGCTTTGGTTTCAGAGTTACAAGCCAAAATCTACATTTTACCCTATGTTCTATTTTTAGCCATGGCAGCCATCTTGGTTGGTTGGCTGGGTCACACACACATTTTTAAACTAAATACCCTAATAATGATTGTGGCTAAGTTTGGTTGAATTTGGTCCAGTAGATTCAGAGGAGAAGATTTTGTAAAGATTACAAAATTTACAAAAATTGGTAAAAATTACTTTAAAGGGCAATAACTCCTTAAGGGTCAACTGACCATTTTGATCATGTTGACTTATTTGAAGATCTTACTTTGCTGAACATTATTGCTGTTTACAGTTTATCTCTATCTGTAATAATTTTCAAGATAATAACCAAAAGGCAAAATTTCCTTAAAATTACCAATTCAGGGCAGCAACCCAACAACCAGTTGTCCAATTCATCTGAAAATTTGAGGGCAGATAGATATTTACTTGATAAACAAGTTAATCCCTGTAAGATTTGCTTTAAATGCTTTGGTTTCAGAGTTACAAGCCAAAATCTACATTTTACCCCTATGTTCTATTTTTAGCCATGGCAGCCATCTTGGTTGGTTGGCTGGGTCACCGCACATATTTTTTAAACTAAATACCCTAATAATGATTGTGGCTAAGTTTGGTTGAATTTGGTCCAGTAGTTTCAGAGGAGAAGATTTTGTAAAGATTACAAAATTTACAAAAATTGGTAAAAATTACTTTAAAGGGCAATAACTCCTTAAGGGTCAACTGACCATTTTGATCATGTTGACTTATTTGTAGATCTTACTTTGCTGAACATTATTGCTGTTTACAGTTTATCTCTATCTATAATAATTTTCAAGATAATAACCGAAAACGGAAAAAAATCCTTAAAATTACTAATTCAGGGGCAGCAACCCAACAACCCATTGTCCGATTCATCTGAAAATTTCAGGGCAGATAGATCTTGACTTGATCAACAATTTTACCCCATGTCAGATTTGCTCTAAATGCTTTGGTTTCAGAGATATAAGCCAAAATCTACATTTTACCCTATGTTCTATTTTTAGCCATGGCGGCCGTCTTGGTTGGTTGGCGGGTCACCGGACAAAATTTTAAACTAGATACCCCAATGATGGCCAAGTAGTTTCAGAGGAGAAGATTTTGTAAAAGTTAACGGACGACGACGGACGCCAAGTGATGAGAAAGCTCACTTGGCCCTGTGGGCCAGGTGAGCTAAAAATGAAACATTATATCCAGCCCTCGCCTTTTTTCTAAAATTAATAATACCTGTACACCAACAGTCTTTATGGGCAGTAATGTTGATGTCAAGTTGCACTCAGAACTTATTCTTTTCAGTTCTTCTCTTTCTTCTTCTGTTGTACTATCTTTTATTTTTGTTATAAGTAAATGTGGCTGAAAATAAAATGGATTTGTATGATAAAATAAAATAAAAGTCAAGCCTAATACATTTAGGAAATGTAAACATGAAGTTTAATACTATAATTTTTAAATGTGTAACAAAATACTCATTTCAAGAAATTTAGGAGTAACTTCCTATTTTGCTATTTCTAATAAATTCTATATTCCAACCAATGCTTCAGCTAATTATGATTGCGACCAACTTTTGTATTGAAAATGCAATATCAGTCATTTAATTGAGACCAAACTGTAAGAAAATTGTCATTCCTAAATCTACATTTGCAGATCATTGAAAAGGTTTCTCTCCATATCGACTAAATATAATTAGACAATCAGATTCCACCACCACATCTTTGTGCAAAACAATATTTCTACAACTTGACAGTTAATTATAAATATACAAAAAGCACAGCAAGACTCACGTTTTAAGGATGTTAGCTACTCTTGTTTTTGACTTTTCTCAGATATTCGGAATCCTCTAGTTTTATCTATGTAGTGCCAATAAAAATTTTGCCCACTCAGCCCTATTTTTCTTAGCATATTATTCTTACATATAGTTTAAAAAGCCATTTTAAAAATTTTATAAAAACTTTTTTTCATAGTTTTTGAAAGAAAAAGGTGCCAATGTTAAATATATGAAAAATCTAGAGAGAATCATTTCCCACCAAATTTTTAATTGATGATATCTCAAAAACAAGGACGCAGATCTGTCATGTTTTTTTCTAAAATTTAAGCGCTGCTATTTATATACTACCAATTTATAATAGTCTTTTAAAAAGCTTGTTATTTTCAAATAGAGGAGCGAACATCCTAAAATTTGAAAATTATACTGTTTCAAGTGGAATTATAGAACCTTTGTGAGTGCACTCACATACCCCAATCCCCAACATTGTCACTTGGCAAACATAATCTCACCAGATTCCTAAGTTAAAAGATTCATAACTCCTACAAAAGTCAATTGATAAAAATTCTTGTGGATATGCACATCTATATATTATGTCCTTATTATCTACAAAGTTGCATGAAATTCTGTTGTATGATTTCAAAGGAGTTGCGATGACAAATTGTTGCAGTAGTATATTTATGCCAAATTTGTAAATTCAAAGGTTAATAACTCCTAGAAAAAATTGAATCTTAATTTCCTGTCAATTTGCACATCTACATAGTATGTCCTTATTATTTACAAAGTTTCATGAAATTCTGTTCTGTGGTTTCAGAGGAATTGCAATGACATACTGTTGCAGTAGTATATTCAGGCAAACATTGTAAGCTCATAGGGGCATAACTCCTAGAAAAAAATTGAATCATAATTTCCTGTCGATGTACACATCTTCGTAGTATGTCCTAACTATCTACAAAGTTTCATGAAATTCTGTTATGTGCTTTCAGAAGATTTGAGATGACAAACTGTTGCAGTAGTATATCTAGGCCAAAATTTTAAGTTCAAAGGTGCATAACTCCTAGAAAAAAAAAATGAATCATAAATTCTTGTCGATATGCACATCTACATAGTATGTCCTTATTATCTACAAAGTTTCATGAAATTTTGTTGTGTGGTTTCAGAGGAGTTGCGATGACAAGAACAGGACTGACAGACTGACTGACTGACGAACGGATGGACGGGTCAAAAACATTATACCCTACAGAACTTTGTTCCATGGGGTATAAAAATATTGTATCAAACTTCATGCAGTGGAAGAATCTATATATACATTACACCTACCGTTTTTAATGCATTGACATAATCCACTATAAATCTGAGTAGTACACTTGTTTCTCCAAAGTCTTTACACATGTATGGATGGTCACCACAAATCACTCGAATAGCTAAACCAGGACCTAGTTACAAAAAATATGATTATATATTTAATGAACTCTAAAGTATTATAAATCTTAAAATGGTATCATATTCTCCATATTCATATCGAAGGCTTGTAAATCCTTACTATTTCTTTGTCACATAATAACAATGTCCTACATTTTATTTACATCTGTCTTATAACAATTTATGTATGCACTGTAGTCTAAACAACAAAAAATCAAAAAGCCTTAAAAAACCAAACTAGGATTTAGTTACAAATAAAAAATAGCTTCTGTCCAAGTTTGGTAAAAATCCAGAATAGTTTATGAATCTAATAAATGTATTAAATCTTTAACTGCAGACTTTATGTAATGTTAACTGGAAGAAAAACTAAGTCCATTTATAAGTAAAATACGGATAAACAGGTACAAAATTTTAAAAAACTTCCTTCTAGATACTAGCTTTTGATCATAAACAAGCTTCTGACCAAGTTTGGTACAAATCCAGAATAGTTTAAGAAATTTATTAAAATTTTAAAACTTTAACCACAGAGTGAATGTAATGTTAACTGGCAGAAAAACTAAGTCCATTTATAAGTTAAATACAGAAAAATGGAATTTTGTTTTAACAAATTTACTTCTGCATACTATCTTATGATCATAAACAAGCTTCTGTCCAAGTTTGGTACAAATCCAGGATAGTTTAAGAAAGTTATTAAAATTTTAAAACTTTAACCACAGAGTGAATGTAATGTTTCCTGGCAGAAAACTAAGTCCATTTATAAGTAAAAAATAAATGGAGAATGTGTCCATGGGACACAGATGATGCCCCTGCTTGCATATAACACCTTAAAGTGGCATAACTCGAGAACCGTAAAAGTGACGCCACCCAAATTGGAACTTGATCTGTGTTTTATGGTAATAAGCATTGTGTATAAGTTTCATAACATTTGGTAGAGGTGAACTAAAGTTAGAGAACGGAAACCAATTTTGGGACAAATGTGTGGACGGATGGAAAGACGGACATACAGACGGACAAAGGTAACACTTAATGCCCTATCTGGTGACGGAAGTGGCATAAAAAAGATTCCTGCTTGTAAATCTAGCTTTGATTTTGATTTTATATTGTATATATAAATGGTATTTGAGCAGTCAAATTAAGACCAAAAATTAATATTATTAGCTTCTTAAAGGGGCATTAGCTAGGAGATATGAAAAATATTAGAATATGATTTAGTTTGGTTCAATCATTAATAAAAGTGAAATAATAATTCGCTTTTAGCAGCCAATTTGGTTCAATTTTGTCAAAATAAGCAAAGAAACATAGCTGATGAATTATTCACTTGCAAGTGAAAAATTCGACCTCATTGAATCCGTATTCATGTGACCTTCAAATTTACCCATTAGCTAGAGATTGGTTATGCATGTTTTAGTCATGTTCAGCTATTAAAAGGAAAAGAATGTCAACATTGAAAGTGAAACAAAGGTGAACCATTTCGTTGACTGATTTGATCCACAAAAAATCATTCTTATACAGGTAAAAACGACTATTAACTTATTTTCTAACCTATAACATGAAATCAAACAGACATAGAAAAATCCAATTGCATGAGGGTTCTATCTAATTATATTTATGTTTATGTTTATGTTTATTTCTGGTTATATGATTGTCGGCAGTCTTTGGAGGTCATCTCGATAGTTAATTAGATGGCGTCTAGACTAAAATACACACGAAATTCTGAAAAATATTATCAAGTACATGCATTGTTAACTGTTTATTTCAGACTTATTGTAATTTGGAAATACGTTTTAGTATGTTATAAATCAAATATGAAAATTTGAGTCAAATTGGTGAACATGATTTTGACAGCTAATGCCCCTTTAAGATCAAGCACTGCCTCATGTTCCAATTTTCATCAAATCGTCAAAACTGGATATTCTTCTTTCACTTTTTCTAGTACCGTTTCCATTTTACAAATCGCGATCTTTTTCAATGAAATGTTTTTGAGAACTGTTGAAACAAGCTAATAATTCAATGTGAAATGTGATTAAGCAGTTTCCGGTAATTATTTTTCAAAAATTTTTATTATACATTTTGAGAAATACCTAAGATACATTAAGAATCTAATATGATGAAAAAGTAGTAAATGATTACTGTAAACTTATTTTAGCTTGCTACTATTTTGCGTTTAGGCATTTCTAGCAATTTCTTTTCTTGATTTTCTTACTTTTTTATGCATTTATATAAATTTAAGATCAAAGTTCGACAATTCATATTCAATATACTTTCGTATTTATGAAAGTTTAAAAAAAAATTATTGTTTGCGAAAATTAGTTGGTTTAAAGTATTAAAAAAGTTGAACAAGACATAATAATTTGAAAAAATTGACTAAATATCCCTTCTCCAGTGTAAAATATCAATATGATGATAAAAATGCAGTTCATCTATATCTGGCTTCAAAGAAAACCTAAAAATATGTTGTTTGTGCAATACCTGGGAAAGGGTGTCTTTGGACCATCTCATCTGGCAGTCCTAAGTCTTTCCCAATCTGCCGGACCTCGTCCTTATGAAAATCTTTCAAAGGTTCAACAACTCTGCCTTTTTTTCTCAATTCCCGTACTAATTCTGTGTCGTTATGGTGTGTTTTAATGGCGTCTGCTTTCCCACTGGCTAATTCTGATGCACTTTCTATCAGGTCAGGTCGTAATGTACCTAAACATTTTGTCATAAAATGTTAATAAAAGATATCGTCACCTCTCTCTCCTGATGACCGTGATTCAATAGGAAAATGTTTTATATACAATATTCGTACTAAAAGTGTAGGAAAATATAAAATTTATTTGTACACACTTTAGAAACAGAGAGAAAAGAATGGCTTGCCCAGCTTTTCTTCGGTTTAGTGGCAAGTACAAATACATTTGATATTTTCCTACACTGTACAAATATTATTTTTATCCTGCATTTTAACATTGAGCTTAAAACATATAGTTAATTTACATCCCAACAGTTGAATTTGTCTTTCAATGAAATAGACATAACTTAAACTTTGACTGCTATGAGGACCCCAAGTTGAACTGTGACATAAACAGTTTTTGAACATAACCGTTTGCTTGCAACAGAAGCAGGATACCAGGAGACTATTAAAATATATTATATCTCGACTTATATGATTTAGAACTTGACACAAAGTATAGACACATGCCTATTGTTGAAAACTGTATGGTGACCTCTAGATGTTTTGTGTGTGTGTTGTTGAGTTGCTGTCTCAGTGGCACATAACCCAACATCACCTTTATTCATATACACATTTCATCACAAATAACAAAATTTCTACCAAAATTGACAGCAAAACATCTATACAAAATTCCAATATTTTTTTGAATTGTGCAAAAACAAAATCAGTTTATGAGAGGATGAACGTAAAAAATAATTATTAAAGTATTATTTCATGCAGCTACTAAAAGGCTTGCCTATAAAACTAAAATATCCCTTGAAAACCTTTAAAAGAAACCAAATCTTACCTTGACCTAAATAAACCTCCTCTGTCTTGAGATTTAGTTCTTCTACAAAATCATTTGCTACCTGTAAATATAACAAACTTTTTTTTATTTTACCAAAATACTGTGGATTCATTATTATTCATGGAATACCTAATTTTGTGAATTTCATGGGTAAAGCTATACCACAAATTTAAATGTTCAAAAAAGCACAGATTTTCTTTATGCTTGTATGCAGATCTAGACTTTGGCAAAACCACGAAATCAAATATCCACAAAAATACAATTTTTCCTAAATTCACAAAACTTGGTATCCACCAAAATAAATGAATCCACAGAAGCTATCACAATAACCTATAAAAAATGTCAACACTACATCTTTGTTGAATCAAGGCAAACAGTAGTTCACCAATGTTCAAACTCAAAACTTGATTAAGAAAACAAATCAAGGTAACAAACATAAATGAGGGAATCACACAAACTCGAAAAGGATTAAAACCAGATATGTCAACAGGGTATGCGTCTCCTGCTATGCATGCATTGACACCTTCCATGCAAATCCACAGTCAGTCAAAATGTCCTAATCAAAATGGGACACATTTAAAAAACAAAAGAAGAATGTGTTTGAGGACACAAATGCCACTGCTCAAGCTTCAAACAAACGAAAATGGGATGGACTGACAGAAAGATGGAAGGACAGACGGTCAAGGGTAACACTTAATGCCCCCGTCGACTACGGCGGGGCATAATTACAGATTAGGACAACTATTCTGGTCCCTAAAGAAAGCACGTTGCTAGTGAGTTGAGACACAGACATATCGTATCGATCAATGAATTCTTGATGTGATCGTAAAACTTGTCGATTTCAGTTGTTTTTCCTAGAGACTCTGTTGGAGCAGTTTTTGTGTAAGAAGAACAACCCTGTGAATGAAGTCTGTAAAGTGTAAAGATTCTGATTTAATCATGGTTTTTCTTAACAAAAACAAAGGCTAAGAAAAACAATACCACCACACCTTGTGAAGGAACTATGACCCTTGGTGTGCCATTAAAACTACAATTTGCATCAAAGTCAATATGCTAATTGATATTTTAAAATTTAATTCAATCGCATGCATGGATAAAATTTACTGTTTAGAAAGTTACCAAAATTGAAAATTAGTAAACAAGAAATTTGTCTAAATAAATTTAGTTTTTTCTGTAGTTTTCTGTGAATTTGTTCGTCTTTTCATCATTTTTTCCTTTTTTTGCCATGGCTTTATCAAGTTTTTCTACGACTTAAAAGAGTTTTGAATGTCCCCTTGTCATCGTCCACTTCTTTTTTTAAAAACCACCTGGAGTAACAACATCAATATAAAGAGTAAAATGCATTCTATACACTTCTACTGTCAACTATGTTTACAATTAAATAAAAATTTACAGAGGATATAGTAAAATTTTAAACTATCTGAAAGTAGGATGTCAGACCAAAACTAGATGTGTCGGAACGACACGAATGGCCCGGGCCCCCTGTCTCAAAAAGTTGGAAAATCTGTAATTTCAACAACACATGTGGACACAAACATGCATGGATAGGATCCAGCTCTCAAGACCAATACTAGTTTGATGAAAAATTTCCTTGATCAATGAGTAGTTAAATTTCAAACTATCAGCAAACAGGAAGTGGATGTACTGCAGATCTAACAAGATGTGTTGAAACGACATGAAAATCAGCAAAGCGGAACGAAACATACACTCGATCTGTAACACATCATGGTTAACTCACATACCAAAAATCAGCCCAATATCTGAAGGCGTTTAGAAAAAAAATTCCGGATAACTGTGATTTTCAACAATTTATCAAAGTCCAAAGTCCCTAATTTCAGCAAAAATTAGTAGAGTGGAATGAATCTTACACTTGATCTGTAACTCATCATGGTTAACTCACATACCGAAAATCAGCCCAATATCTGAAGGCGTTTAGAAAAAAAGTCTGTATAACTGTGATTTTCAACAATTTATTAAAGTCCAAAGACCGTAATTTTGGCAAAATTTAGCATGGTTAACTCACATACCAAAAATCAGCCCAACATCTGAAGGCATTTAGAAAAAAAGTCCATATAACTATTTGTTGCGGAATGACGGAATGACAGAATGACAGAATAAGCCCATAGTTTTGTCAAAAATTAGCAGATCGGAACGAATCTTACACTTGATCTGTAACTCATCATGGCTAACTCACATACCAAAAATCAGCCCAATATCTGAAGGCGTTTAGAAAAAAGTCCTTATAACTGTGATTTTCAACAATTTATCAAAGTCAAAAGCCTGTAATTTCGGCAAAAATTAGCAGAGCGGAACGAAACTTAAAGTTGATCTGTAACTCATCATGGTAAACTCACATACCAAAAATCAGCCCAATATCTGAAGGCGTTTAGAAAAAAAGTCTGTATAACTATTTGTTGCGGAATGACGGAATGACGGAATGGCAGAATGACGGAATGACAGAATGACAGAATGACGGAATGACGGAATGACAAAATGGTGGAATGACAGAATGACGGAAAAGGGTAAAACTATATGGCCCCGACAACTTTGTTGCGGGGCCTTTTGTTGTCGGGGCCATAAAAAAACTTTGGATGGTATAACAATTTCAGTCAATATGCAGGTACAGGGCAACAGTCAATCAATTTCTTTATTTAATTTAGGTGATTTTTTAAGCTTGATATTCAGGTTTGATATTTAAATTAACATGAGAGGTCAGTCAATATTAAAATTCTGGTCATGACCAATGGTCATTTACCATGACTGGCAAGTATTTCAGTTTCAAATAAGTAATATGAATCTGCAATTTTTAATTTTGAGTCAATCAAAGTTATAAAATTTTGTTGATGACCAATGGTTGTTTACCATGACTGACAAGTACTTTGGTTTCCATTAAGCAATATGAATCTGAAATTTTTAAAGCCAATCAAAATTAAAAATTTCAGTCATGATCAATGGTCATTAACCATGACTGGCAAGTGTTTCTCTTTCCATTAAGTTATCCAAACTGACCTTCATAAAAGTATCCCCAATAATATTTCTTTTTTCCTCAGGATTTTCTGTTGTGTTCAGTGTACTTGTTTTCCGTTTCCGTGACGTTCCATCTGACTGTGTAACAGGTACTGCTGTACTTCCAGTATAGAAGGTGTGAGCAGAACGGATAACTGAAATAATTTTAAAGCGTAACCATGGTAACCATTATATCCTTGTTTTTTTTTTTACTGAACGCTTCTTTTTGTAATTTTATTTGGGTGTAAAAGCTTTGACTGAAGCAAATTTTGAAAGAAGCATGATGGATCAACCCTTTTACAACCCTATAAAATTACAAAAAGAAGTTGTTATATATATATATATAATTATTAGAATTTGTATAATGAAAGAACTTTAGTGAGTGCGCTCACATACCCCACGTCCCCACATTGTCATTGGAGAAATAAAATAAGTGTAAGAAAAAAAAATTGTATCAGAAAAAAAAATTGAATCATAATTTCCTGTCAATATGCACATCTACATAGTATGTCCTTATTATCTACACAGTTTCATAATTCTGTTGTGTGGTTTCAGAGGAGTTGCAATGACAAACTGTTGCAGAAGTACATTGAAGCAAATAAGTTCAAAGTGGCGTAACTCCTGGAAAAAAAAATTGAATCGTAATTTCCTGTCGATATGCACATCTACGTAGTATGTCCTTATTATCTGAAAAGGTTTCATGAAATTCTGTTGTGTGATTTGAGAGGAGTTGCGATGACAAAAGGTTGCAGTAGTATATTGGGCAAATAAGTTCAAAGGGGCGTAACTCCTGGAAAAAAAATTGAATCGTAATTTCCTGTCGATATGCACATCTACGTAGTATGTCCTTTTTATCTGAAAAGGTTTCATGAAATTCTGTTGTGTGGTTTGAGAGGAGTTGCGATGACAAAAGGTTGCAGTAGTATATTGGGCAAATAAGTTCAAAGGGACGTAACTCCTGGAAAAAAATTGAATCGTAATTTCCTGTCGATATGCACATCTACGTAGTATGTCCTTATTATCTGAAAAGGTTTCATGAAATTCTGTTGTGTGGTTTGAGAAAATTTGCGATGACAAAAGGTTACAGTAGTATATTGGGCAAATAAGTTCAAAGGGGCGTAACTCCTGGAAAAAAAAATTGAATCGTAATTTCCTGTCAATATGCACTTCTACGTAGTATGTCCTTATTATCTGAAAAGGTTTAATGAAATTCTGTTGTGTGGTTTGAGAGGAGTTGTGGTGACAAACTGTTGCAGTAGTACATTAAAGTAAATAAGTTCAAAGGGGCGTAACTCCTAGAAAAAGAATTGAATCGTAATTTCCTGTCAATATGCACAACTACATAGTATGTCCTTATTATCTAAAAAGGTTTCATGAAATTCTGTTGTGTGGTTTGAGAGGAGTTGCGATGACAAGAAACAGGACTGACGGACGGACTGACAGACAGACGGACTGACGGACGGACGGACGGACGGACTGACGGACGGAGAGACGGGTCAAAAACATTATACCCTCCGCAACTCGTTGCATGGGGTATAATAACATTTTTATGCTACAGCCATTAAATTACAAGTTAAAACAAGCCTTTTGTTTGCTTTTCTATGCATTGTATTAACGATGTCACAGAGAAATCCATGGTATGTTATTAATGTACTGTTAAATAAGAAAGTTTCGAAAATTTCGTGAAAGAGGTAAAAAAATTGCAAAAATATGCTCTTCATAAATTTTCTTTTTAAAGAAGATAACCATCATGGACTAGAAAAAAACATGAAATAAAAACCTTGCACACAAGTATGACCCTAGAAATCGTGTTGTATTAACTTTGCAAAATTAAAATACTTTACAGTAAATAAAATGGGTTTTTATACCTTTAACATCGAGACCTATATCTCTCAAGGACACTTCCACATGATTACTCTCATTCTTTCTCATAAAACCATTGTCTATATGTACTGCTATCACTTGGTCATCCTTCAGAGCTTTGTGTAGTAAGGCTGCACAGACAGTTGAATCAACTCCACCACTCAATAACATCTGAAAGACACAAAATATAGAATAAATGGTAAAATCACTCAGTAATATTTGAAAGAAAGAATATGATTTATTTTCTAGGGAAATGTTTTATATGCAAAACAGTAAAATAGAAGGCCTAAGCTTATAATTGGACTCCTTCATCTAAAAAAATTGACAAAAATTTTAATTTTAACCAATACAATCATTGGTTGCATTTCAAACCTACTAAAAATAGACCTTTACAAAAATGTAAATATGAAGTTAATTTTGATGATGCAATTTGATTGCAATGTCATTGATTCAAGTGATGTCAAATGTGAAAAATTGCCCAATTAAGCAGGATAAAATTACAGCTAAACTGACATAGACCAGATCAAGAGTCTAACGCACCTAGCATGAGCAAGGTTTGAACTCACAACCTCAGTGTTGGACAGGCCAGTGAAGACTGTGGATCTGTAACACCACCCAGTCACCAAGGCCCATATTCACATAGAAGAACATACTGATATGGTCATATTTATAAATTAAATGTTTACAAAACTTTTAGTTGTTCGAAATACTCAGGTTCTATTACCTCAGGAATATATTGCCTTAGCTGTATTTGGATAAAAATTTTGTAATTTTAGTTCCTCAATGCTTTTCAACTTCATACATCTTTACTTTATTTTGGCCCTTTTACCTTTTTTGATTCCAGAACTACTGATGAGTCTTTTGTAGACAAAACATGCATCTGGCGTACAATATTCTGGTATCATTGATGAGTTTATTGTAAACACTTACTAAAACTTTATGATCCCCAGCGGTTTCTCTGATGTATTTTACACAACTTTCTTCCCGAGATACCATGGTATACCTTCCTTCACACTTGGCTATGTTATATAAGAAACTTTTAATCATCTGTCTCCCATTGTCTGTTAGATCTACTTCTGGATGGAACTGTACACCATATAAATTCATTTTCTCATTGGCTATTCCTATTGAAGCATTTTAAGGATAAATACAAAATCTCTATTGAATAGATACTCTGGATTCATTATTCATGGGATACTAATTTTTCGTGGATTTACCAAATTCAAATGTTCATTGAAGTACAAACTTTCTATAGGCTTGTATGCAAACTTTGGCAAAACCACAAAATCAATTATCCTGTAAAATAGAATTTAACCTCAGACCATGAAAAAAAAAAAGAATTCAGCTTTTGATATTTAGTAACATGATGAGGAATCAGCTCCCCTACTTAAAAAAACAAACAACAAACAAAAAACAAAAAAATTTAAATTCAACTTAGCATACCCGACATATTTGGAGAGCTGTTGATAAAGAATAATGTACAAGCACCTCTGTTGTCATGAAAACAATTACATTCTACCAAATAACATTTTTCATCCTCACAGTCTTAAAAAAACAAGATGTGTCGGAACGACATGAATGGCCCCACTTGCAAAAAAAGCTTGAATCCATTTTTAGGAGTGGAAATTTGAGAATGAAACATAAACTCAATATGTAACTCATCATAGTAGACTCACATACTAAAAATCGGCTAAGCATGTGAAGGCGTTTAGAAAAAAAGTCTGTATAACTGTGATTGCGGAATGACTGAATGACTGATAAGGGTAAAACCACTTTGTGGCGGGGGCCATAAAAAGTTGAATATGTTTAATATACTTGAAAGGCTAAGTTTAACTATAATAAACTGTTGACACAGTGATATGTCTCACCTTTTTGAAATTTTGACAGTATAATACAAATATTGAATCCAAATGGCAATATTTAAACATGTAATTATAACTATGCAAAACATTCAAAGTCATTGAACCATGATTTATGGTGCAGGACCAAATAACCCAATGGAAATGAGAAATGCCAATGCTAATAAAACTTCATACTAAATACCATGAATACCATTGACTTATCATAAGTGGATCCCTTTACAATAACTAAATCACAAACTTTAATTTGTAAACAATGTAAAAGTTTCAAAGTCAATGAACCATGTTAAGGGGGTGGGGCCATATAATCTCCATGGAAAAGAAACTTGAAATGCTAATACAACTGCATAGCACAGGGATCACCACAGGCTATTTAAAGGTGGAGCTCCTTCACCCTTAAATTTTCAGCTCCACCCTTAAATCTCCAGCACCACTCTTGAATTTCTCAGCACCACCCTTGAATTTTTGAAAAATGTGATGAAAAGGTAAAATTTTTGACAATTTTTACTTCAAAAGTATAAATTCTTGCCTTAATTAAAGTTTTTTTTACAATGGCTTTAATTTGTTTATCTTTTTCCTAATTAACAGATTATGATCTACAATAAACATCTTGTGTGATTGTAATTTCAATATAATTTTTTTTCGTGAACACCACCCTTAAAATAAATTCTGTGGTGATCCCTGTACCAAATATCATTGACTAAACATAAGCTGTTCCTCTTAAACTGATCTAATCACAAACTTAACATGTAAACTATGCAAAATAGACCATGACTGAGGGGGTAAAGTTAAGTATTTTTTTTGGAACTGAGATGTGCTAATGCTAATGCTTCTACATACCAAATATCATTAACCTACCACTAGTGGTTCCCCTTAAACTGACCTAATCACAAACTAATACATGTCAAGTAAGCAAAAGTTTCAAAGTCAATAGACCATGACTGAGGGGGCAGGGTTGAATAATCTCCACGGAAATGAGATGGGGCTAATACTCATGCATCTACACACTAAATACCATTGACCTACCACTAGTGGTTCTTCTGAAACTGACCTAATCACAAATTAATACATGTAAAGTAAGCAAAAGTTTCAAAGTCAATAGACCATGAATGAGGGGGTGGGGCCAAATAATCTCCATGGAAATGAGATGTGCCAATGCTAATACAACTGCATACCAAATATCATTACCTACCACTAGTGGTTCCCCATGAAATGACCTAATCACAAACTAATACATAGTTGAAGCTGCAGCCGATGGAAAACGCATACCCAAGTCTCGCTTTTTGACTCTGTCAAGGCAAGACAAAAACAAGTGTCTGTGAACTTTCTTGTAAAGTACTACTATTGAATTATTGTCTTTCCGTACACTAATTCGCTGATATTTTCCCGTATGCAGTGACCTTAACTACAAGACCTCTCGTTAGAACTTCAGCCATCGCACAGCACAAGTGTCAGGAAAAACCATGATGTAAGAATGTAAACAAAAGTGCACTGGAAGGTAAATAGTAATAACTGATTCTTAAAGACCAAATTTAATACAACAAATCATTTAACAACTGTTAAGGAAAAGTTTGTTTAACAAATGAGAACGCAAGGAAAATATAAAGAAAAATTATCTTGGCTCTTATCAATTCACTAATTTGTCACATGCTTCGCATGCTTTGTGTTGATTGTTTATCATTGACATATGCATTATATGGTAAACTTAGCGGCAAAAATCTTGAAAGTCAATTAGCTTGCAACAATTACTGAATGAAATATTATTTGTCGATAATACGTTATTGATTCAAAATAAATATAAAACAAGAATGTGTCCATAGTACACGGATGCCCAACTCGCACTATCATTTTCTATGTTCAGTGGACCGTGAAATTGGGGTCAAAACTCTAATTTGGCATTAAAATTAGAAAGATCATATCATAGGGAACATGTGTACTAAGATTCAAGTTGATTGGACTTCAACTTCATCAAAAACTACCTGGACCAAAAACTTTAACCTGAAGCAGGACAGACGGATGAACAGATGGACGAACAAACGGACGAAGGAACGGATGCACAGACCGAAAAACATAATGCCCCTAGGTGGGGCATTATAAAAGCCTGCATACAGGACTGTTTTCAGTATATATGCATGCATTGGTACAATAGTTTCAATAACATTAAAATTACAAGAAACTGGTTTCATACGACTTTTAGCATTTCAGTTGTCATGGAAACACCTACATTTACAGTCTGCTATATAATTTATGAAATCCTTAAGCATAAGCTATATTAATGCCATAGTTATTTTTTTTTTGTTATTACATTATTGGTGAGTTTAATAAGCAGTAAGTCATTTCTTTGGTTATAATATTTATGGTGAGTTTAAAAAGCAGTAAGTTTTTTCTTTGAACCAAAACATGACAAATATTTTGACTTACAGAAATGAGCTCTGAGCAAATTGATAAAATTGAGAACTTTACAATGATTGTGAAGACATGTTTGTCATTTGAACTCCAGTGGATAGTTGTCTCGTTGGCAATCATACCATATCTCCTTATTTTTATACTGTACTTAATCTAAAAAGTATTTCAGTTTCAAGCTGTCAATCTTAAATCACACTGAAATATTTATAGTAACAGCAATGACAATAATAATTTATTAACGTCTCACCATCAATAATACAGTATACACATTTCACATTGTAAAAGTAAACTTTTTAAAATTATTAATGCCATTCTAATAAGAATTATGAGAGATGGATTAAAAAGGAACTAGTATATTTACACATTCTCAAAAAGCTATTATAAAAAAAAGTTAAATCATAAAACATATTTACATCTATTATCGGTATAAAAAACGTCTTTTACGGTCTAAAATAAGTTTGCCGGTTTTGGCACTTTTTTAGTAAGTTTCTCCATTTTAAATACTTATTTTCTTGCTCTAAACAAAGTCAGATCCATTTAATGGATTTCCAAGGGTAGGAAGGGACTTCACATAATCTCCCAATCCAAACACTTCCTTTGAGTTATTTTGTATACATTAAATGGTCATACAAGCATAAATGACCAACAACCCATGTCAAAAAATAAAACTTTCCTTTCTAAACCCCCATTTAAACATTCCACATTTACCACCACTCCAAATGAATTACCCTCAATGACTTTCATATCATATGAAAACATCTCATCATTTTTAAAGTAGTGTGTGCATGCTTGCTATGAGGTAAAGGTTTTGCTCATTGTTGAAGGCATCACAGTGACCTTTCAATGCTGACTTCTACATCATTTGGTCTCTGGTGGAGAGTTGTCTCATTGGCAATCATACTACATCTTCCTATTTTTATATTAGCAGCATTGCTTATCCGTTTGCATTATATACCTAAATATTCCTTGTGAAACACCGTAGAACCCTACCTGCTATAATATCCCCAGAACTTGCAATTGATTTAAATCCTTTAGCTACTTGGTCTATACTGTCACCATGTGTAAGTAAGACTGACTGTTGCTTGTTCAGACCCCTGAAAATAAATTAAGCATATAAATAATTTACAGTTACAGAAATTAATGATTGATGGTTAATGTTTAACACCACTTTCTGCACCATTGGATATATTATTGTGGTCAATTTTTATTGGTGGAGGAAGCTAAAGTGAGGGGGGAGGACCTTTTTAGGGATGTCGGGATCAGGTGTTTTTAAGCTCGGGATTTCGGGATTGACCCTTTCGGGATCTGGGATTTCTTTTTTCGAATTTCGGGATGTCGGGATTTAATTTTTTTTAAATTCGGGACCTCAGGATTTCATGTTTTTAAGCCCGGGATTTCGGGATCAGGACCCCTCCAACCCCCCAACCCCCCCCTCTAAAATGCCTGGGGAGAAATTCTGATCAAACAACCTTAGGCAGGAAAACTAGCAATCCTAGTCAATTAAGATGGGAACCTGCAACATGCAGGGTTCAAACTCACAACCTCAGTGTTGACAGGCTTGTGATTGCTGTAGATGAATTACTTAGACCTCTCATCCACCGAGCCTTCCTTTTATTATACAATTTAAAAGATTGTCGGTAATTTCATTGTTAATACAGTAAAATATAAATGTTACAAAACAGGGTTGATATTCTAATACTATGAATTCATTTATTTTCGTGGGTATCAATTTTCATGGATTGAAGAACTAGAGGCTCTAAAGAGCCTGTGTCGCTCACCTTGGTCTATGTGCATATTAAACAAAGGACACAGATGGATTCATGACAAAATTGTGTTTTGGTGATGGTGATGTGTTTGTAGATCTTACTTTACTGAACATTCTTGCTGCTTACAATTATCTCTATCTATAATGAACTTGGCCCAGTAGTTACAGTGGAAAATATTTTGTAAAATTTACAAAATTTACAAAATTTATGAAAATTGTAAAAATTGACTATAAAGGGCAATAACTCCTTAAGGGTCAATTGACAATTTTGGTCATGTTGACTTATTTGTAGATCTTACTTTGCTGTACATTATTGCTGTTTACAGTTTATTTCTATCTATAATAATATTCAAGATAATAACCAAAAGGTGCAAAGTTTTCTTAAAATTACCAATTCAGGGCAGCAACCCAACAACGTGTTGCCTGATTGGTCTGAAAATTTCAGGGCAGATAGATATTGACCTAATGAACAATTTTATCCTCGTCAGATTTGCTCTAAATGCTTTGGTTTCAGAGATACGAGCCAAAACTGCATTTTACCCTATGTACTATTTTTAGCCATGTCAGCCATCTTGGTTCATGGGCGGGTCATCGGACACATTTTTAAACTAGTTACTCTAATGATGATTGTGGACAAGTTTGGTTAAATTTGTCTTAGTAGTTTCAGAGGAGAAGATTTTGTAAAAGATTACAAAATTTACGAAAAATTGTTAAAATTGACTATAAAGGGCAATAACTCCTTAAGGGTCAACTGACCATTTTGGTCAAGTTGACTTATTTGTAGATCTTACTTTGCTGAACATTATTGCTGTTTACAGTTTATCTCTATCTATAATAATATTCAAGATAATAACCCAAAACGGCAAAATTTTCTTAAAATTACCAATTCAGGGCAGCAACCCAACAACGGGTTGTCCGATTCATCTGAAAATTTCAGGGCAGATAGATCTTATCCTGATAAACAATTTTACCCTGTCAGATTTGCTCTAAATGCTTTGGTTTCAGAGATATAAGCCAAAATCTACATTTTACCCTATGTTCTATTTTTAGCCATGGCGGCCATCTTGGTTGGTTGGCGGGTCACGGACACATTTTTCAAACTAGATACCCCAATGATGATTGTGGCCAAGTTTGGTTACATTTGACCCAGTAGTTTCAGAGGAGAAAATTTTTGTAAAGTTAACAGACGCACGACGACGGACGCCGACGGACGCCGACGGACGACGACGGACGCCAAGTGATGAGAAAGCTCACTTGGCCCTTTTGGGCCAGGTGAGCTAAAATTGCATTTTCGTGGATATTTGATTTGTTCTTTTTGCCAAAGTCTATGGCAAATTTGTACTTCGTTCAACATTTAAATTCATGGTTCACATTTTACTACAAAATCCACGAAAATTTGTATCCAACGAATAACAACGAATCCACAGTAATAATTCTCTAAATGGATCAAACCATAATTTGATTTTAAAGTTAGCACACACAATGTATCAAGAAGCAATCTTTTCATTTTTAAGCAATGTTTTGATTATATATTTCTTTTTTCAACATGCTAAAGATGACCAAATATTAATTAGCATGGGAAGAACAATTTAGCAAGTGATAACTCACCCATCATGATTAAGATTTTTATAATTTTGTCACATGCCAAGAGAAAAATTGCAAAAAAGCTTTAATTCTGTGATTGTTTTTCTATGCCATCATTAATCAGTAGATGAAAGTTTGACCGCAAGGAAAGAATTTTGATTGGCTAATTATCGATGATCCCCATTGTCTCTCTTGGAAAAATTGCAAAATTGGGAACTAGCAAATTTTCATAAATTCATGTTTTAGGGCTATTTTCAGGACCATGATCATGGTATCAGGACAAAGGATCAAAATCAGGTAGTATATGTCTAAATGGTGAAAATTGGCAGGTATGTATTACTGTTAATTCAGAAATTATTGTGAGGTTTTTATTTTAAATGCAAATAATGCAACTGGATGAGTATCACATTTATAAGAACTTGCATTCTGATATCAAATACTGTCTGTTAGCAGATTTTCCTGAAATCGCAATAATTAATCTCACATGTTTATCCTCTCCTAAAAAATCTCAATAATGAATGCACCCAATAATTTCTGAATTGACAGTACTTGAAATTCAAACATCAATGAAAAGGGAGATAATTAAACAATTTTCTACTCATGCTATTTATGTCTCTATAAAAGGTTAATATGAAGATTTCCAAATTTTAAAAAAAAAGTATTTATATTCTCTCCTAATTTTTGTAGAGTAAAAAAGAAGGTTAATATATACTTTTAAAAAGAAACCATACACTGAGGAATGACCATTTTTATTATTTGATCAAGTTTTATACAAATAAACTGTTAACACAGAGATATGTCTCGCCTATTTGTTATTTTGATAATGCAAAAAATGGGGTTATATAATCTCCATGGAAATGAAACTTGCAATACATTTGCATACCGAATATCATTGACTTAACATTAGTGGTTCATCTTAAACTGACCTAATCACAAACTAATATATGTAAACTAAGCAAAAGTTTCAAAGTCAATAGACCATGAATGAGGGGTAAGGACCAAATATTCTCCATGGAAATGAGATGTGCCAATGCTTATACAACTGTATACCAATTATCATTGACCTACCATTAACAGTTCCCCTTAAACTGACCTAATCACAAACTAATACATGAAAACTAAGCAAAAGTCAATGAGGGGGCGGGGCTAAATAATCTCCATGGAAATGAGATATGCCAATGCTTATACAACTGCATATCAAATATCATTGACCTACCACTAGTGGTTCTTCTTAAACTGACCTAATCACAAACTAATACATGAAAACTAAGCAAAAGTTTCAAAGTCAATGAGGGGGCGGGGCTAAATAATCCCCATGGTAATGAGATGTGCCAATGCTAATACAACTGCATACCAAATATCATTGACCTACCACTAGTGATTCACCATGAACTAGACCTAATCACAAACTAATACATTGTTGCCGCCACCGCCGCTGCCAGCATACCTATGTCTTGCTTTTTGACTCCATCAAGGCGAGACAAAAACCAGCATCTAGTTGGACATGTCTATCAAATACAAAACAGGTCCTATATAACTATTTCATATTTACATTTTTCACCATGAGTATCAATGTAATTTTTGCCACTGGAAATTCAAACAATCAATAATAAGATATCTTACTTAAACAAACTACATTTAGTATCTACAGTGATTGTGAACTGGCCATCTTCTCTGGCCTCTTTCTTTTTCACAGAACCATTAAATTCTTTGTTTAACATCTAAAAAATATCAATATTATCAGGATTACATACAAATGACATATGTACATGTATATAAAATTAAACAATTTAATTCATGCATCTCCCTGAATATGAAAATCCATCATATATTTCATACATATAATGTTTTTCATGAAGACATTTTTGTAAATTTTATATTTCGTGAGTTTTACAATATTTCATAGATCAAAGAACTATTAATAGGAACACCACACTTTTAAGAGGTCTATGGATTCCATATCTATAATTACCTACAACCCATAACAAATACCCAGGACTGGAACCTTAATAGGAGCACCACACTTGGATCACATATCTATAATTACCTACAACCCATAACAAATACCCAGGACTGGAAGTCCACACCTGAATATGTCTGTAATAAGTATCCTTAATAGGAGCACCACACTTGGATCACATATCTGTAATTACCTGCATCCCTTAACATATACTCAGGACTGGAAGTCCACACCTGAATACGTCTGTAATAAGTATCCTTAATAGGAGCACCACACTTGGATCACATATCTATAATTACCTGCATCCCATAACATATACCCAGGACTGGTAGTCCACACCTGAATATGTCAGGATCATATCTTGGAGCATCTTCTGCATAGACAGAACTAGGGCCACCTGATATTATAATAGCTCTGAAAGTAGACAGTCAAGATAGGTTTATCTGCACTACCAAAAAGTAACTGTAGCATTTTTTTAAAATTTAATATTGAATAACTCTTTTAACTCAAAGACATGTCTTGATGGCTTTGCAGTCTAATAAACAAGAGTCTCGTAAGATTCTGAATTGCTCATATGCCAAAAATATGTGATTTTTATGCCCCATCTATGATAGTAGTAGGGGCATTATGTTTTCTGGTCTGTGCGTCCGTCCGTCCGTCTGTCCACCTTCAAGTTAAAGTTTTCGGTCAAGGTAGTTTTAGATGAAGTTGAAGTCCAATCAACTTGACCCCAATTTCACGGTCCACTGAACATAGAAAATGATAGTGTGAGTAGGGCATCCGTGTACTATGGACACATTCTTGTTATATTTATTTTTTCACCTTTTTTGCAATCAGTTATTTTTGCTCAGAACTTTAATAATTAGCTGATCATAATTGACTTTGTGACAAACTAATGTCATTTATTTTTTTCTTTAAATTGACAACCAAATCTCTGTTTCAACTTGAACTCTAGGAACACAAGAAAAATCAAAGTGCTTGTAAGCACTGAAGGGTAAAGATTGCTTTAATTTATCAGTGGGAAGTAAGATTAAACATTGCATTGTATAAAGCATTGGTTGTAGTTGATTCAACTACAATTATGGACAAAGGAAGATCCAATTTTAAAGATTACTTTAACAATGACATCATTGATATTTTTAGAACAAATATAAGATTCCTGCACCTTGCACCAGTTATGTAATTTTCTTGACAAGTATAACATCATTTTGTAACTTGAATATCTGAGCATATATTTCACAGATAAATTTCTGGAAATGTTCATGGATAGGATGTTTAGAATGTTATGATCAATGCACTATATTTTGTGTATCTAAAAAGTAGTGATAAACCTTGGAAGATTTAGATATCAAGTCAGTACCATAGGGTTTTGATTGGTTTTCATGCAATCTTTACCCCAAAATGGTCTTGGTTCAGCAAGTAAAATGATTAAAATACTAATAAAGAAGACAAAACAAATGGTTTTTCTAGAGAATCTTTCTTTTTTATATTTATAACAATTTTGTGTCCTTTCTTGTATTCTTAATATGTATTAATAATATTTAAACAAATACATGTTAGAAAATGAAGAAAAAAAACCCTTTTTCATTATATTATTTTTATTTTTGTTAATTGGCATAACTTTATTCATCATTTGGAGTACACATATATACATGTAATTAAAATGAATTTGTTGTAGCAATTCCAAGATGCACTGTGTTCTACCATATCTATATATCTGTGCCAGAGTGGTTTAAGTAGCTCATCTACAGTGATCATTAGTGAATGCAAGTCAACACTGAGGTTGTAAGTTGGAACCCTGGTCTTGACAGGTGCGTTTGACTCTGATCTTAATTGACTATGGTTGCCAGTTTTCCTGCCAAAGGTCTGTGGTTCTCTCCAAATTCTCCAGTTTCCTCCACTAATAAAACTGTTCACCATGATAAAACCAAGTGTGTTGAATGTGGCTTTAAAGTGGTACCAAACACCTTGACTAAAATTAATTTGGTTTGTTTAATTTTCATAAAATTTTGACAAATTTTTACTTTGACCCTTTGACAAAAATATAAAAATTTCAAAAAACTTGAACCACACACTATATCAGAAAAATTTCATTGGATATATAGCAGTTTGACAAACACTAATTTTGATCATTGAGAAGCTTAATATTTCCTTAACAATAGAAAGTGATTAAAACGTTCATCTGATTTTTACAGAGTTATCTCCCTGTAGTGTTATGTACCCCTTAAACACCAACAATCAATAACTACAGGGATTCATTACTATTTATGGCATACTAATTTTTTGAAAATTGCAAATTTTGATCAGAATGCTAATGTTCAACAAAGTACAAATTTTCTAAAGACTTGTATACAGATTTTGTAATGTTACACTACTGTTTCAGGTTAGGGTGAAGGTTGGCACCTGTTAAAATGTTTAAACCCGCTGCATTTGTATGCACCTGTCCTAAGTCAGGAGCCTGTTGTTCAATGGTTGTCATTTGTTGGTGTGGTTCATAAGTATTTCTCGTTTCTCGTTTTTAGTATAGATTAGACCGTTGGTTTTCCTGTTTGAATTGTTTTACACTAGTCATTTTGGGGCCCTTTATAGCTTGCTGTTCGTTGTAAGCCAAAGCTCCATGTTGAAGGCCATTCTTTGACCTATAATTGTTTACTTCTTATACATTGTGACTTGGATGGAGAGTTGTCTCATTGGCATTCATACCACATCTCTTTATTTATATTTGGTAAATTAAGGAAATCGACTATCCACAAAAATTAATGAATACTAGTGTAAACAGGGAAGTTTTCATGCCGTCTTTATTTTGATATTTGTAGACTGAATATTAATTCACGCTGTTTTGAATTCACGACTGTTAGTCCTTTACAAATTTTTATAAATGACTTTGAAGCGCAACAGTTGGGCATGTATCGTAAATCAAGTGTTGAATTGATCAGAAAAAACATTTTTTTGTCTGAACAAGTGAAGTTATTGAAGGTTAATTAATGCACATGTAGATTTTTAAAAAGTTATTTGATTAATATTAGGTAAAATTAAACCTCTATATTTATGTTTGCTTGTAAAGACACAAAAACAATTTACAGATAAGAACTGTCTAATTAAGCTGCCAGGGTTACAGCTAATTAATCCCTCTTTGATTGATTGATTGATTGATTGGCTTTTAACGCCACTTTCAACACTATTGTTCTATTTCGTGGCGGTCAGTTTTTATTGGTAGAGGAAGCCGGAATGCCCGGAGAGAACCACCGACCTTTGGTAGGAAAACTGACAACCCTAGTCAATTAAAATTGGAGTCGAGTGCACCTGCCCCGTGTTGGAATTGAACATACAACCTTGCTGTTGACAGGCTAGTGATACTGTAGTTCGAATACTTAGACCACTAGGCCACCAAGGCCCCTCCCTCTTTTGATCATAATATTCTATGTAGCAGATGCAATGTGGTAAATCATTTATAATATGATTAAAATGTGTCATTTGACATTTATCTAATTGTCAGTAGTCGTGTATATATAACAATATCAATAATTTTTGCTTGCTCAAGATGAATTTCATTTGAATTCGACTGCCATGAGTTAAAAGTTTTGATACTACCCTTCATAAAGAAATAAAGTGTGTAAAATTAAGAAATAATTCTTTCATGCCATGCTTTATGCTCATTTTAACATGGGTAGGCATTATATTTGTCAATATCTTTATACCGAGCATTAGCGAGGTGTAAAATATTGACAAATATAATGCCTACCCATGTTAAAATTAGCATAAAGCATGGCATGATAGAATTATTTAGATTCTGATAGGAATATTTAGAACTTTTGTACTTCGAAGCAGACCTATAATACACATTCAAAAGGCAGCCATTTTGATTTGATAAACCAAAAACGTTATAGAAGTGTTATAGAAACAGTTGAACGATAAAAAAATTAACATATATACGTAAACTTATTTTCAGAATGATTTTATTTAATTTCATAGCGAGCAACACTGACAAAACTGTCCATTTCGACCTCAGGCGTTGTTCAAAATACAACTGACGTTGCAATTTTAATTGTGATGTCAATCAGGTGCAGCCCATGCTTTATTGAAATTAGAACATGGCTTTGTTTCCAAAGCGAAAGAAGGACGTCATATTAGAATCGATTTTTAAAATTGCTTGTGTTAATAAACATATTGGTGTAGGTTCATGTATGGTCCTCATCGTTCATGTACTTTGAATCAGTTTTCCTTGAAATAATTACGAAGTTTTATTTTCGCGTTTCAACTCTTACGGCGAAAAAAGCGATAATAAAACTGCAGCCAAATTTTCCCTGTTTACAGTACACATTATAATTACCTGTATCCCTTTTCCTTGATTGTAAAAGCTGGTGTATCTAAAGGCAGGACATCTGATTCTATATTCTGCTCTCTCACTCGTCTATCTATAACCTATAAAAAAACAGTGCTAAACTATACATAATGTTTTGTGAGGTCTCTCATCTATCATATATAATTGTACAAATAAAGTCTCTGATTATTCCGCTTCCAATTTATGTGTTTATACCCAACATGCCCAAAATCAAAATAAACAGACACACAGGAGTAATGCTGTATAGTGGTCAAGTTGCTAATTATATTTTGGTAATGACATGAGTAATTTTGCACAGTGATCAAACTACTAATAGTCTTGGTACTGACAGGATTAATGCTGTATAGTGATCAAGCTACTAATACTCTTGGTACTGACATTGATATTTTCCTGTTCTTACCTTTCCATACTGTGCTCCTGCATCTAGAATGACAACTTTGTCTCGATTTTCTGTCTCTCCATTTACACTGGCAGATCCATTCATTGCACTCTAACAAAATATAGATTATAGAAATTAACTTCTTATTAAATAGTATACATGTACATGTATATTGAGATGTCCTCTTTGTTTTCATTGTATTGTTGCTGTATTGTCTCATTGTTGGTCCTCCACATCTTTCATTTGCTGTAAATTTAGAAATGTTTGCAATGTTTATATTATTGCGAGAATTGGGACTGGATAGGTTTTATGAAAAACATGCATTTCAAATTTTTATAACATTTTATTGTTTGTATGTACTATCTGTACATGTACATTGTACCATTTCATGAAATCGCATTTTTATCCATTGTTAAAAATCGACATAGTAAATGCACACAAAATCTTCTGAATTTACAGTGTAATATGTAAAGTGAGACGTTTTATTTGTTTTTTTAAAGATGTAGCTATACACTATTTTAAACAGATGATAATTATGGTTATAATCAATAGATGCTAAATGCCTAGCTGCAAATATCACCTGCAAATTTTGGATGATATCCAGTATCTAGAGGATAGTGACGGTAGCCATTACAGAGGGCCCAATTTTTATGCAATTAGCGTTATTCTACCGTTCTACATACATAAATGTGTATATGCACACAACTATTTTTTTACCATGATTTTTAATGTATACACACCATACCTTTTAGTCATGTTAGCAGTGGTGAATAATTGTGCCAAATTTCATCCCTGAACTCCAAGGTGTTTTAAAGTTGAGAGAGAAGAAATGATTTGTACATATGCACAGGGGTAGCTAAACTATACCAAGTTTTTGTCCATGACTCTCATCATGCTCATGTAGGTTTTATTCGTGTTGAAGACCGTGCTTTGACCTATAATGGTTTACATTTATAAATTTTGACTTGGATGGAGAGTTGTCTCATTGGCACTCATACCACATCTTCTTATATCTATATCTTAAACTGGACTGTAAATCAATGTCTCAAGCTTGGTAAAGAATTAAGTGCCAACAGTTATCGATGATGATGAATGACTGGAAAACATCTAATTTGCAAATTAAATGCATATTCAGGACGAGAACATGTTAAAAGTGATTTGAATATGAACCTGCAGCTTTAAACTAGAGTGTACTGCTGAACTGGACTTTTAACATGCTAATTCACAAGCCTTGTGACAAGGTAACAGTCCACAGGAAGACATGTAACCCTACTGGGATTATTTTATTTTACTCAGAGTCAACCAGTATTTGACTTCACTTACTACATGTACTAACTATGCCATACTAAGCTGAGAGCATGCCCACTTCCATGAGACCCCAGCTGTTGAGGTTTTATGCTTGGAATGGTGAAGTATTGCATGATGTGCAGAGTTATTAATACTGTGCAATTATTGGATGGTCATTGTCAGTCTGTATCGGATATGTACTCAAGTTTGTCCAATTGGCATGATTGGTAGCTCTTCATAATATGTTAGATGACCGCACAGGCATTACAGGTATATTATCTTTTTAGACACAAGACTTGGATAGGATGGAATATCTATACTGAGTTTAATGTGTGATTTAAAGACCATTTGAAGAATGTTTTAACATGTTTAAAGAACTGATAATTTTATCATCAGTCAGGGTACTACTTAAACAAGTGATTTCATTATCACCTATTTCAGTGATTTTTAAATTCAGTTATCACCTATTTAAGTGATTTTGGTGTTTCCTTTGATCTTCAAATGCTAATTTCATTGATTTACCATATTTTCACAAACTTTTCTATAATTTTCCTATATAGATCAATTATCCCTTTATCTTTGGATATCAATTTCACTGGTGCACTTGGCCAGTAAGTTAGTGCGCTAAGGCTTTTAAAAGTACCCTTGGGAATTGTTCTGTAATCAAATATTCATTAATTACTCTTACTATCAGATAAAGGTCAACAATATTAGGTAACCTGATTGGTTTTCTTTATAGTTTATGATTTATTTCAAGGTTATGTCCTGATCTACAAATTATTCCAGTTTTGCATATTTAAATAAACTGTAAAAGTGACAGGCTTATCAAGCAAAAGACAATTTCTGCATGTACATAGTTGTTTTTCAATGGAATTGTTGTCTTTTACCAATAAAAAATCAAGCTTGTGGGAAAATATCAAAAAATGTTATAAACACTTATTGAAGTGATTACATTTAACTTCTCAAATTACTTGTTTCAGTGATTTTAAAAGTCTGTGCGAAAAATTTTAATATTTCACAGCCAAAATCACTCATAGAAGTGATTCTGAAATCACTTGTTTAAGTAGTACCCTGACTGATCATGCTGGATATCAACATGATCAAAACCATTTCATGCATGTTCTTGTGACAAAGGCTGATATGGTCAAGTCAAGGAATTTTGTTCATCTGTTAATTCAATTCATTTTGTAGACTTACATCAAATGAAAGGACCTGCAAGACAGACAAACAAATGACAAATAATACTGGCCAGCATGTATATGTAAAAAGCATCATTGATCTACACAATAGAATGTTTACAATTCCATTGATGGAATATAAAATGTATGCTTTATGAAACTGCCATGTCCGGCAATAGCATGCTATGCCACTATTCAAACTTTCTTTCTTAATTTGTGCTTTACTGTTAACTTGTTAACAAAAATAGTATGTGACTATAAGTTGTAACATGTGTACAGGTTTGTTTCAGCTTTCATTTTATCAGAAGACACATTCTTTTGTGCCATATGTCTTTGTCGAATTCGATTTTAAGACAGTGTATCTGTTTTGACTGATTATGTTTTCAATCGCATAAACCTAAAATACCTTATGATGGACCAATATTTCTGGCAGGACGAAATTAGGTGCAGCAATCGTGTTTTTGTAAATTCGCGGAAAAATAGAACGTCATAAAAGTCTGATTGCATCACCGTACTCGCAACCAAACGTACTTTCCTTATAAAAAGGATAGTTGATTACAAAAGTTGCGAAAAAAATCTTTTAAGAATGACTAAAAAAAATATATACGCGTTACTTACTAAATGATGTACTGTAACAGTTCATTTATGATACACTAAAGATTCCTACCGTGACTGAAATCAGTTACCCACCGTCAGTTACCGTTAGCTACCGTATGCTATAACGGACGCGTATGGAGAAATTTACCTCATCACTTTATAGCCTCCTAATAAGTTAGTAACTAACATTATTTGGATTCACCGCATACAAACATTTGAACATAAGCGCAGATTAATATATTTCACTGAGTATAAAAACATAAATACTGTAACAAATAAAACAAAGCATGCCGCATGCAAATAAATTTAAAAAGTAATAAAACAGCACAACTTTAAGAAAATAAAAGCTAGAACTAGTATGAAGCACTTAAACCGTCTATAAAAAGATGATAGTTAATAAAAAAAAAAATTGCATTAAATCTGTTCTTTAACAATATAAAGTAAAATATCCATGGATTTTTTTATAATTACTAAAGAGTAAAACTTTATATTGCAATGCAATCTAGTTATAAAACATAATATGCGTGAACATTTATCAAATAAACCTACATGCAAGCATAGCAAAAACAGTCAGAAGAAGGACTGAATTGGCTAGACTTATAAAATGTATGAAGGTGTTTTTCTCCTCTATTTTACATACCTAGTTTCGAATACCGTGGTTAAGAAAACAAATTGGTTTCTCTCAAAAGAACTTAAATATGTTTTAAATTTTAAATATGATCCTCGTCAATACAGTTTAACTGTTTGATTTCAAGTGACATTAATTGATCAGTTCAGATCTAACCAAAGGAAGAAAAAGCTTCAGAATTTATGGACAGATTGACGATATAGAAAATGAAAGGATATGGAGTAAATGTACATGGGACAAAATCGCACACAATACATAGAAAACATAGAAAATTATCAATGAACAGGGCTTTTATTCCTGTTCTTCATCTTGACAGTTGATGTAGGGCCTTCAACAATGAACAAATCATTCATACCCTACAACAAGGTCAAGACGGCCCCTAGTGACGATATGTTTGGTTTCATTTGACCTGGGACAGAGTATACTATTATCAGATTTTACTGGTCAAAGCTCATTTATCCACACTGTGAATTTCATGCAAAATTCGACACAGTGCAGTGACCCGCATTTCGTTTTTTTGTGCGATCATTTAAAAGTCCGCGTCTATTGTATCAATTAAACATACCTTTTGATTACCCTTTATGTGTTATAAGAATTTTTCCAAACGGAGTTCACCTTAAAAAATATTTGAGAAAACTGTGACTGCGAATTTATGACGACCATTGGTACTCATAAGACTAGTACATGTCTTGTATTTGACAAAACTCAAAAGCAAAGAAACGGCGGTTGTATTTCTGTTATATAACCTTAACAGGTGGACCCAGCCATTTTTCAAAGGGAGGGTTCCAATACATGCAAGTCACATATATATGGATAGGTTCCCATACAAAAACATTAGTTGTCAAACCAAAAGGGGGTTCCATCGCCGGAACACCTCCCTAGACCCCTGCACTTCTTAAAGTCACAGTGAGAATTTCAAGACGAAGCAAAAGATTATTATCAATACTTTAATTATTTTAAAATCATTAATCATGGTTCGGGAGTGGCGACCGGGGTTAACAATTGCAATGAATTAAAAAGATAAGGGACAATAAGACAATTTAAAAGTAATGAATACATAAGTGGAGTTGTTCACAGATTTTTGAAAAGCTTTATTATTCTATAACTGTATATGCCTATTACAATTACAAAATGTAAAATGTATAAGGTCGTCTTAAAAAGTCAACCTTGGATGATACATTAAACATTAACATTTAACATACTTTGTTTCCAATTGTTTCCCTTGTTGGGCATACATATACATACATGTGAAAGTAAATTAATCTTCATTCGGGTTTTCATATATACAATCAGCACAGAACATGACGGATATCATGATAATGGCATAACAGGGTCCATCTTTGAATAACCACAGATACATATACAGCACATACAATCAATACAAGCAGCTCATATCAATATCAAAATACAAAGCATATGCAACATTTATATATAAAAAGCAAACTGACAATCATAATATACATATTAAATACACCCAAGCATGCGCATAAGATATGAAATAACATGAAATGATATTAGAGCACTTGCTAAACGTTTGCCTGTATATCTGTTATACTAACCACAACGATGTCTTCAGTTTCTTGTTTTGGTTATAAAGTATTTGTGGATTAAATGCACTCTTATCTTAAATCCAATTGAGTGTGAAGAGTCGAAAGTTGTAGGCGTCAGTGTTGTATTTCCTCTTTTCAAGTGAATAGCTTCTAGCTTCCTTGATACAAACGAGACGGGGAAAACATTGCATCACAAGGAAACAATGGTATATGTCTATATGTGTAAACATAGTTTATCAATTAAATGGTATACATGATTTTGCACGAACATAATAATACAATTGAACAATTAATAGGACCCAGAAATAAGCTGTTAACTAATATTAATCTCTATCATGTTGACCTCGGATGTTTCCATAATTTTACCCGATACGAGGAATGCTTTATTCTCCTACACATAATGTAATAGATTAATTGATTGATTTATTGGTTGGTGTTTAACGCCACTTTCAGCACTATTGTGTTATTTCGTGGCGGTCAGTTTTTGTTGATAGAGGAAGTTGTAGTGCCCGATTAAGATTCGAGTCGAACGCACCTGCCACGTACTTGATTCGAACTCACAACCTCAGTGTTGACAGGCTAGTGGTACAGTAGTTCGACTATTAGACCCTAGGTACTTGGTGACGCCGAGTAATTTTTTTTTAAGCTCTTCCCTTTTTTTCCAAAATCCATTATTTTTTGTTTGTTTTCTTTTGATTTCACTTATTTTCGCGTTTTTCTGTGTTATTTAAACACAATAATACTAGAAATAACATGTATTTCTTTGTGTATAATCAGTCAGGACCGCTGTGGATAGTAATAATACAAGCGTAAACGAATATGAAAACGATTCGATTGTTTTCGGAACAAAGACAGAACTTTTGAATAGTGTGTATTTGACAAACTTAAAACTAATCAGGAGGGAAATACGACAAAATACATGCAAAGGCGGATTAGGGGGAGGGGACCGGGCCCCCTTTCGGAGCTACATATATTGTTAATGCATAGACGGGCTTTTTACATGTCCCACTCCAAACTTTGCCTATTTATTCAGTTTGCAGGCCAATACTGTTGTGTTTAGCTTTTGTAGGTCAAAACAGTATATTGCACAGGGCATACAGCATGTTACTAAAATACTAGAAATCTCCAACTTTACATTGTTCATGCAATAGTTGTTGCATGATTAATATTATAGCAATTGTAGCCTTTGGTTGAGGTCAATACGATGTCACAGTATATCGACCTAGAGAGGCATATCGACCTCTGACTTCGTCCTCATACAAAGGCTATAACTGTATATTAATAGTTAAAATAATAACGGCTGATAACAACGTTTTTTTGGGTTAAATTCTTGTTCTTGTATTTAAATTTCTTTTCGTTGAGACTTGGGGTTTTCCCCCTGTGTTATAGTTATACTATTTATATGTTCAAAACTGGTTAGTGAGAGTAGTTGTATAACAGGTTCTTGTTTTAGGATATAAATATATTGCTAATATATGCACGTGAAATACTTTGGCGGTTTAAAGGTGGGGTTCCGATATATTATATAAAGAATATTTGTTTGGTTTCACTTCATCGAAAGGTGCTCACAGTACATAACTACGACAGTCAGTTATTGTCGCATATTAATGTTACTTTTATTATGTATGATTACAATATCAAGTTTGATTTCAGTCCATTTAAATGTATTGGATAATTTTGTTTGTATTTTGAATATTGTTGTTATAATATATTGGTTTATAATGTTATTAAACATTGCTTGCTAGAAAAGAGAAAAGTAACTGCGAGCAACTAAACCTATACCTACAGTTTTGTTTTATTTATTATACCAAGGATGTTAGTAAAGAAATGTTTTAAATTCGGATGAGCATGGCGAGGAGAATTTAAGTTATTAAAAACAAATACTTCTGTTTTCAGTTTATTGAAAGAAAGGAAGAAAGAAAAAGCACACCCATGCCCATCACATAAAAGATGTACTGTAACCGACAAAAACATTCTCTAACATTTCTGTATAAAAAGTATTACTTCTTGGGCGAACCAATCTCCATTATCAAATTCACTAGACACTGGTGTCCGATGTCGTAAAACTCTCGACGATAATTGTGATAAATACGCAATTCAATTAGTCAATAGACATATAATACACATGTCTCTGATTAGACCAAACTAGGATTAGCCTGGCATCCCGGCCCGATCTAGCTGCGCATCGCAAGGGCCAGGTGGGGAACAAATTCCACGTGATCGATTCAGTGCCAGTCGACTCTAAATCTAAAGTGAGGCTGAATAAATATATGCATAAATTTTGATGTTTGATGTAAACCAGCGATTTCAAACCAATGTTAAAGAAACATTGCTTCTGATTCAATTAATTTTGCTCAGTCAGGTCATGGAAGTAATATTTAAAAGGAATAACAACGACTAATTAGCATGTATTTATTGCCTGCAGAGCTCTGTACTAAAGTCACATGATTTTATCCAATTATAGTCTCAGCGGCAAGACCCCTTTGGTTACTATCTGTGATACCGCGGTTGTAAAATGGCATCTGGAATTTCTTATCAGTCACGTGATTTTATCGAGTCCGGTAATTATAAATCACCTGTGGAAATCCTAGTTTATTAATAACAAGGTGGCGCTGTATCATATAAAACTTCTACCTCAGAAAGTAATCGAATGATGTAAAAACTTGAAAAACGAACTAGAATTGTTTAAACTACAACAGTTTAACATGGACAATTATATTTATTTTTGCATATTTTTGCTTTTACTGTTCGTTTTAAACTGATCTAAAAGTGTTTTCCGATTAAAAGCGGATCACAAGTAAAACAGGTAATAACGACGAATTAGGCGATCAGGTTTCACATGATGTTGAACAAAATAGTGTAGACAAATGTAGACATAGAATATTTTACTGTTGAAATGTGCCAAGTTTATCGAGATTTATAAAAATATTTACTTTCAAGCAATTGATTACATTATTGAAACTGGACAATTAAAACCGGGATGATAAAATTAAGTTCGTAAACATGTTAAATTTATATCTATTTTAAAAAAGTGTTTACAATTGAATACTGATATTAATGTAGCACGTTACAGCAAAAGAAAATCAACCAAACAAAATGAGCTTGACGCTATATGTCTAACCGCAAATTATTTTATATGAATTAGTTTATGTACAAATTAAAGAATAGAAACGTTTAAAATTGTGAATATCTAGATTGCCTGGTATACACGAAAGACTTGGATTATTCGTATTTAATAAAAGGGGTCGAAACATATTTTTGTACAATCATCTTCTTAACTTTCAGAAATGGCTTTAATTTACTGGTTTTAAATATTAAAATTGAAAATGATCCACCCTTTTCTTAAATTCCATGTGTGATAACTGTCGGCCTAAACTATTAAGATCGAAAAAGACATAAATAGGAAAATAGACTAAAATCAACATTGAACGACTGACTCTATTTGGTAACGTACTGTAGCGAAATGTACTAATACATAACGAGTGAACTATTCAGGTTACTTCGTACGTATATACGACAACAACCGGTCTATTCGTAATTTTCCGGGAACACGAAAATGACCTAAAAGTGTCAGTGATTTGATCTATCACATGCCGAGAGTCCATTACCATGCCATATATTAAACCAATTAACGAGTTATCGAAAGATGGGCGGTAACGCAGATGAAACCTTTGAAGTGACGACGTTGTTATTCCTTTTAATATTACTTCCATGGTCAGGTTGACCAATCCCCATTGTCAGTAATTTAATAAAATAAATATAAATTAAACAGTATAAATAACTAATAGTACGTGTAATCAAAAATAACTTAATATACTTTGAAAAATGTTGTACATTAAAATGATTTAATATATATTTTATCAGGAAGGATTATATGGGATAAGAGTCAACGAAACCAGAGACATATATATTGTAATTGTCTAATGTAATTATAAATGAAAATAGATGTACATGTATCTTTGCACCTGCACACATCATTTGAAATGTTAAACGTATTAACCCCAAAAAATTTAACGGCCATTTTGTTGTCCTTTACTTTTTATGGGTTTTCTTATGTGTGACCATCTTTTCGGCCCTTTTAGATACATGTGTACATGTAAATTAAGTCGTAAAATTGAAATCCAATTCACACCTTGGCCATGTGAAATCTTCAAGTTTTAACTTTCTCACGAGGTGATTGCTGATAAGAATTAACCCTTTTCTGCTTACTAATTATAATCAGACTGATAATTAGATATGGTAATACTATACATCAATTTATAAAGAAAAATAAATACAGTCTAACTTTTACTTATTGATGTTAAATAAAAATTGGATGCAGATGTAAACAAACTAAAAGACTCATATTGAAGCTAAAATAATCATAATAACTTAAAATTTATAACATAATATTATATGTTCGAAAATTTTGATGTATAATTGTTTCTGTTTGTATCTGAACATTCAATTGGGCAAAATTAATTAATTTTAATTCATTGACAAGAACTTTATTTTATATTTACAATAGAATTAACTCGAATAATTCAAGCCCTTTCCGTGTCCGATTTACTCCACACGTTAATGTAGCCTTCGTAGATCAGCGGAATATAACGACTGAATTATACGGGTTACAATAGAATCTGTTGAAAAGGAAAACTTTTGTAGTTGTCATATTTAGCTTTCCCAGTGTGCATTGCGCGACAAAATTAGGATTAACCAATCATTGACAGGCAGTATATTGATACACGCCTGGCTATACTGGCAAGATTAGCCAGGACCCCAGGCTAAAGCTAGGATAAATCGAGTAACCAAAATTTCTTCCTACACCGCCTGTTATTCGTGAATAGAATTATAGCCTTCCACAACTTGATGTAAAGATGTAATTCATAAAAATCACACGTAAAAATAAATTGTTGTCCTACATCAAATAGTCATTAGAACTGAGGACAGGTTACACTGGACTATTTACTGTTATTATATGATTGTGTATATATATATATATATATATACAACTCGTCTAAACATCAACCCAACAATGTTAGATCTGTAAATTTGCTTTCGCAAATTTTTGTTCTTCCTCGCCGGGATTCGAACCCATGCTACTGAGATATCGTGACACCAAATCGCCTGCACTGTAGCCGTACCGCTAGACCACACGACCACCTGGGCTTCATAAAATGAAGCTTTCGGTGGCCGGGTGTTACCTTTCCACGTCAGTTTTAATCTAGCGTCGTACTACAGTACATGATATCTGAGACTACTATAACACATAGTGTGTTATAGTAGTCTCAGATGATATATAAGGCATGGAGATGTTATTTTTACAGATCAGCTAAATTATCTATAGTAAAGGATCCAGTGACAACTCTACAAGACGTATATATATATATACAAATCCTTGATATATATATGTGTGAATTTCACTTATATTGTCTACTTATTTTGTATTTGTCACAAACGTATTGTTTAAAGTTTATATGGCAATAGATATTTGAATTGAATTGAATTGAATTGAATTGATATTGAAAAAAGTCCTTTCATATTATAATCTGGTTGTAGAAAATGCCAAATACTTCACGCCAGACTCCGGTTGAACTGCAGAGGCGAAAATGAACAACTTTTCCAGAAAAAAATATAGTTCATTCCGGCCTCTGTATAATATGTGGACAAGTTGGGAGCAGCCAACACTACTGTGACCTGCTCGAATGTCATAATTATTGACTCATTAGAGCACACACCATTTCCACACTACCAAGAAATGTTAATATACAAATAATAATTTTATTATCAGGTAGCGAACTGACATCAGTGACATGAGTGATGAGGAAAACGGAAATATTTGTAATAAATATAAAGGTTTTGACAAGACTAAAAAGTTTTATTTTGGAAACAGCGATATTTGTCAGTTTTATAAATCTTTTGATTTTCATGTCGATTTATATTTTGAAACTTTGTAATTGAACTTTATTTCAGTATGGAACATCTATGCATATCATATTCACAACTATTAAATACCACAATGAGAAATGAGTTGATCACATCTTTCCTCAAACTGGCTTCTGCTTAACTGACCATGTACAGGCACTACTTAATATACGTTCTATCAATAATGATAAAATATGGGCAATAATTATTATTATAATCTAATCTTTATTGCAAAATTACACCCATAAGGGTCAAACAATACAAACAAACAAATATTGATAGAACGTCTAGTGCCTGGCAAACCACAGAATAAACATGTAATGTAAATTACAAATTATATATCATAGATATAGGAAGATGTGGTGTGAGTGCCAATGAGACAACTCTCCATCCAAATAACAATTTATAAAAGTAAACCATTATAGGTCAATGTACGGCCTTCAACACGGAGCCTTGGCTCACACCGAACAACAAGCTATAAAGGGCCCCAAAATTACTGGTGTAAAACCATTCAAACGGGAAAACTAACGGTCTAGTCTATATAAAAACGAGAAACGAGAAACACGTATAAATTACATAAACAAACGACAACATACATGCATGTCACAGTGATAATTAGCGGGTTTTCTGTTTACCAAGGATTTGTATTGTACAAATCCTTGCTTTAACGCTATGAGATCATCCTATGACAGTGAAGGATGGGGGCGAGGGGATTTCGGGTTGGAACCCCTTTTAAAAATTGGCTGGATCCGCCCCTGTATGACATTCAAATGTTGTCATCTTGTTAAGGGAGACGGATTAATATAAGTTCTTCTTGTTTCCGAATCCCCGTATTTCCATTGTATAATTGTAATTTGTGCACTTTTGAAAAATGAAATATTGTATAAACTGTATCGAATATAAACATGAAAAATTACTAACACTGAATTCAGCCATGGGTTACTTCCCCTGATCATCTATGTATCAATATATTAATTATTTCTTCTTTGAATAACATTTTCTTTTTCTTTTTACGTATTTATCAAATTAAAACAGTATATTGCTTAAGATTTTATATTAATTTAGAAAATATATGTAAATTTTAACATTATTTTTGCAATTAAATATTTTGTAATAAACCGATCTTGTAAGAAAAGTAAAATAAATCTACTTCTCATTTAACACCTTGTGCGCTGTCTCATTGGCGATTATACCACAAGATATGTATAATATCGCTCTATATTTGACATGCTCCTCGATGTAACATCGAGGTCACAATTAAGAACAATAAGGATCAGAAAATAAAGATAATCATGGTGGACGTTGTGCTTTTCCTCTTGGTAGTGATATATAAATGCAAAATAGAGGCGAAGGATACCAAAGGGACATTCAAACTCTTTAGTCCAAAATAAATTTACAACGTCATGGCTTAGAAAAAAAGACAAACAGACAAACAACAGTACACAAAACAAAATAGAAAACCAAAGACTGAGCAACCCCATAAAACACTGGGGTGATCTCAGGTGCTCCGGAAGGGTAAGCAGATCCTGCTCCACATGTTGCACCCGTCATGTTGAAGGAAAACATTTTTTTATATAAAATTAGCACAACAATGTATCAGATCAAACTTCAATAAGATTCGATTTTCAAGTTTTGCAAACACATTATTATTGTCTATTTTAAACTAGTATCATACTTTTTGGGGGCTCACCTGGTCCTAAGGGCTAGTGCGAGATATTGCCATCACTTGTCGTCCATCGTCTGTCGTCGTAACCCGTTGTCCTTTCACTTTCCAAATATCTCCTCCTCTGAAACTACTTGGCCGTCAAACATATTGAAATAAAATCTTAGTTTGTCGTCCACTATGCTAACTATAGCAATCAATATTCTTTTTTCATCTATTTAAGGAATGAGTGTAATATTTTTTCTGTCTATGAAGAAATAACATCAAAAATGTGGTGCACACTGAATAACCCGTGTATGTTCTCATGTGGGTCTTAATGGTAATAACGGGTGCTATTGATTAACAGAAGTCTCACTTTATGTACTTACTTTATAAACATGTTGCATAGTTTTATTATGCTGTACGCTAAAATGCCATATTTTGATGGGTTTATTCGAGGAGACATTTTACTCTATCCCATGGCTCAGTTGGAACAATTTTGCAATATCACCCTCTCGTGTAGACCATTCAAAATCGTTAATTTAAAAGACAGTGATTGAATTTCCATCGATAATTGTAAACACAATGCTAAAGTTCTACGTTTCGATCGGCCTCCGGCCTTTTCATAACCTGTCAACATAAAATATACATCTTGTTTCACTTTTCTTATTTTTAAAGACTGTTGCACTGTTATGTAAATGAAGTCATAATTCATTAATTTCAATTCAAAATTTAAAGACTCGATTATGACAGTCAATGAATTAAATAATACAAGGCAATTGACAGTCAGAATGGGGTTACAGAATAGAGAATAGTGGACAAAAGTTCAGAACAAAGAACAACAAAAATAAAGAACAATGGACCAAACAAATTAAAAGAAAAGATAATAATGGGGTGCTCAAATATAAAGAAAATAGAATAATGGGCAAAATAAATAAATACTACAGAAAATAGTCTAAAAATTAAAAGAATAAAGAATTGAATGACCCCATCCATACCATCATAATTGAGAGGAGACAGAACAGATTGTTACCTATCGAATCTGCTCTATCACCCTCTCAGCTATGTGTTACTCATATAATTTTACGGTGTGACAATCAAACTTTTATGTCATTTTGTCCAATTTAGTCAATACCGTTTAGGTTTATCTATGGCAAGCCGTTTTACGATTTATTCTAAATTCAAGATATCTCATATAATATATAAGATATCTTATATAATCTATATTTATAAGATAACTTATAAACTTCATAAGATATCTCATATAGTTTATAAGATATCTTATATACTTTATAAGATATCCTCTAAAGTTTATAAGATATCTTCTTAAGTTTATAAAATAGCTCATATAGTTTATAAGATATCTTATAAATATTTTCTATATAAGATAGCTTATATACTTTATAAGATATCTCATATAGTTCATAAAATATCTCATATAGTTTATAAGATATCTCAAATAATTTATAAGATATCTAATAAATTATATGAGATATCTTATAAACTATATAAGATATTTAATGAACTATATGAGATATCTTATAAAGTTTATTAGATATCTTGAAGTTAGAATAAATAGTAAAACGGCTTGCCATATTGTTGTTGTTCTGTATATTTCCTCCCTGTCTGGAGAACTGTAGTGTTGAATATGGTTATGCAACAATACATAAAATATATATGCACTGTCCAACTTTTACTACAGTACTAAAGAGAAGTCTATATACACACAAAGAGCAGGGTGGTCCCTATGTCACAGAATATAAGTTCCACCATAATATTTATTCCAAAGATAATTTATTATGTAACAAAGTTCCAGTTGGAATAAATGTTATGTGATATTTATTCCATAAGCATAATAAAAGGACCGATGCCTCGGAATTTTATCACATAAAATAAATTCCAATAGGAAGTTTTATTACATAATAAGTAAAAAGTATTATGTAATATTTATTCCAATCGGAAAAGTATTATGTAATATTTATACCGATTGGAAAAAGTATTATGTTATATTTATTCCGATTGGAAAAGTATTATGCAATATCCTTTCCGACCCAAAAATATTATTATGTTCTATCTATTACGAATGCTGGAATGGTAAATTGGTATTTACAATTATTATTCTGATATACTATAGTAGAAATAATACTGGTAAAAGAACATGTATCGTGAATGTTGTTAAATGATATTTGTCTCATTAGAATTAACATTTATATTTCACAGCTGAACTTGTTAAAATATTTATTTGCCTTCAACATAAGGTCCATCATTTAAGAACATAAATATTTTCTCATACTCATCAGCCTCCATGTTTATACATTCATGTGTTGTGTACATGTGAATATATCTAACTCACTAACACTTTTCAATTTACATAATAATCATATAATCAGCATTTAAAACCTGTTTTGATTTAGATAATAATCACTCAGTTGTAAACTTTAAACTTCAGCATACTAGGAACATTTGTTATACTCATCAACATATAAGGTAAGTTCCTAATATCAGTGGAACAAATATAATACAGTTGGAAGAAGTATTCCATAACCGAATTTCCGCAGAACAAATATTATTATAATATTGTTTCCCTCAGGAACAAATATTATTAGGAACAAATATACGTTGACACCTACGGGCATCCCTACTATGTTTCAATCACTCAATCATGAAAGTATGATAAATGTCAATTGAGATTTAGCACATTATTAAGCAGGTTACGTGTAATGATATTCCAGAGATATCTATCGCACAGTTGTCATTTCATTGATTGTTTACAAAGTGTCGCGATACGCGATAGTTTATGATCACGGGCCAAGATCAGAATTAGAGTTTGTCTTTTATGTAGTTTCTATTTTCAGAAGCGGGGTAAATTTTCTTGGCTATATTAGAATATAATGAAAAAATACGGTACTTTGATAACTTCAAAAAAGAATAACCCCTCAATATCCTTAGCGACTAGTCATTCTTAAAATATCTTTAATCAGTGTTGTCAAGAGACCGCAGAGAATGGTTGTAGCAACGGTTTACTTCCGGTCTCTTGTTTTTTCTCAGCTTTCCTATTGACTGTCAACAAACAGGTAAAACTGCGTCAAAACACTGTTGAATACTTCATTAATCTTCACATATAATTAAATATACAATACTAAGGCTTTGTTTTAAAGAACTTCAGAGAGAAGGCATAACTCTAATTCAAACTGTGACAGGTGCCCTCGTACAAATTGAAATGACAACAAAACCTTCACATGTTCACGCCATCTGTAGTGTACCCACCATAGCCGCTTTGAAATCGGTAACATGAAGAATGTTTCAATTATTAATTCCAGAATTGTTAAATTGGCTGCAATTTTTTTTGTCTTAGTTGTTTGGAAATATAAGAAATTAACATAAAACATGGACTTGTTTGGTTGCCTGTTAATTGATTATATATGTCATCAAGCAAAATTGAGATCTCTTAAGGGGTAAACAGTGTCCTAACACCTGTCTTGCCATACTACATTTTAACATACATGCCAACCCTATTGATATCGTTGTAGACTACCAATTAGGCCAAAAAAAAAAAATGTCTGTTAGCAGTTACCGACCAACCCTACTTTTGAGTGAATCGGGTCCGTTTGCCTAAAACACGTTCACGCCCATTCACGTTCGCCCTCCTTTCACTTTCGCACCCTACACAATCACACCCAAAGTCCGTTCGCTTCCTACGTTCGCACCCTTTTATTGGTTTTGTGTTTAATAATTTTGTAATCGAGTTTTGGTAAGTGTATTGCTGTAAATATTTTTTTTCATTGTTTCAAAATAAAATGAGATTCTAACAACATTTTTGTGTTGAATAAATCTTAATCATGATTTTGGTTAGTGTAATGCTATAAAAAAATTTTCATTGTTTCTAAATAAAGTGAGATTCTGACAACGTTTGTTTTAGTCTTGAATAAATCTTAATCATCTTTTGGTTAGTGTATTGCTAGAAATTTATGTTTTCATTGTTTCAAAATAAAGTGAGATTCTCACGTTTTTTTTTTTTGTGCTGACAATGGCTGAATAAATCTTAAATTATGTTTTGGTTAGTGTTGTGAAATAAATTTTTTTTCATTGTTTCAAAATAAAGTGAGATCAAAGTGGCCAAGCTGTTAAAATCAATTATCTTTCGTGTTTTCTTTTAAAATCTTCAAAGTTTTACTCATACCAAGCTAAATACATGCAGTATTTACATCAATTTCACAGCAAGTTAAAACAACAATCATGATTTTCAAATATAGCTGTGTATAAATACCAATTAGCAGTAATCATACATTTGTACATAATTAACATTTAATAATTAATCATTATATTGAAAAAAAAAACATTCATATAATAATTCTATTTTTATTTAGGAAAATATATTTTTTGTTTTTGGTATATACATATTAAAAATATCTAATTATTCAACTTGAATTTGAATAAAATTGGCTGCGAAAGTGTAGGGTGCGAACGGACCTTGGGGCGAACGTGTAGGGTGCGAAAGTGTTTTGGGCAACGAACCTGATACCCTTTGAGTGCCGACCTATTATAAAGAAATTCCAGACTCGTGTGATGAAATAAACACTTTGCCGCCATTTTTCCAATCAATAACAAAGGAAATAATCCAATCATTAAAAATACGGGTAAATTCGACCCATGGACAACTCGGACCACGGCAAAACTGACCGCATGACTCATATTATGTCATAAAAATGAATTGAAAAATAAAATAAAAGGAAATACAGACCTACCTACCCTCGTATTTTAATGATGTAACCTTAAACAGATATATATTTTTTTGCCTTATTGTTTCTACCGTAAAAATTTCTCCTAGGTGAAACCATGAAAACATGCCATTTCATTACTTGTATGTACAGGTGTTTTGAAGGCCCCAGATTGCACCATTTTGCGTCTACTAAAAATATCAAGGGAGGGCTTACCCCTCTACTTTATTGGGTCAAAAGGGTTAGCATGTAAAGAATTACAGTTGCAGATCCGGGATTTTAAAAGTGAGGGAAGGGGTGCGTGGGTTGTCTACCAATGCAACATTAGCAGTGGGAAAAAGTTGCAAAAAGTCTTTTCATTAACCATATATGTAGCTCCACAAGGGTGCCCGCCCCACTAAATTCATTTCTCATTACGCTAGCAAGTCACTAACAAGATAAAAAAGCTAGAATGGCCATCACTAGCTGAGGGATGACAAAAAAACTAGTAGACTTATATAATTCTATAAAGATTCACCCTCTTGTAGGCATTCCAATACGTCCAACACATGTTCTTTGGCATACCAACAATAGAACAAGACAAAACATCCAGTCATACTGACATGATACTTGAACTTCCAAAGACAATTTAAGTCTTAAAATTTGTCTTGCTTCGCACAATCATACAATGGAACTTACTACCTCAGACTAGCTATCATTGAAACCACTTCTGTTTACAGCTCAGTCAGATCAGCTTCCTACAGCTGTTTTCTCCTCAATTTCAAATACATGTAACTGCACTCAAGGTGTCAGACCACCAATTAAGTATCCCTATCTGTTCAACCAAATTTTGCAATTTTCACAGCTTTCTAAATATTTTACCTTAAGTCTAACTTCATAGAAACCAGGTATATCCTGAATTGTACATGTATCAGCTTTCTGCATGCCAATTTTCAACATACCTTTAAAGCCTTCTAACAAAAACTGACCTTCAAAAGAGGAACTCCAAAAATAACCCCTGGTTTTCTGAAATCTTAAATTAGTATACTATGGGCGCATTAATCCTCAAATTTTAATGCAAACTCATAGACAAGTAAATTTTGGCTCAAAATGGTCTAAATATATTTCTCTTTCACCAAAAGTTTCATTTCTGCAAATTTGTGGGTTCGTTTAAGTAAACAAGGACATCAAAAGCACTATTTTGTGTCAGAGTAGGGCTACTTTTACATACGTTCTAAATTAGAGGAGTAATTGGTGGTCTGACACCTTTAAAGGTGTCAGACCACCAATTAATATCTATCTGTTCAACCAAATTTTGCAATTTTCACAGCTTTCTAAATATTTTACCTTAAGTTTAACTCTATAGAAACCAGGTATATCCTGAATTGTACATGTATCAGCTTTCTGCATGCCAATTTTCAACATACCTTTAAAGCCTTCTAACAAAAAACTGACCTTCAAAAGAGGTACTCAAAAATAACCCTGGTTTTCTGGAAATCTAAAATTAGTATACTATGGGCGCATTAATCCTCAATTTTAATGCAAACTCATAGACAAGTAAATTTTGGCTCAAAATGGTCTAAATATATTTCTCTTTCACCAAAAGTTTCATTTCTGCAAATTTGTTGGTTAGTTTAACTAAACAAGGACATCAAAAGCACTATTTTGTGTCAGAGTAGGGCTACTTTTACATACGTTCTAAATTAGAGGAGTAATTGGTGGTCTGACACCTCAAACCAAAACATGTACTGTATAAAAGTATCATTTAGAAATTAAGCCATGTGCTCTTACGCAATTAATTAACCATTTCAAAGATAATTAGAATACGTTATTTCTCTGTAGGAACTGTGCAGTGATTTAAAAGCCTACTTGTATCCAAGTTGATTCTAAAAACTGAAAGGGACTGACTTGAGCTTGAAATATCAGGGATCTCCATGACCTGTTTATGATGGTGGACAGACATTGTTAAATTATCTTATGCCATCATTAAATTATATACCCTATCATTAAATCAGGGATGGGGTCGATTACTATAAAATGTAATTGATTAAATTACAGTTACTTTGCTAATTTGATGTAATCGATTACATTACAAGTACACCCTGAATTCAAATGTAATTGATCACATTAGATTACTTTTCTTTAAAGTAATCATGATCATGATGATTACTTTAGATTACTTATGATTACATTGTATACTGTGGTATTGAAAAAACTTTTTAAACATTTGATCCTCACATAAAAAACTAATCTGAGTGAAAATTGTGTTTTAATATTTTCAATTTAAACATGTTATTTATAAGAACTTAGAAAAGGAGAAGTGTAATATTTGTATCGTTTGATGACTTAATTTTATTTGACAAACTTACTTTGAAGTTAAATGTCTCTGTGCCTTTTCTATTAAAGGAATAATATTGGTTTTATGCCCCACCTAGGGCATTATGTTTTCGGTCTGTCAATATGTTCGTTCGTCCGTCCGTCTGTATCGCTTCAGGTTAAGGTTTTGGTTAAGGTAGTTTTTGATGAAGTTGAAGTCCAATCAACTTAAAATTTAGTACACATGTCCCCTATGATATGATCTTTCTAATTTTAATGCCAAATTAGAGTTTTGACTCCAATTTCACGGTCCACTGAACATAGAAAATGATAGTGCGAGTGGGGTATCCGTGTACTATGGACACATTCTTATTTTTAAATATTTTTGCCCAAATTTAAAACATATTTTTAATTAAGAAAAGAAATTAACAAATACTGATTATTTAATGATCAAGTAGCCTTTTCGTCTGTGTGAATATAATAGACACTTAAATGTGTTTTACAGGTGTTAATCACTACTTCAAACTTTATAACAAACAATAGGTAAGCTTAGGTAATTTAAATGAATTGTTTTGTTTGGAATAATCAATAAATTTGTATACAATTTATTTCTTATTATATACTTGATTGTAAAATTTATATTTCTATACAAACATATTAAGAAAACACATGATAAAAATTATGGAATTTTTGTTATAAAATTTTGAACAAATAGTTGGTTCTAAATTCCATTATCGTTTAATTAGTTGAACATCAAAGTCAATATAAAGAGCAAAGTTTGCACTTAAAAGTCCAAGAATTTTCTGCAATCCAAGGAACAAAAAATATTTAAAAGCAGGCATCTTATACCACTAGGACTCAATCTCAAAATTAAACCTTTGGAAAGGTAAATTCATGTAGTAAACTGTTATAAAAAGTAACACATTAACACCCTACATACCTTTAAGCATGAGTATAGTGAAACTGAAACTATTAAATAGTTAATAGGATCAATTATATTGAACCATGATCAATCATAGTGAACATTAGTTAGAGCATTTTTATTTATGCCTGTATATGAAAAACAATTTTATATATAAAATGTGTAATCAGCAAGAAATCATAAATTTGAATGTAATCTAAAAGTAATCTAATAGTAATCATGATTACACCTGTTTTTGCATTGTAATCAATTACATTACGATTACTTGTAATCAGAAAATGCACGATTACTGATTACATGTGATTACTCTGCAAAATGTAATCGATTACAGCTGATTACGATTATGGATTACGATTACCCCATGCCTGCATTAAATTATCTTTTGCCATCGTCAAATGATCCCCCATTGTTAATTGATCCCCACCGTTGTTAAATAACTGCACTATGATTGAAAGGTGAAGTCAAAATTTGTTTTCGTTTGCTATCAGCCACCATTTTGTTAGCAATTATAATTAATATACGGGGTGTTTGACAATGAGAAAACGATCCCATTTTATGTCCTAACAAAATTATCAAAATAGCGAAGTTAAGACTCTGGGAACCTTCTGACAGGAAAAACTTAGACCTTAATTAGGTTAACAGGACAGCTAAATCATGGTTATCCTTGACTAAGAGGAGCCATGTAGGCTTGACATTGGAATTGTTCCAATTGGTAATTAAGGAAAATATTGGTTTTCAGACTTATTCTATAATGAAATGTATATAATAAACAATACATCAATCTTTTCACTATTCCTTACAATGAAAAGATCACGACATGCAGGGATTTGTCCTAATGAAAGCCTTCTCCATCATTAAATTTTCATCCATGCAGATTCCTGATATACATGCATGTATGTTGTAAACACTTGTCTGTCACTGAAGATTAGCTAGATGACTTGATTTCTATAGTTACATATATACATGTATATGTCTTTTAGCTTTTATTGTGTTTTGGGGTTAACATTGCTGTCTTTTTGACATATATCCTACATCTCATTTTATGCCCATGCCGTAGCCGAGGGGCATTAAGTTTTAACCTTGTATGTCTGTACGTTCCAAAATTGGTTGGAACCGTTCTCTAACTTTACCAAAGGATAGGAAACTTATACCCTATGCTTATTACCACAAAACAGACTAATGATCAAGTTTGAATTTGGGTGGCATCACTTTTACCTTTCTAGAGTTACATTGTATGCCCTTTACAGATGGAAAAATTGCTGAATTTTTGGTTTCCATTCTCTAACTTAAGTTTGCCTCAACAAAATGTTATGAATCTTATACACAATGCTTATTACCACAAAACACAGATCAAGTTTGAATTTTAGTGGTGTCACTTTTACTGTTCTAGAGTTATATGCCCTTTACAAATGGAAAATTGCTGAATGTTTGGTTTCCATTCTCTACCTTAAGTTTGTCTCAACCAAATTAAATGTTATGAAACTTATACACAATGCTTACTACATGTACCACAAAACTCAGATCAAGTTCAAATTGGGTAGCGTCACTTTTACTGATCTTGAGTTATGTGCCTTTATAATGTTAAATGCAAGCGGGGCATCATCTGTGTCCAATGGACACATTCCTCATTATTTTTGTATTATTCAACTAGAGGCAATTTACGTTAGATGAAAGAAGGAATACATAATTTTAAATGTTATCATATTTTATAATTTCAGATTTAACCATGGCAACAGAAATTGATATGATTACTAAAAACCAAGAACAGCAAGAGATCCTTACACAACACTAACAGATACACAGATCACTAATCTAAAAAAGGTACAGCAATTATTTTGAATATGAAGAATATGTTAAAAATGACCTATAACATTTACACCAATACTTATAAATATAAATGTTTATTACACTGTTGTAATTTCCAGTTAAAGATTTGTAAGGCATTTAAGAAAGAGAGGTGAGTTTAGGGACATGCAAACTCATAAGTTGAAAACAAAAAACGAAAAACGACCAAAAGACAAACAATTTTGATTTTTTATACAAAACACAACATAGAAAACTAAAGACTGAGCAACATGAACCCAATTAAAACCTGAGGTGATCTCAGGTGCTCTGGAAGGGTTAGCAGATCATCTAGTAAACTGATAACGGCCATTATAGTAATTAAGGTGGATCTACTTGTATCAGCTGACTTTACCGTAGGTTTTACCAGTACCAACTTAGCCTGGCATCCTTTTGAGCAATTTTGGTTTTATACAAATGATTTTTCAAACCATTTTTTCATAGAATTAATAGAAATGATTTACAGCAAGAAAATTGGTTAACACAAGCACGATTTTAGTTGTAATTCTCTCAAAAAAATGGAAACAACACATCATAAATTTCATGCATCCAAATTCTGGCAATTTCTGGATTTACAATGTACCTTGGTTAGGAACACTCATAGCCGAAAGGTTTTTAGGATATCGTTGAAATGTTTACAATCTTTGGTTGAAAGTCATACATTTTTTTACATAAAGTAATTAATTTTATTTTTAATAGCCATTGATCAATCTTGTTTGGACCTTCCAGCAGGCACTCAACGTTTATTCAACGTTGAAACAAGGTTGTTTCTCAACGTTGAAACAATGTCAAATTTATGTTTGATTTTGAAAATTGGAATCAACGTTGAAATCTCAACGTTGAAGTTTCAACATCCATACAACGTTGATTCAAGGTTGAATAGTAGTTGAAAGTATATTAATAAGATTTATTATAAAGCTACATACATTTTACCTGCTTTCCAAATCTGTGCTGTTGTTCCATGTACATAGTAGACAGGAGACTGTACAGGTTTTTTAATGTTTTTTCTCTCCATAGACACATATGAACCAAATAGATAACCTAAATGGGAGACATCTAAATAAATACATCTACTGCTACTGATACAACATTCCGTGTCGTACAAAGTCAGTAATCTAGACCATAAATGTCATATCTTTAGATCCCGTTGGCTTCTGTGTCTCTAATACTCAAATGTTCAATTTATTAAGGCGTGTATTAAGCTATTAAGAACAAGAAAAACTACAAGAAGGAATAGCTGAAATGATTGTGTGTGTCCACTTGTATTTAAAGTTAACTATAATACATAATTATCTAAATGTATATTGATATACAAGTGGACACCTACCATTTTTATATTTTCTTACTTGTAGTTTTTCTTGTTGTGAATAGCTATAAAAATACAAATCATTCAATGAATTTGATTACATAGTTTGCATAAAAATTATGAAATACACTTTATTCCCACCACAGAAAGCATCACCAAACAGAAAGAAGATGTTGAATACTTCTCAACAATTCTCACAAGTTCAAAGTAGTCCTAATGAAACGACTGACAAATGTTAAGCCCTTCTTAAAAGTAGTATATCGAGCATGAGTGAAGATATTGTCAGGATGATCACAATACTTATGAAAATAAGAAGATGCTGCATGACTGTTAACCAGACAACTCTCCACAAAAAACCAAATGTTCTGGATTACCCTCACACCTATTACTGGTATAAACCATTAAAACATATACAAATTTATTGAGGAACAATATCAAATTTAGTAATACAATGATATTTCTTTTGATAAAAGATTTATTTTATAAATTCATTTGTTATCTTTGTCTCTTCTTGTCCTTTTTGCATGTCAACTTTCTTCCACCACTTGCGATATTTCTGCAGCTGACCTCAATTTCAAGCAGGAGGAGTCTTTATCAGATATGTGTTTCTCAGTGACCTCTTTATACTTTTGCAGTAAATTTAAACTCTGGAAAAGATAAGATTTTAATAAATATAAATTATATATGTCCTGAAAAGATATCCTAAATCTGAGCCACTTTCAATTTGTTTCTAGAAGCAATGAAAAATAAAACCATAACGACAAAGCACATATATAATAAGGTACAAATGTAATCATTAATAAAAAATTATATACATTAATGTGTACTATTAGTAGTTTTGTGAATGAAGAAGCTTCTACCGAGAGTTTGCAAGATTGCAGGTTTGACTATGTAATTGATAACCATGAAAACATTTTACCTATGACAGTTTTTTTATTGATGACTGCACAAGCCCATTAACATTAAATAAATTGCTTTCTTTACTAGAATACTTTAGATAAGACAAACATAACATAATATGGTATGTAAAATAACAAAAATAAAATAAACAACAGATTGAACTTAAACACAAACGATATATACAGACAAAAAAACTACCTTTGATGATTTATAGACTGGAATTTCCAAAACTGAATTTTATTTTGCTCCACATGTCTGATTCATGATACATTTCAGCCATTGATTTGTTTGACAAGCTTCTGTAAAATAAAAAATACATGTTCACAATAAAGGACACCTAAAATTCAGCACATTGTTAAATACACATTAAGGACCAGTACATGATAATGTTTTATGAAAAGGAAGTATATGAATTTTGAATGATAGTATTTACTGTGTACATTTTGTACATGTATGTTCTCAATCAGACTAAGTGCAATCTAGGCTATTTTGTTAATATTAATATATCTTATTCTTTTATTGTGTTATACATGTATGTGCATTAGTATACCCTTCACATAAATAATTGTCTTTGTCGAATATACACATATTCAATTATTTTTAATTTGTGTTTGCCCAGCATGTGATAATGCTATTATTTTCCTTAAGTTGTGTCATATTTTTGTTTTAATATTTCTATTAAGTTGTATGGTCATGTTGATTTTAAAGTAGTCATAATTGAATGTGCACATGGAGATGCAATGCTCACTTCATTTCTCGTAGTACACAGAGTCAGAGATCACTCACATGAAGATCAGATAAGGGTCAGACTGACTTGTTTTAAAATAGAATGACTTTTGTTGAAAGGTTAATTAAGTAAACAGTTATCAATGAACATTCTATAGTTATCCTCTGATAGGTGAAATATTAATATTTTGTTGAATTATATAATGTTATTGTAAAACAGTATTATTTTCCCATCAGTCATATCACATGATTGTTCAATACATTGTTGTCCAGTCAAAATTAATTGTTTATAATCGTCAAAATGATGTAGTTTACCAAGCCTTAAAGTTTAAATAAACGAAGATACATATATAAATATTATACATTTGGAAATTTACCCGATCACAGTAATGTAAACGCTTACGACCACCCCTTTTTAGCTCACCTGGCCCAAAGGGCCAAGTGAGCTTTCTCATCACTTGGCGTCCGTCGTCCGTCGTCGTCCGTCGTCGTCCGTTGTCGTCGTCTGTTAACTTTACAAAATCTTCTCCTCTGAAACTACTGGGTCAAATGTAACCAAACTTGGCCACAATCATCATTGGGGTATCTAGTTTAAAAATGTGTCCGTGACCCGGCCAACCAACCAAGATGGCCGCCATGGCTAAAAATAGAACATAGGGTAAAATGTAGATTTTGGCTTATATCTCTGAAACCAAAGCATTTAGAGCAAATCTGACAGGGATAAAATTGTTTATCAGGATAAGATCTATCTGCCCTGAAATTTTCAGATGAATCGGACAACCCGTTGTTGGGTTGCTGCCCTAATTGGTAATTTTAAGAAAATTTTGCCGTTTTGGGTTATTATCTTGAATATTATTATAGATAGAGATAAACTGTAAACAGCAATAATGTTCAGCAAAGTAAGATCTACAAATAAGTCAACTTGACCAAAATGGTCAGTTGACCCCTTAAGGAGTTATTGCCCTTTATAGTCAATTTTAACAATTTTTGTAAATTTTTGTAATCTTTTACAAAAATCTTCTCCTCTGAAACTACTAAGACAAATTTAACCAAACTTGTCCACAATCATCATTAGAGTAACTAGTTTAAAAATGTGTCCGATGACCCGCCCATGAACCAAGATGGCTGACATGGCTAAAAATAGTACATAGGGTAAAATGCAGTTTTGGCTCGTATCTCTGAAACCAAAGCATTTAGAGCAAATCTGGCGAGGATAAAATTGTTCATTAGGTCAATATCTATCTGCCCTGAAATTTTCAGACCAATCAGGCAACACGTTGTTGGGTTGCTGCCCTGAATTGGTAATTTTAAGAAAACTTTGCACCTTTTGGTTATTATCTTGAATATTATTATAGATAGAAATAAACTGTAAACAGCAATAATGTACAGCAAAGTAAGATCTACAAATAAGTCAACATGACCAAAATTGTCAATTGACTCCTTAAGGAGTTATTGCCCTTTATAGTCAATTTTTACAATTTTCATAAATTTTGTAAATTTTGTAAATTTTACAAAATATTTTCCACTGTAACTACTGGGCCAAGTTCATTATAGATAGAGATAATTGTAAGCAGCAAGAATGTTCAGTAAAGTAAGATCTACAAACACATCACCATCACCAAAACACAATTTTGTCATGAATCCATCTGTGTCCTTTGTTTAATATGCACATAGACCAAGGTGAGCGACACAGGCTCTTTAGAGCCTCTAGTTTTCTTATTTGAAACTTTAGTTTAGAATATCAATGAATATTAATGTCTCAATTTTATCTCAACTTTAATATGAAAATAAATCTGCTTTCCACATTAAGTGCTCTCAAAATAGTATAATTGGAGGAATATGTGATGATATATTGTTTACTATGTCTATGGCCCTTCCCAGTGTGTTCTGATCTGTTCTCTGGGATACAATGTTGACGTATTTTTCTCTAATTGTGCAATATTGATAACAATTCAGAGTTTCTAAGTACAATTCATACATATGAAATACCGTGATAGCCACATAGAAACATCTACATACCATAATGATACTTGATTAATGGAAAGTTTCTCCTCGACTTTGTTCTTTGTTATTCTATCTTTTTAAAAACAGGAAAGGTGCCGGTTTAAATAATGCGCATGGGCAATCTAACTTCCTGTTCAAATCCGCGAAAATATGAATTAAAAAAATCGTGAGTTTTGTTAATAATCAATTATTTCAAATTTCTTTACATGTTATCTTAATGTTCAACATTTCAATAATATTATGTTAAAAACGCATTCTATTTCTTTTCCTAGAAATTCAGTATCAAACGATTTAACCCCCTTTCCATACACACAACTTGAGATTAATAGTTGGTGCGATAGGACCTTTTCAATGTAAAATGAAATGCAGTCACTGTGTTTAATGTAATCAGTTGTTGACGAAAGGTATAAAACATCAGTTAATTAAAAAAATTCTTATATAGGCCGTATGATAGGACTACCGTGAGTATATACTTATTAAAGATAACGTTTATTCAATGTTAAATCAACGTTCCAATTTCAACGTTGAAACGATCAACGTTAATTCAACGTTGAATATTTGTTTTTATCCAACGTTGAAAATGTAACGTTGTTTCAACGTTGAATACCGTTGATCACCATTTCAACCTCATTTCAACGTTTATTCAACGTTGAGTGCCTGCTGGGTTATTCCAACTTAGGTAGAACTTTATTTACATAAATTATGCTACAAAACATGTTGTATTTTATGCAAAGTAAACATTTATTAAAATGTATTATCTAAATATCTAAACTAGTCTTTTTTTAAAGATGTGATGTCTTTTGTTTTGTGTGTCATTGGGTTGCTGTCTCATTGAAATATACCGCTACATTTCCTTTTATTCATGTTAATTTTTATTGGGAGGTTAACTAAAGGCAAACATTCAATATTTCAATTTAAGTTTAAACAATCTCTGGCATGTTACTTTTGTACATATAAGAGGGTCTGGATGGTGTTCTTTCATTTCTGCATTCTTTATATATTTTGCCCATTTTTCTTTATTGTTTTATTTAGCACCCCTTGCCCATTAATAATTCTCTATATTTTCATTCTTTGGCCTATTTTTCTCTTTTCTTTATTTTTTGGCCTGTTTTTCTCTGTTCTTTATTTTTTGGCCTATTTTCTGTAGATTTGGTCCATTGTTCTATATTCTGTAAACCCCATCCAGACTCTCAAATAATGTACAGGTATTCTTTTTGTAGGATCCATCAGCATTTTTCATGTTCAGTAAACCCGAGAAGCCATATCCAGAAAAGGGGTGGACTTTGGACCGGTATGCCACATGTACCAATGAACATTTGTTTAGAGGTCACCTGACACAACCACATTGCTGGATTGACACACAGTGGCAAAGAGATCCAGCCAAAGACCACAATAATAGTATATTAGGGGCATCACAAAGATGGGGACCTGATAAAGTAGGTTAGTGATGTATAAAGTAGGTTAGTTATGTATAAAGTAGGTTAGTGATGTATAAAGTAGGTTAGTGATGTACTATAGAAGTATCAAGAATGATATCAGAGGCTGATCCAGGGAGGGCCTAGAGGGTGTACACCCCTCTCTTTTGATTGCCACAAAAATTTTAAATCTCATGTTTTGTCTCGCCTTGACGGAGTCAAAAGCGAGACATAGGTATGCTGTTGTCGGCGTCAACAATGTATTAGTTTGTGATTAGGTCTAGTTCATGGTGAACCACTAGTGGTAGGTCAGTGATATTTGGTATGCAGTTGTATTAGCATTGGCACATCTCATTACCATAGAGATTATTTGGCCCTTCCCCTCAGTCAAGGTCTATTGACTTTGAAACTTTCATAGTTTTCATGTATTAGTTTGTGATTAGGTCAATTTATGGGGAACCACTAGTGGTAGGTCAATGATATTTGGTATGCAGTTGTATAAGCATTGGCATATCTCATTTCCATGGAGATTATTTGGCTCCGCCCCTTAGTCATAGTCTGTAGACTTTGAAAATTTTGCTAAGTTAACATGTATTAGTTTGTGATTAGGTCAGTTCAAGGGAACCATTAGTGGTAGCTAGGCCAATGTTAATTGGTGTTCAGTTGTATAAGCATTAGCACATCTCATTTCCATGGAGAATATTTGGCCCGCCCCTCAGTCATGATCTATTTACTTTGAAACTTTTGCTTAGTTTACATGTTTTAGTTTGTGATTAGATCAGTTTAAGATGAACTGCTAATGTTAAGTCAATGATATTTGGTATGCAAATTTATTGGCATTTGCAAGTATCGTTCCATGGAGATTATATAGCCCCACCCTGATCATGGTTCATTGACTTTGAAACTTTTACATAGTTTACAAGTTAATGTTTGTGTTCAGGTTTGTTTAAAGGAGCGACTTATAATAAGTCAATGGTATTTGGTATGCAGTTGTATTAGCATTGGCACATCTCATTCCATGGAGATTGTTTAGCCATGTACCTTCAGTCATGGTTCATCGACTTTGAATATTTGCATAACTTACATGTTAAGGTATTGCTATTTTAATTTTAACATTTGCATTATCAAAATTACAAAAGGTGAGACATATCTCTGTGATAACAGTTTATTTACACTATATATACATTTTTTAAAAACCGTCCTAAATATTTATTTAATCAGTTATCGGAATTACGCCTCACTTTAAAAAATCCTGGATCCACCCCTTGATATTGTGCAAAGTTTACTCCCTTAATTGTTATACATCATTGACTGAAAATTTTGTGGGTATAACAAAAATTCAGAAAATCCTTAAAACGTACAGTGAATGAACAGCAAATCACAGTGTTCACCTCAATGTCATAAAGATCCAGATCAAATATCAAATCATTCTTTGAAACAGAATTCAAATGATATTTTACACTAAAGTTTCTGACGAATGAATTTAAAGACAAACATGACAAACAGGTAGACAGACATCAATTATTGTGACATTGTGCTTTATGTTTTAAAAAGTGAATTAGTCGCATGCCTAATGTTTTTCAGGAATGAGAACTGTTCAGCATTTTAACAGACCAGAGGATCCAAATAGATTTGTCAATACAGAGCTATACAGACGACAGAATACAAACAGACCAGGAACAGTTCAAATGAAACATGGTCGACCAGGGGAGGGGTACTATTTAATGAGGAATCCAAGTAAGTATTGTCATCCTGAAAATATTGTGGATTAATTTATTTTCCTGGGTACTAATTTTCATGGATTGAGCAAAAATTGTATTTTCCTGGATATTTAAATTTGTTTGCCAAAGTTTGCATATAAGTGAAAAAAAATGTGTACTATGTTGAACAGTTATATTCATGGCTTACCCATACCCATGAAATCCATGAAAATTGGTATCCCAGGAATGTAAATAAATCCACAGTAACTAGATAGGGCAAACAAAAATGATGTCTTCGTTTTGAGTTTTCCAACCTACTCTTATTTTAGTGCCTACCCTGAACATTTTTCTATTATTTTGGGCCATCTTGTTTTGTGTATATCCAGATTGTTGGATATGTATAGCATACCTTTGAAAAATAAGAATTAAGAAATAAAAATTAAGTTTGAATTGTTTCACATTTTATATATGTCAGGGCCTTTTATAGCAGACTATATGGTATTGGTATTTCTGATTGTTGAAGGCCGAACAGTTACCAATAATTGCTCACATTTATTTCATTTGAACTCTGCTTGAGAGTTGTCTCATTGGCTATCATACCATATCTCCTTAATTTTATATGCCACTTACAGGACCTATTATGGTATACTGGTGTCCGTCCGTCGTCAACATGTCGTACACGAACTCAAAAACGCTTCAACCAATTTGCATGAAACTTTGGAAAATTGTTTATATCTATTGACCTGAGCTCCCTTTCAATTTTTATAAGTTTTAGATTTGACGTTTCTGAGTTATGGGGTTTTATTCATTAAAAAGGGGGATTTTCCAGTTTTTGGACAATAACTCAAAAATGCTTCGAGTGGTTTTTGTGAAACTTTTTTGAATTGTTTATATCTATTGACGTAAGCTTCCTTTGGATTTTTATAAATTTTAGGTTTTTATGTTTCTGAGTTATGGGTTTTTATTCATAAAAAAGGGGGGTTTTCAAGTTTGCGGACAATAATTCAAAAGTGCTTTGAACAGTTTTCATTAAACTTGGTGACTGTTTTATATCTTTAGTTTTTTTATAAATTTCTGATATGACATTGGGGAGTTATGGAACTTTATTCTTTGAAAAAGCGACGGGCATATCATGCGCTAATGGCGCAGCTCTTTATTATACTAAGTAACCTTATTTTTTCTACAATCATATCCTGTTTGTAACTTTTGAGAGTGTATATAGCTCTTTTTTTCAACTGTTTAGTTCTTGTACAATGTTGGCTTTCAAATATGTAACATTATAGAGAAACCCGAAAAGTCTTCCTTACAGAAAGTAAAACTGAGCAGTGTCAGATCTTTTTTAAGCAAAATGGTCACATGATCTGTATTTTAATTAGATTGTCTAAATAAGGCACATCTGACACTCTGTCCTTTACCATAAATTATGAACTGGTGGTCATATTGAATCTGAAAATGAGGCAGATAGGGGAGGTAACCAGTTTAAAGAAAATCTGTCTAAATTGGTAAATAAAAGTAAACTGAATGATGTTTTTTTTGTTGTTTGTGTTGATTGTTACAGACTCTCTTTGAAGTATACTCCACATCACCATTTATTCATTTGTAAATTAAAGATTAAAGATGTCTTAATAGATGGTTGAATATGAAAATTTAAACATGAACATTGTGACAGGTAGGGTTAGAATAAATATTATTAGCTAGGCTTAAATTTTAACATTTGAATGCATGATTACATAAAATCACAATATTAAGGTGCATGATCACAGCTTTTTCAGACAGATGCTATTTAAAATCACTGAGGTGTTATGTTATTACATAATATAAAGTTATTTGTTTATAAATTATTCATTTTACATATTTAATAGACATCAATTTTCTGTTCAGTTTTCATAGGAAAGATCTTACAGAGAAGGTATTTCAAATCACAATAAAAATGCTTCAAAGCTTTAATTTACAGGTTTTTTTTTTAAATAGTTTTCGTAATAAATTGAAGAAATAATACTATCGTTAGCACATCAGGAAATCACCATGCCAAAATATCTATGATTAAGAATAGATTTATGAAACCACTGCACAAATTAATAAGTATATGCATTTGTGCATGTTTTATATGATAATTTAATTCATTATTATCTGTATGCAATTAATTTATAATGTGCCAATGCAATTGGTATTTCATGAACAACAGAAAACTGTAAACAATCTGACATACTGACATCACACATAAATTATTTAGGATTTCCCAACATATATGGTGGTATGGACCAAAGAAACTGTGGCATGCTTGTCTATATTTTTTTCTTACATTCCCAATATTATTTTACTTCATCTTTATACCTGTGTTGAATTGACAAAATACACATATTCAGTTAAGTTTAAGCTATAAACCATACATGTTTTATTTTGCCGTTGCTAGTACTTTGTTATATTTAAATTTTGTCAAGTGTTGTTAAAAATGATATTTTGAAACAAATATTGCTTTTATTAATTTCAGGTTAATATAAGACTAAGTCCCCTTTATCATATCTATAAGCAAAGCTGTATGGTGTTTTTTTACTGAACAATATTAATCACTCTTGAAAATGGAATCGGCAGTTGCCAAAAAAAAGTTGGTTGAAAATATGAATGGCTTATACAGAAACAATTTGCAACCATAGAGTTCTTACACATATGTGAATCACAATACCAATTATGAATCACAAATTCCATTGAATCACTAATGCTATTGAATCACAAATGCCATTGAATCACAAATGTCTTTGACTATACTTTTTAGATTCCCAGACATGGTTTGGTTCCACAGTTCCACTAAACAGAACGGGTATATTACAAGACATTAGACCTAAAACAATTGGTGAATATGAGGCAATACAGAATCAACACAAATCTGAAGTGTTACAAAGGAAAGGAAAATATCCAGCATACTCAGAATATACTGACAGAATCGGTTTGAAAACTAAATTACAACCGATTATGACAACGTAAGTGTATAAAGGTCACTGTGGTCAAGCTATAATGTTTGAACAGATCAGAGCAATAATGATCCCTCTTAAAGTTTGTTGACACATTTAAAAGCTCAAATGACAATTTTACTTAAGGTAAAAATTAATTAATTATCCTTTTACATTAATGAGGTTATCTGAAACAAGCTGCAGTTTAAAAGTGACATTAAAATTTATTAATTGCCGTAGTATTCACTTTTTAAACTCCAAAATAGGAGATCTTCCTCTGAGGAATTTTCTAGGGGAAGATTTGACATAGAATCTATTTCAGGTAGTTTTATCTTTTTTTGACTTAAATTATTTGAAAAAAAAGAAAATATAAACTACATTCTACAGAATCCAATCTTTTGTTTTTACAATAATCAGTATTAACAAGAATATTTACTGCTTTAAATGAAATAATGGTGAAAGAGGGAGATTTTTTCTTGGAAGTGTGAGATTTGGCTTCATTGTCAGGAGAATGAGGTGACTGAATGAAAAAGATGATTTGGATTGGTATCAGCTAGCTATAGTGTAAAATGATCAGAGCATCATGATTTAATGGATTTATACTAGCTTTACCTCATGGAAATTCAAGTTATCTCCCTTGAATAATTTAACATCAGCTCCCCTTGAGTCAAATTTCTGTTTACTAGACATTTAATCAATGTCCTGTTAATATTTAGATAATGAAAGTCAACTGTATTGCTATTTAAAACAATATTATACAGATATTCTATTAAATGAAAAACTAAATAAAATTGGTTTTTTTAGAAATTAAAAGTACAATTTTCGAGATCATATATGATTGACTAAGTGTGACAAATATCTTAATGTTTTTTTTTTAAAGTGTATCCTGTTAATGCAGAAGCCATAAAAACTAGAAATGAATATCATTACACGTTTAAATGTTAAGTTTTCAAATTTTATGATTTTTTTTTAATTGCAAGATCTTACCAGCTGATAGTCGAGTAAAAAGCTAGATGCAAATCAAGAAAGTTTTTTTTTTTCAATTTGTATCAGTACATGTATCTCCTCATAAGCTTAATAATATTTTTATAATCATGTCATACAGGGATCCTTTTACACCAGAATTGTTTATCAGGTAAAGTCAGCACAATAGCAAGCTTAGTGTGTATTTTATTTTGAGCAATGCAATATAAGATTACCTTAAAAATGAATTTTGAAAATTCCAGCTATGAGCTAGAATATTATTGAATTTGGAAATTTGAGAATTTCTATTTTTTTCAATGATTTATAACATACCATACCATTTTTAAATTCTCTTGTGATAATTTCAGAAATTATTAAGGCTACTTAACTTCCTCAGGCAAAGTTGATCATAAGATGGTTTTTACTATTCTTTTAGGCCCCTTTGGTCAAATAACTCCCCATGTATTCAGGTTAATTTATCAATTCTTGGCTTTTAGATTTTTGGGTTCAAGGTTTCCGGATAAAGGTTATTCTAGAGGAGGGCTTTAGACACACCAAATTGAAAAATTTATGGTGAAAAAAGAAAGCATGAAACAGTTACTTTTTGAATTTCTCAACTGAAATTAACAAAGTGTTAACTTATTTTTATGCTATTTGTCAATTTTGTTTTTATCTTATGAAGAAAATGTTTTGAACAATATCAGGTGTTGAAACCAAAATTGTGCAGCTGGAAATTAAGGTAAATGTGAGGTAATGTAACCTGGAAACAAGTTGTTTTACCTCACTGAATGTGCAAGCCCCTCATGGGTAGTCAAGGTCGTTAATAAACCCTTGTTGTCATTTTACCTCAGCAATATAGATTTAAATATCTAACGAATGTTTGAATAGCCACTGGTAATGGCACAAAGTTCACTTTATTTTATTGCTTTAATTGCACTTTGTTTTGAATATTTGCATTTATTTCCACAAACTGCTTGTTATATTCATATTATTAAATTTGCATATGTACAGCTGAAAATTGATAAAAACACATGTACATTTATACTTTTTTTTCATCGCTTCTTCTTAAAAATGTGCATATGTTCAATGCTTTTACCACTTGAAAAAATTAGAAAAAGAAGTATTTATTTCTTATAATATCATAGGAAGACTAAAAATAAGAAATTAGGACTTAGATAAAGCTTTTTCTTCGGTTTTGTTTTAAATATGTCATAGGAAACATATGCAGCCATAGATGTTGTGATTTATTGTAAAATGAAACATTTCAACACCATGTGATTGTTATTTCTGTCAATCAATATAATTGAATTTTATGGAACATCTATGAAACTTTTTTATTTCTAAATACAATGAAGATCTTTCTTGTTGCCACTGAAGCAGTGAACCAAATTATCGCTTGTAGTAAATAAAATGAACAAGTAAATTTAAATAACTCAACAATTTCAATTTTATGATTTTGTAAAAGCATAAGTTTTCACAGGACATTCATCAAATTTAAAAGGAGTACATAGTCATAAATATTATTCATAAAAATATTTAAAAGTTGTAGCTAGATTTAAAGGTGTTTTGCCTTGTTAGAAATTTGAAATTTGAACATATTAAGACCTTCTTTTTAGTCATTCATTCCCCATTAACAATATTATATAGTACTGTAATTAGTTCAAAATTCTAAAACTTTTAAATAGAATAGAAAAACAAAGGATATGAGGTATCCATCCATGACACAAAATCAGTACATGCACAACAAAAAACACACATAAAGCAAAGGAACAGCACTTTTATTGCTGTTCTTCATCTCTAAGTCACAATGAGGCCTTCAACACGGAGCAAAAACACTCTCAACTCACTGCAAGTTATAAAGACAGCTTGATCAGAATCCTTTGCAAAAATAATTTTGATAGACTTTGTAAGATGTAACACCAACACATCAGGCCCGGTCAATAAAAGAACATACTGGAAAGTACATTGTCATATAACAGGAAATGTTTTGCAACTTTTTTATGGTATGAGTTTAAATAATACAGTGCCAGATATTTGAAGGAGTCACAGGGGCCAATACGACTGCTAAAAACATGATTATGCAGATGTCAAGTGCTGTATAAAAGACTTTTCAGATGCCAACTTATATTTTCAAGTCTTAATCTAATAAATAGAAGCTATAATTGTTCATGTTAATTTTACAAACTGGTTTAGTGATAAAATTTGTTAACATGAATTGAAAGTTATCTAATATCATGAGGCATCAATAGTTTACCGTTCTTCAAATTTCTTATATCTATTAAGAAGAGATAAATCATGGCAACAAAAACTCAGGGAATCACATGAACTCCAAAAGGAGCAAGACTGGGTGTGACAGGGTAAGAGTTTCCTGCTATGGATGCATCACCTGCCATGTGAATCCACACTAAGTCAAAATGTCTCAATCGGGAATAGGATACAATTGGTAAAATAACAGATCAAATTCTTATCAAAATTGAATTTAGATTTACTCATCAAATTATAATCAAATCAAATTTTTCTTTTCAATAAAAAGTATTAAAAAATTAAGATCTACCATATTTGTCAAAATATACATGTTATTCAATTTAGATCAATCCTTGTATCAGGTCAGGTTATTTACTTAATATTTGCAGTACCAAAGAATTAGCAATGATTATCCGGTTCTCATCCTGAACAAGCATTAAATACTTGCCACTGGACATTAAGCAGTTAGCAATCAATCAATGATTATCCTGTTTAATTGAACTGAAAGCAGGATGATTTAACTCTCTCACAACTTTTATTTATATTAAAAAAATTTCATATAATTTCAGACGACAACGAAGAAAGATGTACCTAGAAGGAGAAAACTAAATAACGGAAGTTAGATGATTATATTCACTGTTAACTGTTTTAGTGCACGAGTCAGTCTTGAGACATGATTAATATGTATGAGAATAATACTGATGATACATGTTTAGCATTATATATGTTGCGTATATGTTAAAATGTAATGGATGAGAGATTTTGAAATATGAGAATTTACAGTAAAACCAATCTAAAATGAACCCCTATTGGACAGAAAATTTGGTTGTACTAGACAGTTGTTTGGTTAGATATTACTACCGGTGTATTCATTGTATTTCTTGATATGCCAGTTCAAATAAGACAGATTTTCATAATGACAGGTTTTACTGTAATTTTTTGTCCATTAATTATTGAAAGTAGAAATTTGATATTAAAAATATTTCCCATTATGTTGAACAGTCTGTGATGTTCTTATGAAAGTTAATTGTTCCCTGTTTAGTGTTAATTGTTCCCTGTTTAGTGTTAATTGTTCCCTGTTTAGTGTTAATTGTTCCCTGTTTAGTGTTAATTGTTCTCTGTTAAAAGACAAATGCATTAGTATTTACATTGTTATCCTGTTAATGGCTCCAACATGATCAAATCAGACCTCTGACCTTGTAACCTGACGTCTCATTTAAAAAGGACCTGTGATCTTTAAAAATATTCAAAACCTTGAATCAGATCAGTTTATTACTGTAAATCTTGCTTAAAAGTGACCTTGTGACCAAACCTGGGGTACCCTTCTGGATCCCCTGTTATGTTGTTTTACTTATATATATATAATGGCCAGTTGACTGTGATATTTTAAAGTAAAACGTGAAAATGAAGAAGATTTTATTTTACAGTAAATAAAATTGAAATAGTGCTGTTTTAGGTTTATGTTAAATACTATTACATTTTAAAGAAATATATCCCTGTGATGTAGCTTACAGTTGTCATATTATCCGTCCATAAATGTTGTGTCGGACATAAGCGTATCATGATGCTACATAATCAAATGGATTAGCATCCCATTAGAAAATGAATAGCAACATGTGATTTGTTATTGTGTTAGCCAAATAAATACTGATATGTTAGCTGAACATTACTATTTTTTTTGCCAAATTTCTATATTGTTATGAAAAATTATAACATTGAAAATTTCAAACTGGTAATCTCATTTCGATGGAGTTTATATGACCCTGCCTCCCCAGTCATGGTCTACAGACTTTTACACATTAGCATATTTTACATGTTAAAGTTTGTGTTAGGTCAGTTTAAGGGGAACCTATTATAATAAGTTAATGATATCTAGTATGTATTTGTATTAGCATATATTGGAATATCTTATATCTCAAAAATTATTTGGATCTGTTCTCCTTCAGTCATGTTTTATTGACTTGTTGAAAAGTATTTCTATTTTTGTCTCGCCTTGACAGAGTCAAAAAGCGAGACATAGGTATGCTGTTTCTGGCATTGGCGGCGTCAATGGCGGCGGTGTCAACAATGAATTAGTTTGTGATTAGGTCTAGTTTATGGTGAACCACTAGTGGTAGATCAATGACATTAGGTATGCAGTTGTATTAGCATTAGAACATCTCATATCCATGGAGATTATTTGGCCCTGCCCCCTCAGTCATGGTCTATTCACTTCGAAACTTTTGCTTAGTTTACATGTATTAGTTTGTGATTAGGTCAGTTTATGGGGAACCACTAGTGGTAGGTCAATGATATTTGGTATGCAGTTGTATAAGCATTGGCATATCTCATTTCCATGGAGATTATTTGGCCCCACCCCCTCATTCATGGTCTATTGACTTTGAAACTTTTGCTTAGTTTTCATGTATTAGTTTGTGATAAGGTCAGTTTAAGGGGAACCGTTAGTGGTAGGTCAATGATAATTGGTATGAAGTTGTTTAGCATTAGCACATCTCATTTCCATAGAGAATATTTGGTCCTTACCTCTCAGTCATGGTCTACTGACTTTGAAACTTTTGCTTACATTACATGTATAAGTTTGTAATTAGGTCAGTTTATGGGGAACCACTAATGTTATGTCAATGACATTTGGTCAATGCATTTTCAAGTTTCATTTCCATGGAGATTATATAAACCCACCCCCTCATTATGGTTCATTGACTTTGAAACTTTTACATAGTTTACAAGTTAAAGTTTGTGTTTAGATTTGTTTAAAGGGAACGACTTAAAAGTCAATTAATATATTGTATTTGGTATGCAGTTGAATTAGCATTGGCACAGCTCATTTCCATGGAGATTGTTTAGAATGTACCTTCTGTCATGGTTCATCGACTTTGAATATTTGCATAACTTAAAGTATTGCTATTTCAATTTCAACATTTGCATTATCAAAATAACAAATAGGCAAGACATATCTCTGTGTTAACAGTTTATTATTTCAACGTTTGCATTTTACAAGCAAGACATATATCTGTGTCAACAGTTTATTATTTAATTTTCCAAGTAGCATTTATTTGTCAATGAGTCATGCTAGGTCAAATTTAAGATCGAGTATGGTGACTTTTTAAATTGCAATAAGTTTTGGGCCAAAAATTTGGTATTTTGCACCTTTTTAAAAAGTGAAAACTTAATAACGAAGAACCAAAATGACAAGAATGTAAAGAAATGCATGTCATTATAACACCTTCAACAATGAGCAAAACTAACCAAATCATATATTTCTAGTATCCTATGAAAGATTGGAGATGATACAATGTAGAAAAATGAAAAAGATGAAGTATTAAACAGCCTGATTAAAGTTAATGGCATTAAACTGGCCGTCTTAGAATAAGCGCTTGAATTTAGGAGGAAAATACAACCTAACCATACATCTAAATATATGTATCCCGAATCATGCTCCAGTTACTTTCAAATTGACGTTTTTACATTGTTCAAATATTTGTCTGTGGCATTAATGATGAAAAACATATGTGTACTTTTCAAACAGTCGTTTTGCCATTTAAATCTTGATTTGATTTGATAGATTGGTGTTTAACACTACTTTCAACACTATTGTGCTATTTTGTGGTGGTCAGTTTTTATTGGTGCATGAAACCGGAGTGTCCGGAGAGAACCACTGACCTTTGGTAGGAAATCTGAAAATCCTAGTCAATTAAGATTGGAGTCGAGTGCACCTGCCCCACGTACGGGATTCGAACTCGCAACCTCAGTGTTTACTGGCTAATGATACAGTAGTTCGACTACTTAGACCACTAGGCCACCCAGTCCCCCATTTAAAACAATATATTCGTTGTGTTCTAGTTGGCATACAAATAAGGATATGTGGTTTTATAAGATTTATTTGTGATAAATTCCTCTGATTCATCATTTATATTTGGTATACAATTGCATAAGCATCTATGCATCCCAACTTCATGTAAGTTTCATGTAAGTCACCTCAGACTTGCTGCAGTAACTAAATAAAAGTAAATCTACTTTGTTGTGTTTGTGAATATGTTTTGATGCTTGTTAATAAAGAATTATGCCAATGATTTCTGTAGATTAGCTAGGGTCTTGATGGGGGAAGGGGGCTTTAATTCTGCATTCTTTAATTTTTTATGTCATTTTTCTGTATTCTTTAAATTTTTTGCCCATGATTATCTATTCTTTATATTTTAGCTCTCCATTATTCTCTATTCTTTATTTTTGGCCGATTTTTCTCTATTCTTTATATTTTTTTTGCCTTTATTCTGCATTTTTTCCCCCATTATTCACTATTCTGTAAACCCCACCCAGACCCTCATTAGTAATCAAGAAGAATCACATGATAGGCCATTGATATAAGACATGCTAATACATTAAGCATAGTTAATTAGTTGTAATTGGCTTTGAACTAGCTTTCAGTTATGCCATGCATGGGTACTCTTTTATCGTGCCTTTTGGGCTTTTGTCTTTTCGTAAGTTGTTTTTAGTGGTTGGTGCCGATCTGATGAGTCATGCGCCTCATGCACTTTAAAACTTATTTCAAAGTTTGTCCTTATGTTGTGCTGTTGTACCAGTGTAACTGTACATTTAGGAGAATAATCAAAGACTGGTCCGCTTGAGGTCAGAATAACCTCCGAGTAGGGGACACATCTTCATCTTCACTATCGGTTCAATACAAAGAGTATGTATGTATTTTAGGTGCTCAATGCTCTTCAACTTCGTACTTTATTTGGCCTTTTAACTTTTTATTCGAGCGTCACTGATAAGTCTTTTGTAGACGAAACACGCGTTTGGCGTACAAAATTATAATAAGCCTGGTATCACTGATGAGTTTTTTTCATATACCATTAACATGTGAATGTGTATGTAATATTTGCCGCTTGACGTTAATAAATCAACTAATTAACCGAATTTCCGACCAAATAATATGAAAAAATATGGTATATTATGTGTTTGTCGTCTAAAAATTAATTTATTGCTTAACTAATGACTGATTAACGTTCAGCGGCAAATATTACAATATCAGTACGATAACATGTTAAAAGACACGAACTTGAAATCATTATTTGTTCAGGAGAACGTTTAGCAAGCTACGACCAATTAATACTTTATTCATACAAAAATAAGGAGATGTGGTTTCATTGCCAATGAGACAACTATCAACCAAAATTCAAATGAAGTGGATTTAAACAATTATAGCAACCGTACGACCTTCAACAATAAGAAAAACCCATACCGTATAGTCGGCTATAAAAGGCCCCGACATGAAAAATGTTCAACAATTCAATTGAGAAAACTAATGACCTGATTTATAACTAAACAATTTACGAAAAACAAATATGACAGACATGAACCAACGACAACTACTGAACTACATGCTCCTGATTTGGGACAGGAACATAAAGAATGTGGCGGGGATAAACATGTTTTTGAGTTCTCAACCCTCCCCTAACCAGAACAACATAAGAACAAAATATAAAAATCAGTTGAAAAGGGCTTAACTCATCAGATCAATACAAAGCAGAAAAACATCTAACGAAAACACAGACCGGACGTTGCAGGGTATTTATACATCCCTATAGCTAAAAAAAAAAAAAAAAAAAAAAAGACACAAAGTACAGATCTGAGAGTACTAGCAGTTTCTTACAGCTAGTTCAAAGCAAATAACAATTAATAAAAAAATCATGTATCTAAGACTAAAATGTCAATCAGTACACACCCAACACTTAATGGATTAAGTATAAAGACGCCATTCACATTCAGAGCAAAACATGACCTTGTGCAATACCAAAGTAAAGGTTTCGACAGATTGTAGTACCATGAATTTACATATGTGTATAACAATGATATTTAGTATGGTTTTAATTTACTGATAACAAAATAAATATTTATACCAATAAAACAATATTCAAAGATCTGTACGTTTTTATATGACATGATTATTCTATACCCCCTTGGTATCTTTTCTCTGTTTTTGTCCACCTGTTCACAGTGGGAGTGGGCATAATAGTTGACAGACTTCTATATGGTCACTGTGCCCATCATTTGTAGTGGACATACTATTTCGTGTCCTCATACTCCCAAGGGTTGACTGGGGTATGGTGGGGTATGGAAAAGGGTCGCCCTGGACTTCCATACGGAAACAAAAGCCTTGCCAAAGTGGTTTCCGTTTAACAAAGCGGGATGTATAAATGCGCCTTCACGACCGGTCTGAACTGAGACGCGTAAAATTCGAAGCCTCGTATAGGAGAATGCTACATTCTAAATGTTGAAGAACCCTTTGCACACACAATTCTCAAAAGATTCCATAGGTTGCCTGTTGCGATGCACACTGTATTTTCTAATTCAACCTCCCATTCATTTCTAGAAAGTGTAAATTTTCAGTCCTTCATCCTGCCCAACCTCCCTGTTGCATTGATTGTTAAATTGATCTCGTCCTGAATATGCATGAATATTTGTTCAGCAAGCAAAATCAATCAAAAATCGTTTCTTTTGTCGTTAGAACATTCAAAACCTGATAAAAAGCAAACAAACTTAACACTTAATCCAATAAAGTACATGTAGGGACCGTCTGATGCATAACTGAAAAAAAAATACAAGTCTTGGTTATATGAAAAAATATTGGCCAGCTGGTACATTGGTTAAAGTCAATCGCTAAACAAAGGTCTTTTTGAAGCGTAGTTTAAATCTTTCATATGAAATCTAATTTTACACCAATACAAGAAACAAAACACCTCTGATAGATCGAAACAAATATGATTTCGTATGTTTTGTAAATGAGACAATAATTACGTGATACTAGAATTGTAATTGTTCTGTTTAGATTTCTAAATTGGATACTATAAGATAGTTTTAGGTTATATTGAATAGTGATGCGCTTCAAAGGATACATGTTCACGTCAATGTAGGTATGGATAAAAGTATATAAATATTATAGACCATGATATTTTGTATTTCCTAGAAAAATAGGAAAAGTGAACTGATACAAGGTAAAACATACTCTTCGAAAAGTAGAACAGGTAAGAAAATGCCAAATTAGGGAGCGGAGCTACTATTTGATTTTATGGGGTGCTAGGATGCAATTTGAAAAAAGGCAGGACAGGAGTTTTAATTAAAAAAGGCAGGACAGAGATTACAACTTAAAAAATGCAAGACAAAATTTTCCTACCCCTCCCCTAAAAATCAAATGGTAGCTCCTTAGAACATAAGCTTATAAGAAGCATCTAACAGTTAAGGATAAGCCAGGTTATATCAAATGTCGAAAAGAAGAAAAAGTGAGAAGATACTAGTTGAACTTATTTTCTAGATAGAAGTGAAACTATTTCAACTGTAGCTTGACAATTAAGTAACAAGAGTTATGTGTCTAGCATGCATACCTAGTAATACTTACTATAAAAGTGAGAATGGAAATGCGGAATGTGTCAAAGAGACAACAACCCGACCAAAGAGCAGAAAATAGCCGAAGGCCGCCAATGGGTCTTCAACACAGCGAGAAAATCTCGCACCCGGAAGCGGGCTTCAGCTGGCCCCTAAACAAACATGACTTTTGTGTACTAGTTCAATGCAAATGGACGTCACACTTAACTCCAAAACATATAAATGAACTAAAATTAAAAAAACATACAAGACTAACAAAGGCCAGAGGCTCTGACTTGTATATGTTTAATGAGAATTTATACACAGTCATCTTTTTTGCAAAGCGTTTGAATCTCCTGTGATCGTAATATTACCGTTGCACTTTTGAGTTACTATCTGATTTATATTGCATATTTACTTATACTGTTTACTTCCATTACATGAATAACCAGAAACTTTTGTTAGCGCCGGTCACCATTTGGCACACCTTGGGAGATCTAATAATCTTAGTTTGATGCAGGGTGGGAGAATCTGCCGATTGTTTCAGTCACCTGACTAAATTTAATCCAATGCTTTTGCTATTATCAATGATGATTTGCATGATTCCGCTTGTTTTTGAATTATAACAATTTACATTTTGATATGTATAGTTATAAGCTTTATGTACTGATGTGCACGGTAGGTATAGTATCCGGCTGAGATCGTGTTTTTCAGGTGAATCGGTCCACTTTTTCAAGTGTAGATCAGGTTTTTCGAGTGATATACATGCGATCAGATCGATTTACTGCTATTTCGCAAGTATAATAGTTTTATTCGTGACTGTTCATCTTATTCTGAAGGTTATATACACGTTTTGAGCACAAACGACGCACAATTTCCTTGTAGTTCACCTACAATTCAGTGTTTTATATTGTCCCTTTTTTCGAGAGCAACATTTAAAACGTCCGGTTTTTCAACAAATGGTCCGGGTTTTTGAAGAAAATGTGAAAAAGAAAGAAAGAAATTCTTTGGCTTAAAACTGTCTTTTCTAGTTTGTAACTGTAATTTAGCAAAGGACAATATTATATATTCTAAATAAGCCACAAAACATATTACTATGTTGATCGAATTCAACCCTTTTCAATTCAATGATAACTTTCTATTTTGAAAATATTTTACCATAACCCTACAGTATTACGATACATACGAATACGGTCTTAAGAACCAGTATACAGGAACTCCTATTCTTTTCAATTTCATTTCATGCTACCTTTGTTTTAACAGTCAATAATATTTTATGATTGAAAAATATATCAAAGTGACAAAAACATAGGAGCAAGAAAACTAAGGAAAAGGAGTAAAAATCAGAACAATTCAGTATAAACCCAAATATTTTACTTAAAGAGCCCCCAAACAAAAATAAATAAAATAAAAATAAAAATACAACTAGATTTGCCATTGCAAGCAATAGCAGATGGCACCCATCCCACATTGCCACTAAACTGCAGCCATTTTGAAAATTTTAAACAGTCATTGCACATAAATACATCAAAACACATCAGTCTGTAAATTTTCAGAAAGTTTGGAGCATTTTTGAATTTTTCTCATTTTTGCAGTTTCCATGGCAACGGCGGCCATTTTGGAAATTCCAAGTTCAAAAGTCTCATCTTTACTTACTATTAAACAATTATTTTAAGTTTCATTAAATTTTGAGCATTTTGAAATTTTTGGACACTTTTGCTGTTTCCATGGTTACGGTGTCCATTTCGAAAATTCCAACAATAGCTACAACATTGACTTATGCCATGTTATATATTCATGAAGTTTCATTGTGTTTGATGTAATATTATTTAAGAAAATGCTGCTTTAATGGTTTTCCCCATAGGGTCAATGTTAAACTTCTCCTGTTTCCATGGCAATGGAAGCCATTTTGGAATTTCTAAGTACTGATGGTAATGTTTTTCCCAATAGGGTCAATGTAAAACTTTTCTCCCGTTTCCATGGCAATGGAAGCCATTTTGGAATTTCTAAGTACTGATGGTACCTCAGGGCACCACTGGCAACATTTACATAAAGTTTCAATAAGATGGCTCTTATAACAAAAGATTTAGAAATTTGATTTTTTTTATATTTTGCTGTTTCCATGGTAACGGCGGCCATTTTGAACCATTCAATTCTCTTGCACAACTTCACATAGTGGTTCACATTATGATATAGTTCCATCAACATTGGTCCATTCAATTCTGAAAAATAGCTCGAACAAAAAGTGTGGAAGAATAAAAATAATAATAATAAAAGAAAAAAAAAAAGAAACGAACAATAACAATATGTCACCCAACTCCGTTGAGGGTGCCATAATAACAATAACATTTGAATTGAATGGAATATCTAATAAAAAAATGAAAACAAAACTTTATAAATTTTATGCTATATGACCAAAAGGACCTAAAAATAGCCAAATCCATCTAAGGCCAACTTTGCCTGATGGAGTTGAAACCTTAGTTTCTTTATAATTTTTAAATTTATAAACGGACAATTTTAAATGATTGATTGTTGGTTGCTTAACGTCCAGTGGCAAATATGTCATGCATGTTCAAGACGAGAACAAATTAACAATAAATCCAATAAGTAGGTCCTGTAACAGAGGACGTTAGGGATAGAGGTCGGAAAATTTAGACTGCCACTGAAAATGGCAGAAATTTTGCCTTGCAACAGGCCACCTACGGACCCTTCAAAGAGCTATCTCAAGATTTCTTAAGGCGCAGTGAGCCAGGCAATCTCTCACAATACCCTCATGAGTAGGTGTTCACAGGTCATAATAGTTGACAGACTTCTATATGGTCACTGTGCCCATCATTTGTAGTGGACATACTATTTCGTGTCCTCATACTCCCAAGGGTTGACTGGGGTATGGAAAAGCAGTGGCGGATCCAGACGTAGGGCGACGTCCCCCTTTTGCTTGCACTTTTTTTATTGTAAAATGATTAATCAGACTAGACTTCGTGAACTTTGCCATCCCCGTGTATTTAATTTTATGCGACAATTCTTTACTTATATATATATTTTCGCTCGTATTTACTGTAATATATTATTGATTGTGTCAAAGTCATGTGATTCTCTACGGAGGAGTTGACCAGTTCGTCGAAAAAAAACGTCACTCAGTCATTTTAAAATTCAAATTACAGTAACACATTGCTTAGGCTGAGGATGACAAGCATGACGCCTTCAAAGCGACAAAGTATCATGAGCAAGAACGTATTGACTTCTATTTCACAATTCCACCGAACAGAAAGTAATACTCTATTACACTCTCATGAAAAAAAAGTTCCACAGCAATATTATTTACCTACGAAAACATGTTTAACCCCACACGCCCCAGCCCACTAATAACATTGCTGAATAGTGATCTAAAGTCAGTAAGCTCTAGATATAGATTTAAAGTCTAAGGTACGGACCATTTGATCTGAGGGGGCAGTCTGAGATATTTTAGAGAAAAAATTCTGACCCTGATTTTTGCATTAAACAAAAATTCTGGCCGTATCTGGATTGAAAACAATAATCTTGTGCACTTTTTTGCTATTAGAAAAAAATATTTTCAACAGAATTATTTAGCATTAAATGAACATGATGAATAAAAAATGGGCGTAATTTTTTTGGGGTTGCATGTGAATCCCATATCTGACCGGAATATCTGTTTCGCCGAACTGATATACTGAATATTTTTTTCAAGGCCCGACTGCAACCTGCCTGCTGGGTGTGGCCTATATGTCTCCATGTGTCGACCGTCATTCACAACTTCATTGTCATTTCCGACTCATTCGTATCCTTTGGTTGATTTAGAACCCCTCACTTCCCTTGTTGGGTGAAACATTTCAACCAAACATTTGGATGAAAATTGCTTGTTTGTCTTTCTTCGTGTCGGTCGTATTATAAATTTCATTGAATAACCGTATATCATGTTTACAAAAGAAATCTGTGAGGTTTGCTAACGAACCATACAACAAACGAGAATTTTCCATGTCCATTTTTTACTGACAAATCCCACATCAAATATATTAATTAGTACATAGCTTTAGATCCATCCAATCATTTCATAATAGATTATTGATGGAGAGAATACGGCACCAAAAAAGTCCAACCCCTACACTTTAACTATAAAAATGCATTTTACCCTTATTTTATGTTTTTTAGCCAAAAAAAGGTCCAAAAAAATTTTCGCCTCGCTCCGCTCGGGGAGCTTTAATACTACGCCCCCCTTTCCAAAATCCTGGATCCGCCCCTGGAAAAGGGTCACCCTGGACTTCCCATACGGAAACAAAAGCCTTGCCAAAGTAGTTTCCGTTTAACAAAGCGGGATGTATAAATGCGCCTTCACTACCGGTCTGAACTGAGACGCGTTAAATTCGAAGCCTCGTATAGGGAGAATGCTGCATTCTAAATGTTAAAGAACCCTTTGCACACACAATTCTCAAAAGATTCCATAGGTTGCCTGTTGCGAGGCACAATGTATTTTCTAATTCAACCTCCCATTCATTTCTAGAAAGTGTAAATGTTCAGTCCTTCATCCCGCCCAACCTCCCTGTTGCATTGATTGTTAAATTGATCTCGTCCTGAATATGCATGACTAATTGCAACTGGATGTTCAGCAAGCAAAAATCACTCAAAAAATCGTTTCTTTTGTCGTTAGAACATTCAAAACCTGATAAAAAGCAAACAAACTTAACACTTAATCCAATAAAGTACATGTAGGGACCGTCTGATGCATAACTGAAAAAAAAAATAAATACAAGTCTTGTTATATGAAAAAAAATTGGCCAGCTGGTACATTGGTTAAAAAGTCAATCGCTAAACAAAGGACTTTTTAAAGCATTGCTGATTAGTGATTTAAATCTTTCATATGAAATATGATTTTACACCAATAGAAGAAACAAAACACCTCTAATAGATCGAAACAAACATGTTTTCGTATGTTTTGTAAATGAGACAATAATTACGCGATACTTGAATTGTAATTGTTCTGTTTAGATTTCTAAATTGGATACTATAAGATAGTTTTAGGTTATATTGAATAGTGATGCGCTTCAAAGGATATATGTTCACGTCAATGTAGGTATGGATAAAAGTATATAAAGTAGACCATAATATTTTTTATTTCCTAGAAAAGTAGGAAAGGTGAACTGATACAATTAAGGTAAGAACATATTCTTCGAAAAGTAGGAAAATGTGAGAAAATACCAGCCTATTCCTATAAGAAGCAAAGCAGACCGTTGAAGAGTTGCGAGGTTAGACCATATTCTTAGAAAACTAGAAAAAGGGAGAAGATAATTATTGTATACTAGGTAAACTTATCTAATTGTTATTTTTCTGGACAGAAGTGAAATCATTTAAACTGTAGTTGGACTATTAGGTAACCAGAGTTTTGTGTCAAGCATACATAAATAATACTTTATTATGCTTGTAGGGGAATCTGCCGAGGTGTGTCGTTTGTGTCAGTGACCTGACTAAATTAAGTTGAATTCTTCGTTACCACACCTTTTTCAACCATCAATGACGATATGATTCCGCTTGAATATTTGGTTTAGGCCAATTTAAATTTTGATATGTATAGTTAGAAGGTTTTAATGTCATAACAGGGTGTACAACATGATATTCCATCATATAAAGCACAAAGATTATGTAAAAAATGCACATTGGATAAAGTTGAAGATGAATAACATTTTATATGTCAATGTCCCATTTATAATCTCTTGAGAAAAGAGTTATATGATAAAATTTTTATAAGTTGTAAAAATTTCGAAATGTTAAACACCAGTGCCAAGTTTAATAGGCTTCTTATTAAAGAAAACCGAGAGGGTATTAAAAATTATTGCAATTTTATATTAATAAATGTTTTGAACCCAGAAAACTATCAATATAGTACATATATGTTTATATATATGTAAGCCATTAAGAATATTTGCCTGTTAATATTATATATAACTGTTATGCTTTTTTACTTATATGCGTATAGCTCTGGTCTGGCTGTGGTTTAAGATCTTAGAATTGAGATGATTATATTCATATTTATATATGATTATCAAAATTATTGTGTCAATTATCAAAATCATTTTAATAAATAACTTTGCTCTTCATGGGCCCTTTAATTGATATAAAAATATCTTATAAAGCTTACTGTTCACCCCCTAAAAAAATAAATATAAAAGCAACACGTCTAAAACCCCTAAGTTATTATTTATTGTGTGTGGTCTTTCTAAACTGATCTGATCTGTACAGTTCTTTAGTTTTTTATTCTTACAATTGCACTGAACGAGATAAAATGGAGGATTCAAAACTAATTAAGTAAATTAACACTTCTAATCTAGGCTACCCCGCCATATTGTATGTGCCAGTTCCAGAAATCTTGTCTATGGTTGTCGTTGAGCAAAATAATTTTGTATAATTAGGATCTGATTACACTCCCGAAGGACCTCATATCACCCCGGAGTTTTGTGGGCTCGTTTGTCTTTTCATCGTTTTTCGTATTTTGCCATGTCGTTGGCGGTTTCCCTTAGACGTATGAATGTTTAGCTTTTTAAAAAAAGAAAAATATGATACGTTATGTTAATATTAGGGACGATTAATATATGAATTGAAGGAGATATCAATGAGACATTAACCCAACGACACAAATAATCAAAACACATCTAGGTCAACATAAGATTGCATAGCTTGACGCATGGAATGGATACTTCTTTATCATCGATGTATTTTGACCTTTTTTATGACTTTTTCCTTAAATGTGTTGTTGGGTAAAATTGTTTCATCGACAAACACGAATTTTTGACTCCACCAATCTAGCTACAAGTACTATTTTTTAAATTCTATTTCAGGTCAATTAAGAGGACTTACAATGTCGTGGGATAGTTATATAGACAACCTTATAACTAGGTCAAAAGATGCTTTTGGTATTTGCCACGTCGACAAAGCATGTATTATAGGAATAAATGGTCAAATCTGGACGACTGCTGGTCATGCAAATGCATTAAAGTTAAAACAAGAGGAAGCAACAAATATTGCGAAATGCTTCAAAGCAAAGGATTTTTCTCAATTTATCTCAAGTGGTATTGTTGCTGAAGGTCGTAAATATATCTTCATAAGGGAAGACGATGGGACAACTGTTTTCGCTATATTGAAAAACTATGGTGCATTGACATTACAATGTTCTAAAACGGCTATAGTAATTGCTCATACTTCACCATTTCTTCAGCCAGGCAATACAAATAAAGCTGTATATGCTACTGCGAAGTATCTAGAGTTGTTGAATATGTAGTTAACTTGCTTTTTGTATACGAATCATCAAACACAGTTGAGGATTTTATATATACTGACGGACTTTAGAAACGCAACACACATTTTGGTGATTTATTTTACCAAATCATGATTGATCATCAAAGAACTAATATTCATGCTTACCATACTTCTTTATGTTTAGAAAAATTTAACAACTGACTTACCCGAAGTTATTGAACATATCGGATTATTGAAGTCGCACGAATTTCTTAAAGCGAAATTTGAAACCCATAATTGATTTTTTTAAGTTTTTTCTTTTGTGAAACAATTCTTTCAATCCAAATAATTGTCTATAGAAAAACATGTAAAGCCCTAAAGTTTAAACCGCTTTTATTATTGCCAAAACACAGTGTAATGCATGGGAAGGTACAAAACAGAACTCAAAACATGCCCAACAGACTTCGTTGACCTTTCTGACAATCATTTTGGCTTTGGTTACAAGCAGTCATTGCCAGGGTTTCAGTGCATACCACATGACTTGAACATTAAAAATGACGTCATCAATTCAACTTTCGAACTGCAAACTTTTTTTTAGACAATAAAGAAATGAAAGAAATTTATGCTTTTACATGTATTTTACAAACATTGCATATTTGAAAATGGGAATAAAAAAGAATAATCTAGTGTTGCGTTTACTTGAACAGATATTTATAACGACATTTGTATGTTTTTTTTTTCATTTATTTAAGTTTATATTGTAAATGTATGCAACATATATATTTTTCAGCTGTTTAATGTATAATCTAGAACTCTAAAGTATACAAGCAATACTTACTTTACCCACATCTGTTACAGAATACGTTCAAAAGCATCACTAGTGGTTATATAATATTTAGGCTTAAATATTAGAACAACACAGTGAATTCCATTGCATTCAGCCATAAGCTGAAAACGTTTATTTTTATAATGTGAATATAAGAAGATAGGGGACGTTGATGAGGCAGCAACCAAACAAACACTTTCACCAAAATCTACTCAGTCGAATAGGCTTTAACTTTGCATCTTCGATCTCACTTTTATTGTCACTTTTCCAGATTTTTTCTACAGATCTTCCATAGAATATGGGGATCACTATTTTTAATGTAAATGCCAGAATTGATCTCAGAAGAAAGTTTTTGGGACATCAGTTTGGGGATGAAGGGTAACTTCTTTCTTGGTCACCATAGAGTATAATATTTCGGTAAAAAAATCATCAAAGATAACAGGCTTATAATTGTCTACGCCAGACGCGCGTTTCGTCTACAAAAGACGCATCAGTGACGCACGAATAAAAAAAGTTAAAAACCCTCATAAAGCACGTATTGAAGAGCATTGAGGAACACACATTCCGAAAGGATTTGTAAATACAGCTGAGTAAGTATTTTCCTGGTCCTTAGTAAATCCAGAAATGCAAAGTTTTTTTAAACAGTTATTTTAACTATTTAAGGAATGACTGTAATTTTGTGTGTGTCTATGAAGAAATAATCTCATAAATGTGTTGCACACTGAATAACCCACATAGCCTGTTATTTAAAAGTGTGCACCACATTTTTCAGGTTATTTCGAATAGACAAAAAAATTATTCATTCCTTATAATTTAATTCTTAATCCCATTTTTGAAAAAAACTTTGATGACGTCACGGTCACATGACAAAATTATGTCTATGAGCTAATAGACAAAAACATTTCAGCCAATCAGAAGACTTGTTACATCCAAAATTAAATTATCATCATATATAAAAGACGCATCAACTAACAAGATAACCCATCATAACTCGGTTTACTTTGGATTCATTATCATTCGTGGGATACTTATTTTCGTGGATTACGTGTGTATAGGTAAACCACGAATTTAAATGTCCAACGAAGTACACATTTTCTTAATGGGGCATTATGTGTCAAAATCATGTTCACCGATTTGACCCAAATTCTCATATTTGATTTATAACATACTAAAACGTATATCCAAATTACAATTTCTCTGAAATAAACAGTTAACAATGCATATACACGATAATATTAATCATAATTTCGTGTGTATTTTAGTCTAGACGCCATCTAATTAACTATTGAGATGACCTCCGAAGACTGCCGACGGTCACATAACCCGATATTAACATAAACATAGATATAAATAGATAGCGACCTCGTGCAATTGGATTTTTCTAGGTCGATTTGAATTCATGTTATAGGTTAAAAAATAAGTTAATCATCGTTTTTACCTGTATAAGAATGAGTTTTTGTTGATCGAGTCAGTCAATCAAACGGTTTACCCTTGTTTCACTTACAATGTTGACATTCTTTTCCTTTTAATAACTGAACACGCCTAATTCATGCGTAACCAATCTCTAGCTAATGGGTTGAATTGAAGGTCACATGAATACGGATTCAATGAGGTCGAACTATTCACTGGCAAGTGAATAACTCATCAGCGATGTTTCTTTGCTTATTTCGACAAAATTGAACCAAATTTGGCTGCTAAAAGCGAATTATTATTTCATTATTTCACTTTTATAAATGATTGAACCAAACTAAATCATATTCTAATTTTTAGCTCACCTGGCCCAAAGGCTCATCACTTGGCGTCCGTCGTCCGTCGTTTACTTTTACAAAAATCTTCTCCTCTGAAACTACTAGGCCAAAGTGAACCAAACTTGACAACAATCATCCTTGGGGTATCTAGTTATAAAAGTGTGTCCGATAACCCGGCCCGTTAACCAAGATGGCCGCGATGGCTAAAAATAGAACATAGGGGTAAAATGTAAATTTTGGCTTATATCTCTGAAACCAAAGCATTTAGAGCAAATCTGACATGGGGTAAAATTGTTCATCAGATCAAAATCTATCTGCCCCGTAATTTTCAGACAAATCAGACAACCCGTTGTTGGGATGCTGCCCCTGAATTGGTAATTTTAAGAACTTTTGCAGTTTTTGGTTATTATCTTGAATATTATTAGCTCACTTGGCATGGGCCAAGTGAGCTTTTCTCATCACTTGGCGTCCGTCGTCCGTCGTCGTCGTTGTCGTCGTCGTCGTCGTAGTCCGTCGTCGTCCGCTAAGTTTTACAAAAATCTTCTCCTCTGAAACTACTCGGCCAAATTTAACCAAACTTGGCCACAATCATCATTGGGGTATCTAGTTTCAAAAAATGTGTCCAACAACTCCGCCTACCAACCGACATGGCCGCCATGGCTAAAATAGAATATAGGGGTAAAATGCAGTTTTGGCTTATATCTCTGAAACTAAAGCATTTAGAGTAAATCTGGCTAGGTAAAAACGTTCATCAGATCTAGGTCTATCTGCCCTGAAATTTCAGACAAATCAAACAACCCATTGTTGGGTTGCTGCCCCTGAATTTGTAATTTTAAGGAAATTTTGCAATTTTTGGTTATTATCTTGAATATTAATATAGATAGAGATAAACTGTAAACAGCAATAATGTTCAGCAAAGTAAGATCTACAAATAGGTCGACATGACCAAAATGATTAATTGACCCCTTAAGGAGTTATTGCCCTTTATAGTCAATTTTTAACATTTTTTTGTAAATTTTTGTAATCTTTTACAAAAATCTTCTCTTCTGAAACTACTGAGACAAATTTAACCAAACTTGGCCACAATCATCATTGGGGTATCTTGTTTTAAAAATGTGTCCAACAACCCCGCCTACTAACCAACATGGCCGACATGGCTAAAAATAGAACATAGAGGTAAAATGCAAGTTTTGTCTATTATTTTTTGAACCGTTATAAATAGCGAAATCTGAAAGGAGCAAAAATGTTCAGATTAATGAGCTCTACCAATTGTCCATATACGTCAAATCTGTTAGAAAAATTCTTATAAGATTTATTGCCCATAAATGACAAATTTTACCGTTTTTTTTTCATTTATGCCTATTATCATGAAAACTATGATATTTAGATAGAAACATTTTTTTTCCGTTATGCCTTATATGATTTAAATTATTATAGATAAATAAACACTTTAAATCACAAAAATGATCAGCAAGGCAAGATCTATTAAAAAGTAAAATTTTGCCGATATAGTTAGTTAACTGTCACTCTTCATAGGAGTGATTGCCCTTTAATGAGAATTTTTTTACCCTCTTTTGTGTTTTGAGCAAAATCTCAAGAAGATAGAGAGAAACTAAAAAGACTAAAAGATCAGTAATACAAGATCAACAAAACAGAGATTTTTTGTCATGAAGTCTATTCTCGTCTACAATGTTGGAGAGTGTCCTTTGTTTGATATGCACATAGACCAAGGTGAGCGATACAGATTCTTTAGAACCTCTAGTTATAGATAGAGATAAACTGTAAACAGCAATAATGTTCAGCCAAGAAAGATCTACAAATAAGTTTCAATGACCAAAATGGTCAATTGGCCCCTTAAGGAGTTATTGCCCTTTATAGTCAATTTTTAACAATTTTTGGTAAATTTTTGTAATCTTTTTACAAAAATCTTCTCCTTTGAAACCACTGAGACAAATTTAAACAAAATTAGCAACAATCATCATTAGGGTATCTAGTTTAAAAAATGTGTCCGATGACCCCGCCTACCAACTAACATGGCCGACATGGCTAAAAATAGAACATATGGGTAAAATGCAGTTTTTGGCTTATATCTCTGAAACTAAAGCATTAAGAGCAAATCTGACATGAATAAAAATGTTCATATGGTTAAGATCTATCTTCCGTGAAATTTTCAGACAAATCAGACAACCCGTAATTCGGTTGCTGCCCCTGAATTGGTAATTTTAAGGAGATTTTGCAGTTTTTGGTTATTATCTTGAATATTATTATAAACTGTAAATAGCAATAATGTTCAGCAAAGTAAGATCTACAAATAAGTCAACATGACCAAAACTTTCAATTGACCCCTGAAGAAGTTATTGCCCTTTATAGTCAATTTAAATTATAATAGATAAATAGACACTTTAAATCACAAAAATAATCAGCAAGGCAAGATCTATTAAAAAGTCAAATTTTGTCGATCTAGTTAGTTAACTGTCACTCTTCATAGGAGTGATTGCCCTTAAATGAGAATTTTGTTTACCCTCTTTTGTGTTTTGAGCAAAAACTGAAAAAGATAGGGAGAACCTAAACAGACTAAAAGATCAGTAATACAAGATCAACAAAAAAGAGAATTTTGTCATGAAGTCTATTCTCGTCTACAATGATGGAGAGTGTCCTTTGTTCGATATGCACATAGACCAAGGTGAGCGACACAGGCTCTTTAGAGCCTTTAGTTTTCATATATTGTAGCTAATGCCCCTATAATGTCAGTATACAGACTTTCACAACCACAGGCTCCTGATTTGGGACAGGCACATATAGAATGTGGCGGGGTTAAACTAGTAAGATGGCGCCAAACCCTCCCCCTAACCTGGGATCGTGGTGCAACAGTACAACAGTACAACACAAGAACACACAAGTACACAAAACAGTAAACTGTTACACCACTGTCTCAGGTTAGGTAAGGGTTGGCGCTTTCAAACTAGTTTAACCCCGCCACATTCCTGTATGTGCCTGTCCCGATTCAGGACCCTGTAATTCAGTGGTTGTCGTTTGTTGCTATAAATCATATTGTTTTTCTTTCATTATTTTGTACATAAATCAGGCCATTAGTTTTCTCTTTTGAATTGTTTTACATTTTTCATTTCGGAACCTTTTATAGCTGACTATGCGGTATGGATTTTACTCATTGTTGAAGGCCGTACGGTGACCTATATTTGTTAATTTCTGAGTCATACGGTCTCTTTTTGAGAGTTATCTCACTGTCAATCATACCACATCTTCTTATTTTTATAATGATAGTAAATACAGTTTATAGAAATATGCAATTCAGCCTTATTTCCTTCGATTGTTACATCACCGAATTTATTTGACTTGCACCTTATTTTTTGTTGCCATGAAGAACACGACGGATACAAATAGTGGAACAGGATCTGCTTACCCTTCAGGAGCACCGGATATCACCACCCGGGTTTTGGTGGGGTTCGTGTAGCTTAAACGTAGGTTTCGGTGTTATGTTTTATAGTCTGCTGTTTGTCATTTCGTCGTTGTTCTTTTTGTTCGACTAAAGAATTTCCCGCTGAAATCATCTTCTGTTGAGTATCGCTTTCTACATGTTAAAAACCACAATTTCAATAATTCTTTGTGGGCTGGCCAGAATATTTATATTTTTTTTTCCAAATCCCCCTTCTCTCCTAGCCCCCGGAATATTTAATGATTGTTCCTAAATAATGATGTGTTGAATATGGGCAACTCTTTGAATTACAAAAAATACCTTTAATGATCCTGTATAAACTGAAAAAGATAACCTTGACAAAACAGCATGAAAATGAATATTTGCGCCCATAATATCAAATAGTCGTCTCCTTAGTTCATCTTCCCTATATGGCCATTATGAGCTATTCTCATCAGTTGCCGTCCGTTACATTTTCAAAAATCTTCTCCTCTGAAACTACCAGGCCTATTGCAACCAAACTTGGCCACCATTATTCATAGAATATCTGTTTAAAAATTGTAGTCAATGAATCCGATGGACAACCAACATGATGGCAGCCATGGCTAAAAGAAAAGATAAAGGTAAAGTGCAAGTATTGTCTAATATTATTAAAATTGTTATAGATGGAGCAAATCGGTATGGGACAAAATGGTTGGAATTCAAGATCTACCTACTGTCTACTTTGTCCAGAATTGTCAGACGACTACTTATTGGAGTTATTGCCACTGTCAACACTTTTTTAAAAAATATTTTTATCTCTTATCTTGAAAAGTATAATTTTTTTAACTGTAAGAATCTTTGAATTGTAAAACTTATCAACACGACATTCACTCACAAATAAGTCAAGATGGCCGAAATCCACAGATAAATTTTACAACGGACACGATTATCCGTAGTCAACAAATTCATAACAATCTTTAGGAAAAAAAGAAAGAAAAAACTCTACTTTTAAAGTTAATGTGAGAGTATCTGATGAATAATCAATGAATGTTTGAATGTGAAATATATCGGTAAAACTTGAGAGTCATTCCCATGACAAACGTGCTTTTATTAGAAAGCCATGGATCGTTAAATCAACTGTAATTTCATTTTTACTTTTACGTTTTTCATAAGTATGACAGCAATAAAATATCAAAAATATTTAAAACACATCAACTTAACCGAAACGAATACGTGGTGCGTTTCAAAAGATATACATTCCTGTCAAATGTAGACGTCAATTAATAATATACCGATCAGCATAGATTATATTCTGAGGTAGGTAAACTTATAATTATTTGCAAGACAGAATTGAATTTTTTTCAACTGTAGGTTGCACTGCCAATTAAGTAACCACTATTTTCTACGCCGAATGTATAAATAAACTTACTAGTCAAAACATTTACTAAATTTTATCATCGGTACAAGGACATCATTCGTAAATATAAATCAACATGCAGACATCTTATACGTTCAGGTATTTCACATCCAATATTTTATGATAATATTCTTTACAAAGCACAAAAATGTTGGCATTCACCTCAAAAGCTAAGCAAACCTTTAAACAGACTTATTCGGAAAGGATATAGTTACGATACTGTTGTCAAGTCATTAAGGATTGCATATTTTGGTATTAATATTGATTCACTTATAGGGTCTTTGCATCGAAAATAAACACATGTATTCTAAAACCAGTTGTTGGCATGATACGGGTTATGTTCTTCTCATATATTTTATGATGGTATGATACTAAACCCCTAACGGGAGGGATTGTACTTGATTTTCATATGATGAAGACATAATCTTTCAATCAGTTTAACTGAGGTCTGGAGCTGGCATGTCAGTAACTGCTAGTAGTCCTTTGTTCATTTATGTATCATTGTCATTTTGCTTAGTTTCTTTTGTTACCTATTCTGACATCGGACTCGGACTTCTTTTAAACTGAGTTTTACTGTGCGCATTGCTATGTGTTTCTTTATTCTACATTGGCTAGAGGTATAGGGGGAGGGTTGAGATCTCACAAAACATGTTTAACCCCGCCGCATTTTAGCGCCTGTCCCAAGTCAGGAGCCTCTGGCCTTTGTTAGTCTAGTATGTTTTTTAGTTTTAGTTCATTTATATGTTTTGGAGTTTAGTGTGACGTCCATTTTCACTGAACTGGCACACAATTTTAGTTAGGGGCCAGCTGAGGACCACCTCAGGGTGCGGGATTTTCTCGCTGCATTGAAGACCCATTGGTGGCCTTCGGCTGTTGTCTGCTCTTTGGTCGGGTTGTTGTCTCTTTGACATATTCCCCATTTCCATTCTCAATTTTACGTTAGTTTTCTAGTCAGAATTTTTTTCATGTCGGAGCCATTTATAGCTGATTACACGGTATGGGTTTTTCTCATTGTCGTAGGACATGAGGAGATTTAAGACTATTTTCTGAAGTACAATTATTTTGTAATTTTTGTTATTGCACTCAGTCTGATAAAAAGTAGGAGTTTCAGTAGTAAATTTGGTTAAATCACACTATATATATATATAAAAAAAAAAAAAAATATTGTATTGTATTGTATATCGTATGTGCCTGTGCAATAAGTTGTATTTATTCATTTCGTTTTTTCACTTTAAAGCATGTGATTTAATGATTACAACATATTTGGGCTAGCGACAATTTTTACAGCTTAATTTATGATATGGAAATGTGTTTATCATGATGGATGTTGACCTCTCAATCTCATCAAAGTCAATCAATAGCAAACGTATTTTTTTTGTTGCAACGCCATGAAGCGTTTAATAAACTGTCCGTTTTTTTCTTTTATAAATTAAAAGTCTTTCATACTCAATAATATAAAAAATTGTACTGAAAAGTTTATTCACATCACGTCAACTTAACCAAAATGGATATATGATGCGCATCAAAGGATATACAAGAGGGTCTAGATTGGGGTCCTTCATTTCTGTAATATTTTATTTTTATGCCATTTTCCGCTAATCTTCATATTTTGTGCCCATTATTCTCTATTCTTTATATTTTAGCCCCCAATGTTCTCTATCTTTTTCCTTTTTTTTTCATCTTTAGGTCTATTTTTTTTTTTTTTTTAATTGTTTTAGCCCATTTTTCAGTAATATTGATCCATTATTCTCTATTCTGTAAACCTGACACAGGCCTGTTATTATAGGTATAAACTTATTAAATCTAGAAGTAGAATATATTACTATGTAGAAAATAAACTTATTTCAAAATCAGTTTTTTTTTGCAGAACTGAAATTAAACATATGATTAAATTAAACCGTTATGAAAGCATTACTGCAGCTTTTATATTTAGTAACTCATGTCATGTATAGAATATAAAAATAAGGCTATCCACTAGATACCAAATGACGAGGATGTAAAAGTAAAATAACAAAAATACCGAACTCCAATGTAAACCACTATAGGACATTGCACAGCCTTCAACAATGAGCAAAACTCATACCGTATAATATGAACTATAAAAGATACCGACATAATCACATGTGAAACAATTCAAAAGACAAAACCAACAACCTAATTAATGCTTAAAGAAATACGGCAGTTACCGACCAACGACAACCACTGTATTGCAGGTTCCTCACTTGGAACAGGCACATACACAATGTGGCAGGGTTAACATGTTTGTTAATGCTCAACACTCCCATACCCCCGCCCCATAACCTGGGAAACTGGTGGCGTAACAACACAACATAAGAACAAACTATGAAAGCAAGTTGGAAAAGGCTTGACTCATCAAATCGGTATTGAACAAACAGAAACCCTAACAAAAATACGAAAAACAAATGGTACTGATCTCAGAGTACTTGCAGTTAGTGAAAGCCATTTCAAAGCCAATTACAACTAATAAACAAATAATGTTCTTCCATATAAATCTGGAGCCTGTAATTTAGTGGTTATCGTTTAATTGTTGCTGCAAATAATATTTGTTTTTGTTTGTTTATTGTCTTGTATATAAATCAGGCCGTTGGTCTTCACGTTTGAAAAATGCTTTACATTTTGTCATATCGGGTCTTTCAAAGCTCGCCATGCGGTATTAGTTTTGCATATTGTTGAATGCCGGCAATTGCTAACATCTACGTCATTTGGTCTATGGTGGATACTTGTCTCATTGGCAATCATACCACATTTTAAAAATTTCATATTAAAATGAACAAATAGCCTTAAAATGTTAACAAAATAGCAGAACGGCTATATTTAAACAATTTTTGCCAGCTTCTTTCGTTTAAGATTAAAATACCATTCTCTCAGACTTAAGTATGTATCAGTACAAATCCAACGGATTTAGCGTGAAGACCCCATAAACAGTCTGAGAAAAGCATAACCTTGTAAATGCCAAAATACAAGTACATAATATCGACAGAATCTAGAACCATTAGTTTCCATAACTGTATAGCAATAATTATTAAATCATTTTAATTTATCACCAACACAATCAATACATATATTTATCTAATCTGCAATCAATTCCATCTTCATGCCTAATATATCATGTACTGCATGTGCTACAACTCTAGATTCTACTGACGAGGAAAGGTAACACTAGGCCAACGAAAGCTGAAATTTTAGTTCAGTCTAGGTGGCCGAGTGGTGTAGAGCGCTTGACACAGCGTCAGGCGGTGTTGTCACGATATCCCAATAGCATGAGTTCGAATCCCGGCGAGGGAAGAACAAAAATTTGCTTCCCGCAAATTTGCAGATTTAACATTGTTGTGCTGATATTTAGAGTAATTATTTATATTCTTTCATTGATATCATTTATATTCTTTCATTGGTATCCAATCGAGATAGTTAAATTATTGAATTTGAAAGTCCGAGTCCCGGCAAGACCTTTTAACTTAGCCAATCATCTACTGAGATCATCGACACCCACACGTTATTAAATTTGTTCAAACAATGGGTCCAAGAAAGGTTAAATTGCCGAAGAATTAGAGAAAACCGAATAAAAAAATAATTAAATATATTCATGGGTGTTAAATTGATATCCTATTACAATTAGTTTATTCAAAATGCTACAAAAAAGAAATGAATTGCAATCTGACGATATGTAGACCAAAAATACCACTGCTTTTCTTACTTGCCATAATGATTTATATTTTTTATATTTAAGGACAATTTTGAGAGTTCAGAATGTCGTGGGATAGTTATCTAGACAACTTGATAGCTCAGTCAAAAGATGCAAGCGGTACTGCCCAAGCCGATAGAGCATGTATTATAGGGCTTGATGGTGGAGGAAAATGGACGACTGATGGTCATGCAAATGCATTAAAATTAGAACAAGACGAGGCAGCTTCTATCGCAAATTGCTTCAAAAAACGGGATTTTACTCAATTTATGACAAATGGTGTTGTTGCTGAAGGTTATAAATATCAATTCTTGAGAGAAGAGGATGGTAAAATTGTTTATGCTAAATTGAAAGGAGAGGGTGCATTGACATTGCAAGCTTCTAAGACGGCTATAGTCATTGCTCATACAATAGAAGGATGCCAGCATGGCCATACTAATAAAGCTGTAAATGTTATAGCGGAGTATTTAGAATCCATGGGCATGTAGTAAATTGTGTGTGTTTTAAACGTATTAAGGTGGTACCATACACCTTGACTAAAATTAATTTGGCTCGTTTAATTTTCATAAAATTTTGACAAAATATTTACTTTGACCCTCTGACAAAAATATAAAAAATTAAAAAAACTTGAACAACACACTTTATCGGAAAAATTTCATTGGATATATAGCAGTTTGACAAACACTAATTTTGACCATTGAGAAGCTTAATATTTCCTTAACAATAAAACGTGATTAAAACGTTCAGCTGATTTTTACAGAGTTATCTCCCTGTAGTGTTATTTACCACCTCAAATACATTTGCTGATTTTGTAGTTAACTTTTACTTCAAAAGAACATTCATAAATTGCATATGCGACGGATATACTTTATTTAAATATATATTCGGAAGGACTTTTGAGTTATTTTTCGTTTTATTTCAGTTCACATATCTTTATGCAAAACATATATTTTGAGCTAATGCATGTGTGGACACAGACTTGTGTAGTCTGATAGGCGAATGTTTATAATGACTTGTGCAGGGGTTAATTCTGCATAGTGCCTGCAGGCGCAGATGCCATTCAAAAATCTAAAACTATGTTGTGTTGTCTGGTGGGCGAATGTGGACACTGTTTTACATCTAAATAGTAAACGGATACTTAAGGAAGTAACAAAATATTAGCAATGAAGGACAACCCTCAGAAGAAACACTTCATGATTGATATTGTTCTGCAAAACTGTTTCATATTTGATTTTGTCGTGGATGGACTCCAAAAACAAAACTGAAATTCAAAGGATTTAAATGCATATTACAGTGTCTACTATGTCATTCCGCAATTGACACCATACTCGCTGTTCTTTACAACTTCTCCAATAATAATTGTGTCCTAAGACTACATAGCAAAACCAATAATTTTCTTGCCTCATCAACCTCGTTAGTCTTATCTCTATTATGCCCCAGTCACTAAGTGTAACCCATGTTCATCAATCATACTTCCTGAGATAAAACATTTGTCCATATTTTTTTTAATTATGCCTGCAGATATTCATCTGATGTTTGGTATATTAGTGTTCGATAAAGATGACTCACAATTTTTGCATTTTGTTTTGGTTTCCTGACTTCGCAGAATAATTGTACGTGGACTTGTCCGAACCTTTTTGTTATCCCCGCAGATCTTGAGCTGATTTTCCGTATATTAGTGTGTGATGATTACATACAAACCGAGTTAATGTTTCGTTTGGGTTGAATGACTTTCTGCTTGATTAAGTAATTTGGACTTAAAATTTACAAAAACTGAATGGGGTCGTCAAATCCTTTGTTTCGGATAAGGAGAGAGTTACGCTCATTGTATGCTAAAGAACTTTTGCATCAACTCTTAAAACGGAAAACAAAGAAGAAGAAAAACGGAAGATACATTGACTGATTTTTGTTTCCTTGGCGTTCAGTGACAAATAGTTCATTCATGATCAGGACGAGAACAAATTAAACAACGCATCAAATAAGCTATTACTACGGAGTGAGTCGGTGGGTGTTAAGGATGTTCGCCACTCTTGTTTTTGACTTTTTGTCAGATATTCGGAATCCTCTAGTTTTATCCATTGAGTGCCAATAAAAATTTTGCCCGCTAACCCCTACTTTTCTTTTCATAATTTTATTATATATAGTTTAAAAATCCACTTTTCAAAATTCTTGTTATTTTTTCATAGTTTTTGAAAGAAAAAAGGTGCCAATGTTAAATGTATGAAAAATCTAGAGAGAAATCATTTCCTGCCAAATTTTCAAATTGATTGTATCTCAAAAACAACGACACGGACCTTTCATTTTTTCTGTTTTTTAAGTTCCATTATTTATATACTATCAATTTAAAACAGTCTTTTGAAAAGCTTGTTATTTTAAAGCAGAGGAGCGAACATCCTTAAGGGTGGATAATTCCAGTTGGAAAAAAGAGGGAGCCTTAGATAGAGACAAAACTTTGGCATTGCGGTCCCCTAAAAGAATTATCACAAGAGTTACTCAATAAACAGAGAGCATGGCACTTTTTCACCCTGGTGGTATATACAGAAATTAAAAAAAAAACCATCAAAGCACATCAAAGCACAAGTAACAAATTTTACACCTTTTCAACAGCGTTGATTTTATATAAAATATCAAAGTAAATATCATGCAAATACAAAAACCTTGTATGACTTTGAGATTTGGGATACTACAACGTTCGGACTGACAGTTCACAAGCAGTTTCATTGGTCGATATGTTGTCAAACAATTCACAAGAAACCAAAGGTAATTTGATGTACAATATGCGCAAATATATTTCCTGTTAGTGGTTACAACCCTAAGGGTACTAGTATATAAATATGATCACGTGGACCTCTTTGACTTGACATTAAAACAAAACATGCTAGATGTGGCGACAGTTAAAATTTATAATGCATCGCCACAACCGGTGGTAAAAGGATGTTAAATTCAACGTCTCATACGGGGTTTTGACGATTTCTTAACGCCGTCTAAACAGTTTAGCACCATAGCAACAGCTTTGAAAAGGTGGAAAGGATTCTGGGAACGACGAATTGAGCGTGTTCGTGAGTATATGCGACTCAGACAGTCAATAACGGTCAACCATATCATAAAACGTTCCATAAAATAATTAGAGAACCTTATTTTTTACCACCAGGAATCCTTAGGTTAAGAATATTCTTATTAGCAGCTATTTTTTATGACATTAAGAAACACAACTCCTAAGACATTGTATGAACTGGGATACAAGTCCTCCGTATGCGGTTACATATTATATCAATTTGGAAATAAATTAGTATATACTCCATTAAATCCATTTTGATATACATGTATCAACCAAGTGAAAAGAACACAAGGAATAGGGTAAACTCCTAGAGGAGAGCCACTAAGGGGTCGACAGGATAATCATATTCTGCTATATATACAGTCCGCCAAAAGTTAAGCACCACCTATTTTTATTGCATCGATTTTTTTTTCATTTAAAAAAATCAGTTTATCCTCGAAAAATAGAAAATATTCATGTAACAATATTGCTAACATATACCATAAACAAACCATAAACTTAAGTTTAGTCACTAATGCAGGTTCTATGCATTTGAATTTTGCGTTCATAAAAATGGTGAAAATTACACAAATCAGAAACGGAATTTAAGCTTCACTGTGATTTTATTTTTTACAACAATTTATCACCCAATATCATTAAAAGTCTCTACAATTAATCTTTGGTATGTTCGGCAAATTCAATGTCAATATTTGAGTCAAGAGGATGTGTAATCATCTCTCTTCCGGTACAGTTCCATAACACGGCGTCTCACACTCTGTACAAGCCCTCTGAACTTTAGTTGAGCAAATTAATTCCATTCAGCAACAATTGACCTCTTAAATCGCTAAGATTTTGCAAAGGTGGATCACTGCGATTGAGATTTCTGCTAATGGCATCCCAGACATGTTCGATAGGGTTCATGTCTGAGACATGGAAGGCCAAAAGATAGTGTCAATGGCTTCTTGCTCTTTGTACTCGGTTACAATCCTTGTCCTGTGTGGTCTAGCATTGTCGTACATGTACAAGGGTCTTGACGCAAGTGGAGGATTATCAAAATGAGGGACTGCAATGTTTCTAAGCACCAAAATCCCTGTATGTCTGTCCGTTCATGCTACCCTGCAGATTATGCATACCCACCTTACAACAGTATGAGAAGAAACCCCATACTGTAACACCACCAGGAACGTATGCAGTCGTTGGGCAAATGTTGTTTTGGTTATAAGAAGTTTTTATTTTCCCGCCAAACTCGTATTCTGCCGTCTATTGGTCGTTACAGAAACAGATTCTCATTTGACCAATGAACATTTTGCTAGCTTCTCATGTTCTAGCGTCGATGGTCATTAACCCTTTGAAACCTGAGTATACGGTGCCTGGCTGTTAAGGCAGGTCCCTTGACAACACGACGTGCTCTTTGGTTGCCTCTATGAAGTCGTCAGAACAATGTTCGAACACTAACACGACCACCTTGAGGTCAATGGTGTCTAAGCTGTGGGGCAGGAGTAAATGGTTTGGCTTTAGCACGACCAATAAGCAGTCTGTCATCACGATCGGTATTTAACAGTCAGTAACCTCATTAAAGATACTTGGATTAAAGTTTTGTACACCAGACGCGCATGTCGTCTACATAAGACTCACCAGTAACACAAAAAACTCAAAAAGGCCAAAAAAAGTATGAAGTTGAAGAGGATTGAGGACACAAAATTCCGAAAGGTTTTTACAAGATAGGGAAAGGGGTACGATTGGTGTTTTTACAGATCAGACGGCTACTAGTATGTGGCTACTTAAAGACGTTAGAGGATCAATTGTGTAAACATCTTCCAGTGAAAAGTGGTGAACTGACATCTACGACTAAGAATACGTTTTCTAATTTCAAAACCTATTTCAACTTAACAATATACAAAAATTGTCTGTCCTGGTTGGTTCAAAAAGTATTTTATGTTCATGAAAAGTAAACTTTATGTATATGGTTGCATTTAAGTAAGAATTGCTTGTTTGACTACACTAAAGCAAAAGCTTGCACTTGTGTAGAAACGTTATATACGTTTGTGTTATGTTTTATACTATTTTCTGTGGTCCTTTTTGTGGAGTGTGGGGATGAGCACATTTCTTGTAAAGTAGGACTATTTTAAAAGAGAGGCGAAGATCCTAAAGGGACATTTATAGTCGAAAATAAACTGACAACGCAATGGCAAAAAACGAAAAGAGATCAAAGGACAAACAACAGTATACAATACACAACATAGGAAACACATAAAAGAGCAACACGAACACAATCAAAAACTGGGTTTGATCTCAGATGCACCGGAAGGGTAAGTAGATCCTGCTCCACATACGGCACCCGATGTGTTAATTGTGTAAACTCAATACAAGATCTTTGTACGTAAATACTTTAGAAACAACTGGATAAGAAATGAATTTTCTCATGCATCATCGTTATATTACCCCTTCCCCTAATGCTCTCCTTAAACAGGGACTCAACCAAAATCCGAAACAGCCTGTGAAGAGTCAACGTAGTGTAGCAAAGACGACGTTTCCACCGGACTCAGCTTTCCATGAAAGGATTACATTACAAAATATACCTCATAGGTAGACTTGTGGACGTTTTATTAATAAAGGCAACATGCAGTTGTATACCGGTGTTCAAAAGTCATAAATCGATTGAGGAAAACAAATCCGGGTTACAGACTAAAACCGAGGGAAACACATCAACTATAAGAGGAAAACAAAGGAACAACAGGAACACTGAAGTGCAACAAAAACAAACGCCAACATACATACGTGTAGAAACGAACTATTTGGTAACAACTGCCATATTTCTGACTTGGTACAGGACATTTTAAGAAAAAATGGTGGATTGAATCTGGTTTTATGGCTAGCCAAACCTCCCGCTTATATGACAATGTTAAAATATATCGCTAAAATGACAACACTACGTGACAGAAATGCAGCACAAACACGTTCTATTGACTTTGTACTAAACAAGTAAATATCACAAAAAACATAAATCCTCTCAATGGTTGCCTTCATACAAGTAAGTTGTGCAGTTTTATTCCATAAATGAATTAAGGGCAATAATTTAAATAAAAAAAAACTGCCTTTTAAGCATATATAAATGTATAAATTCTGCGAACATCCTATGAGGATTTCTTCCCTGTGGTAATCAACCCCCTAGGAAAATCATAATACAATTCAATGTTAATGTTTAAATATATATATCAAGTCCAATATAATTTAAACACTTTCGTATTTAATGCAAAGACAAAATATCTTGAAAAATAAAACGTACAGATTTATTTTGAACATGTGGTTCAATTAGCCAAAATTCAATTACTTGAGGTTGGTGTTTTATACCCAGATTTTATGGAAATTATTATTTATTTATATGAAGCCAGGTTTAAGAAATATCCATTGTCTTTTAACTATTCAGTCCCTTGTTAGACTTAATTGATTTATGTTATAGTTGTACTGTTATCGTTAATTCACCGCGTCTTGTCCATGTCTAAAGGTAGGCGCAGTAATTCGCTAATTTGTTGTTTGCGAAGAGAATAACAATTTCTTTTGTTTTTCTGCATTTTAATGCTAAATACTAGCAGGTACAATAATACAATAAAGAATAATACAGATACGTTGTTCTGGTTCTCATAAAGATAAGTAAAATACAAAAAAAAATATAACAACTTATTAAAAATCTTTATAACTTTGTGAACTAAAAGCACCTAAACAGTATTAAAAAACTTTCACATTTATAGAGTTCTTTTATATGAAATCATTTTTACCATTAAGTGTGTTTTGTTCATCTGAAATAGTCCTCATATTGTGCCTATGGAAAGATACTTAACGAAATATTAAGTTATAAAAATAAACTAAAGGGCCTAAAGAGCCTGTGTCTATGTGCATATCAAACAAAGGACACACTCCAACATTGTAGACGAGAATAGACTTCATGACAAAAATCTCTATTTTGTTGATCTTGTATTACTGATCTTTTAGTTTGTTTAGTTTCTATCTTCTTTAGTTTTTGGTCAAAACACAAAAGAGAGGTAAAAAAAATTCAAATTTAAGGGCAATCACTCCTATGAAGAGTGACAGTCTACTAACTATATCGGAAAAATTTGACTTTTTAATAGATCTTGATTTGCTGATCATTTTTGTGTTTTATAGTGTTTATTTATCTATTATAATTTAGATCATATAAGGCATAACGGAAAATTTTACCCCTATGTTCTATGTTTAGCCATGTCGGCCATGTTGGTTGGCAGGCGGGGTCATCGGACATATTTTTAAACTAAATACCATAATAATGATTGTGACCAAGTTTCGTTAAATTTGTTTCAGTAGTTTCAGAGGAGAAGATTTTTGTAAAACATTTTAAAAATTTACAAAAAATTGTTAAAAATTGACTATAAAGGGCAATAATTCCTTAAGGGGTCAATTGACAATTTTGGTCATGTTGACTTATTTGTAGATCTTACTTTGATGAACATTATTGCTGTTTACAGTTTATCTCTATCTATAATAATATTCACGATAATAACCAAAAACTGCAAATTTCCTTAAAATCTCTAATTCAGGGGCAGCAACCCAACAACGGGTTGTCTGATTCGTCTGAAAATTTCAGGGCAGATAGATCTAAACCTGATGAACGTTTTACTTTATCGTATTTGCTCTAAATGCTTTAGTTTCAGAGATATCAGCCAAAAACTGCATTTTACCCCTATGTTCTAATTTTAGTCATGTTGGCCATGTTGGTTTGGCAAGCGGGGTCATCGGACACATTTTTTCAACTAGATACCCTAATGATGATTGTGGCCAAGTTTGGTTGAATTTGTCGATGGAGTTTCAGAGGTAAAAGATTACAAAAATTTACGAAAAATTGTTAAGAATTGACTATAAAGGGCAATAACTCCTTAAGGGGTCAATTGACAATTTTGGTCATGTTGACTTATTTGTAGATCTTACTTAGCTGAACATTATTGCTGTTACAGTTTATCTCTATCTATAATAATATTCAAGATAATAACCAAAAACTGCAAAATTTCCTTAAAATTACTATTTCAGGGGCAGCAACCCAACAACGTGTTGTCTGATTTGTCTGAAAATTTCAGAGCAGATAGATCTAAACCTTATTAACATATAACCCGTGTCAGATTTGCTCTATATCCTTTAGTTCCAGAGATATAAGCCAAAAACTGCATTTTATCCCTATGTTCTATTTTTAGCCATAGTGGCCATGTTGGTTGGTAGGAGCGGTCGTCAGACACACAAACTAAATACCCTAATGATGATTGTGGCCAAGTTTGGTTAAATTTGGCCCAGTAGTTTCAGAGGAGAAGATTTCTGTAAAAGTTGACGACGACGGACTACGACGGACGACGGACGACGACGCCAAGTGATGAGAAAAACTCACTTGGCCCTGTGGTATGATATATTCTATCAACGAAAGAGCATTTCAAATTTACAGGATGTTTCTCTTAAATATCATGACAGAGTTAAAAAAAAAAATTTTTTCAGCTTATTCTTTTAGATCTGCCCAACATTATTTCAATTGAAAAACGATACATTCCATAAGTTAGTGCCGTGCTTAACTTTGTATGTAAAAATGAGACAACAATAGCTTACCGATGTAAAACCTATTTCCAAGAAAAAAAAACCCAAAGAATTGCCTGAAAATCCAAGCAAAGCGAAACCGAATGTGTCGACAGGTAAGTAAACGACTCTTGCTTTGCATGCATTCCCAAAATCAGTTAAAATGACACTATTTGAGATAGCACGCAAACGGTAAGTTTATAGATCAAACAACTATTCTGGAATCATAATATCTCAGACCGTCGAAACATGTCTCCCGTGAGTTGAGTCTCAGACACTTTATTCTATTCGTGAATGTGACCGTTCAACTTGTGAAGTGTCGATTTCAGTTGATGTAGCAGTTTTTGCTTAAGGAACACACCCGTTTTTTGTGGATTTAGTGCTGCTCAGTCTAATTTAGTTTCTATGTTGTGTTTTGTAGACTGTTGTATTTTCGTGACTTTTTTGTCATGGTGTTGTCAGTTTGTCTTCGAGTTTGCATATCTTTTGGTTTCTTCCGCCCCTTTTAGTCATGATTTCTGTACTATATGAACATTTATACTCGTATGATATCAGTTTATCTATGTAATAACATAAACGGTACCAATTTTTCTGCACCAGATGAGCATTTCGACAATCAATGTCTCTTCAGTGATGCTCGAGGCCAAAATATTTGAAAATCCAAAGCTTATAAAATAGATGAAGAGCTATAAACCAAAAAGGACAAAAAGTATAGCCAAAGCCTGGCAAGGAATCAGAGCTTTGCATGAGGGAGATAAACGTCATATGATGGGACAACTTTTATGTTTCGACTGAGAAATGTTATTTTGCGCCTGTCCCAAGTCAGGAGCCTCTGTTCTTTGTTAGTCTTGTATGTTTTTATAATTCTAGTTCATTTATATGTTTTGGAGTTTAGAACGACGTCCATTTTCACTGAACTAGAATACATTTTTATTTAGGGGCCAGCTGAGGCCAACCTCCGGGTGCGGGATTTTCTCGCTGCGTTGAAGACCCATTGGTGGCCTTCGGCTGTTATCTGCTCTTTGGTTGGGTTGTTGTCTCTTTGACATATTCTCCATTTCTATTCTCAATTTTAAGTCGACAATAAGAAAACTGAAAACGTTTGTCATATGCCCGTGACAGCTTACAGTAAATAAACTGCAGCGATTATCCTGAATTGATTTTATTTCCTTCAGTAACACTTTCAATTAAAATATTTCTAGTACAAATGTTTCCGTCAAAGATAGATTAAATTTGTGACCTGTAATTTAAAGATGATTTTGGTTTTCAGTGCGGTACTGGCACAACAAACGAAGATGCCCTAGGCCTACGAATTTGTTGTTCATTTGATGGGTCGTCGTGATCTCTTGCCTGGTCTTAAACTTCTCCGCTGACGAATGTACCGAATATTATGGCACCAAATAATTTAATACCTGCACACAAATTTCTTTATTCTTCCTAAGTGTTCTGAAAAACATGATACAGTTTAATAGCAAACATGTCACGGTGTTGCCGTCTTATTACCCACAACTAACTTATTCATATGCATAATTACAGAAATTATAACTTTACGGCCGAACAGTTGTAGACTTGTATTAGCCACGTTGTAGATGTGAATACTTCAGTATCTTTCGCCTTTCTTTTGAACGTGGCTGATACAGGTTGTTACAAAAATTCTTTTTTTGTTTGTTTTTATATGCAATCAATATTTTTTTTAACCCAAGAGCTATTTGATTCTTAAACTGCACCCCTAAATGAACTATTACGTAAAGTTATGTTATTGCTGTTCGCTCACAATATAAACAGGATACCAGGAGACAACATTTGAGGCAAAAATATTTGAAAGTCCAAAAGCTAATACAAACGTTAAAGAGCTGATAAACCCAGTAGGACAATAATAGATTAAAACTATTCGGTGTAAGAGCACCTGCAACAATAAGATCTATTATACCATGAATTATGGAAAAAGTATTTGTTATATCAAACATAATCCTATACTTCCTATTAACAAAACTATAATTTCTCTTATAACCAAGATTTAAAATTTCAAAATATACAATATAAATTCATATACTGACAAATTCAAGGTACATGTGTATATGCATATGTTTGTTTTCTAATACATGATTTTTCGTGTTGTGTATATTGAAAACGTTAGAATAAGGGAATATCTTTAAGTTTAAATCTACTTTCAAACTTTGATTCAAGCCTCGGTTTGACAAAATGTGATGTAATTCAAAAGAGAAAACCAATGAAATTATTTATACAACATCTTTGAACTAAAAATAAACATGGTAGACAGCAACTGACAACTGCCACTGGAAGTTTCAGTTTGATTTCAGAAATGAAAGAGTAGAAAATAATTTGAGAATGTGGAATTTCTAACTTAAATAGCTAAAGCACAGGGATAATTTTTATTCAAACAAGTCTAATCTGTATATCTGCAGGTCTTTCACTTTACAAATAATTTCCTCTCGTACCCTAACCACGTCAAGACCAGAGTACATATTTCTTCACACTTTGCTAGTCATAAAACCAGGTTCAACCCAGCATTTTTTTCTTGAAATGTCCTGTACCAAGTCAGGAATATGACAGTTTTTATCAAATAATCCGTTTCTATATATGTTGGCGTTTGTTTTTTGTAGCAGTTCAGTATTTATGTTGTTCCTTGTTTTCCTCTTATAGTTGATGTGTTTCCCTCGGTTTTGGTTTGTGACCCGGATTTTTTTCCGCTTATTTGACTTATGACTATCACTACAAAAGTCCAAAAGTCTGAAAAGACCAATTTTTGTCTTAATTTGCATGAACAATTACTCGACATTCTCCAAAAGTATGACTTTTGTCTTAATTTTTCTTGACAAATTCTGATTTATATTGAATTTGTATGGAATTTACTCGACAAATTCTTGACATTCTGAATATGGTCTTAAAATTTCTTGACAAATTCTTGACATTTGAATACTGTCTTGAAATTTCTGGACAAATTTTCGACATTCTTAATTTTTCTCAGTATGGCTTGACATATTCTGAACATTTGGAATTGTGTCTTAAATTTACTTGACAATTCTGAGTTTTACAAATCATGATTAATATACATAATATAACTTTATCTTTATTTCTCTTCATATAATATACTGTTGTTTCAAGCTACACTTATTACAACAAAAACCAAAGTTGGGCATGTAAATATAAAATAATCCAAAATTTGGGTATATAAATATTTTATAAATACAAATATGGCTATGAGATGTAAAGTATTAACAATACAAATGTGGGTATGTTGATATAAACCAATTTAAATGTGATTTGTAAATAATTACAAATGTTGATTCCTAAATCTTAAAAATAATTGCTAAATGATTTAAATTAATCATACTGTATACATACATTTTGTATTTCATTCTACATGTATAATATTCAATATTAATATGGTAAATAAACAATTATTGTACCAAATTTGGTTTTATAAATAGCAAAGTTTTATTGTATCCTAATTCTTCCAAGGATTTGTATAGTCTTACTATACAAATCCTTGATTTAACAGAAGAAAACTTGTGTAATGTCATCTGTTGCAATATATATAATGTATTACATGTGGACAGGATGTTCCCCAGAAAATAAAGGTATTCCAAATAAGTTATACACACCCCTGAGGTCCAAACAACTGTCATATGGAAAATTACTGCTTTACCAGTAATCAGTCATGCAACATATCAGTTGAATGGCCATGCCACTACAATTTAAAAAGTTTGTCGTTAGATCAAAATAAAAATCTTCATTTTAATTAAAAATTTTAGAACTAAATGGATTTTCTTCATCAAAATTATGAAGTGAAATAATTTGACATAAAAACAATTTGGATAATTTCCCAAAGATTAAAAGAAAATTATTATCTACTCTGGGAATAATAGAAAACTGTATTTATAAGGATCCCATCATTTATATAGAAATCATTGGTCTTATGAAATGCATAATTAAGATCTAAACATTTTTTTTGTTCTATACGATTTCTTGAGAAAAAGAGTCAGGAGGGAAGTATAACAAATATTTAGTTTTGATATAAAATTATGAAATACAACACTCAATTTTAAATAAAAAAGTGTCTGGTTTTAAAAAAAATATTAAGTTTTTGAATCAAGATGGGAACAAATTCTTTGTCCCTAACGACAAAAATCAAGCCCCCACCTTTTAGCCACACACACACACACACACAAACACACAAGAGGAAATGTGGGGTTCAAAATAAACACGGTCACATTTTAAAAAAGCCTCAGGTCACCCATTTTATTTTTAGTAAAGCAAATTTGACTGGCAGTTTTTCGACCGGCAAAAATTTCAAATGCTGTTTGTCAGTAACTTCGACATATACTCCAAGTGAAAATTTTTTTTAATTAAACGTTTAATAAAAAATAAATCAAAATTAAAACTACATGGGGGTCATTCAGGATGCCCCACTCGGGGGCAACCAAATCCTTGATTCTTCTAAGTTTAGTTTAGCGATGATAAAAATGAGTATATAAAAGCATAAGAAAGTGTTTAAACAGTGCAGAATGTGTATAAACACAATTCAGGCAAAATTTATACTGTTGAGATAGTGTCAAGACATCTTTAAGACAGTCAAGAATGTTTCGAGATATATTCAGACAGCTTTAAGACTGTCAAGAATGTGTCAAGACATATTCAGACATTATTAAGAATGTCAAGAATATGTCAAGACTTATTCAGACATTATTAAGAATGTCAAAAATATGTCAAGACTGATCGAGACAAATTTAAGACAATCAAGAATTGGTCGAGACTAATCAAGACTCTTATCAGATGATACAGAAAGGGTCGAGAAATTTTAAGACAATGTTAATACTGTTAAGACACTTGTCAAGAAAAATCAAGAAACTTATTAGACAAATTCATACTATGTTAAGAATTTTTAAAAACAATTCAGACAAAAAAGAATGTCGAGTAAAAATTCATGCAAATTCAGACAAAAATTGGTCTTTTCAGACTTTTTGACTTTTGTAGTGTATTGAACAGCGGTACGCTACTGTTGCCTTTATTTGCCACATTTGTTATCAGCAGATATTAATTCTGATGATTTACGTGTTTTAAACTGTTCGTTGTTTGGATAACATGCCAATAGGAAAGTTTCTATCTGTTTCATCATAGAAGATGAGATATATAAACCTTGCGAAAAAAAAAAAAAAACAATCGACAAGATAAGCACAGTCATGATAGTGTTCTATTACAATTGTTCATAATTATTACGAATTTTAATCAGATCTTTCTTCTTCTTGAAAAAAAAATTATGCACTTGTCACAAACAAAATACAATGAAATACTGATGATTCAAATTTCTAAACCGGTTCTTATGACATGATTATATTGAAAATACCCAAATGAGATCTTATCCTTAATAGGAAACAAATATATATGTAGGAATCGAAATGATATATTCCTTCACAGTAAGTTTTAGTATATTTTCCACTTATGTATATGTACCATTGCTGAGAGCAGAGGTAATTCTATTATTTTATCAGAGAAATATTTTTATATGTCTATACGTTTTTCTGTTTAATTTATGTGGTTGCATTTTCAATATCTAAAATCCTATATACCACCAAAGTAAGTTGTGTTCATGTTTGTCTTTGATTGAAATATATATTAAAAGATCCATACTTAATCCTGTGTATAAACAGTTTATTTATTTATTATATGGAGGAAAAGAGCATTTGCTACGATTTTGACAGTCATATTGTTTAAGTCATATGAAACAAGTTTCTTGTAATTTTAATGTTATCGAAATTATTGAACCAATGCATGCATATATGTTAGACTCAGATCAACGTCCGGTCTCAAATCGACACCCAATGTGACGTCTCGTTCTCTAATCAGAGTCTAATATTTTTCTCCCTTAATCGACGCCCAATGTGACACCATGTATCACCAGAACGAGATCGGAGTCTCCTTTCAAATAATCAACTAAATAAAAATAAAAGGACAAACATCAGTAACTGGCAATACGAATAACACCGACATCATATTACATGCTAATATTTTGTTGAAAGAAGTTAATCAACTCGATCTACTTTATCTTATTCCTTTCATTTTCATATAAATAAATGACGTATGGATAAACGACAACGAGACAACAACCCAACGAAAAAGATAATCGAAAGCTAGACATCAAGGGAGCAATATACAGTCTCAAACAATAGACAGAATAAAGAAATACAGGCAACAGTTGAAGAGTTTTTATAAAATTGGACTCTGCAAGATATAAAATCTTATGTTTTTAACAACTGTTTTCGTTTTATGCTCAACCAAATCATTTGTTTTCGGAAAATGCCTGTTTCAAATCAGAAATATGACCGTTGCTTTCATCAAATTTGTGACGTCATTGTGGCAAGTCCGTAAAAGGGACGTCGATTAGGGAAGCCAAATATTGGATGTGGATTGGAGAACAACCAAAATACGTCAATTACAGGGACATAGAATTAGCCATCGATTTGGAATCTTGTTCAATTATGACGTCAGATTTGGACATCGATTTGAGGAACGGACGTCGATTAGAGATTGGACGTCGATCTGAATCTTACTTATATACTACACTAAGCCCTGCCTCAACATTTTTTTATACTAATTACGAATCTATAACGTATTATCGACAAATTATATTTCATTCAGTGATTGTTGATCGCAAACTAATTAACTTTCGAGTGCAAGTGGAGTACGTGACAAATAAGTGAATTGACAGAGCCTTGATATTTTCCATGCGTTCCCATTCGTTAATTAAACTTTTCCTTAACAGTTGTTAAATGATTTGTTGTATTAAATGTGTTCTTTAAGAATCGGTTATTACTATTTACCTTCCAGTGCACTTTTGTTTACATTCTTTCACCAATGTTTTCCCCTTTCACGTGCTGGGTGGCGGCCGAAATTCTAACGAGAGGTCTCGTAGTTAAGGTCACTGCATACGGGAAAATGTCGGCTAATTAGTGTACGAGAAGAAATAATTCAATAGCAGTTCATTTATGAAGATTTTGATAATATATAAAAGATTTTCTCTTACACGAAAATTCACGTACACTTGTTTCATAGTAAAATTCAGCCATTCTTGTATATAAAACATATGCAATTTTGTTTTTGAATTTGAAGTTTCATATGACTTTAAGTATAGTTTTTTTCTGGTTTCAAACATTCATACGAACAGAAAAATTAAAAAAAGAATTCGCTATTATCAGTCAGTTTGGTTCAATTTTTTTTTCAAATCAGGTCATTATCTTAACTGCTATAGAAATGTCTTGCAAAATATGTATTCCACCACATGTTGATACATGGCATATCATGTGATCTCAGTTGAAAATAATTGCGTTCTGCATGTTCAGTCACCGAAAAGATATTAAAAAAGGTGACTTAGAAAAAAGACCTCTTTTGTTTACTGATTCAGCTCTCAAAATAATCAATTCCTCTCAGTTTTTGGGCAATATCATCCTATTGATGTTGAAATCTTCCAGAAGTCGACCAAGAAAACAAATTAAGGTAACAATCACACATTGAGGGAATCACATGAACCCCAAAAGGAGCGAGACAGGTGCGTCTCCTATTATACGTACATCACCCGTCATCCGCCAGCTAGGTAAGGGGATGACTATTTGATATTCTTGAAAGGAGTTCAGGAGGATTTGTGTAGGACGAAATATCCATGTTCACCTTTTACGAGGCTCACTTAAATATTTTGCGCAGCAATCTATTTTCTATTATGGGCGAATTTACTTCCTGAAAATATTTTGCAGAATATACATTTACCTTGTCTTGTTTTGGAAAGATTAATCATTTTTACTTCTTCCAAAGATTGAAAACAACAAGTTATCAATTTCATGCATCCGAAGCGCTTTAATGGATTTACCTTCACCAGGAACGCTAAAAGACGAATATTTGAAAGCCGATGATTTATAAGAACCGAAACAGAAGAGCTAAATGACCAAAAAGTACATGAAAAATAGCCAAAATCCATCTAAGGTCAACTTGGCCTGAGGGAGTTGCAGCCTTAGTGTCTTTATAATTTCAAAATTTATTAACGGACAATTTTAAAAAGGTTTGTTTTAAATCATGTCAATAATGATACCCTCGGAGAGTGATAGTCCAACAGCAGAGGTATCACCCAATGCTGTAAAAATTAAAAAAAAAAAAAAAAAAAAAACAACACGCTATCAATTTCATGGGTCTTTTCATTTTCAAAATCCTCCCCCAGAATATATAATTGTAATCCGCTCACCCTGGCGCATGGCGGGTGACGCATGGTCAAATATTCATTAACTTAATAATAATTTGCATCATTTTAATTGATGATAAGATATAAAACAGAACTAATCGGCTTCATATTCTTGTGCATGCTCAGTTTGCTTATTAGTTGTACATTCTAAAATATTTTCATTTTCATAATTTTATCGTAAACACATGTCCATCGCCAATATTCAGATGTAATGCTTAAATGGCGTCAAGTCCCAAAAAGCACGAAATGTTTATATTTTTAAACAGTTTCGTTGGTACAGGTAAATCACGAATTTAAAAGTTCAATGAATTACACATTTTCTATAAGGTTGAATGTAGACTTTGGCAAATCCACGAAATCAAATATCCACGAAAATGCAAGTTTTTCTCAATCCGAGAAAATTGCTAACCACGAAAATAAACGAAACCACAATTGTCAAGAGTGAAATTTCTGTGTTGCCCGACACTCCGCAAAGTTTTCGTGTGGATTTAAGCCCAAACTTTGAATCCAATTCCTTGCCTTCGCTGAACTGCGACATTTTGGTAATATAAGACATGCAGGATACATGGTATGTCCGGCTTCTCTACACATTTCAAGCTAGAACTTACATATTCTGTAGGGTGTAATATTAATTTACTAAAGGTGTGCATATTGTAAGGATTTTGATTTACTTAAACATTTCCACAAATGATAGGTTGTTGAACTCGGTCTTTTTACCTAATTTTTGGCAGGCAGGTACATGGTTTGTCCGGCTTACTTTAATATTATGCTGAGTGTTTGTACGTAATAAACTATGGTGCTTTTTTTAGAGATGTTCTTCTTTATTTTCTTAAATTTCCACAATTGACAGAATGTTGAATTTTGTTTTTTTTAGTGAAAGTATGCATGCTGGTGGGTACAAGGTTTATCCGGCTTACTCCTCATACAACTAAAACTTGAAAATCATACAGGGTATGATATAATAATAATGTGTATTTAAACAGTATATTGATTTTCATCCAATATTCAACCAATAACAGAATCTTTAACCTTAATTGGCGGATGCATCAAATATGTCATATAGACAAAACCCTTTCAATTGGTACTTCAACATCACTATTTACTAAATCAATTCTTGAATCACTATATGCATGAATACAGAGGTGACATTCTCTTTGTCTAAGTTGGTTTTGTTAAATTGGTATGTAAATAATTGTATAGAAGATGTTTTCAACAGTTTCAAGTATATGCCTAAACGTTTGAAGTGTTACATTTTATATCATATTGCTAGATGTATAACCATGTTGTATAAGGAAATAAATAAAGTAAATCCATGAAACACAATTAAATGTAAGAGGGTGTGTATGTTTAATTTACACTGGCTGAACAGATTGGTAAAAACTTGTAATTTTTGATTGAGTGACACATATAAAACCATCGAAGTTACACCCCTTAATATGTTCATTTCTAAAATTTCGAAATATTCAAAGTTACAGTGTTTTAAAATCAATCAAAATGAAAAAAATCTTTAGAAAAATCAATAATCAAAATAAAATGAAAGCAAACTAATAAAGATTTCTTTGAAAAAAAGTTTTAAATAAATTTTTCAAATACCACTACGTACATTATTTCCATTGAGATTAAAAGTTTCTACTAAACATAACATAGTTTGTACTCCGACCTAATGAAGGTAACTGAGGGTCAGGGTAGCGACCTTTCCAAGATACTGGTAGGCAGTGTTGTCCTCCCTGATGGACTGTGTTGATTCATAGCCCTGACGGAGTAGAACCAATACTACCCTAGCCTACCACTATATTAAAAGTGCATTTTCAGAAGAATTTATCTTGGAAAGGTAAAATACTTATTTCCCTCTATATCTGTTTCTTTCACTCTCTCTTACTCTTTCTCACTCTCTTTCTCTCTTAATCATTCTCTCACTTTTCTCTCTTAATCTCTCTCACTCTCTCTTTCGTTATATTTTTTATTCCATCTTTCTTTCGGTTGCTTGCTGGCTATCTGTCAATCTTTCTATCGCTGTTTCTTTCTTTCTCTCTCTCTGTCCTAAGTTAGCGAGTGAAGTGAGCGAGTAAAGTGAGCGAAAGGAGTGAGGTGAGCGAGAATGGTGAGGAGAGGGAGAGGAGACAAGAGAGAAAGGTGAGGAGAAGAGAGAGAGAGGTGAGTTGATGGAAAGAAGGGTGAGGTGAACGAGAGGAGTGAGGGAGAGGAGAGAAGTAAGTGAGAGAGGTCAGGTAGCGGGAGATAGCAGTGAGTGAGCGAGTGAAAGAGAGAAAAGTAAGTGAGTGAAAAAAAGAAATGAAAGAGAACAGGGTGAGAGAGAGAAAAGTGAACGAGAAAGGTAAGGAGAGATAGGGACAGACATAGAAGCGAGAGAGATGAAGAAGTGAGCTATATAGAGGAAGGAGTGGAGTGAAAGAGGGTAACCAAAGAAACCCCATGAAGAAAAACAAACAGTTTATGCATGAAATTCAACATCCAGCTTAATTAAACAAACATAGATAGATCGTTAACAATTGTAGTTGACCCTCAATGATAACTGGACCAGAGATCAAAAACGCTTCGTCAAGGAAATAACCAGTACACATGCCTACGGCCAATATTTCTTTTTAAGGACCATCAGGGATTTGAAAATAATCTACCAACACCAGTATCGTCGGCCAACAATTAAGGGATTCAGAGCTACTTTGAAGGCATGCTCTAAAAATAAACGAGGGAGCTCCAAGAGGTAAATAGTTTTAATTCTAAAGTATTGGTTTAAAAAAAAAAATGCAAATATTAGTACATAGAAATGAAAAGTTCACAACTGGGAAGCTGAAATCATCTATTTTGTCTTAGAGTTTTGTTATCAACCGACCCTAAATGTCAATGTCTAGATATGAGTCAAACTATAAGGCACACTTAATTGTATCTTTTGTAATCTTGATTTCAATTTCGATGTAATAGATACATTCCACATTGTCACCAAGCTGGGAATGTTTCACAAATGTTTCAGTGAGATTAAATCATCTATATAGCAAAATGTAAAGTTAAAGGATAATGCTAGCGTTTTTGTTCTTACTACGAAGAAACTCATGTATGAAGATTGCCTCTTATTAAATGAAGGATTAAGCCGGCAAGAAGAGGAGCACAGTTTTGGAGTCACTAACGAATCTTTGGTAGATGAAACGCGCTTCGGGTGTACAACATTTTAATCCTGATATATGTGATGAATTAATTGGTTCCCATGGGAATGTCGATTTTTTGTTATAAACAAGCCTCCTTTAAACGCAACAAATGTGATGCCAATGTAGAAATCAAGCAAAGTAATACTGTCATGTTCAGAGAATATCTTGTTTGAATCACAGTGTCGTTTTTTATTATTTTACTTTTTTATAGAGTAAGATTTGTCCCTCCCTAAAACAAGATACTTGTTTCTACTATGGGCATTTTTATTATGAAACAAAGACCAATTCTTTAAATTTGTTTTAAATTTGGGAATGCAGAGTACTTGTGTAAAGGGGAGACAAGTCAAATGATTTTATACTATTGCAAGAGGTAAGTTAAAGACAAACAGAGGATAGATACTCAGATTGTATGTAATCAAACATATTGTTTGGATTTTTAATTATCTACATCTTATTCACAACGTTCCTAAAGTCGGTAGTTCAACTTCAACCTTCAACTCACAAAACGATCCAATTTTATTAAAAATACAGATCATGTACCCATGCTTTGTTACAAACATTTGACATTGCTCTGTTAAATTCCAGTTGTGAGTTATCAATACACATTCCCTTTACACTTTCAGTTAGAGCATACTTTTAATTGTTGACCATACAGTAATCAGATAAAAAGTACAGATTTTTTTCATTTAAGGCAAGAGAAGCTCCAATAATTGATCTTGCCTACAATTTGATCGAAAAAAATACACTACTTTGATATTTTTCAAGTAACATACACTCGTTTGGACACTGCAGAATTATGAAGCCCTTTCGGAATGAAAATTGTGAATTAATTGCTATGTACATGATGTACATCTGTAACAGTTCTGAATCGCCCAGATTTATTAAAATTGTGACTTTATCAAATGGATAAATGTATATAAATGTACGATCATTAAAACCTAACAGATTCTATTATGAATATCTGTACTTGGAAAAAAAAAACCGCTTGATTTGACATTCTGCTCCATTCCACTTTACGACCATGATAATTAAAACATATATTATAAACTAGAAAACAAAGTTTCTTTAGATACCAGAGGGACAGTCAAACTCATAGATCGAAAACAAACTGACAACGCCACAAAATAAAAGACAAAAAACAGTTGACACAACATAGAAAACTAGCAACACGAACCCCACCAAAAACTGGGGTGATCTCAGGTGCTTCGGAAGGGTAAGCAGATCCTGCTTCACATGTGGCACACGTAAAAGAGCATCTTTACATGCGTCAACACTGGACAAGCTTATCAAATGGAAGGCAAATAATTGTGACAGTAATTTACCTACGCCCACATCTCGTTAATCGATAAAGAATAATTTAACAATCAAACACTGAGGGTATCGGATTAACTTCAAAAGGGGCGAGAGCGAATGCGTCGGCAGGATAAGGGTCACCTGCTATGCACGCATCTCCCACCATGAGAATCCTCACTCTGTCAAATTATCACAATCGGGGTTAAATTACAGATCAGATATCCTAACTAGTATCTAAAGACCAAAGATCACAGAAATATGTCGCAAACAAGATAAAACACCGAAATAGGTATACAAACATTTCAGACAACGATTTTTAAATTTCTTGGAAAGCTGCCTAATATTTTAACGCAAAGTAAAATGATAGTGAGCAAAATCCATACCGCTTAGCAACCTATAAAAAGCCCGACAAGAAAAATGTAAAACAATTCAAACGAGAAAACCAACGGCAAGCTATTCGCACAAAAATAAACAAAAACAAATACGATATTCAAAAATATAACCATGTGTAATGCAACAATATCGACAGGATATTAAACCGTAAGTATTTATACTGTGTAGCAATACATACATGCTTTTAGTTTTGTTTTAATTTATCTATCTAGTTGGAATAGAATGAACATCAGGTGCACCAACATCTTCATAGTAATGGTTTATTTAATGTTCTCAGTTTATACCTGAATAGGTATTTACTGATCAAGAATGCACTTGTGAAAGCAAAAAGCGCCCTTTCTGTGAATTAAGAAAAACCTATCAGTACAAATGGATGAACAGTAGGCCAAAATTTCCCTAGGACCATACCGTCTTAAGATTTGAGGATTCACGCGTGACACGATATTTAACTAAACTATACATATTTAATCTTACAGGAAGTAAAATTGTTCAGAGTAAATAATACCGTTTAAGTTCCAACATTTCGAATAGGCAATTTTTCTCAAAACACTTATCACAAATTTTTAAAACCCATTTCGACACCATATACTATCTCAGATTTCCATGTATATTTCCATTTTCTGGGAAAACCACTCATTATTTTACAATTATATGTAAGATTGTCCGATGAAAATCCATTACTACAAGCATATTCAAATATATAGATATAGATATAGATCACATACATGGATATGTTGTATGTCAATCGGATTACATATGAAAAGTGCTTTTGTTACAAAGTTTTTTTTTTAAGTTTATCTTTTTCAAAAGATAAACCTCCATATCAATATAGGTATAGCTTTAAAACCAAGTACACCTAAGTTAAATAGATATGATTCTGCCGTAGGAAAAGTAATATGCTTTTATATAATATATGCTTTTATTCATTTTCTAGACAGAATTGAAACCATTACAACTGAAGCTTAAATAAAACCAGAATAAGGCGATGTTATAGAGAAAGTACCAATCACTGTCAAGTCCTGGGAAATAATGGAGCAGAGACCCGTAGAACTTATGATATTGCTTTTTACTGTAACTTGTCAATTTCATGACACTCGTTTGAATAAAGGTTATATCTTTGTCATGGAAGGTTAACTAGTTTTAAAACCAGGTTTGACCCACCATTTTGTTTTCTCTCAGAAAAAGTCAGGAATAGCATTTGTTTTTCACTTGTTCCGTTAATTAATAGCGTTTGATTTTGTCAGTTTTTATTGACTTCCGCTTTTTGAATTTGCCTTGGAGCTCAGTACTTTTGTTATTCTCTAATTTTTTTTTATTTATATGAAGATAAAAATAAAACACTGTTCCATTGCAATAGCTTTTAACACATGCGCGTAGGTGTCATACATAATTATACCACATCTCTTTACGTTGTATTACATAACGGAAGGTGTCATTTGTACAAACATCTAACGTAATTTTTAGAAGGCAAAACCGCTAATTTTCTATATAGAACTTCCATTATTTGATTGTTTAGACTGGCACATGTGTCCTTCATTCATTTAAATAGTTGAATATGCTATCCGCATAAAGCCGTCAATTGCTATACCAAATTCATTCCTTTCCACATTTATAGTCTGTTCATATTTAGTGCATTTTCTTTCTAGCAATAATACAAAATATGTCTTACATTTAAGGTCAATTTAAAGTGATTACTATGTCGTGGGATACATTTATTGACGAATTGATAGTTTGGTCAAAAGATGCAGATAGGAACAGTCATATTGACAAAGCATGTATTTTAGGAATCAACGATGGAGCAAAATGGACGACTGATAGCCATGTCAATGCGTTAAAATTAAGCAAGGATGAAGCAATGAATATTGCAAAATGCTTCAAAGAAAATAACTTTTCCAAGTTTCTTGAAAGTGGTGTCGTTGCTGAAGGTTGTATATATTGCGTTATAAAGGATGATGACAAAAAAGTCGTATGCGCTATAAAGAGAGGATATGAAAAATTAACAATGCTTAGTTTTAGGACGGCTATTGTCATTGCACATAATTCAGTAGATCAACGGCTAGGCATTGAGGAGAAAGCTGTAAATAATATTGTGAACTATCTAGAGTCAAATAGCCTGTAGTTAATTATGCATCATTTTAACTTAAAACTATCAAATACATTTTGGTAATATGTTCTAGGTTCAACCCTTACTTTAGAGAGCAATGATAAATTGCAGATATCACAGATACCAACTTAAATATAATAGATACTCCTGACGTCATTTGGATTTTTCTTTTCGATTGAGCTAATTTTATATTGTGAATGCATGCAATACTTATATTTACATTCTTTTTTTTTATTTTTAACTCTTTTCCAATATGAATAAAGCACATTATTAGTTAAGATATGACTAAAACCAACAACATATACACACAAAATTGTACCAAAACTAATCTAACCGAAACACAATTGACCAAATCAACCAAAAAATTAAATAATGCTCATAGTTTGTTAAATTAAAGTAATATGTATATACGACTAGCAAATTTCCATCTTAGACAAACATTATAAGCACTGACCGAAAATACTTCACTTATTTCTTTCAAAGTTAGTTAATACATCTATTTCAATAGTTAATGATTTTAAATTCTATAAACGGACAATTTTAGAAAGGTTTGTTATTAATCATGTCAGCACCGAAGTACTAACTACTGAGCTGATGATACCATCGGGGACTGATAGTCCACCGGCAGATGAGTCGACCAAATGCTGTAAAAAATGAAAACCGCACGTCATCAATTTGATGGGTCTGAAGCGCTTTTCATTTTCAAATTCCTCCTCCAAAGAATATATAATTGTAATCCCCTTACCTAGCACATGGCGGGTGACGCATGGTCAAATATTCGTCAACTAAATAATGATTTGCATCATTTTTTTAAATCTTTGATAAGAAATAAAACAGAACTAATCGGCTTTATATTCTTGTGCATGCTCAGTTTGTCTATTTTGATTTAAATATTTTTCATTTTATAATTATATCGGGATCACATGACCAATATTCAGATGTAAGGTAAAGATGGCGTGAAGTTAGAATAAAAAAAAAAAAAAAAAAAAAAAAAAAACACGAAATGTTTATAAACGGTTCCATTGCTTTGAAATTGTTTTTTCCTTTGAATCGAATTCCTTGCCTGTTGCTGAATTTGACATTTTGGTAATATAAGGCATGCATGATACATGGTATGTCCGGCTAACTTCTTTATACATTTCAAGCTAGAATTTACATATTCTGTAGGGTATAATATTAATTTACTAAAGGTGTGCTTATTATCAGGAATTTGATTTACTTAATAATTTCCACAAATGATAGGTTATTGGACTCTGTCTTTTTATGTAATATTTGACATGCAGGTACATGGTTTGTCCGGCTTACTCCCCGTACAATTATCAAGCTCGAACTTCAATATCATGCTCAGTGTTTGTACATATAAAAAGAGGGTGCTTTTTCTCGAGATGTTCGTTTTTTTTTAAATTAAATTTCTACAAATGAAAGAATGTTGAATTTTGTCTTTCTTTAGAGAAAGTATGCTTGCTGGTGGGTACGATGTTTTGTCTTGCTTACTACTCATACTTTTAAAACTTTAATATTATACAGAGAATTATGCATCACTAATGTGTATTTAAACGGTAAATTGATTTTCAATCAATATTCAACCAATAACAGAATCTTTAAACTTAATTGGCGGATGCATCACATGTGTCTTGTATACACAACCCTTCCATTTTCTACTATAACATCACTATTTACTTGATCAATTCTTGAAGCACTATATGCAAGAATGCAGTGATGACATTATCTTTGTCTAAGTTGGTTCGGTTAAATATATGTAAGTAATTATATAGAAGATGTTTTCAACAGTTTCAGGTATATGCCTAAACGTTTGAAGTGTTACATTTTATCTCATATTGCTAGATATGTTACCAAGTTGTATAAGGAAATAAATAAAGTAAATCCATGAAATAAAATTAAATGTAAGAGGGTGTGCATGTTTTGATTTATACTGGCTTCACGTGAACAGATTGGTAAAAACTTGTTATTTTTATTTAAGTTACACATACAAAACCAGTGAAGTTATTACCCCTTTCTAAAATTTCGAAATATTCAAAATTACAGTGTTTTAAAATCAATTAAACTGAACAAAATCTATAGAAAACCAACAATCAAAATAAAATGAAAGCAAACTAATAAAGATGTCTTTAAAAAAAGGTTTAAATGCAAGAAATCAATTTTTCAAATACCACTGCATATATTATTTCCATTGAGATAAATAGTTTCTATTAAACATTACATAGTTTGTACCTTTCCAAGATACTGGTAGGCAGTAGTGTCCTCCCCGATGGACTGTGTTGATTCATAACCCTGACGGAGTAGAACCAATACTGCCCTAGCCTATCACTATATTAATAGTGCATTTTCTTATGGGCTTTTGAAGTAGCTCATAAGAATTTATTTTGGAAAGGAAAAATACTATTTCTTTCTATCTCTCTCTATTTCCTTTTCTTTCTTTCTCTCCCACTCTTTCTTAATCTTTCTCTCACTCACTCTCTTTATATTACTTTTATTCTATCTTTCGGTTGCTTGCTCGCTATCTATCTATCTATCTCTGCTTCTTTTCTCTCTCTCTCTCTCTCTCTCTCTCTCCCCGTCGCTGAGTGCCAGAGGTAGTGAGAGAGTCAAGTGAACAAGTTAAGTGAGCGAGTGAGGTTAGCAAGAGAGGTGAAGTGAGCGTGAGAGGTGAGTTGACTGAGAGGAGTGAGGGAGAGGGATGAAGTGAGCAAGAGGAGTGAAGTAAGGGAGAGAAGTCAGGTAGCGGGAGATAGAACTGAGTGAGCGAGAGAAAATTGAGTGAGTGAGGGAGAGAAGAGGTAGAGAAGAATGAGTGTGCGAGAGGAGTGATTGAGAGAGCCGAAAGTGAGCGATCAAGAGGTGCGATAGGAGAGATAGGGACAGGAAGGATTAAGAGAGAAAGACATAGAAGCGAGAGAAAGGAAGAAGTGAGCGAGAGGGAGGACTAATGAACCAAGACAGGAAGGAGTGGAGTGAAAGAGGGTAACGGAAGGTGCCCCATGAAGAACTTTAATCCGCCACTTGGTATCTTTATTTTTAGCATTTTTGGTTAATGATGAGCGATCTGAATTTGTTATAGTACTTAGCGATAAGACTGTTTCTCCTACCAAAATTTCAATTAAGATTCGGTTAGATAGTGGTTCGCATAAACATGTTGATAAACAAATAGTTTAAAAGAGGGAAAGTTATATTATGGGAGTTATGCCAAAACTGTTCATAGGACACAGATGCCCACGTTGTAAATATGCAAGAGTCGATGTACTTACTAAAACGGACATTTTGTGTTCTTTTAAACAAGAAGACATTTATTTCTTTATGTTGTCATTAGCGATTACTCGGGGGTTTGAGTGCTTTCAACATTCAATAACAAACAGTAATGGGGTTACTCGAGAACGGTGAAAAATGATGCCACCCTTATTCGAAGTTGATCTGTGTTTGGTGGTAACAAGTATTGTGTATAAGTTACATAGCATTTAGTCGAGGCAAAGTAAAGAGTGCGAAAACGGCAATTTCGTCATTTTTTTCATTTATGAACGACCAAACCTCATGAACGGTGAAAGTTACTTCACCAAAATTCAAATTTTATATGTGTTTGGTGGTAGTAAGCATTGAGTACAAGTTTCATAACATTTGGTTGTGACAAAGTAAAGTTAGAGAACAGAAACCGCAAATTTCCGGAATCTTCCATTTATAAAGAGACATTACTCCAGAAAATTGAAAGTGACACCACCCAAATTCTAACTTGCGCTGTGTTTGGTGGTAATAATGATTGTGTTTCAGTTTCAGAACATTTGATTATGGCAAAGTAAAGTTAGGGAACAGAAACCATTTTCGGGACATACGGATGGACAAGGGTAAACCCCTCCACCACGGCGCCATTACAAACTTTAAAGGACTCCACCCAGCACTAGAGACAAAATCTGTTAATATCAATAATACATGGTATGATTAAAAGAATGAATAAGGTGTACACGTATTAGTTTATTAAAAAAAATCTATAGCCAGCATTTTCACCATAAGGGCAAGGGTACAATTATTTGTCTCCACATTCTCTTGAAGAATTAGTTTTGTTTGTTTATATTTCAACATTGATTTTAATCCTTGACATTTTCTTTGGAGTTTATATATTTATACAATGTGCATCTTGAATTATCTTTTTGTTGCAACATATGAAAATTTTAATCTTGTAAAATAGAAAAAAAATTGCCGTTGCTATGGGGAAAGTTTTTTTGCTAGGGAGAAATTACAATGATTTTGCCAAGAAATGTGCAGTACATTGTGTTACATTTGAACAGTATATACATGTATAATTACTGCATGTTCAACAGGTTGGTTTCAAATATAAATAGATTTTAGCTGTATATTTAACATATTTAATGGGTTAATCTCCACCGTTATACTGGTTGCTAGGAAACAGAATATACGAGATAGACCCAAAATGCCACCATTTTCAGAAGGTCTGTGGTTTAGAATTACAACATAACAAATTAAATGAAATTTTGGGGTGGGGCCAAAAATAGCCATTATTACCCCTTGTCCTTTAGTTTGAACAACTATAGCGCAGAAACAATTGTTTATTCAAATTCACCTTATCTGTTACTTATCTTGTTTCGCAGGTATTTGTCTTTACACATAACATGCATTATATTTCTTCATAATCAACAGTGTTACGACTAAGATACAAATTTCTTGACAAAATAACACATTTGATATTAGCAGATGTAAAGAGGAATGATGATAAACGTTATTTCAAATTGTTCTATCTTGACTTTTGGTGATCTGAATCCTAAGACCGTATGACATGACAATGTTTAAATTTATTTTTCTATCTGTTTTGTAACTTTACAGTGAATGAGATATGTCGAAATGTAACAGTTAACCGTGAAGATAGGCATACTAATCAAATGTACAAATGCACAGAATTATTAAAACAGTTTAGGAATACTGAACACATTGGAACCTGTTGTTCAGTGGTTGTCGTTTGTTCATGTGGTTCATAAGTATTTCTCGTTTCTCGTTTTCTATACAGATTAGACCGTTGGTTTTTCTGTTTGAATGGTTTTACACTAGTCATTTTTGGGGCCCTTTATAGCTTGCTGTTCAGTGTGAGCCAAGGCTCCGTGTTGAAGGCCGTACTTTGACCTATAATGGTTTACTTTTTACAAATTGTGGCTTGAATAGAGAGTTGTCTCATTGGCACTTATACCACATCTTCTTATATCTAAGTAGTACAACTTTGTAATGCTTTAAAGCTGTTTTCTTTTGTCACAAACAAAATTTAATTAAAAACAGGTAATATATAACTTTTTCAGATCAATATTTAATCCATCCTATTATGAGTCATTTGTAGACGGAACGCGCGTCTGGCGTAGATACTTATAAGATTGGTATCTTTGATGAGTTTTCCCCCATGATATAGAGTATCACTCGGATTTTTATTTGCAATGTTTCAAATATCATTATTGTCTTGCTAGACACTAATTCGACTTCATTTTGATGCATTCGACCTATGATGTAAACTATGGTATAAATGAATTGCGCATATGCCCATCGTGTTCAGTTATATAAAAAAAATATCAGCCAAATAGGAATCTATGGAAGCCCACGCAAAGACATATTTCGGGCACTGATTTTGCCGCAAAAAAATCCTTCTTATACAGGTAATAGAGAGGTAGAGGATACCAAAGGGATATTGAATTCATATAAGTCAATGACAAACTGACAACGCCATCACAAAAAAACACAAAACGACAGAAAACAGAAGAGAAAACACAATATAGAAAACTAGGGACGGAGCAACACGAAACCCACAAAAAGGTGTGATCTCATGATGTCATCCGGAAGGTTATCAATCTATGAGTTTGACTTTCCCTCTGGTATCTTTCGTCCCTCTTTTAGGGAGATCCTACTCCACATATGACACCCGTTGTGTTGCTTATGTAAGTACAAACTTGGTGGTAGGTCTAAATCGGTGATGTCACATTCGAGGAAAAGAGGACGGGCTTGTGGTTACGACAATTTGGACATATCTGTCGTTATATCTGACAAAAATATTTTCATATTTATATGATGGCGTCCGTTAAATATTCGATGGGATGACTTCAATGTCGCCGCTTGGAACCTTTGGTTTAATAGCTTGCTTGTAAGCAGCAACCCTCGATCAGGTTAATCATGATAGGAAATGAATATAGGGTCTTTGTATCGGAAATAAACACATTTATTCTATAACCAGTTGTTGGCATGATACGGGTTATGTTCTTTTCATATAGTTTATGATTGTATGATACTAAACCCCTAACAGGAGGGATTGTGCTTGATTTTCATATGATGAAGACATAATCTTTCAATCAAGTTTTATTGAGGTCTGGAGCTGGCATGTCAGTAACTGCTAGTAGTCCTTTGTTAATTTATGTATCATTGTCATTTTGCTTAGTTTCTTTTGTTACCTATTCTGACATCGGACTCGGACTTATTTCAATCTGAGTTTTACAGTGCGTATTGCTATGTGTTTGTTTTTCTACATCGGCTAGAGGTTTAGGAGGAGGGTTGAGATCTCACTAAACACGTTTAACCCCGCCGCATTTTCACGCCTGTTCAAGTCAGGAGCCTCTGGCCTTTGTGAGTCTTGTATGATTTTTAAATTTATTTCATTTGTGTGTTTTGGAGTTTAGTATGACGTCCATTTTCACTGAACTAGTACACATTTTTGTTAAGGGGCCAGCTGAAGCCCGCCTCCAGGTGTGGGGTTTTCACGCTGTGTTGAAGACCCATTGGTGGCCTTCGACTGTTTTCTGCTGCTCTTTGGTCGGGTTGTTTCTTTGACACATTCCCCATTTCCATTCTCAATTTTTTACGCTCTTGAATGTCGTATCAACTGGGAGATGCATACTCAGTAGTCAGTACTTCGGTACTGACATGATCTATAACAGAGCTTTCTAAAATTGTCCGTTTAAAAATTTTGAAATTATAAATAAAAAACTAAGGTTTCAACTCCTCAGCGAAACTTAGCCTTTGAGGGATTTGGCTATTGTTTAGGTTCTTTATGGTCATATAGCTCTTTAATTGATTTGGTTTCTATAAATCCTTGGCTTTCAAATATTTAGCTTTGAGCGTTCCTGATGAAGGTAAATCCAGTAAAGCGCTTCGGACACATGCACTTTATATAATGTGTTGTTTTCATTTTTTACAGAAATCTAAAAAATAAACCTTAACTTTACAGCCGAACAGTTTTTGCTACTAATAGTCAAATATAATTTATCTACATTTTTTTTAACCGAAAAACTGTCTTTGCTGGTTAAACAATGACTCCTAAATGAACACTTACACAAAGTTATGTTATTGCTGTTCTCTCAAAATTGAAGTAGGATAGTATGAGACAACATCTGATAATATATATATATAAAACAGGTACAAAAATGTATATGAAGTATACACCAATGCGACATCAGTTCAACGACAAAATTTACCTGTTATATACCGGCTTATTGTAGGATAAAAATTACTATAAGTGTTACGGTACATAACTCTAATCTGCAGCTTCTAATATTATCAACTTTATCAATTTTATTGTACTAGAAGCGCATTTCGACAAATAATGTCTCTATCGTGATGCTTGAGGAAAACATATTTGAAAGTCCGAAAACCTAATTCAAACGTTAAACCAAGTTGAACAAAACTAATAGATTACTTACATTCGGTGTAAGAGAACCTGGAACAATATGAGCTATCATACCAGAAATTGTGGCAAAAGTATTTGTCAGCCGAAACATAATCCCAGCTTACCTGAAAAATGTGAAGCTTTGGTAAACTAATAATGTTTTCTTAAAGCAATGACAATAATTTGAATTTTTCTGACTTTAAGACACATGAGTTCAGTATCTATACATACTATTTTCAACAATCGAATATTTTACCTATTTTCAATTTTGTACAAAATTATTGCCCTAGTTACCGAGATTTAAAATTGTATTAACAACGTACGATTTACAATCCACATACAGAAAAATCCCAGGTACATGTGTATATGTATATTACTGCTGTCATTCGGTATATCGAGAAAAAAGATCGTGAAAGAATAAGTAATGGTGGTCAAGTATTGCGATAGAATCGTGAAAGCTCTGATATGGGATAGTGAAGGAACTTTTGTCGAAAAAAAAAAAAAAAAAAAAAAAAAAAAACATGCAAGGTCGAAAGATAATCTAATTTATTAAAGTTGACAGCATTTGTACTTGACTGTAATGATTCTTATTGTACTGATTCTTACTGATTATACAAATTCAAATAAGTCTGAGTTTAATTGAAATTATTTGACCTCCATACTAATAACCTACAAATATTCGACTGTGCTGTATTTAACTCCACCCTTATCTTAACCATACTTAAAAGTCTTAACTAGTACTCGACCAGGTTCAAACAGTCTCAACTCACATAATCACTGAACATTTTAATAATTATTCTAGAAATTTCCTAATATGATTTCAGGGATTATCAATAATTCAAAGATCTTTTTTTTATTAAAAAAATCAAATATAGACAAATTTTCATTTGTTTTTTTTTTTTTTTTTTATTTCTTGAAAATTTAAGTGAACAGTTTTCATTCCTTATCTAATACTACTAGGCCTAGGTAAATTTTAAGAGAACAGTTTTTCAAGTGATATTTTATTCAACTGTCGAACCTAAATACTTCACAAACAAATAAGTATGCTACAATCACGGATGTTGCTTGGGTTGGAGCAAACGTATGCTCAAAAGTTACTGCAAATTTCAGAGGAAAAATCAAAATGCAAGATATGGATAAGTAACAAATACAATTATCTGTTGAAAAAAAGTAAGTACTTATATTTCATAGATTTTACTCTTCACATCATTTTACATTATCAAAGGGAAAGGGGGCGGGGGCTGGTGGTCATGGATCTTATAAAAATGATCTTAAATATCTTACGAACAAAATTAATGTCTCATTGGTATACTATTGTTTTGATCAAGTAAGGACCCCCTCACCCCACTACCACCACCACCACCATCCCAAAACCAAAGAAAAAAGAATTACTTTGTGTGCAGAAGTGGTTTTTATAGAAAAAAATATTATTAATCACTTGAAATGTATCCCTCATTTAAGGATTCACAATATATTTTGACTGGCCACAAAACATGGTATCCTGGTAGGATCTTATACAAGATATCAGTTTGAGGTTAATGATTTCCTTTTTTTTTTGGAATTTTAAATGCTTGCATTGAAAACTTTATTTCTTTTAGACGTGCTGTAAAATCTGATTCCATATATGAAGGACAAGGTTTGTTTAAAATGTGGATGCTGTAGTAAAAACAGACGTGAATCAAATAGATGTGCCTGTATAAAAGCAGGGCAAAATGAGCAGTAGTATATACCATTCAAATTTAGTTTGTAAAAAGAAATGATTGTTTTCAAAATATTGTGTAACAATTTAATGTATTGTGCCTAATATTTTGATATATTGTGCCTTTCATTTTAATGTATTGAGGTTATCATTTTAATATATCTGTATTGTGCTTAACACTTTATAATGTATGTTTATTATGATGTTTTGATATGATTTTATAGAATGAATTATTTAACTTTTATTCATTTTCTTTATAAATAAAACTAATTCTTCATTTCAGTTATTATGTATAATCCCTGACGTTTTTCTAGTAATCATACATAATCCCTGAAAATTTTAGTGATTATATATAATCCCTAAACTAACCAGTGATTCTACATAATCCCTGAAAATTTTAGGGATTCTATATAATCACTGATTATACAAATTCACTGTAACATATATACATTTTGTTAATGTCATTAATTTTTAACAATCAAGTTGGCGTCAAGTTATAAAACTTCGTAAACATTATCACATCAAATCTTTTTTTCTGAAAATTCAGTTTCATTCGTATAGAACAAAGTAGCCAATGAACATAAAGGTCTGGTCTGGATTAGGTTTACATAATTTACAAATATAGTGAAGGAGAGAAAGATTTGAAAAATGGGGTGCAAAAGTATCTTAGGGATTCTATATAATCACTGATTATACAAATTCACTGTAACATATATACATTTTGTTAATGTCATTAATTTTTAACAATCAAGTTGGCGTCAAGTTATAAAACTTCGTAAACATTATCACATCAAATCTTTTTTTTCTAAAAATTCAGTTTCATTCGTATAGAACAAAGTAGCCAATGAACATAAAGGTCTGGTCTGGATTAGGTTTACATAATAGGGATTAAAGGCCAAACTATATAGTGAAGGAGAGAAAGATTTGAAAAAAATGGGGTGCAAAAGTATCTGTGGAAAATAAAAGAATAAGGTAATACAATACTGATTACAGACGACAATGATGTACACAATAAAGCAATCATATAGTTGCAGAAAAAATAATAGTAAAAAAATTTCATGAGAATTTTACAGAATGAGTGTTATCTCTAAAGATCGAGAAAAATTACCTAAAAATTTGCGGAATTCAGAAATCAAGAAACCCCCATCCAGACCCTTGTTCATGGACCGTCGAAAATTAATGTCTTTATTAATTGGCAATTTGCTAGATATAGATCTACAGTACCTAAAATTAAAGACGGTTTAATACCAAACAGGGCATGGATTCAATAAATTTGTGTTATCTATTGTGCCCGCTTCTGGCAGATCATGTAGATGATATGTTATACAGTAGATTTAAACCCCAAAAACTAATCGATTGCTAGCATACTGATAATAATGGTGGCGGTTATAAAAAAAAAAAAAAAAAAAAAAAATAAACAAAATGAACTTAGATCACAAAATTTCGACCAAAGTGTGTTCCTTTCCACCAACAATCATAAATGTTCTTAAAACAGTCTAGTCTTTTTAAAGCTCTGTTGGTGTTACACACTTTAAAACTTATTGCTTTGAAAAATTTCATAATCAATATATTTGTAATTACCGTCGGATGAATCTTGTGCTACAGCTAGAGTAAGCTACATTAATAATTTTCTCAGTCAGTAAATGCATAACAAGAATTTATTAAATCAAACGGAGACTAGATCCAATAATAAAACAAAGCTTTGAATAGTTTGGAAAACAACAATATATAAGGTGACATGTACGTTTCATGTCTGAATATAAAAGAAAGGAAAAAAAAAAACATTTAAAAAAGATCAGAGTTGACAGGAAAAAAACATTCTGCATTGAAATATAGGATACTTAAATGGTAATCCAGATAACTATTGGTTTGTTCAATGAATGTGATAAATGAATTTAGATTTAAAGTAAAGGAATATTTTCGTCCGAATACTATTTATCCGCCTCGTTGTTTGTTTTTGATAAAGTTGCCAAACAGCTGAAAAAAAAAAAAAAAAAAAAAACAACCCAAAGATGAAAGCTTGTTTCCTTTGTCGTACTCACTATGTTATTGGCAAAAAAACCATCAATATATTAAGAAATACGTTGATAATCCCTATTTTTTTTAAACATCATCAACAATATCAATTTAATAATAATCTAGTTTAAACATAACTAACTATCAATTGAATATTCTGATGTTTGATAGGGACATGCCACCTACAGACCCTTAAAGAGTTGTTGCAAGGGTTATTTTAAGTAACCATGCCGACCGGACGTGGCTGCGTATTTATTCATTCCGAACAACCAAACGGGTGCCCCACTTTAAAGGATTTAACTGCCGGAACGGGAGGATTTTTATAGGGTGTATTGTCCTTAGATTTCCCGCTGACAAAATAATATGTGATAAAACTGACTACTTTTTGAAATTCCATCACGGCCCAGTCCTATCATTTAAAATCAAATCACACATTTTGAATGTGTGATCTTTATTCCAAGCACTTCTAGAAATTACAGGACTAACCATATCTTCGTTGTTTAGACATTATGGATAGTTGGGGCATTGGCAATCATATAACATCTTATTCCTTTAACGTCAAATTTGCAAAAATGGAATGAATGCATATCTGACATTTTAACTGATCATGCGAAAAAAAAAAAAAAAAAAAAACGAAAAAACACTGTGATAAGTAAAAATAAAGAGGAGAGAGAACCAATACTGTGTTAAGCCATGCAATTAGTAACCAGCACATTAAACTACATGTGTGTTTGATAAATTCCAATAAGAATAACTTCTCATTGTTATCAAGTACAAAATGAAACATAGTAATAAAGTGTTACTTCCACTTGTCATTTCTGAACAGTAAAGCATTGTAAAACTTAAGATTTCATAGTTGTATAAACACTTGAAGAAACACTTAAATCTAGACGGGAGTGACCTCGAACATGTCAAACCTATTAACCAAATTCCAGTTTCGGCTGTCGGGATTTAATATTGCATTACTTTTTTGATAGAAAATAAATTGTCATTTTTGTATTGATGGGCAAATTTTTTAACATGCAAACAATTCGAAGAATTTGTAAAAGGATAAGGGTACATGTATTAACCAGTTATTTAGTAGACATTCACATTTATGTGCAAATGTCTCTCCTGAACCCTTATTTGGTGAATTAAAGAAAAGAAAAATCATTCCTGTTATTTTGGCGTTTGTCTAACATATCTCCACTTATTGGAACCATTTATAATGACAGTTGCATCATGTAAAGATAATTATTTCATCGATGTAGTTCATCTGAAGGACAATTAACCTTAGGAATTGTTCCTGTTCCCAACAAGTAAAGTCCCTAAATATCCGACTTTAATTCTCTGACTTTGATTATTGTCTATATATATTGTTTTCCTTTCATTTGTCTGAACAGTTGCGCATTCTTTACTCGCTTTTACATTTTAGAAACTGGCATCAGGAGAAAAAGATTATTGGAATATGTCGATGCTGATAGACAAAACTGTATTAGCCAGAGCTTGTAAAGCTGTTGATGGACCAAAAATTAAGAAAAATACACCTTAGAATTAGGTACATGTAAATAAAATTTTATAATGAAATTCTCATCATTCTTTGTGTTAATATGCCTTTTATGCGGACACATTTTGCGAATTCTGCAACATCGATATTAGGAGAAAATAAAATAGAAAGAGAGAGTGGCTCTTCTTCTGAAAAGAATTCTGTATTGAGTCGATTGTTCAAAATGTCTTTGTTTGGCGAGACTTGTCATAATCAAATATGCAAACATTATTCTTAATTATTATCATAATTCATTCAGGTGAAGTAGAGCAAAGGTAATAAAATAGATTTTCTCTTTTTCAAATGGAAATCGTTTTAAAATTTATCGTTTTATATAGGGATAATAATTCACATGAAAGAAACGTTGATAGTTTTTGTAGTTTTCTATTATTTGTAAGTTTCTATTATACATTCGTATGACGATGTCATGCTAACCTTACATATTACTGTAACTTAAGAAATTATTGTGCGCATTTATTATTGCGATTTTTGAAAAATGAACAAAATTGCGAGTTTAATTATTGCGATTTTAGGAAACGCTACATTCAGATACAAGTACAAGATATCAGAATGCGAGTTCTACATGTTCTAATAATGGCGATACTCAAGGAGTCGCAATCTTCGCATTAATAAAATCTTGCAATAATTCCTGAATTTACAGTATTTGGAAAATAACTACACGCTGCCTCATTCTTATGTCTTTGCTATATAACAAAATATTTTTTTACATATTATGGTATTTTTAAATATCAAATACATATGTCAAAAACGGACGAATGATAATTGCTACACTCTTTTGAACATTCTATAAATTTAGCCGAGTCTTGAATTCATTATTGGTAAACAAATTTAGAGCATGGTTATTTATTGTATTGTCAAAGTTCAATCTGTTTAAAGGAGAGGATATATGTCGACACTGCTGGCTATTCAGTCCGTTTGGTTGATAGTCATATTTTTTTGGAAATTAAACACCTCATAGTAAGTTATCAAGTTCAGTTTATATTAAGGTGGTACATAGCACTACAGGGTGATAACTCGTTAACTAACAGCTGAACGTTTTAATCACGTTGTACATGTTCTATTGTTAAGGAAATATTAAGCTTCTCAATGATCAATATTAGTGATAGTCAAACTGATATACATTGTGTATATCCAACGAAATTTTTCCGATAAAGTGTGTAGTTCAAGCTTTTTGAAATTTCTATGTTTTTGTCGACGGGTCAAAGTGAATAATTTGCCAAAAATGTATGCAATTTAAACAAGCCAAATTAATTTTAGTCAAGGTCTTAGGTACCATCTTAAAATAACGCAATGATCTTCCGGGTAGAAGTGTTTACGATTCATCATAAAGGAAATTGATTCGCTGGTTCAGATAGGGCGTACACGATTTTTAGACATTGCTTTGCAAATAGTAGAAATAACTTCGCAAAGGAAGTTATCGTTCATACACAGACGCGCTATAAAGGTGAAATATCAATCAATTACTTTGTTTGGTACATGTATCTTGAAAGTAATCAGTGTAGAAAAAACATTAGCGATAAATACTTTTAAAAATTCGTAGCTATGGGAGACGATTACTATGATTTTACTATGTTTTTTATTGATAAGTGTTGTTGCAATATCTGTGGTAACTATGGCATGACTAGACTTTTTGTTCGCATCTCCCTTAATTTTCTGATTGACCTGGCCGAATTTCTGCTTTTAGAATTTGACTCTGGAGAACCTGTTGGAAATGTTTTGAAATCACGATATGTCGTAATTGGATTTCTTGCATTGCATTTCATATGTTCTGCAATACTCTTACACCATTTGATAAAAGTAAGAAATGGAGATGGTGGATTGAAGAAGAGAGCACGCTTGAAAGCCTTTTTATTCTTAAAAGTACTGTGTTTCATTGTTGATGGATCAATTTTGTCATATACTATATTCATCTTTGAAGATTTTGATGTCGCAATTCCATTTTTCAAAAAGCCGGATGGTGACGTAAACTGGAGAACGTGGTCTTTGTCACTTGTATGTTTTCTTGACATGTTGCTTGAAATAACAGAGATAGTTTTGATAAGCATTGATCTACTTTGTCCACCAAAAGATTGCACTGTACACCCGTCGCATTATTTCGAACCGTCAGCATCCACCTTCAATCTACCGACCGACAGAGAACACAAATCGATTTTTTTTCATCCACCACCATATATAAATACTAACGCATTTCATATATTTATCTCTATATTGTTTTTAATAGCTGACTATGTCTAATGGAGGATTTGCCCAAAGAGCTGCAGATTAATATTTGATCATGTTGAAGTTGTGTATTCCTTCTCCATCTGATGATAAACATGTTTACACTCATAATCGTTATTCTTCTGTTATGGTTTTTAAGAAATGACAACGAAAACGGATCTAAAGTTTTCACTTTGTGGAACCCAAATATTCCCCAAAACAACACTACCTTTTATTGTGATTGCACTGTATAATCCTAACCTTCACATTATCCGAGACAATTTTCAATGATAGAATCCGACATTGTTTTCACCGGAATTTGTGGCGTGGGATTTCACGTTCAGTTTATAAATATATTAAAGACCACTCGGAACATTCGCTCAATTGCAATTTAAGTCCATAGAAATATTCTATTAAAGACGATAGGCTTCAATAAGCGGGAAACTTTATCACATCAATAACATGAATATTTCCGGCGAGTAACCAATGTTAAGTAAAAAGGATCTTTATAGAAGTCAAGCTGACGGACTAACAATGTAAAACCGTTTAAGATACTGGGAAGGTCAGGATTATATTGAGCAATCACAATAAACGGTAGGCTAGAAGTTACTTTTTGGGGATATTTTAGGTTCTGCTAAGTGAAAACGTCATCTCGTATGAACTCAATTGATTGATAGTTTAAATATATTTGACGACAACTGAAGGATGATATATTTTTATGTGTGGTCTTAAATGAATGTCAACTAATTCTGCTATAATATATATGATTAATTATCGTTGTTGGTTGTGTTGTTTATTTATACATTATGACTATTGTCCTTTTCAGCTAGCATGCTTGGAATGTCAGTTAAAAGACTACAAATATGAAAATGGAATTCAACTCGTCTGTTTGTTTTGCTTGATAATATTGAATTTCGCTACCACAACATTGAAAGACAGCTCTGTCAATGGGCCATCAACGTACTTTTTATATGTATCTATAGATATGAAAAAAATGCGTTTAATTTCAGCGCAGCAAGCCTTAATAATAGAAAAAAATCCGTTTTCGACAAACGATCATGCACAGGATTGCTTCTCTGTTTTTTGAAATTACTAGTAAATTTTATGATTCTTGTATCAATACAGGGAAATACTAGTCTAGTAAATAATATTAATTATCGCTATTTTACGAATTTTTCCTTTGATCTTGCTGACTGATAATTTCCTTTCTCAGCGGAGTCGAATGATATAAAAACGGAGTCGAGTGATATGAAAACGGAGTCGAGTGATATGAAAATTATCGCTAGAAACTAAGGGAACACGTGCCGTTTTCAAGGAAATTAACAACGTCTTCATAGGTAAAATAGCGATAAACAGATTATCATTGGTTATCTCAACTCGATTGCTTTTCTCACTTTCGCCGTACCGGCTCAAGCGAGAAAATCAATCTCGTTGAGATAACAACGATAATCTATAAAAATATGATCCATTTTGAAAATACATGGTAAATATACACTGATAAGCATTGACATTAAAAGTAATCGGTGTCATGCTTTTAACCCTTCAACGTTCAGACATTTTTTACCAAGAGAACGCTACCAGATTCAGTCGAATATATATATTATAATGCATTTCGCTTTGCTATATATATATATATATATATATATATATGTGTGTGTGTATGTGTAATTGATATCAATTTTATAGGTCCATAGTTACATTTGAAAAAAAAATTATGCATTGGTTTCTTTTCTTTTACTACCTGAATTGTATCAATCTCTGATGTAGATTTCATTTAATGAATAAAAAACTGATTTCTTTAGATTTCTTCCCTATAATGTTTATAAACTCATCAAGATACCAGGCTTTTAATGTGGTAGCATACGTAAGATATGTGAAACCCGATGGAAGTTCAGGTATATTTCTACTAAAACGTTTTTAACTCCAGCTGAATGTTTTGGGGCAAATGCACCAGAATAATAACGTGTTGTCGGTTGATAGGAGCTACATCAACATATCGTAATTTTTGCTCTGTTTTGGGGAATGTGCAATTGTTAAAGGTGATAAAATGACGTCAGGTGTCGAACGAACATTTCCCCTGGATTTAGGTAGATACTCTGCCCTATGTAATACTTAGGGCATGGAATGTTGAACAATGGCATAACATCCTACACGCATTTTACTTTCTTTGGGCTTATAACTAAGACATTGAATTTAAAGTGTTTCACATCAGCCTGCTTATTGTATCTTCAATTTACGGTTGTTAAGGTAAGAATTAAGGGAAACTACTTTAAGGATGTTCGCTTGTCATGTTTTGGAATTTTTGTCAGATTTTCGGAATCCTCTGGTTTTATCCATTTGAATGCCTTAAAAAATTTTGCCCATTGACCTCCATTTTTCTTTTTATAAATCTTTTGCATGTATAATTATAAGCCATCTGTAAAAGTCTTATAAAATCCTTGTTATTTTTTAACAGTTTTTGAGCACTTAAACTTGTCAATGATAAAGCTATGAAAAATCAAGAGAGAACATTTTGCCGCCAAAATTTCAGTGGCTAATATTTCGAAAACAAGCACATTGACCTATATATTTTTTTTGCTCTTTTGTTTTCTTTAATAATACCCTATCAATATATACTAGTGTTATGAAAAGCTTGTTATTTTGAAACTGAGTAGCAAACCTCCTTCACGGAAATGATAATATATGTTGTTAAACGATTTTACTATTTATTATCAATGTTTAGATAAGGTTCTATCGAATTTTGTACTTTAAATTTCAGTTTTGCCTCGGTCTATTCGCATTAAAATGGTAAATTCGCGGAGCAAGGTTCGTTTGTCTAGTGACTTTAAAAGATTTACGAAATTGGTAAATTTTTGTTGCATGAATATTTATTGATGTTGATATTTTTGCTGAACTTTTCAAGTCAAACTGCATATAGATACGGATATATTTTATGTTCCAATGACCTATATAATATACAGCCATTAACAAATTATTCCGAATGTATTCGTATAGTAACATTAGGAATAATGCCTTACTTTGTAATTTCCAAGAAAAATACTTTAAAACCAGAAACAGACAAAGAAAGTGTTTATTTTATTTCAATCTTTTTATTAAGATTTGTATGATAGAGAACATCCAGTTTCTCCCTCTCCTCTGAATACCTCGACAACTATAATTGGTATAAATTGTTCATTGTAAGTCATGTAGAATAGTTGTTCACTAGAACATATTGACAGATACCTACGTATAGTTCTGTGGTAGAGCTTCTCTAGAACAGTTTTGAATATCCCTATGACAGATTATTCTGACAGTTTTGAAGAAAGATTGAACCGATCCAAAATGTAATTGTTCAAGTTATTGCATTGACATACTGACATGGATTTGTTGCTCATTTTAAAAACATGTATTTACCCAGATTGTTTAAGTATTTACTATTTTGTATAATTTTTATAAGGATATGGTTGTCCCCAATACTAACGTTTGATATATACGTTTCTTAAGTAATCATTTGTATAACATTATAGTTAAATGATATTTGGCTTGTATTTGGATTCAATGTTGCAGTAAGTACGGGATACGTTCTGAATCTTTTTTTAAGTCAATAACGTAGTATCGTCCTGTTTCTGTATTCAAAGTATGGCTATAAATATAATCCACTGATTTTATTAAAGTGAAATTGTAAAGTGTGAGTACTTAAATATTTTTAGAAAATAGATATTTATTTGCGAAATCTAAGCAGGCATCAACTTCGCCTTTAAAAGAATCAATCATTCTCTTATCAATTATAAAGAGTTTTATTGGTAAGTATTTGGAAGGGCGATACTCTTTCCTCTAGTGTCAATCCGTCTCATTATTATTTCTTTTGCCCTAAATCTCGCCACACAAATGAATTTTGAACAATCCACTCAATACTAAATTCTTTTCAGCAGAAGAGCCACGCTTATTTTCTTTTCTTATTATATCAATGTTGTAAAATTCTCAAAATGTGTTCACAATAACAGAAAGAATGATGGTATTTTGGTATGAAATTTGATTTACCTATTTCTAAAGTGTAATTGTCTTAATTATTGGTCCATCTTCAGCTTTAAAAGCTACGGCTAGAACAGTTTTGGCTATCAATATCGACATATTCCCAGAATCTCTTTCCCCTGATGCCAGTTTCTAAAATGTAAAAGCGAGCAAAGAATGTATTACTGTTCATATAAATGAAAGGAAAACAATATTTATAGACAATAATCAAAGTAAGAGAATTGAGGTCGGATATTGAACGACTTTACTTGTTAAATACAGAAACGATTCCCAAGGTTCCTCAGATGAAATACATTAATGAAATAATTATCTTTACTTGATGTAACTATTATTATAAATGGTTCCAATAAGTGCAGATCTGTTAGACAAACACCAAATTAATAGGAATATTTTTTCTAAATGCACCAAATTATGGTTCAGGAGGCATGTGTGATGAGAAACATTTGTAAATAATAAATAAAGGTCACCAAATAAATGGTTAATACATGTACCATCATCATTTCACAAATTCTTCGAATTGTCTGCATGTCATAAAATTTGTCCAGTAACACAAAATAAACAATTTATCAATAAAGAAATGTAATATAATCCCCCGACAGCCGACACTGGAATTTGGTTAATAGGTTTAAGGTCATTCTCACCTAGATGTAAGTGTTTTGTCAAGTGTTATTACAACAATGAAAGTTTTAGTGTTGAGTTTTACAATGCTTTACTGTTCAGAAATGAGAAGTATTTATTATATTACTATGTACCCGTTTTGTACTTAAAACAATTACACACTATCGGAACTTATTAAACACGCAAATTAAAGTCATGTATTTAGATGTGCTGGATACTAATTTCATGGCTTAACACTAACAGTATTGTTTCTCTCCCCTATTTACTTTTACTTATCACAGTGTTTTTTTTTTTTTTGCATGATCAGTCAACATGTCAGTTCAGATATATATTTCTTCTTGTTTAGCAAATTTGACGTTATAAGAATAAGATGTGATATGATTCCCAATGCACCAACTATCCATAATGACCAAACAGCAAACATATGGTTAGTGCTGTAATTTCAAGAAGTGCTTGGAATATGGATCAAACATTCAAAATTTGTGATTAAGTTTTAAATGATAGGATTAGGCCGTGATAGACTTTCAAAAAGGAGTCAGGGTTATCACATATTCTTTTGACAGAGGGAAATCTAAGGACACTACACCTCTTGTAAATCCGCCTGTTCCGGTAGTAAAAGTCGTTCTAAATTGGGGCATCCTTTGGCTGTGCGGGATGTATAAATTTGCTGCCAAGTCCGGTCGGAATTGTTACTTAAAATAACCCTTGCAAGAACTCTTTGATGTTTCTGTTGGTGGCCTGTCCCTATTAAACATATCCTTATATCCAGTGAGATTTTCCGCCCTTAATCCTGGACGAGCTCAGTTACAGGACCAAGCTATTGTTTTAATTCCTTGTTTGTTTTCGCCTGAACATGCCTTAAATATTAGCCACTAGACGTTAAGCAAATATCAAATAATGAAGCAATCATCTCTTTTCGAATGAAAATCAGAAAATTCAATTGATAATTCTATTAAGTAATATCACTTCCGCAATCAAGAGCACTGCGCAACCACAACCTCAATATCAAAAATATTTGAGATTTATTTCGAAAGGCTCTATTTATCAATACACTTGTTTACCAAATGGGTTGGCAAGTGCACCACATTTATTTACAAAACTCATGAAAGTTGTATATGTTGAACTCCGAAGATCTGGTCGTATCAAAAAAGGTGAAATTGATGTTTCCTTATTGATAGGAGATACTATTGGAGTGTGTGGTACAAATATCCAAGATACTGTAAAATTGGTTTCTGATTTGGGATTCCTTGTTACTATACTATATATAAAAATATTAATTTTCGCGAACCATTTAGGTCATAGAAATTCCAAAATATGGCATCAGTAAGGAGAGTTGTACAAAAAATGTCAATACACAGAACCCCGATCCAATTTATCTTTTGTTAAAAGTATTCATCATTTTCTGTTTTATATGTACTAACAACATTCTATTTTCCTATAATTTCGATTAAAATATTTCAAAACCTGCAGTTAAAATAGGTCACACGCCCCAAATAAACATTCCCCGATTGGTTGAACTACTGCGGCCTCGATGTAAGCAACGCAAGCCTCGATGTAAAGAACACGCGTCCCAAGAGTAAAGGAGGTTTGTACAAATAATATAAATACGCAGAACCCCGATCCAATTCATTTTTGCTAAAAGTGTTTATCATTTTCTGTTTTGTATCTACTAACAACATTTCATTTTTCTTTAATTCCGTTTTAATTATGCCGAAAACCTGCAGTAAGAATAGAAGTATGTCCCAACTTAACATTCCCCGATTGGTTGAACTGTTGTGGCCTCGATGTAAAGCAACGCAAGCCTCGATGCAAAGCACAAACTAAATTTTCCGTTGATGAACAAAAATTTCCGTTAATATGTTGAACTTCGACCCCTGGATTCAACCGATTTACAAAAAGAGATGTTCTAGCGCTCAAATGTTATTCTAAGTGAAGTATACTGGTAAAGTCAAATTCTAATCTTTTACAGTAATATATACACATTTTATCATTGATATATTGTCATGCTTCTGCATATTAACTTTTATTTTCGCTGAGCTTTAGTTAAATTGTATTATATACAAATTTTGTTACGTAAAGCAATAAGAGTAAGAATATTTCGCGCCAAAAAAAAAAGAAAATAAGCTGTAACATTAAACTATTTTATCATCATGTTTTTGACATTTCCAATAGAAAATAACCTTTGGTATCAGCAATTGTGGTAAGTATTACTTATTATTGTTAAGGTTCTCCAGATCTGGTTCTCTTGATCTTCTTGAGGGTCAATTTAATCCCATATATTAATTATCCCCGATGACACTATTTTGGACAGAAATGTCAATCCAGTAGATTTGTGTCATGGGTGAAAATATGATCTATTTGATGAAATAATTTCTTCATTAACTGTACATACAATATTTTTGTTAACCGTATACAAACCATTTGCATGTCTGCAAGGTAAATGGGTTATGTATGTGTTAATTGTGTAGATTTTGTCGCCAGTGCAGTGCGTGATCACGTGATATTATTTGTAAGCAAACGGGTTCCTGCTGTAACACACGTCGGAATTATCCATACAAGGTGCAAACAATCTTATATTTCACTACTTGATGATATTTTTGTGAGTTTTAGTAGGTGTTTCAAATCAGAAGTCATAGATTCATAGGCTCCCGATGTAACACGTGTCGGAATTATCCATACAACTTACAAGGTGCAATCAATCTTATACAATTTCACTATTTGATGATATTTCTGTGTGTGTTAGTAGGTGTTTCAGATCAGAAGTCATAGATTCATAGTACCATACTAGTGTTAGTGTTCCAGGGTTGCATTCCATATCCAGAGGCGGATTTAGGGGGCATGGGGTGCAGGGGGTTGATTATATAATCACTGAAGCATGACTGGAGCAGGCCCCCACTTATGAAAATTTCTGGATCCGCCACTGATATCTTAGCAGCTTCATAGGGCTACGTAGATTTTTGACTACTGAACATGCAGCTAGCTTAGCTGCTAAATAGATAGTCAAGATAGCAGCTTATAGGCTAGCTACATGGGACAGTTTAGTAGTAAAAAATCTATGTAGCAGCTGCTACTATATTGAACGCAACCCAGTTCAGTAGTTAAATACTTGTACACGTAGTTGTGAATTTTTTTTATATGAAACTTCTTTGCCTTTGAAAACAGAGAATATAAAATAATCTTTTTGTTTTCATAAATTACATTGATGAATCTTGACATCATGGAATAATCTATCACGAGACATTATTATTTGTAAACAAAAGTCGAAACAAACTCGTGTCGGAAATTTCGATATCATTCTAAATTTTGGATTATTTTTACAGATTTTGCAAAATATACTCGTTCCACCTATTTGTCTAACCAAATTTTTGTCTTGAACTATTATCATAGGCGGATCCAAGTGGGGAGGGGGGATTTGGTTGATTATATAGGGAATCACTGAAGCATGACTGGAGCGGTCCCCCTTAGGTCAGTCAGCGCCCCCTATGAAAAGTTCTGGATCCGCCACTGAATATGCCCATGAAACTTATTCAATAGACAATACATTATCATCATCCATATATATATATATACATGTATGTAAAATAGCTATACTATAGTCTGCACGAAGCAACACATTGAAAATATAATTTCAACAAACATGTTCAATACTTGGAAAAAAAAATACATTGGATGGAGAGTTGTCTCTATCTATATATGCAGTGACATTTTTTGGTTAAAACACATACATGTATATATGGTTGCATATAATTTTTGTAATGCTTTTTCCCTTCATATTAGTATTACAAAATGTACTAGTCCGAGATTACTCTTACTTCCCAGGCCACGGCCCCAGCTTGTCTGGCAAAACAGCGAATGTACATGTATGACAGTATGTATACTATAAACTACATGCATTTTTAAGGTGCACATGATGTGGTCCAAAGTAAGGAGTATTAAGTTTGTAACACTCAGAAACGAGATGTTGATCCCCCAAACCTGTCCTTTTTATAATTATGAATACTAAAACCTCCATATGAAGCAAAAATGTCTTACTTTTTAGTTTTATGAATGCTTAGTCATGGCCACTGTTTTAAATAGTCATTTGTTAATTTACTAACAAATTGACTTATTTTTTGGCAGTAACCATTACACATTAACACTGACAGCTGTAATTGTAGGTGAGGAACCCTTTCCTTATATATAGATAGACCTCTTTAGAGTTAACGTTATGTTTGCTGGAAAATTTACACGCCTTTATGACGTCATTTACTGGATATAGGGGACTGCCTGTATCACTGCACTGTTAAAAATCATCAAGTGTCTTTGTGATCGTCAAGATAAACTAGAAATAATGTTTGTTCAAAAGGTTCTTAATAACATTTCTCTAATGACAGAAGTGCTGATTATCAATTATAAGAATTTAATTCACCAAAATGGTTCGTGTAATAAAGCTTTTTTATGCCCCTGCCGTAGCAGAGGGGGCATTAAGTTTTACCTTTGTCCGTCTTTGCACGTATGTACGTCCCAAAAATTGGTTTCTGTTCTTTAACTTTAGTTTGCCTTAACCAAATGTTAACAAACTTATACACAATGCTTATTACCACAAAACTCAGATCAAGTTTGATTTTTGGTGGCGTCACTTTTACTGTTCTAAAGTTATGCCCCTTTACAAATGGAAAAGTTGCTGAATTTTTTTGTTTCTGTTCTCTAACATTAGTTTGCCTCAACCTAATGTTATCAAACTTATACACAATGCTTATTAGCACAAAACACAGATCAAGTTTTGATTTGGATGGCGTCATTTACAACTGATCTAGAGTCCTGTTCCTTTATAAATGGAAAAATTACAAAATTTTTAGGTTCCATTCTCTAACTTGAGTTTGCCTCATACAAATGTTATCAAACTTTACACAATGCTGATTACCACAAAATACAGATCAATATGAATTTTGGTAGCGTCACTCTATCCGTTTGAGAGTTGTGCCCCTTTATAAATGAAAAACTTACAAAATTTTTAGTTTCCGTTCTCTAACCTAAGTTATCCTCAACCAAATGTTATCAAACTTATACACAATGCTTATTACCACAAAGCAGAGATCAATTTTTAAATTTGATGGCGTCACATTAACTGATCTAGAGTTCTCCCCCTTTATAAATGGAAAAATTGCAAAATTTTTAGTTTCTGTTCTCTAACTTAAGTTAGCCTCAACCAAATGTTATCAAACTTATACACAATGCGTATTTCCACAAAATACAGATCATGTTGGAAATTAGGTGGGGTCACTTTAACCATTCTCGAGTTATGCTCCTTTTTAAATGGAAAGAAAATGCAAAATTGTTAATTTTAACATTATTAAACCGTTACACAATACGTATTACCACAAAACTTAATCTGACATGTACAAATTTGGGTAGCGTCACTTTTATCGTTCTGGAGTTATGTTCCTTTATAATGTTGTATGCATCGGGGGCATCATCTGTGTCCATGGGGACACATTTTCCATTTATTTTTTATACGCCCGTTTACGGAATGTATTATGGTATACCGTTGTCCGTCAGTCTGTCCGTCCCTCATCAACATGTCGGACATAAACTCAAAAATTCTTTAACCAATTTGCATAAAATTTTAGTGAATTGTTTATATTTATTGACGTGAGCTCCCTTTTGTTTTTTATAAATTTTAGATTTTACGTTTCCAAGTTATGGGGTTTTATTCATTAAAAAAGGGGTATTTCCCAGTTTTCGGACAATAACTCAAGAATGCTTTCACCAACTTGCAAGAAATTGTGGTGAATTGTTTATATCTATTGACATGAGCTCCCTTTTGATTTTTATAAATTTTCGATTTTACGTTTCCGAGTTACAGGGTATTATTCATAAAAAAGGGGGATTTCCCAGTTTTCAGACAAAAACTCTAAAATGCTTTCAGCAGTTCTTATGAAACTTTGGTGAATTGTTTATATCTATTGATGTAAGCTCCCTTTAGAATTTTATAAGTTTTACATTTTACATTTCTGAGTTCTGGGGTTTTATTCATTAAAAAAGGGGGATTTTCCAGTTTTCGGACAATAACTCAAAAATGCTGACAGCAATTCTCATGAATCTTTGGTGAATTGTTTATTTCTATTGATGTAAGCTCCCTTTTGATTTTCATAAATTTCTAATATGACATTGAGAATTAATTTAACTTTATTTGTTTATAGTCGGACAACAGATTTACTAAGTATTGCGCAACAGCACAGTGTTTTGCAATCAATATGTGACACTTTAATAAATAAATTTATTATTAAAATTTATTATTTATTGCACAACAGCAAGAAATCTTTAATTGAATATATAATCAATTTCAATTTCTTTGACTACATTTACTCAGAAACCTATAATATGTGAAATATTTAATTACAATCCAAATTCAGACCTATATCAAGCTTGAATATTGTGTCCTTTTTGCCCAACTGTTCAGGGTTGGACCTCTGCGGGCGTATCCAGCTGCGCTCAGCAAAGCAGTTTATTTAAAGTAGGTCTGGCGAAAAGTTGAAAGGAATGGCAAAACTGTCTTGCAGGATCAAATGTTCTCAAGTACTACTTAAAAATCTAAAAACTTTTGAGAGAAAATATAAAACTGGCTGAACAGTTAAAACAAACGAGACTCAAATTAAAAGATCAATTGCTCATCAAGGTATAAACCAAATAAAACAGCCATCACATTTACATGTATATATATATATATATATATAAAAGAAAGAAACATATTTGAATCATGGATTGACATCTTGGTTTGACATAACTTCATTATAACATGCCTAAATTCAATATATTGATGATGAAAAAAATCCAATACATTAAAGAGTTTGGTGGTGAAAAACCCAATTTGATATTTGCTTGAATGGTGAATTGGAGTTAATAATGCAATTGAAAAATAACTTTCACTCATTACATTAAAAATAATGGGTAAAAACCCCAATTTGTGAATTCTTATGTGGAGCTCTGTTATATGCTAAATCTGATTAGTTCAGTTTGTAGGGAACCAGTACTGGTAAGTCAATAATATTTGGTGTGTTGTACATGTATCAGAATAACAACATCTCATCAATGGGGATTAGTTGGTCAACCACCTTAGTCATGGTTTTCATGGTCTATTGGCATGTTACAGCTTAAAATTAAAAGGCCATGCAAACCTCAGAAAATAACAATAAGACCTATTAATATTCTGGTGTAAGAAGTTGCTGAAATGTATTATTACATGTATTTGCAAACTTAAAATGTTATATTTTTCACAACTTTTTTAGCATTGGGTTCAACCTAACATTTTATAAAACTTGGATTTCATTGTGGCTAGTCTGTAAAAAAGACATCAATTACAAAAGCCAATATTATTGTGACATTAATTTGAGAACAACAAAATAGATGTATATTTTAGGGATATATAATTGGTCATACAATAACATGTAGATTTGAAATGTTATTTTTATTGTGATGTCAGATTTGAATGTCGACTTCAGGAATGGGGGTTGGTTAAAAACTGGATGTCAAACAGAGTCTTATATATGTATATATTGATTCAGTTGTGATTGTAAATAGATACTGATAGATAATTGATAACGTTTTATAGTTTTAAAGGAGACGTGACACGATTTTTTAATTTTTGTTTTTTATAATTAAATTTATAAATATTAGTATTAAAACATGTTTTGTACAATTTTGCTGGTCAAAACCTGATCAATCGGATTTTTTAGGTCGAAGAATCCAGCGCTTGTCATAATGAATGATTTTTAATTAGATAACTATCACGTGATCGTGCTTACGTCAGTGGTTACAAGCTGGGAAAATGTCTCTAAGTGGACGATGTCGATACACTATGGACGGTATTGACAGCACTTTTCCCCATTACTGACAAACTACAACGACAATTGACCTCATCCATTTGAGCCATTGTGTGTGGAAAATAACCAAGAAAAGGATATTAATTATTCATGCGAAGTGTCCAACAACGACGATTTTTCGGACAATACCGATCGGATTGTTACCATACATATGGGTTTGTCTGATGAATAAATTTAATAAACCACTTTCTGCATTTTTTTTTTAAATAGAACTACTTTAAATCATGATTGAAAATATAAATTTCTAATTATTGATGATCAAATTGTTCTTTTTTCTCTCTGTTGCGGTAATGATATAATTATGTGTGCACCAGAAGCAGAAAAAAAACGAAAGTAAAAGTCAAACTAGGCGTTCGCAAAGGGTCATTTTTTATTTTATTTTTTTTGGTTACGTAGAGACATTTAATAGGTATAAATTATCACCAAAAGTTATGCTTCTAATTTTTTTGGTTGGAAACCATACATCACACCAAGGATTTGTATAGTGACAAATCCTTTTTCACTCTATTTCTGCATTAAGATATTCAATTAACAATTTTATTACTTTCCCCCTTTTATGTAAACAATTCAATTCAGTAGTTTATTTACGTCTCACCTTATGTATATAATTACACTATATAAAACATTAATTGGAGGCTGTTATTTAAGTAATTAAATTTTGACACCTATAGCATACTTAACCAGGTTAAAGGTAAGAAACACCTGTAGTGTGGTTTAGTCACGTGTCATTTCTTTTCCCCAATTGGATATTTTGCATCAAACAAAAGGTAAGAATTAGTATATATGCAAACATTTCTAGCCGTCAGTGAAATTTGTTCTCAGTGGACCAGTGGAATAACCTGTCTCTTGATTGTCAGATTTAACAGGTGAAGGCAAGGACTCCCAGGTCTGAATGCTTTTTCATGTTTTGAGTCGGATTTAAATAATGAGAACTGGAACCTTACGCGAGGAGAAATTCTCACTATAGTAGAGGGGTCGGTAGAAGTAGAAGCTAAACTTAGGGAACGGTCATTGTTTATCAGATGAGGGGTATGTTCAAATTTTTCACCACATAATGACCCCCCTCCCCTTACCACATAGCTTCAAAACTTTGACCCCCAAACAAAACATCCAATATAAGAATGTAAAGACTTATGATTCACATTCTCGTATCATTTCCTTTTTGTTTGCTTTTTGCCTAATAATTTCCTATGAAGTTATACACTTGCAAGCATACACGGCAGGAATATTACTTTTCCATCTCAAGAAGTCAATTAAAAATGCATCTGTTATAAACATTTTTATATATCTGCATATTCTTAAAAGCAATAAAAATAAGATCTATATACAGATTGTCTATTCGTTATCAACACTGGTTAGGGTATTTAATTGGTGGTGCATAGGGTATTGTATGGTCGTACTACAGTTATTCATTAAACTTCAGGTAGTTGTACCTGTATTACTGTAACAATAATATATTCCAATCTCACCTGTGCCCTCGGCAAAACCAACATCTAGGATGTACACAAAGAGCTTATGAACTAATATTGCGTAATAACTATGTCTTATCAATCCCCCATGTGGCGTGACACCTGAAGCTTCCAACTTCAAACGAGACTGACCTGAAATTGCGAAACCCAATCACCTGTACCGTACACCTGTGACCTATGATGAACTCATGGCATGGCACCCGAGGCCCCAACTCTCGATTCCTTATGAAAGTGGGCGGAAAGAAGTGTAGTTTGGGCTTGTTAAAAAGTCCCATCTTTACACCTTCTAAATCTGCGTATCATTCGAAAAACAGAAAATATCATGTAAATATTCTTTTTAATTATGTTGTTGAATCCATCGGCATCACACATAATAATTGTTTATCTCTGTCAAGCGTTTTGTTGGATAATAATCGAAACTAAATTTGCACTGTACTCATATGTCAATATGAATGAAAGGAACCACTGACGTAGTAGCCTCGTTCTGAGTGACTTCCGTGATAGAAATATGCATATTTGACAGGTCGATAAATCGTTGCATTAAAAGCTCATTAAAATACACATTTTACCAAATATTTGAAACTTATATTGCTATCGATGTATTTTTGGGGAAAGTTAAGTATAAAAAAGATTTTGAATCACAAATTGAAAATCGTGTCATGTCTCCTTTAATGTTTGGTCACCTAATTACAATGATTATGTGGAAGTATGATCTTATTTCAAAAAGAGGGTCACTCAGCAAATAATATTATATTAGTGCTAAACTACTTGCTAGAAACTGAATGTTTTTACCACAACTTTGTATGTTTAAACTGGGATATGTATATGTACATATAAATAAAAAACATGTCTTTTTCAGGACTTCTGCTCCATGTTTGGCATGTTGTTGGTTATGAAGGAGAATGTTCATGACAGTCCTCTATTACAAAGTATATCACTGGATTGAGCTTTTTGTCCAAGTGTATTATTAAAGTGCTTTGCTTTGAGCTCAGTTCATTGTTATGCAAATGTCTTCTTTGTGATATAAAGATTTGACAGACAACTCACATCTGCACATGATTTGCTGCAAGGTAATATGATTAAAACTGTCAGCAAAAGGAGTTGTACCATCCATTCAATGTTTCCATTTATGGGGAGATTAAAGCATTTTATTTGCACTTGAGCCAAACATTTTTTGTCCAGAAGCCAAATAAAAAAAAGCACAAATTTACCAAACAATAATACTCATGCTACTAAAACTATGATGCTACATATGCATGTAGGTGGTTTTGTAACACTTTTTTTTAACATCTGTGCTGCCTGCTAATGAGTCTTGAGTGTAAATGATCTTTCACTTATACATACTGGTAATGTTCCTAAGTATAAATTATATTTTTTATCCTTTTGTCCTTCAATCCTGTTCATATCTAAAAGAATTTTAATTAGTTTGTAGGAGTTGTGAACATCTGTATTGGAATCTGCCATATCTGGTATATTATCGTTACTATCAAACCATAATATATCTTTAATTTCCACATTTAAACAAAAACTTTTACTAATGATACTGGGAAGATCCTGAACAAATGTTTAGTTTTTTCGTGGACAAACCCAAGTAAGAAATGACCACCTTAAAGGAACATAAATAGAACCATACAAATATTACATGCATACTACAATCACATCTTGCAGAAATGCACCTAATGTGATCCTCCTCTATTTTTAAATTTTTGCTGCTATCCCAAATCAAATTTTGAAACTTATTTTATTGGAATAATTTGGCAATCCTTCCAAATCTTTTGCTTCTTTACGTAAATCTCTCCAGCGTTTGAGCACACTCAGCTAGCTGTGTTCCCTTAACAGATCATTTTTTAAAATGTTCAACTATTCACATAGAAGTTATTTCAAAGTTAAAATGTTAAAAGGAAATCCTCCAATGTATCGTTGCACATGCACAAAATTTATTTTCAGGAATGTACATATTATATACAGGAAGCAATCATGCCAATATGTAAATTTGATATTAAAAGCAATGTCTAGCTAAATAAAATCTATGAACGGTCAGCACTGATTTAAAGTAGTGTCTCCTACATGACAGTCTTGATTGACCTGATAATGGTTTACTTTTACAAAGTTTGACTTGGATGGAGAGTTGTCTCATTGGCACTCGTAACACATCTTCTTAAGTTATATATATTGAACAGTAAAACGCAATATTGAATATCAGTGTTTGGTACAGGTTGACTGTCACTGGGCACAACAGTTCAACATAGAACCTTATGGGGAAAACCATAAACTCTTTTTGTCAGAAAATACTGTCAAACATCCAAACATACTATCCACACTGATCTGTGTCCACACTTGTACAGGAGAAAAAATCTTTTCTTGTACCTACAAAGAAAATACAATTTTAAGGGATTTTGAGAGACTCTGAAAAAATTATTGTCACTTTAACACTAGACAAAAAAAAAAAAAAGAACTGATACATGAAGAAATTCAGAAATTGCTTTCAAGACCAAACTCCAAAATCAGAGAAGTTGCTAGTTTTATAGACTTAATTATCTCTAGTTTTTCTGCTGTTGATTATGGTCAACTTTATTACAGAGGAATTGAAATAGAAAAAAAAAAAAAATACATTCCTTAAAAATGGCAGAGGGTAATTTTGATGTCAAAATGGAAATAACTGATAAAATGAAAATAGAAATAAATTAATGGTCAAGTAATATTTATACAGTCAACAGTTTTGGACAGAGATAATCCACAAATAATTTTACAAACTGATGCTTCACTTCTTGCTTGGAAGCGGTACTTAAAGAAAACAAAACAGGTGGTAGATGGACCCCTGATGAACAAAAATATCATATAAATTATTTAGAGTTACTTGCAATTTTGTATGGTTTGAAATCATTTGAATTTCAATTAAAATGTTTTACTCATGTGAAAATATTAACTGACAATGCTACAGCAGTAAAAGAGAGGCAAAAGATACCAAAGGGACACTCAAACTGATAAGGCGAAAATAAACTGACAACACCATGGCTAAAAAAGAAAAAGACCAACAGACAAACAATAGTACACAAAACACAACATAGAAAACTAAAGACTGAGCAACACGAACCCCACCAAAAACTGGAGGTGATCTCAGGTGCTCCGGAAGAGTAAACAGATCCTGCTCCACATGTGGCACCCGTCGTGTTAGTACAAACCTGGTAATAAGTCTAATTCGGTAGGTCAGTAAGCTATGTCAATGATATGGGTGGAACTAAGTCAATATGTTGCAATTCTGTTGCACAATCTATTTGGTTTGGGCTAAGAAATAACATATTTGGCACACTACTAGCCACATAGCTGGGACTGAAAATACTACTGCAGATGCCGAATCTAGGAAGTTCAATGATCAAGTTGAATGGCAGTTAAACAATGAGAATGTTTGGGATATAAGTGAAATGTGGGGTGAACCTGATCCTGATGCTAGTTTTATAGATATTTTTTTTCCATAGACTGGAATGATTTTAAATATTATTTGTTTCCTCTTTTCAGTTTATTAGGCAGATGTATACAGAAGATCTTGAAAGAAAAGACAATAGTGATTATTGTAGCGCCGTTTTGGCCGACTCAATCGTGGTTTACTCTGGTGATGCAGATGTTGATCGATACACCCATACTGATAAGTACTTGCTTCGTTGAGAAACGTATCCACCTATGAGCAAGTTAGTATTAAGGTTTGTATTCTCAAATTGTTTTTTACATGACCGTTGATAATTTTCCTTTGTCCTTGATTTTTTCGTCCCTTTAGAGTTGTATATATTCAATGAGACTTAAAGAGATTATCTCCCCTGTAATGACGCTGCCAATGGACAAAATTGACGAGTGGAAAAAAGTTATACCGTGTATGCACATAAAGAACATGATTGTGACGTATTGTGAGGGTATTTTGAACATTTACAAGGTACGAGACTTTTATCTCATCGAATAGAATTCAAAATTTATTTTTTTTTTGACTATGATGACCGTATACTCTATTTCTGAGCTGAAGCATCTTATTATTGGTATTGATGGAAAAGTAGGCACTTTATCCAACAAGTTAGACAATATAGAGGCCCGTTTCTCGCGTATGGTAACAGAAATAAAAAAAGGGGTAGAGGTGGTAAAAACTGATGTTATAAACACAAAATTTGAGCTTAAAAAATAATGAGAGGACCATCTTGAGCCAGAAAAGGGTGTTGAACACATTGAACTTGATATAAAGAGGGTAGAAAATAAGAAGTTGGAGCTATTCAGACAAAGTCTAGACATTTAAATTGCAATTCTGCATGAGCAACAGATTTTTGCTTGAAAAACATGAAAGAAAATACAACGCCCTTGTTTATGGAATACCGGAAAGTGAAAATTAAAATATACACGATGTGCGTGATGCATTTTTCATTCAAGACCTGAAAATCAATAAGGCTGATAGCTTCCTTATTGCCAATTCTCATCGTATTCCGTCAAGGCAAACATCTGACCAAACTAAAAAGCCTGCTCCTAAAATAATACCCTCATTCACTACGCAGACAAACAATACGCCATGTCTAAAGGTTAGAATTAGTCTGGCAAACGAATGCGCATTGTTGACGATCTATCCCCAGTCATGAAAGAATCGAGGCATGATCTTGCAAATATAGTTATATTTTCAATTCACTTTACATTTCATAATGTTAACCTTTGATCGAAGTATTACTAATACCCCCTCCAGCAGAGTATAAATGGTAATTTAGGCACACTGGGCGACTATACTCTTTTCAGGTATACATCTTGGATTTTTTAACTTACTCTTATTTATTATTTTTATTTATTTTTACTCAATTGTTTTTCATTTCTTTTCTTTTCCATGTTTTATTATTTTGTTCATTATTTTATTGGCAAATATATGTATAGAAAATCTTAGCAGCAAGTTCACTTATAGTATCAATTTTGAATCAGAGACCAGACAATTACTACAGAACATATATTGTGTTAGCTATTCATTACCTTTTGTCAGTTGTGTGGGACAATTTTCAGTCATTTTATACTTAAAGTATATTATCAAACTGTATTTGCCATGTTTACTTTAAATGAAAAATAATCTTATTCAGATTGTCTCATACAACTGCCAAGGACTTAATTCAATTGAAAACGAAGAGATGTTTTATATTATCTGAGGGCAAAAGATTGTTTTATGTTTTGTCTTCAAGATACACCTTTTTCTGAAAAAGACCAGCAATTTGTTAAGAATCAATGGGCTGGAGAATGTGTCTTTAGTTCCTTTACTCAAACCAAAGAAGAGTGGCAATTTTATTTAATAATAATTTTGAAAATAAGATTTTACAAAGTAAAAATGATCAAAATGGTAATTTCTTAGAATTGAATATTAAAATTGAAGATAACAATGTTTCTTTGGTCCAAATAGTGATAGCCCTCATTTTTATGACAAAATTGGTGTAATAATTGAGCAATTTGATAATCAGACTGTCATTGTGACAAGAGATTATAATTTAGTGCAAGATCAAGACTTTGAAACGTTTAATAACTCAATATTATTAATCTAAAAGCCAAGGAAAAAGTTCTAGATATAAAGGAAATTACAATTTAACTGATCCCTTTAGAGAATTATATCCAGAAAGTAAAAGATATACTTGGAAGAAGCCAATTCTTACAAAACAGGCCAGACTAGATTTTTTTTAGTTTCACAGAGCTTTTTACCCAAATATACATGACATAAAGATACAAAGTAGTTATAGATCAGATCACTCGCCTATTATTTTACAACTAAAACTTAATAACTTCAGTATTGAGAAGGGTTTGTGGAAATTTAACAACTCTCTTCTGTATGATCTAGATTATGCCCATATTGTTTAAGAGGCTATAAGTAAAACTAAAGAGCAATATGCTTCTCTTGTATATAACAGAGAAAATCTAAACATAGAGACTCTAGTGATATCGAGTTCATAATTAGTGATCAGTTATTCTTAGAAATATTATTAACTAAAATAAGAGGAAAACAATATCATATGCTTCATTAAAAAAATTTTTTAAAATAGAGCATTTGCTACATGAAGATATCAACAAATTGGAACAAATATCTCAAACAGATGAAATTTTGGCAGATTGAAAAAAAAGAAAACAGATCTCAAAATTCTCCGACAAAATAAGTTGAGGGGTCAATATATAAGGCCAAAAACACAATGGGTAGATGAAGGAGAAAAACCTTCAATTAAAAGAATGCAAAATGAGAAAAGGCCTGCTTCTGATGGATAGACAAATAAATTTCTATTTTTTTTCTTATAGATATAGCTATCGGTCAATTTGCTCATAGATCAATTAAATATGGTTATAATTAAGGGCAAATGTCTATTACTCAAAAACAAGTATTATTACTTGCATCCCAAACAATGACAAACCAAAGAAATACATGAAAAATTGGCGTCCAATCAGTCTTTTAAATACTATTTACAAATTAGCATCAAGTTGCATTGCAGAAAGGATAAAATCGGTTTTATCAATCTTAATTAATAATGACCAGACAGGATTTATACCTGGTAGATTTATATGTGAAAATAGCAGATTGATATATGATTTACTGCACTACATTAAAGAAAATGATATCCCAGGCAATATCCTCCTCATTGATTTTGAAAAACTTTCGATTCCATCTCCCGGATTTTCATTGAACAGGTTCTTGATTTTTTCAACTTGGAAATTCCATAAAACACTTGGTTAAAACTTTTTTTACAAATACCAAATCAGGGCCGGAGTAACACTGGTTAATTGTCTTTCAGACTTTTTTACAATTCAGAGAGGTTGCAGACAAAGAGATCCTTTATCTCCTTACATCGTGTTTGTTATGCGCTGAAATTTTGGTAAAACTACTTAGAGTGTTTGATATCACAATATGCCGATGACACCACACTTATTTTAGATGGTTCACCAGAATCCTTAGACTCATTCTTTTAAGATAAAGAAATTATTTCTTTCTTTTCAACACAAACAAGAAAATTAAGAAAATTTTCTACTAATATAATTAATATTTTTGGAGAGAAAAAAAATATATTGAGGCTTTGAAATAACTTATTACAAGTAACATTGTATTTTTTGTTGTTGACATATTGGTAATTTCGAACAATGCAAACAACATTTTAGTATATTTTCTCTGATATTTGTTTCATTTTATGAAAAACAACCCAGCCTGATGAACAAAAAGTACTAAAATCCAATGGTAGTTGATGATTTTTATTAAAATATATAAATAATTTCATTCTTATTCAACACAAATAAAAGTTTGAGTATCGTTATCCTTATATTATTCACATCTGAGACAAAATTACTTATGTAAACGCTTGAATAATGACTGATTGCAACTACTTGCATTATTTGTGATATAAAAGGAGGAAAATTGCAATTTTAAGCAATGTGAACAAAATTTTAGTATCTTTTCCCTGAAATTCAGTATATTTTATAAAAACAATTAATCCTGATGTACAAAAGTATCAGAATCAAATGGTGGTTCATAAGTTCTATTTAAATAAAGAAGTTATTTCATTCTTTATCACAACAAACAAAGTTAAAGTATTTTCTCTTTATACATGTCATATTATTCAGATTTTATAAAAAAACTAATCATTAGGCCTTTGAAATAACTAATTACAAATAACATTGCATTATTTTAGATAAAAGAAGAATTCTGGTAATTTTAAACGATGGAACAATTAATAATAATTATTTCGTTCTTATTCGCCACAAACAAAAGTTTAAGTATTTTTCTCCTTATAAGTGTCATGTTATTAAGATTATATCATATAAAACTGAGCACGAGGCCTTTGAAATAACTAATTACAAATAACAATGCAGTATTTTTTCTTAAAAGAAGAAATATTGGTAATTTTAAACAATTCGAACAACATTTAATCATCTTTTTTCTGGTATTCATTTAATTTTATGAAAACAACCCTTCCTGATGTACAAATAGTACTAGAATCCAATGCCGGTTCTTGATTGCTATTAAAATAAAGAAATGATTAAATTCTTATTCAACACAAATAGAAGATTTAGAATTTTATCAGTATTTTCTTAATATTTTATAAAAAATAACTTAGCTAGAGGAATTTTTAATAACTGATTGCTAACAACAGTGCTTTTAATTTTTTGATGAAATGAAGAGATATAGGCATATTTAAATAATATGACTACAATTTTAATATCTTTTCTCTGATATTTATCATTATTTGTCCAAAAAAAAAAAAAAAAAAAAAAAAAAACAATCGATCCTGATGAACAAAAAGTAATGCATTTTAAATGGCGGTTCATGATTTCCATTAAAAATAGGGAAATCAACCGAAACAAAACAAAGTATCTGTTCCTGTTATATTATTTTTATTTTCATCATTTAGTGACATCAAAATGCATAATTGCTAAATTTGGTATTTATTTCAAATGAAAGCATTTTATCTGTTTTAATGATACAGAAACATTCTGAGCATGACATTTGTCTGCACTTATGTAATTCATTTGGCAGAAGAATAAGAGAACCAATAATGAAGTAAGACATATAATGCGCGAAAAGTAATTTATATATATTTTTTTATGTATTATTGTGACGATTAACGAGTAAAGGTGTCTTCGTAGAGGTCCTCGTTTATCGCATTTAACTACTCTGGAGTTCGTTTTACATAAGAATTTTATTTATATTCGTATCCGTCCGATCCGTGCATAACTTTAATTTACTGATCAATCGCTGACTGTTGTCACGGTAACTCTTACATAGCTTGTTGGACGTATCTGACGGATTCTATGGGTCATCGATCACCGATCATGCATCAATCAGTCAAAGATCTGTCACCGATCATTCACCGATCAGTCACGTTCCCGTCAAACAGTAACGCCTTAGGTTGCAAGAACTGTAGAAGACATTTTGGAAGTTTCGAATTTTTATTATATGTTATAACTTTTTTTCAAATGTTTTTGTTTTGTTTGTTTATTTTTTTCTAATATCTGATAGCCGATAACTGATCATATTGTAAAAGAACATTGAAACCCTGCCTCCGCCCGTCCGTCCGTCCGTCCGTCAGAAAAGGGATCAGTCTTCAGTGTTTTCAATGTTTGAATGCTGTACCCCTTTTTTTTGACATTTTTACCTATTATGTCTGTTTGTAATGTTCACACATCGTTGTCAATATAATGGAATTTTATGCGACTCTCATACAATTGTGAGGTTTACCTATCTATAAAACCATGTTTAATCCAACATTTTCTACGTCAGAAAATGCGTGAACCAAGTCAAGAATATGACAGTTGTTATCCATTCGTTTGATGTGTTTGAGCTTTTGATTTTGTCATTTGATTAAAGACTTTCCATTTTGAATTACACGGTATTTTTGTTATTTTACTTTTTCCTATTAGATTTGAAAATAAAACGATAAAGATTTATATTTTTCCATAGCCAATTGTTAATTTTCCACTAATTTGAATATTATTATGTATATTTTATTATTTTATTGATAATGTGTAACAGACGTTAGACTTCTAAAGATCTACACAACTTTTGGTAATTTTATTCTGTAATTCAACAAAATCTACAAAGACCGGAAATGCAAACTGCATCAACTAGTTAGTACTGTAAGAGAAAACAGATAGAAATATTTGATATTCTAATATGACGTGCTTCTTTCGCTTTGTAAACAACACCGTGATAAAATTCTCGATATATCTTTACTTAGCGCAGACTCAGAGATGTGCATATTTGTGGCTGTTACTATTTACCTCCCACGTAAATCCACATATATCGTAACCTGTGTGCAAACACTATGTCGATTTCGTTGCGTTCAAATTGAAATTGAAAAAGAAACTACAGAACCGTTATTACTATTATAATGGATAACAAAAAAGAATGAATGCACAAAAGCTTAAAAAAGTATAAAATCAAAATAAAATAAAATTCCGCGAAATTTCATGAATGATCTTGGCGCATTAACGTCATGTCATAACATGACGTCATACGAATGAAAACTCTCAAGCTGAACGTTTTCCGTTACGTATACGCCATAAGTTCGGATAATATTGCATTAAAATGGAGTTTTGAGGTAGATTTTGTTTCATTTTCTATTCTATTGCATTATTCGCACATTTGTGGATTTCAGCAAGTCAACATGGCGGCTCACTCCTTAGTTACAACATGTCAATAGATATAGGAAGATGTGGTGTGAGTGCCAATGAGACAACTCTCCATCCAAATAACAATTTATAAAAGTAAACCATTATAGGTCAATGTACGGCCTTCAACACGGAGCCTTGGCTCACACCGAACAACAAGCTATAAAGGGCCCCAAAAGTACTAGTGTAAAACCATTCAAACGGTAAAACCAACGGTCTAGTATATATAAAAACGAGAAACGAGAAACACGTATAAATTACATAAACAAACGACAACTACTGTACATCAGATTCCTGACTTAGGACAGGTGCAAACATTTGCAGCGGGATTAAACGTTTTAATGGTACCAAACCTTCTCCCTTTTTCTGAAACAATAGTATAACATCACAACATAGAAAAACACACGATAAAACATCAATTGGAAGGCTTAACTCAATCAAAAACGTAAATTAACACACTATGAACGAATAAATTCGATCTGTGATACCTGAAAGTAAAACTCTGGATTTGACAGTAAAAAGTAACCAACGGAAAAAAAATGTTTGGGTTAAGAATTATGAGAATTGAACACATTTTTCTAGTGCTTATTTCAGAAATAATTCATGTAAGACTTAGATTTATTTGAAATTTGTAGCTTTCATCTTACAGGTGGTAAAATAGAACAGCCAAACACACGGCAATCCTACCTTCGCTTAAGTTTTTAAATTACCGTATTTGTCGTATTAGAATCGAAATAATTCATGGAAGCCATAGATTTGTTGGACATTTACACACGGCCTTGGCCGTGATATTCGTTAATTTTATCCCCCGCTAACGCTCAGAATAAAATTCGAATATCACGGCGCAAGGCCATGTGTAAATGTCCAACAAATTATGGCTTCCGTGAATTATTTCTTAATTATCGATCTTGTTCTCACAATCGGATCACGCTACTGTGATGAAACATATGCTGAAGTTACAAAATGGCATTTAAACTGATAAGTTTAGAACAAACTGACAGTGCCATAGATAAAATGAAAACCGAAAATCGACGAAAAGACGAACAACAGTCTACACAGAAAACTAAAGACTGAGCAACACAAACCCACCAATAATCAGGGTCATGTAAACTAAAGACTGAGCAACACAAATCCACCAATAATCAGGGTCATGTAAACAAAAGACTGAGCAACACAAACCCACCAATAATCAGGGTCATGTAAACTAAAGACTGAGCAACACAAATCCACCAATAATCAGGGTCATGTAAACAAAAGACTGAGCAACACAAACCCACCAATAATCAGGGTCATGTAAACTAAAGACTGAGCAACACAAACCCACCAATAATCAGGGTCATGTAAACTAAAGACTGAGCAACACAAACCCACCAATAATCAGGGTCATGTAAACTAAAGACTGAGCAACACAAACCCACCAATAATCAGGGTCATGTAAACTAAAGACTGAGCAACACAAACTCACCAATAACCAGGGTCATGTAAACTAAAGACTGAGCAACACAAACCCACCAATAATCAGGGTCATGTAAAATAAAGACTGAGCAACACAAACCCACCAATAATCAGGGTCATGTAAACTAAAGACTGAGCAACACAAACCCACCAATAACCAGGGTCATGTAAACTAAAGACTGAGCAACACAAACCCACCAATAATCAGGGTCATGTAAACTAAAGTAGCTGTTATGTCAAAACATAACCAAATTGCTTATTTTTAAGTATTATTAGACAGTTTAGTAGTTTTGGAACGTAATTTTTTCTACCTCATAAAATCTATGTTTTATGCATAATTACAGACATGACTGATACAAATGGCGACGAATTCGAATTTTCACGTTCTGCCAAGTAGAAACATGGACAAACGTGACTTTAGGATGTTCGATCCTCTTGTTCTTGAATTATTGTCAGATATTCTGACTCTGATTTTTCGCCATGTAGTGCCATTAACACTTTGCCCGCTAACCCCTACTTTTTTTTCATAACTTTATTACATATAGATTGTTATCATTATAATTATTAGTATGCTATTGATGTTTTATTCAAGATTATCCTATACGCATACTAAGGCGTATTGAAAGACATTATTTTTCACAAATGAAAAAAGGTATTGAAATTCAATTTAATACTTTTAATTTAAATTTTGAAATATCTTTATAATATTATTCCAATAAAAATATGTTTAAGATTAGCAATATATAAAAAAGAGTCTTAAGAATAACTTATTTCTGATATAAACGAAGAAAACTTAGCAGTTAATGGATCGCCTGGAACTGAAAATACTACACAAACAGGAATAATCTCAAGAAGAGTGCAAATAAAGGCAACAGTAGTATACCGTTGTTCAATAGTCATAAATTGAATAGGCGAAAACAAATCAGGGTCCACATCAACTATAAGAGGAAAACAACTGAACTACAGAAACATTGAACTGCAACAAAAACAAACGTCAACATATAAAGAAACGGATTATTTGACAATAACTGCCATATACCTGACTTAGTATAGGACATTTTAAGAAAAAATGGTGCAAATATAGTCTGAAAAAACCAGGTTTAATCCACCATTTTCTACATAAGAAATTTCCTGTACGAAGTCATGAGTATGACAGTTGTTATCCATTCGTTTGAAGTGTTTGGGCTGTTGATGTTGCCATTTACTTAGGTTTTTTTCCGTTTAGAATTTTCCTCGGAGTTCGGTACTTTTGTTATTTTACTTTTTTCTGATAACAATACGGTTCATCTTACTTATTATACATACTTTATCCGTATCGTTTTATTAACCTTTAGATTTTTATATATCAGTTCGGATCATTGCAAATTTTGTTTTTAGTTTGCATGATTCAAAAATGCATTACGATGTTACAAGAAAAGTTATATATACTGTCTTTTTCCAGATATTCGAAGAAAAAAGTTTTGTAGAAAATTAAGTTAATACATTACCACAAGAAATGAATAAATAAAACATTCCTATATTATCTCTGGACATTATGACCACACAGTGTAGTCACTATATAGCTTGAACAAAAATTCAACGGAAATCAACAAACTGAATGTTTTTTTTTTATCATACAGTTTCCAAAGTCTAATAGGTTAAGGATGTCATGTTTTGGAAATTTTGTCATATTTTCGGAATCCTCTGGTTTTATCCATTTGAATGCCTTAAAAAGTTTTGCCCATTGACCCCCATTTTTCTTTTTATAAATCTTTTACATGTATAATTATAAGTCATTTGTAAAAGTCTTATACAATCCTTGTTATTTCTTAACAGTTTTTGAGAACTTAAACTTGTCAATGATAAAGCTACGAAAAATCAAGAGAGAAAATTTTCCCGCAAAAATTTTAATGGCTAATATCCCGAAAACAAGCACATTGACCTATATATTTTGTTTGCTTTTTTGATTCCTTTATTAATTCCCTATCAATATATACTAGTGTTATGAAAAGCTTGTTATTTTGAAACTGAGTAGCGAACTTCCTTAAGTAGCATTGAAAATATTCCTGTCATTTTTTATTTTATATATGACTGAAAGATAAGCTATCTTTTCGATACATTATACCCAAGTGTACATTGGTTGGCAAACACTTTGTTAAATTATTTAAAACACTCATTCTCAAGTTACGGAGGCTATAGCATATGCTAAAATCAATGATATTAAAGATTCTAAAATGCATTAAAACATTTTATACTTCCTAAATAAACCTGAATTAACCTGTTCATGAAAACTGCTATTCCTTTTTTACGCACAAACTTGGATTAAACAATTTCCAGCGTTTATCTTGTTTTGATGCTTTAGTGTCTAATTGTTTGACGAAATATTTATGTGATTTGCGACTGATTGTTCAGAACACATTAGATGTAGGTAATGTCTATAAATCTACTAAAAAATGTTGAGTGGATTGATACAACAACAGTTTTGTCTTTCAAATTACTTATTAATCATTTAAAGAAATCAGACAAATCAAAAGACGGTTCATTTTTTATAATTCAAATGTTTCTTTCAATATTGACTACAAAATATGAACATAAAAGACGAAATTAAAAAAAACTTGAATTGGTAACATAAATGTCAAAATGCAAAGATTATGCATAATTACTGTGGATCTAAACATAATTCAACATGAACATCTCCTAGGTTTAGAAAACCCCAACACATCAATTTAGTGGAGTGACAAATCAAGAAAAAGGTGCTTATTTTACGACTTTAATGGACCGGCATAACTGCAGGCTAAAATGATTTTTTTGCAAAGCTAATACATTAATCTTACTTTTTACCCAGTTGTAGCCATTTATTTATATCTATAACTTTGAATTTTTGAAATACTAAGGCTTTTCTACCTCCGGAATATATTACCTTAGCTGTATTTGGCAAAACTTTAAGGAATTTTTGGTCCTCATTGCTCTTCAACTTCGTACTTTATTTGGCCTTTTTAACTTTTTTGTTATTCAAGTGTCACTGATGAGTCTTTTTATACGAAACGCGCGTCTAGCGCAAATACATAATTTCAATCCTGGTATCTATGATGAGTTCATTTCCTACGGTGCAGTTTTCCATAAAATAAAAATTAAAGACAATTTTTCATTCAAAATGCAACTCGACGAACAGTTTTAATTTTGTTTCTCTTTAAAGTCATCAAACTCTTGATTTAGAATTTTATGACGAGTTTTAAGTACAAATTTATTTTGTAAAACTATACTCTCTTCTATTTTGCCTTAATTTTGTTCGTTTTCACTCAGTTTTAAGAATATGCACTATGTTCTATTTCCACGGAGTGGTTACAACTTTTGTAAATTTACATTGCATCGATATCTTCCAATTTTTGCGCGATAAAAAGTAATAAGACTTCATTTTGTATAGTTATGAGACCTTTCCGGCTCGGTTATTCTAAGAAACTCACGTTTTTGACACATTGTAATATACATTAATAATTCTATTAATTTCGGGATTTATTTCTCCTACCGATACGACGTAGATTTACTTTCTATTGACGAATCGCTTCAAAAATTCATCATACTATTATTCGTGTTTTTGTCAATTAAATATGTTAGTATTGATATTTTTGTATCATAGGTTTATTCAACAATGTTTAAAATTATTTTGACCGATAATTTTTTACCAAAAAGATATTCAATCGTGTTTTTTTCTAAAAGTTTAAAATAGATTTTTTCTAACAATAAAAATCAAATTGGAGCGAATAAGTGTTATTCCCGGAATATATCTACGTATAGTAGTCCACTAATGCTGACATCTTCGCAAGTTGTTTTTTTATTATATATCCTAGTCTGTTCTGACCAGAAAAATGCCAGTGCCTTTTGACTGGACTGCTAGTATGTTCTGCAAACACAAATCGTAGAAACGCGACATAAATCTACGTTTCACTGAGTCTGACGAAGGACTCCAAAAATAATAAAATTATCTAACCGGCATTAAGAAATAAAATCACTCCATTTTCACAAGAGTTTAAAACCAAGGCCCTATACTACATGGCTTGCTCTGTTATATTTTTTCAACTTAGTAATCCGGAAAAAAAGATTTAACGATGAGTTAAATGTTTTACATGTACGAGAAGGCTTTTCATTGCCTGTTTTGTGTTATTCTTGAAGACTTGCTTGTCGCCTTGGTCATGTCTTTTCTTTTGGTAAAATTCTGATCAATACTGCTGCTTCCTAATTCATGAATTGAAAACAAAGTACGATTCAGCCAAACTGCAGTGAAAAAAACACCATTATGCTAAATCAATCGTTATACGGAAATAAAAAGGGCGGGGAGAATCAAATGTTTTTCACTGATTTCGGAAGCCTTTAGAGCTAACCATGTAAAATAGGGATAAATATTAACAGAAATTGAAACCGAAATTGAGACACTTATTAGCAATGAAGACCAAATATTACATGCAGCCGCTTCAATATTTCCTACTGAAATGAAGTCCTTAGAAACAACAAATGGGACTTACCCAGCATCATCTGAAATATCTATTTCATATTCCATACAACATTCCTTGCTTGCTTAAGAAGTTCTTGTAATGAATAGCATGTAACAGGTATACAGGTATATGATTAAACAAAACCAAAATAAACTGTACATGTAATGTACAAAATATCAATTGAAAGCCATTACCTGTTTTGTTTTTGCCTTTTTCTTGTTGCCCACCTGAATTTCCCTGAAAACGGGCATTTGGTGATTGAAAGTAAACTGCTTTTGTTTATTCATTCGTTAAAGGAATAATGTCTTGCCTATTTCAGAATTCAGATATTATTCCTAGACTTTTTGTAACCCCTTGTGAATTTTTGTTTAAAACTACTGAAAAACTCAGCTTCCGAACTTTGACTTCAAATTTTACAAATTTGCACCATTTTTCGATTCAACGACCAGGCAATATTTTAAGTTTAAACATTTCTCTATACGAATATTCATAATTTAGCCTGCAGTTAGGGTGGAACATTAAAGTTGAAAATTTGTTGGCTTGATCACTCCACTATTCAGCAATGTGAGCAACCTTCGTTTTAGCGTACATGTATTGATTTCATTTATGAATTAGTTTTGATGTAAACATTATTTATGTTAGCACAAACAGGTCCTATTTTAGTAGTATATGTGGGTTTATATTGCATTTTTATGATTTTCACTGCTGTCCGTTAGTTGTCTTATCCCTATCTGTTTTGAAAACTCAGACTTTCGCCGCTGTTATTGATATATATATATATATATATCATAAAATATTATACACTCTATAGACAAAGGTAGCATGAAATGAAACTGAAAAGGTTATGAGTCCCCTTTACTCGTTTTAGTTTTAAAAGACCGTTTTATAAAGAATACAGTGTTTCTTGATTATCTTAATACTGCAAGGTTATGGTAATATGTTTTCAGAACAGAATATAAGCATAAAATTGAAAAGTGTTAAATTTGATCATCTTAGTAATATTGTTTGTGACTTATTGAAAATATATAATGTTGTCCTGAATTACAGTTATAAGCTAAAAAAAATTATATTGCCAAGCATGTCTTCTTTCTTCATTTTTCTTTATAAAATTTGTTAAAAAAACCCGGATGTTTTAAATGTTGCTCTCGAAAGTAAATGGACAATATAAAACACTGAATTAGAAGTGAAATACAGGGAAATGTTGTGCGTCGTTTGTGCACCAAGCATTATAGTCATCTAAATAAGATATACAGTCATTAATAATAGAATAGAAGGAAAACGGGGAATGTGTCAAAGAGATATCAACCCTACCAAAGTGAGGAAACCGCAAAAGGCGACCTATTGGTCTTCAATGCAGAGAGAGAATCCCACACCGGAGGCGGGCTTTAGTTTGCCCCTAACCAATAATGTATAATTGCTATTACACTTGGGAAATAACATGATATTGATCGCATGTTATATTACTTAAAAAAAGATCTACTTTAAAAAAAGAGTGGACCGATTCACTCGAAAAAAACACGGTTTCAGTCGGATTCTATACGTACCGTGTATTAGTATTCATTATTTTACAAAACAATTGTTTGTTTAAAAAGAACAGAATGAAGTAGCATTTTTATTTAATATATCTGTTTGTATTGTTTAAAGTTGTTAGTATAACAAACTTGATGAAAAAGTTTATATTTCTTTTCTTGGATTTCATAACTTTAAAATGGATGCAGAACTGGTGACCATCCGATGTTCTATTGAATAAAAAATACATCTTTGTTGTTGTCTTGGAACAAATATGATTGAGTTTCATTCGTACATTCACCTTTCAGTGTACAGACATTTGTTTTCTTGCCATACTCTGCAGCAGAACAGTCTGTATTTGTGAAGCACATTACTGTACAGTGAATGTCACTTTCCACTACAGATGCTCCTATGACAGGACCTACATATCCATACCCGATATGTCCACATGCATGGGCAGTGATTGACAAACCTAAAATAGAAATTTAATCAAATGTTAAAACTATTTTGAGGCAATATCAAGACAAAACGCATGTCTAAATATCGGACCTCAAGGGACGTTATATCTTCTGGTTATGTATTCAGTACCCCTTTCCCTCGAGGAGACAATACGCCTGTATAAATATCAGAAACCTCCAGGGAATGTCATATCCTCCGGTTACATATTCACGGAGGTTTTTGTTGACGACTATAGGAACATAAGTGTTGTAAGTTTTCGGGAAGGGAATTTTATGTGGAGCCTTAAATTCAGTTATGATGTAGATCATTGTCCATTGTTGATTGCAGTACGGTGATCTAATAATGTAAAATATATAAATGTGTTTATGTATAATATGAATCTGTTAATGTATAATATGAATCTGTAAATGTATAATATGAATATATAAATGTATAATATGAATTTGTAAATGGAGATTTGTTGTAAACAACCTTTCAATATGGTCAAGTTACGGATGTCGATTAAAAAGGGAACAAGAAAGGACACTGGCGAGTTTATTTACTTGAGGCATAATCATGTGATATTGTTAATCTATTAATATGATAGGTGGATTATTTGTTATATGTTTAACGTCTACTAGCTAACATTTTATGTTCTTGGATTAATTCATTGTAATTGGTGGATTTGTTCTCACTTCAGCTGCAAAAGAAAGGGTAAACTAAATGCCTATTTGTACTATAACAAATTTTGACGTTTAAGCGCACGATATTACACAAAGTGAATGTCATCTTAACTGTTCCTGATGAAGTTATATCCAGAAAATCGTCCTACCGACCATTCTTTGATATTAGTCCTTAATGATGCATGATTAAATTGTACACTAAATTATTAATATATTCTCTTTCCTGATTACCTGATTCAATGAGGCTGTTTACTGGATCGCCGTAGACCTCTACTTCACAAATTGAAAGCATTTCCGTATCTCTACGTTTAATCCTGACAAACTTCCCTCTTGTGTTATTGGGACACGTTATAGTGATTCTCTGGCTTGCTGTGGCCTGATAGTGACAATGAAATACATCTCCCTCATTTAAACTGTTCCATCTATTACATGTACATGCTGGCATGAAAACTTCGACATCAAAGTTTGTCAGTTGGTCAGAATTAGCTACAAAGTAATATTATAATAAAATTGAGAATGGAAATGGGGAATGTGTCATAGATACAACCCGACCAAAGAATGGAAGACAGCCGAAGTATTCGTTGAGACAAATATGTTACAATAAGGCTAGTATTTGGTCCGTTGAGACAAAAACCAACTTAATAAGGAAAGTATTTAGTTTGTAGAGACCAGTACTCATTTAGCAAGGTAAGCATTTGGTTCGTTGAAACAAGTATTCACTAAGCAAGATTATTGTGTGGTGCATTAAAACAATCATTTACAAACAAAGATAAGTACTTGGTTCGTTGAAACAACTGTCTAGAAAGTAAGATAATGTTTTGGTTCGTTGAGTCAAGTATTTACTAACTGAGGTAGGTGTTTGATACGTTGAGAAAAGCATCAACCAATAAGCACGGTGAGAATTTGTTTTTTTTTTTGTTTTCGATTCTTTTTTACATGACCGTTGCTTATTTTCTTTTGGCCTTGATGGTTTTCCTCCCTTTAGTGTTATGTGTATCCCATGAGAATTCACACATTTCTATCTTATTGCCATTTAGGATTCTTTTCCTATGTTAAGTGGTATAATTATGTCATATGCAGAACAAGTACAGTGGATGAGAACATAACAACCACGTAAGTTATTCAAACATGAATAAGTAGTGAGTCTTTACACAGCGTTATTTATGATGTTTATCAACATTTTTTGGATATAAAGCAATCTAAAGAAATATTCCATAATGGAGGCAACATTCCAAATTGCCTCCAACATTCAAGAGACTAAGTCCTATACATAAGTATGATTGATCACTTTATAGTAAAAGAATGAAACTTTGCATAATTAGGTCTTTCCACTTTTCCGTGGAAAGACCTATTGATTTTGTTCTGATTATTATTATTATTATTAGGTCTTTCCACTTTTCCGTGGAAAGACCTATTGCTTTTGTTCTGATTATTATTAGGTCTTTCCACTTTTCCGTGGAAAGACCTATTGATTTTGTTCTGATTATTATTAGGTCTTTCCACTTTTCCGTGGAAAGACCTATTGATTTTGTTCTGATTATTATTATTATTTTTTTTTTCTTCCGCCTAATTTTTTCTTGCGTAGTATTGATGTTTCAAAAGATGTCGCTTAGATATTTGGAATATGATATCGTATAGTTTATACGCTTTTAAAACTGACAACTGCGTAACCAAATACTTTACGTTGTAAGAGTTATCTCCCAAACACTGTTTTTCTTGTGGCCACTACTCCTTCGCAACCGTAAAAGATTACGACAAATTTATTTTACCAAATTGCTCGTTACATCTTCAGGATTAGGATTTTAATTTTGACCGAAGCCGTTATGCGATTCCATATGAGAGTTATTTCCTTATGCATTTGATATAAGTGATATGCATGTGAAACTGGTAAACCATAAGTGATAGAGACCTAGGGTCTTTTGATTTGAGGTCCTTGGTCCAAAAAAAAAAAAAATAAGGTCAAGGTCAAAGGTCAAGGTCATATTATAAATTTTGATTTTGGCTTATTTTCACTTCTTTTCAAAACCGTATAAGATATTGACAACATATTTTATTAAATTGTTAGTTGCGACATGTCGTAACAAATACATTTTGGTTTAAAGGGTACGCTAACATTAAATTAGTGTTTTCTCCCTATTGTATTTGAAAATACTCTTATGGTGATATAACTCATTAACCATATATAATTAAGACCTAGGGTCTTTTGATTTGAGGTCCTTGGTTTACGACCTTGAAATTGAGCTCAAGGTCATATGTTATTTTGATGTTCTAAATTATGACCTTTGCTGTTACCTCATATGTATATATGATAAAGCCATGGGACTTTTGTATTAGGTTGCAAGCCACTTGACCTTAGAAAGCCAACCGGAAGTGACCTTATGTAAACCGGAAGTAGCTATTTTTTATTTATTTAATACAAAAGTATATAGAACCATATATTTTGGAATCAGTGTCAAGTAAACATTCAAATAATACCGAAGTAAATTTTTCAAACCGGAAGTAACAAATTATCTCCTTTATTTAATTGTTTTTGTATATAAACCTCATATTTTGGAATCAGCGTACAAAAAGCTATCATTTGATGCTGGAAATGACATGTTCAAACGAATTTTATTATTTTCATATAAAATAGATCTTTACGAGTGGAAGACATTCAATTGTTCTCTGAACAATTGGTTTTAATTATTATTTTTTTTCTTCCGCCTAATTTTTTCTTGCGTAGTATTGATGTTTCAAAAGATGTCGCTTAGATATTTGGAATATGATATCGTATAGTTTACACGCTTTTAAAACTGACAACTGCGTAACCAAATACTTTACGTTGTAAGAGTTATCTCCCCAAACACTGTTTTTCTTGTGGCCACTACTCCTTCGCAACCGTAAAAGATTACGACAAATTTATTTTACCAAATTGCTCGTTACATCTTCAGGATTAGGATTTTAATTTTGACCGAAGCCGTAATGAGATTCCATATGAGAGTTATTTCCCCTTATGCATTTGATATAAGTGATATGCATGTGAAACTGGTAAACCATAAGTGATAGAGACCTAGGGTCTTTTGATTTGAGGTCCTTGGTCAAAAAAAATTAAATTAGGTCAAGGTCAAAGGTCAAAGTCATATTATAAATTTTGATTTTGGCTTATTTTCACTCCTTTTCAAAAACTGTATAAGATATTGACAAAATATTTTATTAAATTGTTAGTTGCGACATGTCGTAACACATACATTTTGGTTTAAAGGGTACGCTAACATTAAATTAGAGTTTTCTCCTCTTGTATTTGAAAATACTCTTATGGTGATATAACTCATTAACCATATATAATTAAGACCTAGGGTCTTTGATTTGAGGTCCTTGGTTTATGACCTTGAAATTGAGCTCAAGGTCATATGTTATTTTGACGTTCTAGATTATGACCTTTGCTGTTACCTCATATGTATATATGATAAAGCCATGGGACTTTTGTATTGGTTGCAAGCCACTTGACCTTAGAAAGCCAACCGGAAGTGACCTTATGTAAACCGGAAGTAGCTATTTTTGTATTTATTTAATATAAAAGTATATAGAACCATATTTTTGGAATCAGTGTCAAGTAAACATTCAAATAATACCGGAAGTAAATTTTTCAAACCGGAAGTAACAAACTATCTCCCTTATTTAATTTTTTGTATATAAACCTCATATTTTTGGAATCAGCGTACAAAAGCTATCATTTGACGCTGGAAATGACATGTTAAAACGAATTTTATTATTTTCATATCTAAATAGATCTTTACGAGTGGAAAGACCTTCAATTGTTCTCTGAACAATTGGTTTTTAATGTTAGTTGAGATGCTTACGAACATTTTTTGATATGTCGCCATTTAAACAAATATTGTCGCTTCAAAATGGCCGGCAATAGTCAAGAGTCCAATTAATATATTGGTATAATTAACCATTTTATAGTAAATTCATTATTAGTTAAGAAGCAAAATAAACAGTTTTGAATATAAAGTCATCTAAAAAAATCCGTAATGACTTCAAAATGCAAAATGGTCGCCAACAGTCAGGATAAGTCCAATATATTGGTATAATTGACCACTTAATAGCAAAAGCATGAAACGTTTCATAGTGTTAGTTATAATGCGAAGGAACATATTTAAATATAAAGCCATTTATAAAAATCCATGCGAATATTTTGTACATCAGTCATTACTTTCTTATGGCATAATGATTCAGTCTGGACCCAACATACAGGATCATTTATATTCTCAGTCGAAACTAACTACAGCACAGCTTCTGATGTATAGTTATACAAAGAAACAATCCAACCGTCAATTGAAAGATCATGAACCACACGCTTGTGCTTATTTTGGAATCATGATGCACTGTAAGACTAGAAAACGTGATTTAGTAGACAAATTCTTCAAACTTTGACTATCTGTTTTCTACGAAAGAGTGTTATAAATATCTACTTCGATGGCCAATGATGCTTGTCGTCGTTATATCCAGGAAGGTATTGTTTGCTCTACCAATCCACTACAAAATGCATTCACTTCGTCTGCAGTAGACATCATTGACCTCAATCCAAGCAGTATATCATTAAAAGATTCATTTCATGGTACCAGTTTGTCTTTTTCCCAACACAAGAATGTTCAATGAGTTTGGCAAACATTAGACCGATCTGAGACTATTTTGAAATGACCGTCTGTATCCTTTTACCACAGAATTATTCAAATCTTCCACCAGCTGTATTGAGATTCTGCAAACCAGATATCAGACAGTAGTAGAAGAAGAACTTTCAATTGATATATCTTCATTCCCAGTTGCATTAAAAGGGGAAGTCAAATGGCTGAAAGAATTTGCGGAAAATTCAATTTTTAAGCTGCGTCTATTATGCTTCACCGTTGCCAGATGGGAATAAACTATTTACAGTGATACGACATTAATTGAGCTTACTTATTCTTAGAGCTGTAAATGCACACCAAGTTACAACATGTACACTGTACCGCTTATTGTCATACAATAACCGCCAGTACACAGATTCTTTTAATGATGATGAGATAATCCTAGAATTCGAAAAGTGGAGTTTTGAAAAATCAAAAGAATCTCTTTATTTTAAATTATGGCATGTTACCCTGCAATTTGAATTGACAATATTTATATTTGTAAGGTCTATACTTTATAACGCCCTGTCGATCGATCAATGTTTACTTTGATAAAATCAACAGGAACAAGTTACTACTTTTTCAAACACAACCTCCTGCAAATAAAATATTTACGATACTGCACAAGCTACTGTATTTGAAAAGTAATTGTTCTTTATTTTCAATACCGTATATTGCGTCTAGAAGATAATCAAGTTGAGGTCGCTCATTTTCTCGCTGATAAAATAACCAAAGCTGGCATAGAAAATGAGATCGTAGTAACTGAGAAGAACAACGCCATTGGAAATACTGCAGAACACAGCTGTGAATTATTGGGCTCAAGTTCACATGAGGTGGCAGATACCAGAATGTTGTTGCATGCTTTAGATGCTACATAAAACAGAACATTGACCTGAACTATTGTTACAGATGGTGTTGTATTGTCTCTGTCTTATTTCAACATACTTCAGATTGACCAGTTATGGATATGTTTTGGCACTGGAAGGAATTTCCGATATATTTCAGTCCATGAAGCATGCCTTGCTCTAGCACCGTTGAAATCGAACTTTTACCTATGGTCCATGCCTTCAACGGTTGTGACACAGTACCAGCTATTCCTTTGGAGATTAAGAAATCAACTTGGGACACGTGGTTCGTTGAGTAATTTTCGGAAGCATTTGTGATTATTGAAAATCTAAATAAAGTGGAAATATCAAAAGTTATAAACGTTTTAGAACGGTATGTTGTGCTTCTGTGTGCTCCGTCTACTCCATCTGATACAGTGAAATAATTGAGAAATCATTTATTCACACTGAAGACAAGAACAATTGACAATTTTCCTCCGACACAAAATGCACTACTACAACATGCGAAACGTGTAGCTTTCTAAGGTAGTGCTGTCTAAGGTAAATATTTGGTCGCAAAAATGGTATGCCATCACTAGATATATTTGTTTATAAACAACTTGATGGTTCGTGGGTACCATACTGGTCAGGGCTGTAGGAAAGGATGTTGAGGGGCATTCAAATGCTTGAAAGCAGCATTGAAATGCAAAGAATTATGTAATTGCTAACAGAGATGGGTCCGATTACTTTCAATGTAATTGATTAAATTACAATTACTTTGTCAATTGTACGATTAAATTAAATTAATGATTACACCATTTCTCAAAGTAGCTGATTAAATTAATGATTAAATTGGCAACTAATCATGATTACATCTGATTACAAAGAGTTTTGAAATAACCAATTTGAATGAAGTTAATGAGTAAAGGTTAAATAACATTTTGTTTGTATCAAATTACATGTATATCCATATTTCATAATAACTTCACATGCTTAGAATAAACAAAACTGTATTAACAAGTTATATATCAGGGTTGACAAAACCATGGTTTTATGACAACTGCCCAGCCCAATGGGGAACACATTTTACTTGGAAAACCTGGTAATACTGGACAATACTGGGTAATATGTAATAATGGCCTGAATTTTAAAACAGGATTCAGTGATATATATCACAAGTGCAATACATTAAAGATATTTATAAAAATAAATCATAGTATTTTGATTTATAAGTTCATTCTTTTGAGACTTCTATTATAAATGTTAAAATCTGAGAAAATATAGTTCCAACAACTCCAAGACAAGTGTACATGAAGACACAATATACAAATCTAAAGAGCTTTTCTCAATAATCCTCTTAAAAATCTCTGTATTCAACATTCTGTCAAGATTGGTCAAACTGTTAATATAGAAAAGCCTATTAACTCTATTTGATTTTTTTTTAAATATATTACTATTAATTTAGAATTAACTATTATATGTAAGAACAATTACATTTTAACAATTTTGTTCATTACTTAAAAGGTTTACTAAGCAGTATATTTATTTGTACATCACTAATTAATAAGTAATTATCAGATTATAACACAGATTTGTTTAGATAACAATAATCAGCCTTTCAATTTCTATAATAGCTCATGACATGTCCCTTAGGGTGTTTATTTAACAATATGATTGTATAATAATTAAAATTTATAATTCACTTAACCACTTCAATAAAATTCATTTTTTCGCAGTTTGGATTATTAAAATCAAAGCATGGAAATTAACAAGGTATCCTAAATTGTGCAAAAATTCACAGAATAATTGGAAAAAAAGAAGAAATTGAATTTTCAATCCTCTACAAATCACTCTCAATGCTTATCTGTATAAAATGTATATACTAAGCTGTAATACTATGAAACTACAACAATTTTTACTATTCTATGTAAAAAAAAAGCTTAAAAATCATATTGCCAAGTATTAACTATTCCTGGGAGTGGGAGTATTCAAGCCCAGCACTGCAAAACCCTGGTTTTCCAACCTGAGTTTTCTCTCCTGGGTAATACTTTGCAAACCTTGAGTTATATATTTATTAAATATGAATAATGAAAATATTCATTTAATACACTATATATTGACCATAAACACAATTTGATTTTTTCCCATTGTAATCAGAATGTAATCAAAAAGTAATCAGGATTACAAGGTATTTTGAAAAGTAATTGATTAAATCAAATTATATGTTAGATATGTGGCTGATTAATGATCACAAGGATTACTTGAAAAATTGTAATCGATTACCGCTGATTAATGATTACAATTACAATTACCCCAAGTCTGATTGCTAACCAGACTGTTAGAGAGAAACTGATTGAGACTGTGCTAAGTTTTGATATTCGGCAGTTAGATCTAATTTAAATCACCAATAACTTGAATATGTTATATTACGTTGTTGTCCTAAATAGTTGTTTTTGAGGCGCAATTTTTCTTCTCAATCCAATTTCAAGTGGCTGATTTTTTATCTTAACTTTTAAATACACATAAAGAATAAAAATAAAATAACTGTAATACAATGTTTAAGGCAAGATTATATAAGATCAAACAGTAAACAGACATGAAAACAAACAACATACAACAATAACCCAGTAGACGAACCACGAGTTACTCGACTATACTAACAAATAAGACATATGTGAAATGTACTGCATTTACAGAATTAAAACCAAAAACGAATTTAACAGATATCAACACAGCACAAAATGACCGACCGGACCCACACTTATAAGAAAGTAACAACAAAATGCCCGAAAGCGGGATATATAAATACCGAACCACATCGTCTCCAACAGCGAACACAAGACATAACAAAATATACAAGCGGACTTACATTAGAAACATAATAACTAAAAACATGAATGTTGGATATATAAATACCAAGACAAGTCGTATAGCAATACGAATTCACACTCAGCAAAACAGTCATATTCGGGTATAGGTCACGTTCGGTACTAAGCAGACCTGACAACGTAGATGGTAAACCACAATCTAAGACGTGGTAAAAATCGTTAGTTAGTTTAGACACGGCACATCGTATACATCAACCAACTCGTAGTGGTGTCCATAAAATTTACGGAGTGTTATTTTTAATCTTTCCTCCTCATAACTCTGTTTGAGCAGTTTCTGCGTAAGGAGCACACTCCTGTATATGAAGTCCGTATAGTGTGAACTTGCACGAGCTTAACGTATCATTTGAGATATGTAAACACCATAAGACGGGTTTGTTACTGCTGAGAAATGGAAAATTGATAATTGGGAAGTTGAAATCATCCCGTTTGTCATAGATTTTAGTCTGAAGTCGTCAATCTGTGTCAATATTAAAGAAAAAATCAAGGAATGAAGCAAACCGTTTAGTATCAATAATATCCTTAATTTCACGTTCACTGGGTTGTATGAGATGCACATGATGCAAATACTGACTGATATATGGGTTATTCAGTGAAAGGACATCATCAGTATATCTGAAAGTAAAATTAAAGAATTTCGCCAGGTGCTTTTTCTTTTTGTCTTTTAGAAGGTTCTGAATGAATTCTGCAGTAGAGCCATAAGAAATCGTTGCGAAGAGGACATCTTGGTCAACCATTTTCACTTTTACTGAATTGTTTTTCAAACTTACCGTTCAGTTTAAGGTTGCTTATTTTGTATTTTGTTTATACTGATGTTAAAGTATTTACATTTACAGTTAAATCACTTATTTCTCAACATTGTTTTTTTTTCATTTTCCTTTTTTTTTTTTTTTTTTTTTTAAAGGCCCATATATATCAATACTGTCAAACTCTGACATTTTTTACAGTGCCACTTTGATTAATTATTCTTTATAAAATTGAAAAATACTATTGGCATATCTTAAATGTATTTCCTTAAATTTGTGATATCAACTGAACTCTTGCATATTGGTAGACTTCATCAAGTGTATGATGTTGTATTACCAGTACCTCACGTCGACCATCGTTAATTTGGCGGTATCTGAGTGGGGTACTCAAAGTAAAAAAAAAAAAGCACATTATTTTATCAGCACTTTAGAATATAAACTGTACAAATAAGTTTCTTGATCAATTTTAAAACGAAAAAAGTTTCATCTGGTTAAAATTGTTGCACTTGATAAAAAGTAGAAATTCATTTTTTAATATAGATATGTATTAGAATTAAAAAAAAAAAAAAAAAGAAACGGAAAAAGTAACACTTACCATCTGTGCGTCCATAAATATCTATAACATTGATATCATAGACATTCTGTAGGTCGACTGCCCACCATGACTGCTGAGTATCGACTTTGTTTGTATGCGCACAAACAAAATCTTCACCTGCCCATACTGACTTATCTTCATCAACGGCATATGAAGAGTTACAACACAGAAAATCTTCTCCCTGATCTTTAGGATCATAAACGGAAGAAATCTTTGTAGGTTTCTTTGATGCAATATTTACATCAGCAAAGGCTAAAACAAAACAAAACATGCTATGCACATTGGTAATACAGATATACACATTGATAATACACGTTTATGTCACAGTACAAATTAGATTTCAGTTGGATCCAGATTCCTCCTAGTACAAATTTTAATTCCAAAATCTACTAGAACAAATTTGGATATCCACATTTGTATTAAGAGGATTCCTTATTGAACTAAATTTCTTGTGGGACACAGGAGTAAATAAACAGGATTGTCTGCTGATTATTATTTTAAGACGATATTAACACTTTTTCATGCTTTTGTTGAATTTTGTATGAAAAGACATCATTTACATAATTTAATTTTTTATTTGATAGACAATATCCAAAATATTTCCGATAAAATATTGGTGTTGGTTAAGAATGTCCTAATGATAATTCAAAATTTGAAAAATATCGGATTTCGGCCACCTATTAATCAAATAGCTGTTAAGGTAGATTTGGATCTATATACACAACCAAAGAGTTTCAATACTTTCCTAAAATGCTATACTTTCAAAGCATAAAGTATTGATCGCCGACCTTTTTTAAAGCTTAAATTTGGAAAACATTATCAGATTTTGTAAGGATGCTACATTGAAAAGCCACTTTTATATGGACAAAAAGAAAACTTAACGTTAGAGTTTTAAAGAAAAGTTTATGTGAGAAGATTACTCTCGCAAATATACCATACGGCATATTTTGTTAATAGTGAACAAAAAAGTAAAACATGCTACAAAGAGGAACAAGTGATCAGAGTGCTGGAGTTTCTTATTGACAATATATTTGTTGAATTTGAATGCCTGATTATGTCTGTTTATTTTGTTCACACATTGTTGTGAATATAATGTAATTTTATGCGACTGTCATACACGTGAGATGTTCAGTTAGCTATAAAACCAGGTTTTGGCTGTTCGGTGTGAGCCAAGGCTCCATGTTGAAGGCCGTACTTTGACATATAATGGTTTACCTTTTACAAGTTGTGACTTGGATGTAGAGTTGCCACATTGGCACTCATACCACATCTTCTTATATCTAATTAATCCACCATGCTCTACATCCGAAAATGCCTGTACTAAGTCAGGAATATGACAGTTGTAATCCATTCGTTTGATGTGTTTGAGCTTTTGATTTCGCCATTTGATTGGGGACTTACCGTTTTGAATTTTCCTCGGAGTTTGGTTTTTTTGTTATTTTACATTCTTCTCGTGTTATACAGTGCTTTCCTCATAAAGAAGGTTGGTATTGATTTTTTGGTTATGGTCTAAATATTTTAGGAATTACGGGCCAATAAGGGGCTATAAAGCTAGGATTTTCTGGTTTCCGTACAATAACTTGAGTAAAAGTCAATGGATCTTTATGAAATTGTACCACAAGATTCATAATAGAAAGGTTGGGATTGGAGTTATGGCCCGTACAGTTTAGGGACCAAATGCAATATTCATAATCTGCTTTTCCTTCATTAAGAAAAGGAGTTCACAAATTAATTTCTGCATCAAATTTGCTAATCATAAAAAAGGTAAACCCTTCGATTGAATCAATATTTATTCCAAAAATGCAATCTTTAATGACTTGACAACAGTACCGTAACTATATCCCTTGTGAATAAAATGACAGTAGCAAAAAGATCAGCTTATTAAGTGGTTGTTGTGTTACAGTACTTCGCGATACAGGATGTAATGGAGTCGTTATCAAGAACAGTTTAGTAAATACAGATTGTTTAGGTGTAATACCACCAAATCATAGCACGCCATATCCGGTTGCATACGAAAAAGGGCCAAAAGAAAATATTCCCTTGAATTTAACAGTTGTACGAAATTACTCCTACATTTCATTGCAGTAAAAAAATTCTGAGTCATAAACATATATTTTGGATGTTTCAAAGCACCATTATTTTCTAATTTGGTGTTTCTATAGAATATTTTGGAAACTTGAGGGTACATGGTTACTAAAGCTTGTACACAGGAAAAAAAAAGGGTGAAATTTTGATTGGTTAACTTCCAGTGATGGTTATGGTCTTATATGCAATGAAATGTTATGTGAAATTTTGTCTATAGAACTGGACAGGATAAAACTTGACTCATGCCAAGTATTTCTTTATTTGAAACAAAGATAAATTCTGCACAATTTTTTTGAAAAGTGCAAATTTAACAAAGATTAATAAGGGACAAACAATGGTGGTATTACACCTTTATCAGATGATAATCAGAATTGCATATTAGCTGATGTATCGACTGTCAAAGTTCTTATAGCTATAATCATTTCATTATAAAGATGAGGTACAAGGATGGTGTATGGAGCAACAATAATATTATTTTCTTATAGGTAATATCGACGGTGCTATAGAGCCGAATGATTCCGACAAATCTCGTTCGGTAAGTTTTGTAACCCGACAGCAAGCGAAGCAGAGGAATAACCCCTTCCCGAAATGAAAGATTTGCAGATATTTAATAATTTAGATGTATATAATATGACGCAGGTTTTTTCAAAAGTGATGATTTTCTAAATATTGTTTAATATTTCACAGTGGTATCATACTTTAACTTTGTTTAAACCTGTTTATTTACTTTTGACCTTAATTATTTATCCTTTATAATTTTTATTACTTATGTATTTGCATTCATGTATCACAGATCAAATTTATTCGTTCATTGTGTGTTAATTTACGGTTTTTGATTGAGTTAAGCCTTCCAATTGATATTTTATAGTGTGTCTTTCTATGTTGTGATGTTATACTATTGTTTCAGAAAAGGGAGAAGGTTTGGTACCATCAAAACGTTTAGTCCCGCTGCAAATGTTTGCACCTGTCCTAAGTCAGGAATCTGATGTACAGTAGTTGTCGTCTGTTTATGTAGTTCATACGTGTTTCTCGTTTCTCATTTATATATAGATTAGACCGTTGGTTTTCCCGTTTGAATGGTTTTACACTAGTTATTTTTGGGGCCCTTTATAGCTTGTTCGGTGTGAGCCAATGCTCCGTGTTGAAGGCCGTACCTTGACCTATAATGGTTTACTTTTATAAATTGTTACTTGGATGGAGAGTTGTCTCATTGGCACTCATACCACATCTTCTTATATCTATATAGAGGAAGTCGAACGTTAACTGCAATCTGATCAAAGTTTGTTGAAGGTAAGATAGTATGTAGCATACGGCCTAAAGAGAAGAGTAACGGAACAAAGCTAAATACAGATGGGTGCAGTCCTAACCTGTACAGTAAGTTAACTTAAGTTAAAATTAACCTGTGACAGGATTTAGGACTGCTCTGACCAGTCCTAGGACCATAATCTAGTTACCTTAAAAATCGGACTTGGTCCTAGGACTGTTTTTATGTCTGCCGAAAAAGTTAACTTGGAAACAGGTCCGCTACTGATATAAGTTAACTTCGAACCAGTCCTGCCATAAGTTAACATAAGTTAACTTCGAAACCAGTCCTACCGTAAGTTAACATAAGTTAACTTTGATTTTGACAATTACCATCGAACCAGACCTGATCTCAAGTTAACTTTTTGCTGGTCTGCTCAACTCTACGTTAACTTGTATCCAGGACCACTCTACATCGATTTAAAAAATATATATTTTTTAATGTCTTTGTTCCTTGGTATAAACATGATAAAGATAGAAAAATAAAGTAAAATTAATACTTCCGTGATATAAACACGATTAAATACATGTATTTTAAATAAAGTACGCATACAACTTTGCTTGTTATACAAATTTATCCGTGATCTGCCTTTCATGCCTTTCTATAAATTATAAAAACGATATTGGTTACAATGCTAACGGGCATTGAATATATATTCCAATACATATCAAATTCTTTAAATCGTATAAACCATATTTGCACTATGTTATGTAAATCTATATAGCCGCATAGTATATCAGCAATATTTTTATGTCAGGATATAATATTTAATACAAATGACAGCAAAATTTTGTCTACATCAAATTAGAGTGCCAGCATGTCCTCCTTTTGTTCAATATATTGATACGTAAAAAAAAATTCAGTAGTTTTGATACCTCAAGCTGACTCATACAACAATATTATTTGACCGCATCAATCAAAACTTACCATATTTACACTTTATCATGTAAATCTATATAGCCGCATAATAATGCAATAATATTTTGTCAGGATGTATTGTATAAAACAAATGACAGCAATATTGGAACACTATGACTACAAAATTTTGTCCGCCTCAATTTAGATTGCCAGCATGTCTTCTTTTTATTCAAAATATTGTCTTGCAAAAAAAAAAATCAGTAGTTTTGATACCTCAGGCTGACTCCTATCACAAAATTATCGACCGCATCAACCAACACTGACCATATTTGCATTTTATCATGTAAATCTATATTTCGGCATAATAATTCAGTAATATTTTATGTCAGGATGTATTGTATTAAACAAATGACAGCAAAGTTGGAACACAATGACTACAAAATTCTGTCCGCATAAATTCAGAGTACCAGCATGTCCTCTTTTTATTCAAAATATTGTGTCGCAACAAAATTTTAGTAGTTTTGATACCTCAGGCTGACTCCGATAACAAAATCATTTGACCGCATCAACCAAAACTGACCATATTTGCACTTTATCATGTAAATCTGTATAGCCTCATAGCAAATCAGCAATATTTTTGTAACAGGATTTAATGGATAATACAAATGACAGCAATATTGGAACACAATGATAATAAAATTTTGTCCACATGAATTTAGAGTGCCAGCATGTTCTCCTTTTGATCAAAATATTCATCCGTAACAAAATTTCAGTAGTTTTGATAACTCAGGCTGACTTGTATAACAAAATTATTAGACCGCATCAACCTAAACTGACCATATTTGCACATTTTTATTTAAATCTATATAGCCGCATAGTAAATCAGCAATAATTTTATGTCAGGATAGAATGACTGTATAATACAAATGACAGCAATATTGGAACACAATGACTACAAAATTTTGTCTGCATAAATTCAGAGTACCAGCATGTCCTCCTTTTGTTCAAAATATCGATACATGACAAAATTTCAGTAGTTTTGATACCTCAGACTGACTTGTATAGCAAAATTATCAGACCGCATCAACCAAAACTGACCATATTTGCACTTTCTCATGTAAATCTATATATCGGCATAATAATTCAGTAATATTTTATGTCAGGATGTATTGTATAAAACAAATGACAGCAAAATTGGAACAGAATGACTACAAAATTTTGTCCGCATACATTCAGAGTGCAAGCATGTCCTCTTTTTATTCAAAATATTGTCTAGCAACAAAATTTTAGTACTTTTGATACCTCAGGCTGACTCCGATAACAAAATTATTTGACCACATCAACCAAAACTGACCATATATGAACTTTATTTTGTAAATCTATATAGCCGCATAGTAAATCAGCAATATTTTTATGTCAGGATGTATTGTATAAAACATGACAGCAATATTAAAACACAATGACCTCAAAATTTTGTCTGCATAAATTTTGAGTGCCGGCATGTCCTCCTGTTGTTCAAAATATTGAAACGTAACAAAATTTCAGTAGCTTTGATACCTCAGACTGACTCCTATAACAAAATTATTTGACCGCACCAACCATGCCAACCAAAACTGACCATATTTGCACTTTATTTTGTAAATCTATATAGCCGCATAGTAAATCAACAATATTTTTGTGTCAGGATTGAATGTATAATACAAATGACAGCAATATTGGAACACAAAACTACAATATTGTGTCCGCATAAATTTAGAGTGCCAGCATGCCTTCCTTTTGTTCAATATTCATGATATATTGATACACAACAAAATTGCAGTAGTTTTGATACCTCAGGCTGACTTGTATAGCAAAATTATCAGACTGCATCAACCAAAACTGACCATATTTGCACTTTCTCAGGTAAATCTTTATATCGGCATAATAAATCAGAAGTTTTTTTTATGTCAGGATGGATTGTGTAATACAAACAATGACCAGATGACAAGTGAAAGCAATATTGGAAAACAATGAATACAAAATCTTTTCCGCATTAATTTAGATTGTCAGCCTTTCATATCTGTATTCATAATATTGAACGGGCACTAAAATAAGTCGTTCAAGATGGTGTGTATAACAAAACTTTTTGACCGCATCATCCAACACTGACATGTCTGATTTCATTTGTACTTTATACAGAAAAGTATATGAGGTTCTCTTCTGGGAATAGTATACTGTTAGTATATTATGTCGGTTGATTGATTTTGTTTGTAGCTAAACGTCAAGTGGCAACTATTTCATTCATGTGCACAACGAGTAAAATTTTCGTACTTCCCAAATATCATTTATAATCGGCAAAGACAAATCTGACGAAATTGACGAGATTGTTCATAATTATACAACACCTTATGTATCCGGACACTGTACAATTTTCGTTAGAATATATTGTCGAAAACAGAATCGTAAATCCAAGGCAAACAAGATAAATTGCGATGAAATATCCATGTAATGCATTAAGTAAAATTTAGGAAGGGACTGTAAAAAATGGGGAACGAAGCAACGTCGACAATGATGTTGATATCCCATGATATAAGAATATTGTTCCGATGCGTTGGATAACCTTTCTGTCCACCTTCTAATTAAAAACAATCTTTTATGATAGCTGTATGTGATCACAAGTGTGTACTTTTATAGTCATTGTTTAATGTATATAAAAATATGAAATGAAAAAAAGATTGTTTTTAATGTGTATAATATCTATAGAGTCTAACGAGTAAAGAAAAAAGAACAATGCTATTATTGTTACATATCTAAAGCTCAAGTCTGATATGAAAAGTCTTAAACACGGTAATCTGTCATAAGCAGACCTGTCCTCAGGTCTGGTCAATAGCAGACTTGTCCACAGGTCTGCTCAGTAGCAGACCTGTCCACAGGTCTGGTCAGGAGCAGACCTGTCCACAGGTCTGATCTGGGGCAGACCTGTCCTCAGGACTGGTCAAAAGCAGACTTGTCCACAGGTCTGGTCTGGAGCAGACCTGTCATTAGGTCTGCAGCAGTCCTAAAAAAGCAGACCGTAGGTCTGGTCTACCAATGACGAAGTTAACTTGCTTGTCTGCTTAAAGTATCTCAAGTAAACTTAAAAAGCAGTCAACAAGTCTGCTCCAAGTTAACTTTTGTACAGATTAGGACCGCACCCATCTGTAACACAGTGAAAATAAGAAGAAAAAAGTAAAAAAAAAAAAACAAAAATACCGAACTCAAAGGGAAAATCAAAACGGAAAATTTAAAAAATGTTAAATTGTTGTGCTGATATTTAGAGTAATTATGAAAATTATATGTGTTTTCAGCCGTGTATCACCTTCTCTGGTGATCCAATCGATGGATCTGTCGTAGAGTTGTCACTTGTTTAGACGTACTTATCAAAATAATCATTTCTGTGACTGTATCCTATGATCCTTTACGATAGATATTTAGCTAATCTCCGATCAATTCCATCTTCATGCCTAATATATAATGTACTGTGTTCCAATTCTAGATTCTAGGCCACCGAAAGCTGAATTATTAGTTCAGTCTAGGTGGCCGAGCGGTCTAGAGCGATGGAAACAGTGCAGGCTGTGTTGTTTCGATATCCCAGTAGCATGAGTTCGAATCCCGGCGAGGGAAAAACAAAAATTTGCTTCCTCAAATTTTCAGATTAACATTGTTGTGCTGATATTTAGAGTAATTATGAATATAATATGTGTTTTCAGCCGTGTATCACCTTCACTTGGATGGAACTGTCGTAGAGTTGTCACTTGTTTAGACGTACATAAATATATATATATATATATATAGTCTTATCACAGCTATTTTAAAATTTGTTTGTACGACATTAAGATATAACATTACCACAAGAAATTAAAACAAACAACAATCCTATAACATTTTTTGACATTATGACCACCTAGTGAAAAATAAAATCACAAAAATACTGAACTCCGAGGAAAATTCAAAAAGGAGAGTCCTCAATCAAATGGCAAAATCAAAAGTTCAAACACATCAAACGAATGGATAACAACTGTCATATTCCTGACTTGGTACAGGAATTTTCTTATGTAGAAAATGGTGGACAAAAATTGAGTCACTATATAGCTTGAAAATCTTTTAACAGAAATCAACACTGAATGTTCTTTTTCAGGTTTAATCTTTCATTTTCTACAAAAGGAAATGCTGTACAAAGTCAGGAATATGACAGTTCTTTTCCATTCGTTAGATGTGTTTGAGCTTTTGATTTTTCTTTTTTTTTTTTTTTTTACTTTTTTCATCAATCGATTTTTAAAGTCTAATAGGTCCAATAATATTGAAAATATTCCTGTCAATTTTCTATTTTTCATAATTTAATCATCCTCTTAATTGATTATACAAACACGTTCATTTCAATCAGCGTCACTGATGAGTCTATTGTAGACGAAACACGCGTCTGGCGCAAATACAAAATGTCAATCCTGGTATCTATGATGGGTTTATTTACAACCACTGGGTCGATGCCACTGCTAGTGGAGTTTTTATTCCTCGAGGGTATCACCGGCCCAGTAGTCAGCACTTCTGTGTTGATATGAGTTATCATTGATATGGCCATAATTATAAATGAACTGTTTACAAAAATTTGAATTTTTGAAATACTAAGGCTTTTCTTCCTCAGGAAAAGATTACCTTAGCTGTGTTTGGCAAAACGTTTGGGAATTTTTGGTCCTTAATGCTCTTCAACTTCGTACTTTATTTGGCCTTTTTAACTTTTTTTTTATTCGAGCGTCACTGATGAGTGTTTTGTATTGGTAATGTCTATAAATCTACTTCAAAATGTTGAGTGGATTGATAAAACAACAGTTTTGACTTACAAATTCACTTATGGCTTGCATCGAAAATCTTTTGACGGAATCAAACAAATTAAAACCGGTTCACGTTTTTAGAATTTTAAATTTTCTCTTAAATCTACAACCTCAATTTCTTTGATTGAAATTATTATTCTGTTCTAATCATTTTAAGTAACCAGTTTATAGCTAACACAATTTTAAAATTATTGTAGAGACATTTTTAAAGTTTTTTTCCCAAACAAATGTAGGCATAATATAGATTTGAAACTTTTGAAAGACCTGTGTAAAGGTTACGTAAAAGCAATACTTTAACTTATAAAATTCTAATCAGAAATAATGACTAAAACATCGAAGGTTTGTATTATCAATAAAAAAAAATGTATTAGCAAAGACATTATTCTGCTAAACAAAATAAGTTAGATAAGAAGAAAATTTAAATGAATAGTGTTTTCTCGTGTAAAAATATTACTTTTTTTATAAATACAATGAATTCTTATGGATTTCTCAACTGTTCTTTTTAATAATGCTATTTTGTTTTTCGTCATATTAACCTGTTTTACTGCAACTTGAAAACAAATGTGTTTGTCTACAACGACGAAGATTATGCTTTTAACATGTTAAACAACAAGCTATTTCTCGAATCATGCTTTTCACCGGAAAAGATCGTCAATTACACACTCTCTTGTGACGTAATTTACCAGGTAGAGAGCGCGCCTGTGTCTCTGTACATATTAAAGTTTCAAGCATCTTTTGGATTGTTAGTTTGCATGGTAGTGTAGAAAATTAATCTCAATATCCCATACGACTGAAGGGAGGGTGACCAAATAATTAGATTTTCATTTTCCGAATATTTTGTTCAGTATAACATGAAACATTTTACTCCATGTGTAGAATTTGGTTCATGGAACGTTTTATTCAAGACTTTGACCGATGAAGTGTCCAGGATTTTCTCTTACGAAAATATTATATTTCTTTAGAGTCTGACAAAGAGGGCTATATTCTGATGTCTTTATCAGCATGGTGCTACATACTGATTTTTCAGCTGACTCATGTTATTTCTATTAGGCTGCTTTGAATATGGACAATAAAACCATACCTCAGCAAATATTATCACTATCCTTTTACAGTTACAGAAACTGTACTATCTAATCTCGTATGAGAGCTTGATTAAGAGTAAGGTTCAATTTCTAAAATAAACTTTAAAGTTAAATTGTCTTGAACAGTTTTCTTTAAATATGTTACACGAACTGTTACTTAAAAAATACTACTGGTAGGAGCGTTCTTTCAATGGGTTATGCAAAAGAACATATAAATTCTTATTGTTGCGATCGTTGATTTAACTACGTTTTTGATATCTTTGATAACTTTATCTGAAATATCAAAGACACATTTGTGGGATGTGAAATCGGACACGTTCGGGAGATTTGGGATTTTATGCATACGTTTGGGCGAAATAGACACGGGATGGACAAGTCTGAGAGTGTTTGGTATATATTAGTTTCCAAAGGGTGATAAGATTATAATTTTAAAAAACACAACTTAAAAATGTAGATAGAGTTATCCTACAATATAAATGTGCATCAATAAAATAATACGTTACCACAGCAGATTAATGAAAACAACAATCCTACAAGATATTTGTACATCATCAGCACTGTGTTTTTCACTATATTGTTAGACAATATTTTTAACGTAATCAACAAAACCAATATATAACTTCTTTATTTTTATTGGCTGCGAATGAAGTAAACGAATTTAGGAAAGAAGAAAATATTGAAAATATATCTAAAAATGTTCCCTTTTATTTGACTATTTTGAATTGATTCTGTTGAAAAAATAATCATCATATAATTTATTATTGATTTGCTCGAAACAATATCTTTTTGTCAAAGAACATATTGGAGAATTAGACCATCCATAACAAACACTTGCATAATTTAAATGTTATTGTTTTCATAGCTTTCTAAAGTTGCTTTGAAAATGTTTAGAATCCCAAGAGATTAAGTTTCTAAATTATTTCAAAAAGGGGTATTCTATTTGATGTTGTTATTGTTCAGTCTTGTAATATTTATTATGTTTGTATGGATACGTTTGGGTGAAATAGACACGGGATGGACACGTTTGAGAGTGTTTCGTATATATTAGTTTCCAAAGGGTGATAGGATTATAATCTTTTAAAAAACACAACTTAAAAATGTAAATAGAGTTATCCTTCAATATAAATGTGCACCAATAAAATAATACGTTACCACAGCAGATAAATGAAAACAACAATCCTACAAGATATTTGTACATCATCAGCACTGTGTTTTTAACTATATTGTTGGACAATATTTTTAACGTAATCAACAAAACCAATATATATATTCTTTATTTTGATTGGATGCGAATGAAGTAAACGAATATAGTAAAGGAGTAAAATTTGGAAATGCATTTGAAAATATTCCCTTTTATTTGACTATTTTGAATAGATGCTGATAAAGCAATGATCATCCTATAATTTATTATTGATTTGCATGAAACAATATCTTTTGTCAAAGAACGTAAAGAGAAAAGACCATCCGTAACAGCACGTGAACACTTTAAATCTTATTGTTTTCATAACTTTCTAAAGTTGCTTTGAAAATACTTCGAATTCTAATAGATTTAGTTTTTAAATTATTTCAAAGCAGAATTTCAATAAATCTATTTGGTGTTGTAATCGATATTGTTAAGTTCTTTAATATTTGTACATTTGCAATTATTCCATAATAAGAATATACGTATCGCTTCAGAATTTGATGAATGAATTTTTGGTTTCATCCTGTCGTTATAGAATATGTTAATCATGCCTTTCTTTAGAATGTTAAAGTGTATACTGTTTGTATCAGCACCAAAATGAAAGCATTTATTGACTGGAATTCGTTTTCATTTCAAAATGTATAGATTTTCAGTTATAAAAGAAAATATGAATCGAATTTTCGATGAAGAAACAAACAATTTGAAACATACACTTAGTAGAAAATCTGAAACGTGCAGGATCGCCATCTGTATATTTCAAACAGTATTTTCTTCACAAACAGACAAAATGAAATCACTTTCTATAGTTTTAAGAATTCAGAAAGTGCTTTTCTTAAAGCTACGTTTAGTACATAATACTAATATGATGAGCTTAGTCCTTCTACTGATTTGTACAGTTTGTTCTTATCTTTTGCTTTTACACAGCTGTCCAAAGTTAGCGGGCGGTGTTTTTTTATTTTTTTTATTTTATTTTTCATAAGTCAGGTCGTTGGTTTTCTCTTTTTTAAATTGTTACAAATGAGTATGTTCAGTGAGGTGCCCCTTTTTGACCCGAATATATACAGTTGGGTGCAGACCAAGCATTACATGTAGACGCGCGGAAAAAGTTAACACGGCGTTTACTCGCGTGCACTTCATGTAAACGTCGCGTTAACTCTGCGTTTACTCCAAAATTTTAGTAGACATAAAAAGTAAACGGGCGTTTACTTTCACGTTTACCTCCGCGTTAACGCGAAAAAGGCACGTCTTCTTATTTTGTTCATAGTAAACGGGCGTTTACTTCCGCGTTTACATCCACGTTAACGTGAAAGTGGCGCGTCTTCTGTTTTTTTTTTTGTTAAAAGTAAACGCACGTTTACTACTGCATGGTGGGTTACACTAATGACTGGACCAATGATAAGACAATGATAGAACAATGACAGGACCTAAATGAAAATGCTAATAATTTTTTTTTCCATCATAGGATTTATCTCGAATTTGAACTATGATAACATTTCATTATTTAATATTTAAATATAACAAAAAAACGAAAATATATTTTCAAAGGTTGCAAAAACATGACCTGATCAACGTTGACAATGACCGAACCAATATCGACAATGACAGGACCAAATAAATGTGCTTTGAAATAAAATAAACCTGATAATTGTGTACTTTTTATACTTCAGAATGAAATGTAAGACATTGAAGAGAAGAAATTTAAGTTTGAAATTGCAAAATTTGTTGTCGCATAAAAAAAAGGTGCCAATATTTTCCATTTTGTTAGAATATTATACAACGGCAAAACAATTCTGTTCTCTTTGTCCCTAAGGATGAATAGTTTAACACAAATTGAGAGATCTATAAGTCTACGGTTACTGATATTCATGTCGATAACAATAAAAAGTGACAATAATTCTTTTTTTTTAATTAATATTCGTGTACTTGGCTTATAATTGAGTACTTTTTATACCCCAGGATGGTTTGTTAGACATAAAACTGAAGAAATTTAAGTTTCAAATTGCAGAATTTGTTGTCGCATACAAAAAAGATGCCAATATTTTCTATTTTGTTAGAATATTATACAAAAGCATTAAAATTCTGTTCTTTTTGTCCCTAAGGATGAATAGTTTTACACAAATTGAGAGCTCTATCAGTCTACGGTTACTAATATTTATGTCGATAACAATAAAAAGTGACAATATTTCTTTTTTTATGAATATTCTTATACTTGCCTGATAATTGAGTACTTTTAATACCTCAGAATGGATTGTTAGACATAAAAGTGAAGACATTTAAGTTTAAAATTGCAAAATTTGTTGTCGCATACAAAAAAAGGTACCAATATTTTCCATTTGGTTACAATATGACACAACAGCATTTAATTTCTGTTCTTTTTGTCCCTAAGGATGAATAGTTTTACCCAAATTGGGAGCTCTATAAGTCTATGGTTACTAATATTTATGTCGATAACAATAAAAAGTGACAATAATTCTTTTTTTTTTATTAATATTCTTGTACTTGGCTTATAATTGAAGACTTTTTATACCTCAGGATGTATTGTTAGACATAATAGTGAAGAAATTTAAGTTTAAAATTGCAAAATGTGTTGTCTGATCAACAAAAAGTGCCAATATTTTCCAATTTTTAGAATATTGTACAACGGTATAAAAATTCAGTTTTTTTACCCTAAGGATGAATAGTCTTACACAAATTGAGAGGTCTATAATTCTACGGTTACTAATATTCATGTCGATAACAATAAATAGTGACAATATTTCTTTTTGAGTAATTTTTATACCTCAAGATGGATTGTTAGACATAAAAGTAGAGAAATTTAATTTCAAAATTGCAAAACTTGTTGTCTCATCAAATATTTTCTATTTTGTTAGAATATTATACAACGGCATTAAAATTCTGCTTTTTGTGTCTAAGGATGAATAGTTTTACACAAATTGAGAGCTCTATAAGTCTACGGTTACTAATATTTATGTCGATAAGAACAAAAAATGACAATATTTATTTTTTTATTAATATTCTTGTCTGACCTGATAATTAAGTACTTTTTCCACCTCAGAATGGATTGTTAGACATAGAAGTGAAGAAATTAAAGTTTGAAAATTGCAAAATGTGGTGTCGCATCAATACAAGGCTTCATTATTTAAACTTTTGTAGAAATATTATGTTACAGCATTAAAATCCTGTTCTTTTGGTACATAATGACGGACATTTTAACACAAATTGAGAGGTCTTTAAGTGTACGGTTATTTATATGTATAACAATAAAAATAAAAATTGCAAATCTTTCTTTTTGATATATAATTAAAGCTTGTACCAATAGTGTCGTACTATGTAACGATTCTTTAGCAGTATTTGAACTCTTGTTATTGTCGATATTGTCAACGGTTGCTGTTGTAAAACCTACTGGTTTCTCGGGAGGAACCACATATTCCATGTTGAATGTTTCATAAATAAATCTTCTAGTAGTACTGTAGATAAATAGATAATTGGATCATTCATAAACGACAGACGTAAACAGTACATTTTGTCATTTAGTATCTCCTTTCCTGGTCCTAGCATCCACTAGAAGGCCTATATACATTATAAGATGGTTTTAGTTCAGCTGAATGTAATGTTAAAAAAGAATAGAGAAATAAAACAGAAGTAACTTTGAAATAGATAGCGTCGTATTTGCCTCAATGAAATAACTGGACTGCATCTGAATATTTGGCCAAACGATTATCAACTAATGTGTTTAATGAGTTTTGAGATTACTATCGCCTTCATCATGTCTTTTTGAACTATCTGCATATGCAGCTTTTTAAAGTATCGTTGTCATACAAAGAGATTATTGCGGTTGATTATTTAATTGTTTAACAGAGGGAGCAAGCATCTGCCTTGTTAATGGCCTGGCAACCTTGAGGTTACTACAATTTTTAGATCATTAATATTTCCTCTTCCAGTTGACCACAGAGAAAACTGCTCGAGTCAAAAAGTATACATTTTAATTAAGTCTAGCTTAAATATTGGAAAAACGCCAGTGTCTATGCGTGATCCCTCGTTGTAGACGACTATTCTGCAAGAATGGTACCGAGGTTACGATTTTCTATACTTTCCTCACAAATCGTTTGATGTTTGGCTTGAGGATACACTTGGTATTATAGGGCACTAGGTTTTACTGTCAAAACAAAACACTTTGTAACCTTCTATAAGTGAATTTTGTTGATTTTTATATCTCATGGCAGCCATCTTGGAAAACGCCATTTTGAAATTTCAAGTTGGGTCCATAGCTTATATTGTTCGAAGCACGAAGCACTACAAACATGACAAGTTTTAACTAAAATAAGGGATATTTGTTGATTTTGATTTTTTGTGGCGGCCATCTTGGAAAAAGCCGCCATATTGAATTAGAAAGCTGGGTTCATAGCTTCTATTTTTCTAAACACACAGCACTACAACCATCCCAAATATGCATTTAGAATTGACCTTATATAAAGGATATATGTTGATTTTTATATTTTATGGGTCCATCTTGAATAAAGGCCGAAATTTTGAAATTTCAAGGTGGGTCCATAGCTAATATTATTTGAAACACCAATAACTACTTCCATGCTAAATTTGGTGCTTTTGTCATCAAACCCACAATTCTTTCACCGATACGTTGGACTACAGGTAATCTACACACTTCTTTCGGTCATTTGAAATTATATTAATTTAGAAAGATTATTTTCTGATATCATTGGTTATGATTATAGGACGGGAAAGGTGTACTTGTGTGCGGGGGAAGGGGTTGATTGTAATTCAATAAAAGTTAGAAATTAAAATGGGGAATATGTCAAAGAGACAACAATCCGACCAAAGAGCAGACAACAGCCGAAGTCCACCAATGGGTCTTCAACGCAGCGAGAAAATGCCGCACCCGGAGGTGGTCCTCAGTTGGCCCCTAAAAAAATTGTGTACTAGATCAGTGAAAATGGACGTCACACTAAACTCCAAAACATATAAATGAACTAAAATTAAAAAAAAAAAAAAAAAAACATACAAGACTACCAAAGGCCAGAGGCTCCTGACTTGGGACAGGCGCAAAAATGCGACGGGGTTAATAGATATAAGAAGATGTGGTATGAGTGCCAATGAGACAACTCTCCATCCAAGTCAAAATTTATAAATGTAAACCATTATAGGTCAAAGTACGGTCTTCAACACGGAGCCTAGGCTCACACCGAACAGTAAGCTATAAAGGGCCCCAAAAATTACTAGTGTAAAACCATTCAAACGGGAAAACCAACGGTCTAATCTATATAAAAACGAGAAACGAGAAACACTTATGAACCACATCAACAAACGACAACTACTGAACATCAGATTCCTGACTTAGGACAGGTGCAAACAAATGCAGCGGGTTTAAACGTTTTAATAATACCAAACCTTCACCCTTTTTCTGAAACAATAGTGTAACATTACAACATAGAAAACACACTATAAAATATCAACTGAAATAGCTTAACTCAATCAAAGGACATATTAACACCATTGAACATACACTGAACAAATAAATTTGACCTATGATACAATGTAAATTCAAAATAAATAAACTAAGGGAAGAATAATAAAAGTAACATATTATATCGGTATGAAATGTTAAACAATTTAAGAAAAACAATATGCTCGAACAAAATATCAGCCATTTGCAATAACTTTAAACACAGGTAAATAAAATAATTTTGTTGTTAGGTATACGTATACAGTTACAATAGAGAAAGGAAATATTTTAACAAAATAAATAATTTTGATGTTCATAGTAAGTGGAAATTTATATTAGTACCAAACACTTATCAAAGCTGGTATATAGACCAGATATAACCCTGAATAACATTAAATAACAAAAAAATCATTACAATTAGTATCAACAGGTTAAATAAACAAGAAAGTACGATTTGAGAGTACTCGCAGTTACTGACAGCTAGTTAAAAGCCAAAACAATTAATAATAAAAAATCATGCATCAGAGACTAAAATCTACTAAAACACATCCCAGGGATTTAGTATTTTAACGTCATGGACAGTCAAAGAAGACATGACTAGTGCAATGCCAAAAATAAATGTATCGACAGACAGTAGGATAGTTAGGAGTTTAACCTCTTTATAGATCAAAATGAACGTGGGTGTGTCTTTAAACATCCCGTCTGAAAAGAATACAAATTTAGTTATGTTTTAATTTGCTGATGACAAAATCGATATTAGTGCCAATGTAAACTATATTCAAAGATCTAATTACAACATTGGTAAGATAACCTGAACTAATAAGTTTATTTAAAGGTTCGATGAGTTTACACGGGTCATATAGTGATTTCCGCGCTTTAAGTACAATATTACCGTAAAATTTAGGATGTGAAATACCGTTTTTAATCAGTTTTCTACAGGTACAGCCAAATTTACTAATCAAATCTTTGTATCTATGAAAGAACTTAGTAAAAGTTTTACGTAATTTATGGTAACGAAATCTCTGACTTAATAATTTACTAGTGATGCATTGATTACGTTCGTTAAAATCTATGACATCACTACACACACGGGCATAACGAACGAGTTGGGATATATACACACCGTATGATGGAGCCAAAGGAACATCGCCGTCTAAAAAAGGAAAATTAACAATAAACATGTCCTGTGAGATCTCAACCCTCCCCCTATACCTCTAGCCAATGTAGAATAAAGAAACACATAGCAATACGCACAGTAAAACTCAGTTCAAGAGAAGTCCGAGTCCGATGTCATAATAGGTAACAAAAGAAACTAAGCAAAATGACAATGATAGATAAATTAACAAAGGACTACTAGCAGTTACTGACATGCCTGCTCCAGACCTCAATTAAACTGATTGAAAGATTATGTCATCATCATATGAAAATCAAGTACAATCCCTCCCGTAAGGGGTTAAGTATCATACCATGATAAAATATATGAGAAGAAGATAACCCGTATCATGCCAATAACTGGTTTTAAAATAAAAGTGTTTATTTCCGATGCAAAGACCATATGAGTGAATCAATATTAATACCAAAATGCACTTCTAGATTTGAAAAAAAAAAAAATCACATAATAAGCCAGTTTGATTTTTTTTATATTAATTACTGTTCTTCGAGCATACTTATCAATCCGACACTCCACTTCTTAACCTCGTCTTGAAAATGCATGAAATATTTGTCACTGGACGAACAACAAACAACAATCAATCGATCTCTACTAAACCCACACAAAGCTCCACAGTCTGGTTGATTTTGAATTTGAAAGTTTTTAAGCGGCTAATAGCGTGTTCAACATATCCGAAATCTCGAACGATAATCGCAAGTTTTTTTTTTACATTATATTCTTTCTGCTCTTGGTCTACATGAAGCTCTAAGTTTACGACGCTTATAGCGAGTACCGAGTGGAGAACGGCATGCAGTATATTTCATTACATAAAATGACAAAATCCCGGGGGAAATCTAATTCCATACCTGGTCAATTGAAGGCAGTAAATTAAACTGATGAGCATCATCCTGTTGTCCTATGAAACTACTGCGTGTGAATTTTAAAAATATAATGCACATGATTCCTATATATTGTCCACAAAAACATGCATTTATGCCACCAGCCGAATAGTTGTCGCAATTTTTCTACGGTCGACTAAGAAGTATTAAGGGTATAGATTTCACAAAGAATTGGAATCTAATCATGTATTTATGCACTTGAAGCATGAACAGAACCCCAAAGAGAAATATGCTGAAATATGTATTTAGGATGTCAAACAGGCGAAAAACGAGTCACATTTGACATAGAACCTTTACAAGAGGAATTACAATTTCAGTTTAAACTTTTTTTTCCAAAACTTAGTTTAAGTTAAAGTTAAAGAAATAAACAAAGAAACATCATGCCTTAGACTTTTCGAACGGTTTGAAAGGCTGGTCAAACGGGTAGGACAATTTCAGACCTCAAAACTACACTTCGAAATGTTTCAAAACTGTGCATTAATGTATATAGGATGTTTTTTCTAAAGATTCTCATTTCGTTGGGTCGAACCAGTAACGTTTTATCTGAAAATAATATAATGGAAACTAAGCTTTTCCTGAGTAGACATTAACAGATTATTATATTATAAAATCATTCTCAATGTCTAATAAGGGCAAGCGAGGCTATAAAGGTGTCATGATGGTCATATGCTTGATATGTACAATTGCCAAAAAAAATGTAGGTTCAAACTCCGAAAAAAAAAAGGCAAACTATATCCCAAATGAATCCATAAAAAGAGTTGTACATTTTCTATGTATATAAAATGTATAAATACCGCGGCATTGTACAAAGTTTAGAAGCTCCTAGGTTATGAGTTTATTACTCACAACGGGTAACCTCTCCTCCCGCTCGCTTGCACGTCCGCGCGCCCGACAGTCGATACTGCTTTCTTTGCAACGCGTCCAAGAATTCTGACCTCGGGTAAACACCCCTTTAAGTTAAATGGTCCGTCGCCGCTGATTTCGAAAACTATAAAAATTAAAATAGAAAGTAAATATTGATTTAATTTATAGGGTTGGTTGGGGCGGGAGTAGGGGTTGTTTCTCTCATTTATTTCTTCTGTTTCTCGGTTTTCCTTCTCTCTTTTCTTCTGGATTTTATATCCTTTCTGCAATACTCTTGCCTCCTGTCAGTGTTCCAAAAGGAAGAAATATTATGGGATTCATCATTTTTATTCCTCAAGGAATTGTTGTTATGGACTTTTCGTTCCATTATGAATATTTATAATGAAATGTCCATAATAAAAAGATCAAAGGGACGTCTGTTATAAGCAACAAATATACGTGAACATCAGTACTATGCAATTTAAACACAAGACTCAATTGGAACACAGGTTATTTAAATCTTTAAATCACTTTTGTGTTTTGATACGATACCCACATTTAAAGTATAATTTGTCAACCTCAGCGTCGAGTATATACCATTTCGTTACACGTCTGATGATAATGCTAATATTGATATTGATAATTAAAAATACTAATATGACAAAAAATTAATTGCATAGAAATAGTTAAATTGGTATATAAACTTACCAAATAAAGCTTTTAACATTAGGATAAAACAATTGTAATGCCACATGATACAACTGATTCTTTATCACAACTATTTAGATCAGTCTATTTTACTGCTTATAGGTAAAAATCAACGGTTAATTTGTAAGCGGTTTTTCCTCCACAGATAATTGCTTTATTGTTAAAATTTTTCTATTGGTTAAAAGATCTCATATTGATTTCAAAACATACAAATGAAATTGTTGTGATTGATATATTTGTTGTCATCATATTGCCGTGTATTCTACATTTGAATAATGAATTTTCTTTTTTCTTGAGATGAATGTAAAGAAACGGTAAAATAAACAAATAGTTCATTTTAACAACCACCGTACACAAGTTTATTTGCCTGCCAAAGCAATATTACAAAATATCAGATTTGTTTGGATATCTGTTTTTAAAAAATATGTAGAATTAGTATTGAAAAGGGTTTAACTTGCATAGAATCAGAAAAAAAATATATACATTTCCTTTCAAATGTCCCATTAGTGTTTTAAAATTTAATGTAGTTTTCAAAGAATTTTAGGTTTGAAAGACTTTTTACATAAATGCATTTAAGGCTTAGATACATGGTTTGTTTTTTATTTTAAATTGGGATTTGAACTAGCTTTCAATAACTGCTAGTACACTTGGATCGGTTTCTATATCTGCTCTCTCTCTCTCTCATTCTTTATGTTCCTGTCCCAAGTCAAACGTTTGTAATTCAGTGGTTGACGTTAGTAATTCCCTGTCATTTTTGTTTTTGATTTAAATCAGGCCGTTATCAACATTCTCGTCCTCTGGTCCTTTGTTAACAGTTTACTTATTGGCAATCCTACCACACCTAATTATTGTTTTAAACTTATCCTCATATAAAAATATAAATTCATCAAAGATATCAGGATTAAAATATTGTACTCAGACGCGTGTCTACATAAGACTCATCAGTATTTTTGACTATCCATAGACTGAAGCCTGTAATTCACTAGGTATCGTCGGTCGCTGTCTATCATTAATGTTATCTTTTATTGTTTGAGCGTAAAACAGCTGGTTATTGGTTTCTTTATATTACAAAACTTCGATCACTAAATTAATCCGAGCTCTAACATGTATTCAAGATATAAAACAGAAAATACTTATCCCCCACGATTTCCTAAAACACGATAAAAGCAGCTATGGTTCAACCTATAAATAATAAGATACACAGAAGGAAGAACAAAACCATGAGTATAAGATAGATGGACAACAAAATGACATTTTAAGAAAAAAAACAGAAACACAAAACACCAGACAGAAAAAAAACAAAAAAACCCGAGCATGGCAAACCCTACCAAAACTCAAGGCAATTCAGGTTTTCCGGAATGGTAAGCATTTCCTTCTCCACTATTACTAATTAATTTTCAACTTTAAATAAAGGCAACAATAGTATACCGCTATTCAATAGTCATAATTTGATTAAGCAAAAAAGAATTTGGGTAACAAACTAAAACCGAGGGAAACACATCAACTATAAGAGGAAAACAACGGAACAACAGAAACACTGAACTACAACAAAAGCAAACGCCAACATTGTTATGCCAGAAAATCGCCTTTTAATTGTAGCCAACAAAAGACACAAATCAATAATAAAATTTAACAAGATTTATTATACACTAGTTTACAAAAAGTATTACACAAAAAGAAATGTCAACTTAACTGTCAAAATATGAGTCCAATCTTTTATCTTTTCTTTATCCGGAAATCTTCACGGGAATCCACAGAATATTATATCCAATTGGTCACAATCTAGTATGATGTAGTTTGTAAATAAAAGTGTCAATCCAACTGCTGAGAATGTTGATGTCTATCGATGTCTAAGTCTATCTATGTCTATGTCTAAATCTCTATATTCAACTAATTTTTGGGTCTACATTTAAATACTCAAACGGAAACTTCTAGACAACGCTAGAAATATAAATTACGCATCTTTTGTTATGATCATTCTGGAAACGTTATGTAAGTGAAATAGAAAGTTCTAATCATTCCATGAGTATCAATGATTGTTCCAGTGATTTCTAAACTGCATAGTTGTAACACAATGTGTTTTATTTTGTACACAATGTAAACACATATAATAGGCCACACAAAACAAATAAGGCCAGCTAAATAAATATAATAGTTACAATATCATAACAACATACATAGAAACGGACTATCTGATAACAACTGCCATATTCCTGACTTGGTACAGGACATTTTAAGAAAAAAATGGTGGGTTGAACCTGATTTTATGGCTAGCCAAACCTCCCACTTATATGGCAATGTTAAAAATACGGCTAAAATGACAACACTACATGATAGGAATACAGTACAAACAAACGCAAGAACACTCAGCACAGAGAAATACATAAATAAATAATATAATAGAACATTACAAAATGTTAACAGTAAATGGATGTTTTGAATATTTTACAACGTATATAATTGCAACACTTCTTTTAAAAATTGATTTTCAAATGTATAGGAAAACTACTTGATGTCAGAAACAGGAAATGTATCAGATATCGTAACCCGCCTCCCTTATGCCTAAAAAGATTTGAATAAGATATCATGATTACACTAGTATTTTGTTTAACCAAGCGTGCTTTGAAATCCAAAAGTTCAAGAACCCTTCCCGTGGTAATTTCTTTTTTAGGCTTTTTCTTGTCCCTTGCTCCGATCTTTCTCAACCTGAAAATCACGCGAGGGTATATTTTAGAAAATTATCACTAATAAATCCCTAAAACCCCTAAAAAAACCGAGTACTTTAAATCCATTGCTTGCTGATTACTGAAAACTAATTGCGGGAGGTATTTCATTAATTTTATGTTTTAACCTGTACAATCTTGTAACATGTTTGGCTTGGTGTTATCGATTTTTTTACTATAGTTTTAATGATCCCTTGTAATCTTTACCGTCTTTTTAAAAATGTTTTAAAAAGACGGTAAAGTTTAATGTTTGTTTAACTATTTAATTACGAAACTCATTTTTTTAACAACAAAAAATCAAACAGTAACAGGTGTTTTTTTAATATTATTTTTGTTTTCCAATTTAAAACTTTGAATTCACACATAAAAATATTTGGTTTCAGACTCACTAATGAAGACCGTACGAAAGCCTATGATTGCTAACTTCCACTTCATTTTAACTCTGGTTGATAGTTGTCTCATTGGCAATCATACCACATCTCCTCATTTTTATATAAGAAAAACAAGAATTTAAAAAAAATCTACCAATTTTAATGATTATTGTAATAGTTTTAAGACATGGAAAACTTAGCAATGTATTCAGTAAGAAAGGAAGAAATTTAATTTTTTAAATTCCACAAATTAAACATACTACTCAGTAAGTCATTTGTCATTATGTAAGTCAAGGATTACATAAGTATCAACCCTTTTGTTGAGACCAGGTATCCCTTTGATGTTTAAAAACGTGTCATATTATTGAAGTGGTTTCAGTTATTGAATTATAGTAGGCGAACATCACTTCTGCTTCTGGAGAGTTTATAAAACTTTAAACATATCCATTAAACATGTTAAATGCCTCACATTACGTTGGATTTAAATTCAAACATACTAGAACACACCCGCGAAATCGCGGGCATTTAGAGCGTAGTTGAAAGTATGTAAACTGTTGTAGGATGAATTTCATAAATGACTGGAGAATGTCAGGAAAGGTATCAAAAGTATATTAGTTCATTCCTCCAATTCCCACTTTTTATAAATCTGGTGAGAAAAATTAAAATTTCATGTGAGAATAGGGGGAAAACTTGTGCAGACAAAGGATTATACTGTATAAACATTGTTTAATCAACTTTTGATTGACAAGTGTTTTTTTAGGATAGGTAATAGGTTATTTTTGTATGTGTATGCATTCTGTGTTTTTAATTAAAATAAATATGAAAGAAATGGAAACAAATATAAGTAAATTATATTATTTCTTTTATGACACAAATTCAACAGTAGATTCAAGCAAGCATTTAAATATAAAACAAACAATACAAAAAATAGACTAAAACAAATCACACATTGTAGCACACACATTAGAAATTCACTGTATATAAGTCTATTAAAGTTTATTAATCTATTCAACGTGAAGAAGGTGGGAGGCTGCATCACCAAACTGTACTGTTGTGACTTCCTGGTTGCGGTGTCTAACTTAAGCTCTTCTGTTGTTGATTTCGACATACTTTCGTTTTTAGGCCACGGACTCTTCCCATCGGCTGCATACTGGATTATGGTCAGGGCGTTGAAATCTTCATCATGTTTCAGTAGTTTTATGAGTTTAAAGATGTTTGGATGTGGGTGCTGGACATGTCATATAACAGTGTAACAATAGATGTTTGGATAACTAATTTGTTTTTATAATAATAATGTTAATTAAACATTGACCTAAGAGTGGGTGCTGGACATGTTTCTTCAGCTTGCTGTGCCATCCCTCTAGATGATTTGTAGTCCTCGGTCCCTGTGTTGTGTAATGGTTCCAAAGGTGACTGTTCTGATTTTCGCAGTATGTTGTTACATAGTTTCTAAAGGGCATGTAGTTGATGTTAGTATCAATCTGATATATGTCTGTTAGGGCATTAGACCACACATCTTCAACCTCAGCAGTAGGTACAAGTGGAAAGACAGCGACAGCGGCACGGCGTACTAGTTGATGAATATTGTTGTCTTCCCTGTATGGAACCTGACGACCTTTTTCTTGTTCTCTTCTTCAGATGCATTGTGTGTAGTGAAAAAAACAGCCTTTTGTGTTGATGCCAGGAAATACATAATAAGCTGCATTTCGAATGGCGACTTCATAGTCCAGGAAAATAGTGGTAGGCTGAAGTTGTAGTTGGTGTTGGTGGCATACATCTTTAAGTAAAGTCAGGAACCTTGTGTATACTAGTTCGCTCTTGGCTACTTTGCGCCGTCAACCATTGCGTGAAATGTGTAAAGCTGGAAGGATAGGCTCGGACAGGAGTAAAATGTACCATATTACAGCGTATTAATTTTTTTTTAAAATAATATAAATAATATAATACTTAAACAGTGTAAGAAATATGTTTTCACTTGATTACATACAATGTTTGGTACCTGAGCTACAGGAACCGGTATCAAACATTCCTTCTGTCCCTGGAAGCGATAACAATTCAATTTCTTGGGTCCACTGGAACCGGTATATAATCATGTTCAAACTCTGCTTTGAATAAATTAGAACTAAGTCCACTAAACGTTCAAGAGATACAAAAACAAATATTATGTATTGCTGATCTATAAATATGTCAACGGTGAAACCTGTAAATCAATATTTGCAGTGTTTAATCATATTACAAATTTAGTCCTATATCGTAATCGTCAAAAACCCTACTTAATATAAACAGTAATCATAAAAACAAACATGATCACTAGAAAAAAAATGTATTAACAAAAATACCGAACTCCAAGTTTAATCTAAAAAGGGAGAAGTCCATAAAACCTGACATAACCAAGCGCTCGACTATATTAACCCACTAGAACACAACAGTCTTATTCCTGACTTGGTACATAATACCAGGCTCATAATTGAGTACATCTGGCTCGCGTTACGTCTACACAAGACTCAAAAGTGGCGTTTAAATCAACCAACTGGAAGACAAAACCAATTTTAGAGTTTATAAGCATTGAACACTAAACAAATCCAAAAAAGTAGTGTCAAATCTTGATAACGTCATCGATACCTGCGTGTAAAAAAACTCAATTATTTAAATGATTTAAAAGAGTCTTGAATACACATATTATGTTAGTATGTATGTCCTTTCAGTTGTTACTGGATGCTTATATCACTAATGTTTGTCTAAATTTTAACAATCCGAACGTTTCATCATAATGTCTTGATAGTCCTCTCCAAATTGATAGAGGAGGCATGTCAATTTTGATGTCACTCCAACCAAACCTCATAACGCCTGTAGTAAAATAATGACTTTTACTTGGAAGCAGTTGAAATTTTAAAGACACATGTTTATACAATGAAATCACCATATAAACCAGGCATTCCTGAACAAAATGGATAACTGAGCAGTACTCTTTTTAGAATGAACAAATCAAAAACAAAAACTATCTAACAATTTTAAAGTTTTATTTGAATACCTTTTTAGAGTGCAAATGTTTTTTTTTCGTTCGAAAGTATCCGTCTCAGGTTGAGACAATGTAAGCCTAGACGGGACCAGTGCTGAAGATGCTCTGAAACAGATTAGATAGATAAATAAAGAATAATAAAAAAAAAAAGAAAATAAGTAAAGAAATAAGAAAAAAATAAGAAGATAAAGAAATAGAAAAATAAATAAAATAAATAGACAAAAAAATGAATGAAGAAATGAAACGAAATGTGTAAAATAATAAATAAATAAATAAATAAATAAATAAATAAATAAATAAATAAATAAATTTTCGTACCGCCTTAATAAAATTTTAAAGAATTGAAAAGTTCATATTTCGATGTAACACAACGTTTCTCGTTATGCCTCGGGGTTTTGTCATTCCCCTGTCTTAAAGAACTGCTTTGCGTTACAATTATATCGTTTGAAATTACAATATATATCCTCTTCAAATAATGATTCTTTTTGATGTTTTCTCAAATAAGTCGTAATTTATTCCTAAACTATCATTCAATGAGCAGGGTTGAAGTTATTTGAATTCACAGTACTCAACCAACACTCGGTTGGTTAGTGCAATTGTAATAGATGTTTGTTGTTAAAATACATATCGACTATTACCCGAAACTCTTTTAACAGTTGTATTTACATTTATTTTATTAATGATTCATTTTTCACTGTACATTAACTCATTATTGATACCAGGATTAAATTGTGTACGTCAGACGGGCGTTTCGTCTACAAAAGACTCATAAGTGATGCTCGAATAATAAAAGTAAAGAAAGGCCAAATAAAGTACGAAGTTGAAGAACATTGATGACCTAAAGTTCCGAAAGGTTTTGCCCAGTACAGCCAAGGTAGTCTAGTCCTGGGGTTCCATGTATTCCTATATTCCCGAAACTTAGTAGAATAGTATTACAAAAACACCAAACTCAAAGGAAAATTCACTAAGGGAGAAGATTAAAAAAAATTGACAAAATCAATCGACTTTATTAACAAACGAAAAATTGGAAGGCAACTGTTATTTTCCTGACTTGGTATAGACATTTTCCGATGAAAAACATGGTTTTAACCTGGTATCATAACTAGTAAAACCCCCAACTTGTATTACAGTAAAAGAGACTTGGAAGATACCAAGGGGATATTAAAACTCACAAGTTGAAGACAAACTGACAACCGAATGGCAGAAAACGAAAAATCACCAAAAACAAACAACATGTTCAAAATAAATATTTGTTCATACAATTTATTCGATTTCGATTGCTTTCAACGTGGTGTCAATAAAGTTGATTTAATTGGAATAACATCAATGGTCGTTCTATATGTACTGCTGATATCTAATGTTAGCGTGGAAAATACTAATTACCTGCAGTTATTGAATAGCAAGATCAGGTCTCAATATATTTTGCGATTATATAAACATAATGGATACGGCGCATTATCAGTAAATTTACAAAAAATGACCGTTTCAGTAATAGGAGCACAGGACTGGAGAAAAGAAAAATACCGGATTACAGTTTAGTATGCAAATCGACCGAAGGAATGATCCGTTTGTATAAGCATAACATATTTCTTTCTGATTATAAAAATAGTTTCAATGAGGAACACACACCAATCAATTGACTTTTAACCTAATAACTTAAAAAAACATTTTAACGAATTTTTCTTTCTTTAAATAATTGTATAATCAGAATGGCAACGAAACTTTAAAAATTTTTAAATATAAAATATCCAAAACAAATCGCCGATATCCCTAAATATAATCTTAAACTTCGACAAACAGATTGGTGTATAAAGATCCATCATTTAATACACCGATTAAAGTACAATAACATTTATTCCACAATAGAATACCCAAAATAAATATGTGCATATAATATTTAATACTGCCAAAATTTACAGATTTCAATTGTATTTAAAGTAGATGTGAAGTATACGTAACGGAGATAGCAACCCAACCAAACGTCAACTGGAAGTAAAAAAGCGATTTTCAATCATAGACAAGTATCAATATAAATGTAAAGTTGTTCACAAAAATATGAATATAACATCAATAGATAATGTCATTATTTTAATATATTTATATCATCTGGCGTCATTATCGAAATGTCATAGCTCGTCCGAGATCGGGATGGTTTATAACCTATCATCAATTTCCATGTGTTTCCGGTTAACGGTTGTTTTTAATAAATTTTGGAATAAATTGTTTAATAGCTTCATCTATATTATTATTCAGGTATGTCAGGTAAATTTGAAAGATTGATAGTCATACTGTAACCAAAAACGATTGTGTTGTATTCATATTTTTGTAAACGATTAACAATATGCAGTTTATTACAAAGAACTTTTGGTAGTAATGCAACCGAGACCTTCACTGATGTAGCTATGTCAGTGGAGTTATTGTTAACAGCGTGTGCAATATTGTTGTTGAATAAAAAAAAAAAAAAAAATGTCAAGTTGTTCGGTGTTTGGTTTTCTGTGTAGTGTTATGTAAACTTGTTTATCTTTTTGCCGTTTAATTTTCGTTTTTTTTTTATCATGGCGTTGTTGGTTTCACTTCGACCTATGCATTTTGAATGTCCCCTAGATACCCTCTATATCTTTTTGATTAAATGACAGCGAATTTAGGTAAACAGAAAATATCAAAAATTTTCATCAGTAATCATCTATCGGTGTCAGGTGCACTTGTTATTACTGTTTGCATATATTTACTTCAGTGGGAGACGGTTTTTTTCAAATGAATTTGATCCTACAGAATTTGAAAAGTAACTGACTTTTGCAGTTAGAAACGTAACTGCTGGTTGCCAAGGTTTAAGCAGGAACTGCATACTCTTCCGGAGCTTCTATGTGCAATCTGTTTTTAGGTAAATGTCGTAGTGCTTGATCTATTTAATATTGTTTGTTCTGTAAGTCATTGTATAAAAATAAGTAAATAGCGCTCACAAACATGTTTAACTCCGCTACATTCTGTATTTGCCGTCCCAAGTCAGCAGCCTGTATTTCAGTGGTTGTCGTTGGTTCATGTCTGTTATATTTGTTTTTCGTTTATTGTTTGTTATAAATTAGGCCGTTAGTTTTCTCAATTGAATTGTTTCATATTTTTCACGTCGGGGCCTTCTAAAGCGGACTAGACGGTGGGAGTTTTTCTCATTGTTGAAGGCCGTACGGTTGCCTATAATTGCTTGCCACCTCTTTATTTGAACTTTGGTGGATAGTTGTCTCATTGGCAATCATACCTTATCTCCTTTATATGGTACTATTGCTAGTTGGACTACTTTCCGAAAGATAGATTAAAAGACGTTGATGTTAAGAAATATTTAACTTTCGAGGTAACACGCCTTTATATTGGCTGAAAGTGTTTTGTCTATTGGCTCATAAACATAATTTTGTCATTTAACCGTGACGTCATCAACATTTTTTCATGATTTACTCCTTAAAATGGAATTATGAATTAAATTATAAGGGATGACTGTAATATGTTTTCTGTTTATTCGAATAACCTCAAAATGTGGTGCACACTTTTAAATAAACCGCTAACCGGGTTATTCATTGTGAACCACATTTTTGATTTTATTTTTTCATAGACAGAAAAAATATTACAGTCATTCCTTGAATACTTGTCATACTACGGCCTTGGATAATTTGGTAAATCCCGTTTCTTAAAGAAGGCTTTTTAAGGCCCCGCTATGACAAAATGTGAAACAATGTAAATTGAAAACCAATGGCCTTTTTTTTATATATACAAACAATAAACGAAAGACAAATATGACAAAAAAAAAAAAAAAAAATATGCCGCAAATACAAAATTCAGTAATTAATGCAAATCTTCAGCCATTCAAGTCAGATGCAACAATTGTTAGATTTAATGCATATAAAACCAATCGATTTGTCAAACGCTATGTCTCAAATACTAAGATTTAATAAACGCAACAAAAATAGTGTAGAAAAATTTGCTTGTTAAGAAAATGGTTTCAACTCAGCTGTACAAATTAATTTGTAATCATCGTCTTGTATACGCTTTAAAAGTATGTTGATTGAAAATATGGAAGGAACTTAATCAATTTTAACGCTTTATTCTTTCAATTTCAGAATTTTTCATTTGAAAGTCCATGAAAACGTATTATATTCCACCTTATTAATATCCTATAAGAAAGCATGTATGAAATTGAAGGATTATTGCATTGTTTCCAACTATGCCTCATTGAACGTTTGCTAATAATATTGATAAAAGAGAAATTAACATTATACCATTATATACCAAAGCGGATTAAGTGTAAAAGTAGGAAAACAAGTTTGAAACAGCAATAGTCATAACTTGTAGATATATTTTCTATATATACAAATCGAGATTAAAAAGAACGGAGCGAGACTACTTTCAACTGATTTTATAGTTTGTTATTATGTTGTACTGTTACGCCACTGTCCCAGGTTATAACAAGTTGTTAGAGGAGGGGTTGGTGAGCTGCATTCAAACTAGTTTAACCCAGCCACGTTCTGTATATGCCTGTCCCAAGTCAGGAGCGTGTTATTCAGTGGTTGTAGTTTGTTGCTGTATATCACATTTTTTTCGTTCATTATTTTGTACATAAATCAGGCCGTTAGTTTTCTCGTTTGAATTGTTTTACATTTGTCATTTCGGGGTCTTTTATAGCTGACTATACGGTATGGGTTTAATTAATTGTTACAGGCCGTACGGTAACCTATAGTTGTTCATTTCTGTGTCATCTGGTCTTTTATAGAGAGTTGTCTCATTGGCAATCATACCACATCTTGCAAGTTCATGATAGGGATAATGACACAATTGGTAAATATGCAGATAAGATTATTTTTGGCACTTTAAGATCTGAGATAATGCAAACCGGTCTCTCTTGAGATGAGAAACTCAGACGTTGTATTGATTAATCAATGCTTGATAATGACCGTGATACTTGTATAGTGGCGAATAAAGAAGCTCTCTTTATAAACCTGCCGGAGGAGTATTTGTTTAAGGAGCACACCCTGTTAATGTTTCAATTAAGATAGAAAGAGCGGCCATAAAAAAATATGTAAAAAAAAGACAGTTCCGTGGACAAAATAGAAAAACGAAAAGAGTAATAACAATCTAAAATTCACCATAAAGAAAAAAGAATGAGACCAAGAAGTCCATCAGAGTGAATTCATTGATGTTACATGTACATTCGCACCACTTAGTGTCCTCTTTAGAGCAAGCATAGACCAACTAAGAAGAGTTATTTCAACAACTTTACAAATCGTATTTCTTTCTTCTCTCCTTTCTTTGATTTAAAGATAAATATGACAAAGCGAACTAATATGTTCGAAATAGCTACGAATATAAAAATACGAAGATGTAGTATAATTGCCAAAGAGACATATCTCCATCAGAGACCAAAATGACATAGAAGTTAACAACTATAGGTCGCTGTACGACCTTCAACAATGAGCAAAACCTATACCGTATAGTCACATGTATTGTGAACACTGTTACCTTGACATTTTCTTTTCTACATACAAAAAGATGAAGATACCATGGAGACATTCAGAACTCATAAGTCGAAGAGAAACTGACAAACCGATTGCCAAAAAAACGAAACAAGACGTAATGACAAACAAGTCATCATAGAGGACTAAAGACTGAATCACACGAAACCTATCAGAACTTGGTATGTGGCGAGGGATATCAGGTGGCATTTAAGGGTAGGAACGATCCACTAGTGACTTCTGTCATGTTGCATATTGCATGTTGTTATGCCAGAAAATCGCCTTTTAATTGTAGCCAACAAAAGACACAAATCAATAATAAAATTTAACAAGATTTATTATACCCTAGTTTACAAAAAGTATTACACAAAAGAAATGTCAACTTAACTGTCAAAATATGAGTCCAATCTTTTATCTTTTCTTTATCCGGAAATCTTCACGGGAATCCACAGAATATTATATCCAATTGGTCACAATCTAGTATGATGTAGTTTGTAAATAAAAGTGTCAATCCAACTGTTGAGAATGTTGATGTCTATCGATGTCTAAGTCTATCTATGTCTATTTCTAAATCTCTATATTCAACTAACTTTTGGGTCTGCATTTAAATACTCAAACGGAAATTTCTAGACAACGCTAGAAATATAAATTACGCATCTTTGTTATGATCATTCTGGAAACGTTATGTAAGTGAAATAGAAAGTTCTAATCATTCCATGAGTATCAATGAATGTTCCAGTGAATTCTAAACTGCATAGTTGTAACACAATGTGTATAATTTGTACACAATATATAATGTAAACATTCTTAGGCCACACAAAACAAATTAGGCCAACTAAATAGATATGATAGTTACAATATCATAACACCTCCCCTTAAAAAGTTTGAGTGTAACAAAACTTTTCATGAATAATATGTACAAAATGCATAGTATATACAAAGTGTTTCAATAAGTTCTAGATAAAGCATCTGCTATTACATTATCTTTACCTTTAATATGTTTTACAATAACATCATATTCCTGTAACAATAAACTCCACCTAGTCAATCTCTGGTTCTTGTTTCTCATTTTATGTATGAAGGTGAGAGGATTATGATCAGTATAAACAAGAATAGGATGCACAGTGGGATTTAAATATACATCAAAATGTTGAAGTGCAGACAACAGTGCAAAACACTCTTTTTCAATAGTTGAATAATTTTTCTGATGTTTATCTAATTTCTTAGAAAAATATGATATAGGTTTCTCAACATTATCATCTGTTTCCTGATATAAAACAGCTCCAACTCCTACATCGCTTGCATCAACGGCAAGTTTAAATTGTTTTTCAAAGTCTGGAGTGATCAGAACTGGATTATTAATTAAAAGTGTTTTGCTATTTTCAAAAGCGTTTTGACAATTTTCACTCCAGATGAATTTAGAATCTTTCCGTAAAAGATGAGTCAATGGTTGAACAACAGTAGCAAAATTTGAACAAAATTTTCTGTAAAATCCAATCATGCCTAAATATCTCATAAGTTGTTTTTTATTTGTAGGAGGAGGAAATTTAGTAATTGCATCCACTTTAGCCGTAATAGGTTTCACTTGACCTTGGCCAACTGTATGCCCTAAATAATCAACAGTGGCCTGGCAAAATTCACTTTTACCAAGATTTACAGTCAAATTTGATTGTGACAATCTATCAAAAGTATCATATAAATGTGTTAAATGTTCCTCCCAGCTATCACTACATACAAAAGATCATCAATATAAGCATAACAACAGTCTAAATCTTTAATAACATTATTGATCATTCTTTGAAATGTAGCTGGAGCACTTTTCATGCCAAACGGCATTACAGTATATTGAAATAAGCCATCTGGTGTGACAAAAGCTGATATTTATCGAGCTCTCTGTGTCAATGGGACTTACCAGTAACCTTTCAATAAATCAAATTTGCTCACAAATTTTGCTTTTCCAATGTTTTCAATGCAGTCGTCTATCCTTGGAATCGGAAAGGAATCAGATTTTGAAACAGATTTCACTTTTCTGAAATCAGTTACGAAACGAAAGGTTTTATCTGGTTTGGGCAAAAGCAGACAAGGAGAGCTCCATTCACTGTTACTCGGCTCAATAATATCATTGTCAAGCATATATTTCATTTCTTTTCTCATAAATTCAAGTTTGAGTGGATTGAGCCGGTAAGGATGTTGCTTAATTGGAGAAGCATCACCAACATCGACATCATGACAAACAGCAGTGGTTTTGTTTGGCACATCTGGAAAAAGATTTTTAAAAGAAAATACCAAGGCTTTTAATTTTCTCTACGATCAAAAGACAGATGTGCAAGTTTTGAATCTAAATTTGACAAAATTTCTGAATTTTCAATCTAACTGTCTCTTCCATAGTTTTAGAACTAAAAGGAGGTTCAATTATATCTGGTTTGTCATGATTGTTCTCCAATTTAACCATGGCTAAAGTGGCAACTGGTTTACTCTCACCTCCATTAGTACGCTCAAAATATGGTTTTAACATATTAATGTGACACACTCTATTTTGTTTACGCCGACCTGGTGTTTTACAATATAATTCAAATCATTGATTTTACTCTCAATGGTATAAGGACCACAATATTTAGCTTGTAATGGATGTCCAGGGACTGGCAAAATACAAGTACCTTATCACCTGGCTCAAAAACTCTGTCCCTGGCATCTTTATCATACCATATTTTCATCTTATTCTGAACAGTTTTTAAATTGTTCTGAGCAATTTGACAAGCAGTATACAATTTTTCTTTAAATCTAGATACATATTCTAGAAGATTCAAGTCAGTGTGTTCAGTAAGCCACTTTTCCTTTATCAATTTTAAAGGTCCCCTTACAGTATGACCAAATACCAACTCAAAGGGACTAAAACCAAGGGATTCTTGAACAGCCTCTCGGACCGCAAAAAGTAAAAAGTGAACACCATCATCCCAATCCCTGTCAAATTGAAGACAAAAAGTTCTAATCATGTTCTTCAATGTTTGATGAAAACTTTCTAAGGCACCTTGAGATTCGGGATGATAAGCACTTGACCTATACTGAGCAATCCCTAACTGGTACACGACTTGCTGAAATAAACCTGACATGAAATTTGAACCCTGGTCGGACTGTATAGACTTTGGAAGTCCTATTAGCGTGAAAAATTTGATCAGAGCTTTGACAATAGTAGGTGTCTTGATATTCCTTAACGGAATAGCCTCAGGAAAGCGAGTGGAGGTACACATGATCGTCAGTAAATACGCATTTCCGGTCTTGGTCTTCGGTAAAGGTCCAACGCAATCAATGAGTACTCGGCTGAAAGGTTCTTCAAAGGCTGGAATAGGCAGAAGTGGTGCTGGTGGTATTTTCTGGTTAGGCTTACCAACAACCTGGCATATATGGCATGATTTGCAGTATTCTGCGACATCACTTCTTAGTCTTGGCCAGTAGAAATGCTGCAAGATCTTAAGGCAAGTCTTCCTTATGCCTAAGTGTCCAGCCAAGGGGGTGTCATGGGCAAGACCAATAATATCTTGCCTATAGACTTTAGGCACCACCACTTGGTATACCACTCCATTCCTCCTCTGGAGTAGCATCAGGGGGCCTCCACTTTCTCATTAAAATACCGTCTTGATGGTAATAGCATTCGGCCACTTTGTCTGCTTCCTCCTGTGGTTGAGCCCTCTTGCAGAGCTGAAGAACCTCAGGGTCTTTACTTTGTTCTTCAACAAATTTCCTTCGGTCTAATGAATGGCTGTTTACGTCTGGCCATGGCATAATTACATTCTTGCTAATACTAGGTGGTCTTATTACGGCCTTCTCTGAGCTACCGGGACCTTCAATGTCGGCTAGAAAGGTGTCAGAAAGGTCCATGTAATCAAACTGGTCTTCTTGCAAATCCTCATTTTGTTGTTTTCTAGCCATCGCCCTAGTAACGACACAAGCTGGATACAGTTCAGCATCATCTTCAGGTGATTTAGCATCCACCACCGGTTCACTGGTAACAATTGGTTCAGCAACCACTTTGTTCCTAGCTAGATCATTTCCTAGCAATAATGAAACACCCTCAACAGGGAGATTAGGACGAACACCTACAACAACCGGTCCAGTTATCAAATCTGACTTCAGATAAATACGATGGAGGGAACATCTATACAACCTAACTCCACACCTTGTAACAAAACGGAGGCACCAACAGAAGTCTCCTCGGACAAAGGCAACACACCTTCTAACAATAAAGACTGAGAAGCTCCAGTGTCCCGTAAAATCTTAATAGGCTGAGGAGTAGTATTATCAACAATAGAAACAAACCCATCAGACATAAAAGGTTTATAATCCTCCATGTAATCACAAAAACTGGACTTAAAAGCCTGACTCGCAGGACATTCCAACGTATTGGTAACACAGGGTGTCGTACAAGCACTGGTCTTGGGCTTATTATCTCTTTCATTTTTCTTCTGGAGTCTAAAACAATCAGCCATAAGGTGACCATTCTTCTTACAATAAGCACAAGTCAGTGACTTCTTCTCAAAAGTTTCAAACTTTGGACTAGACATACTATAACTAGACTGACTCTTATTCTGTGCAACAGGCTTACTATCAGTACGCTCAGTGCTTTGATTCTTGTAATTTCCACTCGAAGTATTAAAATTGTGACCTTTGAAACTTCTTTTATGTGAAAGGGTATAATTATCGGAAATAACAGCTGCATCTTGTAATGTCTCAACAGTTTTGTCATCTAAATGTGTTTTAAGTCTAAATGAACACATTGCTTGAACTCTTCTAATAACATCAGTTGTCTTAGGTTCTTAAAATTGTTATCTACTTTCTTTGACGTAAGCCATTTATCAAATAGATCTTCTTTTTCCCTAGCAAATTCAACATAGGTTTGTGAATCAAACTTTTTATAAGACCTAAATTTCTGTCTATATGCTTCTGGCACTAGCTCATAGGCTTTCAAAACTTCCTTTTTAACCTTGTCATAATCAGAACTATTTTCTGATGAAAGTGCTGAGTAAATTTCAGCGGCCTTGCCCTCAAAAACACTTTGCAGCATTGTAGTCCAAAAAGGCTTCGGCCATTTCAAATTTTGAGCAATTTTCTCAAACTGTGGAAAAAATTTGTCAACTGTTTTTTCACAAAATTTGGGAACCAAACGTATGTTTTTTGCTGCATCAAAATTAAGATGTTCTGATTTTGACTGGAATTTAGTGTTGCTTTCTTCTTTTGCCATTTCAATTTTCATTTTTTCAATCTCTAACCTTTCTCTCATTTCAAGTTCTGCCTGTTTTAATTTAAAGTCATCTTCTTTTTCTTTTCTTTTCTCCATCTCTAACCTTTCTTTCATTTCAAGTTCTGCCTGTTTTAATTTAAATTCATCTTCTTTTTCTTTTCTTTTCTCCATCTCTAACCGTTCCTTCATTTGAAGTTCTGCCTGTCTTTCTTCTTTTTCCAATTGTTTTATTTTGAGTTCATGTTCTAATTCAAGCTGTTTTAATTTGATAGCGTCAACATTTTCGACCTTAAGATCAAGAGCCTCTTCACCTAAAATTTCTACGTCAACTAATTTGTCTATTACCAAATTTTTATAATTTGTTTTCTCATAGATACTCTAAAGTCTAATTTCAGATGTTTAGCAAGCAACACTAATTCCTCTTTCTTTAAATTATCAAACTTCTCCAGGTCTGGCGTTTTCAAAATTTACCGGCATCAAATGCCATATTGTAGAATTTTGTTGGCTAATTCTAAAAAATATACTGAAAAATTTTCAATGACATATTTACGTTATCCCGAACACGAGCCCCCAATTTCTGTTATGCTAGAAAATCGCCTTTTAATTGTAGCCAACAAAAGACACAAATCAATAATAAAATTTAACAAGATTTATTATACCCTAGTTTACAAAAAGTATTACACAAAAGAAATGTCAACTTAACTGTCAAAATATGAGTCCAATCTTTTATCTTTTCTTTATCCGGAAATCTTCACGGAATCCACAGAATATTATATCCAATTGGTCACAATCTAGTATGATGTAGTTTGTAAATAAAAGTGTCAATCCAACTGTTGAGAATGTTGATGTCTATCGATGTCTAAGTCTATCTATGTCTATTTCTAAATCTCTATATTCAACTAACTTTTGGGTCTGCATTTAAATACTCAAACGGAAATTTCTAGACAACGCTAGAAATATAAATTACGCATCTTTGTTATGATCATTCTGGAAACGTTATGTAAGTGAAATAGAAAGTTCTAATCATTCCATGAGTATCAATGAATGTTCCAGTGAATTCTAAACTGCATAGTTGTAACACAATGTGTATAATTTGTACACAATATATAATGTAAACATTCTTAGGCCAAACAAAACAAATTAGGCCAACTAAATAGATATGATAGTTACAATATCATAACAATGTACAAAATCGGTGACAAGTCTCATTCAAGGATGTCATAATTGAAGACTAGAGGACAAGATTGTGGTAACTACAATTGGAACATATTTTATAACAAACAACTAGCTCGGAATGGAGTCCGTAATTCTTTCGAAGGAATGACATTACCAATTGGAACGCTTCGATCAATAGCTCCCCATCAAAGTCCCCATTAAAGAAGTAATAAGAGAAAACAGCAGCCCTGAAATATTGTATCAACTAAGAAATATATACTCCTTATGCAAGCGTTGCTGGAATGGTGTTATGTAAAAAGGAAAATTAAACAATTGGAAAGCTGAAATCATTATTTTTGTCGTAAGGTTTTGTTCTGTACCAACCCTCATTATCATTGTATAAATGTAAGATAAGATTAGAGACAGACTTAACTGTATCTTGAGTATCTTTTATTTCAAATTCAATGGGACAGATGTGTCACCAAACTCTGAATTATTTAGCTATAGGATGTAATATATATAGCAGAACATGAAGTTAAAGGATAATACTAATTTCTTTGCATTCTTCCTAAGAAGCTCCTGTATAAAGATGATCTCATATAAATAAAAGAACAAGCTGATAAAAGAGGAAGTCAGATAAATATAGGAACAAGTTGACAAAAATATCGATTGTTTTTTGAAAAATATGTCCTCAAAACGTGAAAAAATATGTTGTCAATACAAGAGGCAAGCATCTTGATGGTATCAGTTTTACAAAGTATGATTTATCCCTCTCAAACAAGAGATATTTGTATTTACGTTGGCCATTCTTAATAATGAAACAAAGTTGGACTAACTCTTTCAGCATCTTTTTATTTACAAATAACCAACTAAAACAGTAAAGAAAAAAAAAAAAACCTCACCAAAGAAACTAGGCTTATAATTTACGCGCGTTTCGTTATCGAGAACTCGTATGTGGCGCTCGAATCAAAACAATAAATTTAAAAAAAGGAATATATTCATATTTTGTATTTAACTGTTATAACTTAAACAAAAGGATTTAAGAAGAACACAAATTAGTCGAAATTACAAAACATATATTGATAATTCAGTCTTAAACAATAGACAGGTGAACAAACTTTTATTTTTGTAAAGCACATAGAATATTATTAATGATAAATAGTCATGTTTCAAATAGATTTTATTTGTAAAAAAAAAAACTCTCCTTGATTAAAATACTACTTTGCAAATAACTCAACTCCTTAAGAGGGGGGCTTCATATTTTCAACACGTATATATCTACATCAAGTGACACATAGCCTTTCAAATATAAAGATAACGTTCAAATCAAGTTGACAATCGGTACAATTTTGGAAAAAAAATCTTTAATTTCTTCTTACTTGACCCAGTACCAGATTGTCTTACCACAGAGTAGGTAAACGGTCTAAAAATAATATACTCTGGAGTCAAAAGTCAGTAACATGAAAATAGTGAATTCTGGTGGAAGTTATTTCGAATGTCTACCAATATGCTGAGTTGTTAAATCTCAAGTAATTATAAAAAAGGCAACAGTAGTATACCGCTGTTCAATAGTCATAAATCGATTAAGTGGAAAACAAACCGGGTCACAAACCAAAACCGAGGGAAACACATCAACTATAAGAGGAAAACAACGGAACAACAGAAACACTGAACTGCTTCAAAAACAAACGCCAACATACATAGAAACGGACTATTTGATAACAACTGCCATATTCTTGACTTGTTACAGGACATTAAAAAAAGGGTGGCTTGAAATTGGTTTTGTGGCTAGCCAAACCTCCCGCTTATATTGCAATGTCAAAAATGCCGCTAAAATGACATTATTATGTGACAGGAATACAGTACAAATAAACGCAAGAACACTCAGGACAGAGAAATACATAAATAAATGATATAATAGTATATTACAACATGAAAACCACAGAATAACAACGGACACCTCCCATTAATTAACGACAGTACACCAATACACCATAATAGAATTTGAACTATGCGTCACACGAATGTAACAACGCCACAAAAAGTGACGTCACAGGTAAATTTCTAAAAATATAATATAAAATTGAGATTAAGTTTGTAATGGTTTTATTTAATGTATGTTCTAACCATTACAAGAATATTAATATAGAATTGTGTTAGTAATGGTGAAATTATTCGTACTTTCTAACCATGTCGGTTTTTCTTCTAAATCAAAACTGTGTAAAAACAAATAAATCCTGTGCATATAGTTGCTTTAAACTAGAAATCATATAAATGAACAAGCTGAAATTACATTATCATAGAAATAAAAAATACCAAGTACTTACCAAAAATAACCCTAATCAGAAGCATGACGATTTTATATTCCAACATAACAAAATACGTCCTCTTTCTCCGAAAGTAAAATTTGAAATTAATAGATAAGCTTGTTAAAAGGCAGATAGTTCAATTGATGAAGCTATAATTGGTCTTATGTTGTTAAATTTATAGGTATATTATATAATTAACATTAATGCTAATAAACAATCCATGCGTTTCAAGACTTTTTCAATAATTTATTAACTCTGTGATAATAAGCTAATTTGTAAACTGAAAAGAATATCGCTACTTTCAATTTGAATTTAAGCATGGTTCAATCTGAATAGATAATGGAATGTTTGATCAATATATTAAGGCGAATTCTTTCATAGATTAAGTATTGTGCCAACGTCTAGAAATTCCGAGGAAATTAGTTTTAGATTTTTTTCACTTTTGCTACAAAAAACCTAATTGAATACAAATTATCAAGTAAAATGCATGACTAATAAACCGATGTTGAAAAACCCGTTAAGCAATTTTGAATATACAACTCCAAATTAAAGAAAACCGCATGGAATCGAATGAACTCCAATCAAAGAGATACCTAGTGCATCCACAGGGTTTCGTCTCCTGCTATGCAAGCACCACTAATCATGCCAATCCTCATCCAGTCTGCTTGACACAATAGGTAATATGATAAAATACTAGTAGTTACAACAGATCAGACGACTTTTCTGGTATCTAAAGGACAGAGAAAAACATGTTGCTTGTGAGTTGAGATGCTCAGACATCGTATTGGTCAACCAATTGGTGATTGAAAAAAATAAGTGGTGTCGATTTTAATCTTTTTAAATCAAAATCTTTGCCAGTTGAGCGTTTGTGTTATGTATCAGGATTACAATCCTTTTAATTTATTGAACATGCACGCGAGAAGCGAGTCAATTTAGATATATAAACGCCAATAAATGTGACAGGGTGTATGTTGCTACAAAAGAAAAAAAGCAAAGATAAAGTTATCATGTGTGTCATAGATCATAGGTTGAAGTCATCACTGTCTGTCAATATCAAGAAAATGATTCAAATCAAATAAGACATTGTTTTCAGAGAATCATTATGTATAGCATGTATTTTGTAGATACCAAAGAAAGAAATGTCTTATTTTAACATAAATATCATCTCATGATGAGATTACAATTAATATGTATTCATCAATATATTTTATCGACACAACCATATCTTGAACAGAACATGTATCATAGTAAAAATAAAATTATTATACGAGTATTGAACGAACGCTTCGGACGCACGAACTGTATATTTTACTCCCTCAAAGTTGACCTTAAATTTATAGTTTCGTTTTGGTCATAGAGGTCTTTACATATCTTATATTTATTCATGTTTGGTGTACAAATTTTTAAATTTAAGTGTATCCGTATAGGTAAAATAAAAACTGTTCCAGACACGCTAACTATATCAAGTGTTATTTTCATTGACAATGTTTTAGGTCTTGTAACAAAAGCTTTTCTCATAACCCGAAAAATAAAAAAAAATAAAAAAACATTACGGTGAATAGCAGCTTTCAAGCCCAACTAAGAGGGTTAACAAGTGCCAGGCCTTGGATAACACCGCAGCAAAATTAAAAATAGAAATAGGGTATTGTGGAAAAATAGGCGAAATATACCAAGGGAACAATAAAAAATAAAAAAGGCCAAGGTAGAACAGACAATACAAATAATGTTGATGTCTTATCAATTGATCAGATTAAAAAAAAAAAGAACAATTTCCTTTTACTATGATACACGTGCACGTGATGGTCATCCAGTGCAGTTAAAATCGTTTGGATTTTTTCCGTCTTGGTTTTATCATTTGAACGATTGAATATTAAACGATTAAACGTTTAAACAATGGAACTTAAACGATGAAACGATTCAAAGTTAGAGATAGAACGATTGAACGATGAAATATAAACAATTCGCAATTGTATCTATATTTATTGCCTGTGGACATAACATCGATCGTGACGAATGTGTGTCATCGATTTGTCAACATCATTGAGAAAATTCTTTGAAATAGTTCTCTTTGGCGAATGGTTTGCCGCGGTAAATAAAGATAATTTTGCGTCATATATTTGTTTTATGTGATCGGACGTAATAATCTTCGCATTTGTTTGGTATTATGTATCAAATTCAACAGGATCGGGGAATTCTGCAGCCATGACGATATAGTATCTTTCCTTTCGGGGTTCAAACATATCAATAGGTCGAGTGGAGCGACTCCCATTCGTTTCGCTTCCTTCTTAAAATCATCGTCAAATATATGGTAAAAAGTTCGTCGCTGGGAAATTTCTTCCTTTTCAAACCAGTCAGCAATAATTGATAAATTAGTTGATGATAAAGGGATCATCCAAACACGTTCAAACGATTGTAATCCAGCCATTAGGGTTTCAATGGCTGATTGTATAAGACAATGGTTTTCCTTCATCCCGATTTACTGTAGAGGTGTCCAGAAAAGGAGCATGGCAAGACGGAATGATGATGTCCTCGTGTTTCATCTGGTTTGAAATCGAAATTATCGATTTACATTTTTGTTTTAGCTATTTTTTATCATTAAAAGAAAATGAATGAAAGATGTATTTTAGACGTTAGAAAATGGCGTGAAAAACAACGTTTGAAAAGTGTCGACGGCGACGAAAAGGATGAAAAATGGCGACGAAGACGTGCATCGTCTGACGCATGAGGATAAAAAATAAGCTATACAAAAGCACCAGGACGATTTTAATGAATAAATGGACCCATAATCTATCAAAAGAAATACATTTATACGGCGAAATTTTCACGGGGCACGAAAATTCATAAACGATTGAACGATGACTGAACGCCTAAATCGTTGTCCAAACTCATCAAGCGCGTCGATCAAGCGGCGTTTTTTTTTTATCAACAGTACATACTTTTAAAATAGGGCTACCACTCTACTCCTCCATCGATGTTTGGTTCTAATTAGTCAAGTAGTTTCAGACAGGACGATTTTGAAATGAATTGGCTATTTAATGTACACGTAACAGCGGCAATTTTTGAGAAAAAAGTCATTACTTCAATGCTAACATTTCCACGTGACAACACACCTAAACAGTCCTTGCCATTTCTGTAATATATTATAACTCTATGTTTGCATAAGTTTTAATTTCAGTAACTCCAATCATTTATTTGGCAAGTGGTTTCAGCGGACATAATTCCAAAAGAGGACGACGATAGAACTTTTCCGGCAAAGATCAGCATTGGCTGAGTGGTTTCAGAAAAGAAGATAATTAAGGTCGATGGGGTCTAAATTAAAACCATAGAAATTTTAATAATTTGTCAAAATGTAGTTTATATCATGCTGTTTTTCAAAAAATAATAAAAGTATGGGTCACCGTGCTTTCTGTCACGCTATAGGTTCTGCAAAATTGTTAGATTTTGTGTAGATTATGCATGGAAAATCCAATTTTGTGTAATAAAAGAAAACTACACCAAAGAATATTCAGATAAAAATATGAGAAGATAGCCCTAACAATATGCTTTCAGATAAGAAAAAGTAAAAATGGGGTCACCGGACTCGTTTTCTTTCTACATTATAAAATAGGTAAATTCACAACACATTCTATTATAAAAGTTACTTTATCTGAGTTTTCTTCTTTATATCTGAGTTATCGCCCCTTATATGGCAAAGTTGAAAAAATGAATCAAACAAGATTATTATTATGATAAAACACATGATTTTCTATATTAACATGACAAGTCTTACACATGAATTACATACTATTTTCGAAATTTGCACATTTCATTAAAGATCTAGACCGATTGTTATCTGCCATTTCAAAATCCATGATGGCGGATGACACCCCAGCTACCTTTAGAAATTTTAAATGATATTTTAGTAACGGACATGTCAGTTGGTGTTCGAATTCATAGGACACAGTTATGAGAGGGATCTGGATCATCGATGGATCATTTTACAAAAGTACTGTTCTAACTTCCTTGGGAGTTTCAGAAGAGACCATTAAAATTTAAAAGTTTACTGACGGATGTCACTAGTTCAAAAGACTTTCAGGTGAGCTAAAAAAAAAAACCTGTAATTTAAGATACGTATCTCTTTAACATTTTACAGTAACGTATTAAGTACCAAAGAATTTAAAGTGGCGTTTCGGTTTCTTCTCTTTATCGATGACACCCTCCGCCCGATAAAACCACCCAAAAAGGATCAAAATATTAAATTTATGGAAGTTATATTATTGATCTATCAAATAATGGAGATAACAATATATTTATTACATTTTGGTCATTTTAATGTATATGTATTTCTGATACGTTTTAATGACTTAATTAATGTGGCAATAAGTGTTTTCTTTTCTTTTTTTTCCGTTTTCATTCATTTCATTCTACCGTGTGAAAATAAATCAGCAAAGAAGAATTACAAAGTTTTGACTTAAATAAAGGCCCCATGACGGGTGTCGCAATTGGAGCATAGTGCAGTTAATGTAAAAGTTGATAACATTTATTGGATTTTTAGTCGGATTATAAGTCAAACTTTGTCACTGATATAACGGACAAACATATTTATAATATTTCTGATTTCGAAGTTTTATATTTTCGAGTTATCAAATTTCGCTTAGAATTGAAGATATAGCATTGGTATCTGCATGAAGTTTAATAGAAGAATAAATCATTGTCAAATTACAGATTCTATGTTTTTTTTTTTTCCACAGTTAGAATATTAATCCAGTGTCTAAAACATACACGAATCCTTGTTCCGCTTTACAGTTGCTTTTCTTGTGGACATTTTTCTTAAGTTTATCCAAGATTTTTTCTTCACATTTTACCGTTTGAACACGACAGTAAAAGAATGATGCCATTTGCCTAAATGTCATGCTCTTCTTCACGCTTCATAGGATCATCCAGATTGGTACCACCGACATAAAAAGTAAAATAACAATAATGCGTACACGATACTAACTTTGAAATCTGACGTGGAAAAAGTAAAATAACAAAATATCGACCTCCGAGGAAAATTCGAAACTGAAAGTCCCTAAACAAATGGAAAATCAAAAGCTCAAACACAACAAACGAATGGATAACAACTGTCATATTCCTGACTTGGTACAGGCATTTTCTTATGATGTATGTGAAGTTAGCAGCCGGTTTGTTATTCGATATTCGATATTCAATATCCAACCGGCTGCTAGCAGTCGGTTCGTTATTCAAATTTAGTTGAAAATCATAAAAACATAAATACTTGATAACACAAAGCATGATTTTCATAGTTAAGAGGACTGATAAGATACGTAAAATCTTTAAATGTCACCTTCAAGCCGTCGTAAATTTTCGTTGTTCTCGAATATAAACCCTTTGGTAAGTTGCATATTTGTCTTTATGTAATATAGATTTTATCAATAAAAGACCCCAAAGATGTAGTTTTGTATATGATATTTCTTAAAACAAAAGAAAAACTGATAACTCTAGAAAATTTAGAAATATAAATAGAAATATTTATGGAAAGCCCAAAAGAAACATATAGTGAAAACCTACCTGAGACCGCTTAAATGAGGGTGAGACCTCCCTGGTCTTTCAATGTCCATAAAATTCAACTACGTCATAGACTCTGTATATATAAAGATTGTATCAGAAGGATTTCCCAGAATAATGTCATCTTCGATATCTGCGGAGGGCTAAGATTGTCACTTTTCAGCTAAAAATTGTCAAAATTTCAGGACAAAGGGCACAGGGCAATGGTGAGAGCCCCCTGATCTCTCAATCTTTCTAATATTATGCAGACATTTAGTTAATAGGTAGATACAAACGTGACTAAAAGGAATTTGGGTAAACTTCCTGTCTTCTATATTTACGGAAGGCCCAAAGTGCCAGTTTGATATTCAAAATATATAGTGAAAACATACCTGAGACCGCTTAAATGAGGGTGAGGCCCCCTGGTCTTTCAATGTCCATAAAATTCAACTAAAACATAGACTCTGTATATATAAAGATTGTATCAGAAGGATTTCCCAGAATAATGTCATTTTCGATATCTACGGAGGGCTTAGATTGTCACTTTTCAGCTAAAAATTGTCAAAATTTCAGCGGTATCAGGTAGGTTTTCACTATATATTTTGAATATCAAACTGGCACTTTAGGCCCTCCGTAAATACAGAAGACAGGAAGTTTACCGAAATCCCTTTTAGTCACGTTTGTATCTACCTATTAACTAACGGTCTGCATAATATTAGAAAGATTGAGAGATCAGGGGGCTCTCGCCATTGCCCTGAAATTTTGACAATTTTTAGCTGAAAAGTGACAATCTAAGTCCTCCGTAGATATCGAAGATGATATTATTCTGGGAAATCCTTCTGATACAATCTTTAAATATACAGATTTAGTTGAATTTTATGGACATTGAAAGACCAGGGGGTCTCACCTTCATTTAAGCGGTCTCAGTTAGGTATTCACTATATATTTCTTTTTTGGGCTTTCCATAAATATTTCTATTTATATTTCTAAATTTTTCTACAGTTATCGGTTTTTCTTTTTCTTTTAAGAAATATCATATACAAAACTACATCTTTGGGGTCTTTTTATTGATAAAAATCTATATTACATAAAGACAAATATGCAACTTACCAAAGGGTTTATATTCGAGAACAACGAGAATTTACGACGGCTTGAAGGGGACATTTAAAGATTTTTTACGTATCTTATCAGTCCTCTTAACTATGAAAATCATGCTTTTAATGTTATCAAATATTTATGTTTTTTTTATGATTTTCAACTAAATTTGAATATCGAACCGACTGCTAGCAAATGGATATTACCAAAAATAGACTAAACAGTAAAAGTGATATTCACAAAGACAAGAAAAGAGTACTATAACACGTTATTAAGATGATAAATAACGTCAGTACCTAGAATCTATACTTCGACATGTTCAAGACCATCGTGTATTATTTGTGAAGTTGATACGGAATATTTATCAACAAGGTCTTGGTATCTTCCGATGAACTTTTTTTTAGAAAAAGGACGAGACGTTCTATGACATACCCCTGGTTCATCAACTTTCTGCTCAGACACTGGTGACGTTTTACAAAGTCTGAGTAGCAGCTGCAAGCTCTGGAATACCGAATAAAGTGGGAAATGTATATCCCATATGCAGGTGAAGTTGGTATATTGCTTTTAAGATGGGGGAAATTAATAATTTCAAAATTAAAAATTAAAGAATGGTATATGAGGCGGGTTCCAATTTATGATTACGTTACATAGATAAGTCATATCTTTTTGTTCATAAATTACGCCTACAAATTTCAAATTCTCTTCTGTAATCCCACCTCTGAAAATTTCCTTCAACAGTTCTTCTTTGTTTTTACACCTTTATAGTGGATGTTTGGAAAACTGGAGATTTATACGTAGTAGAATACAGTCATTGAACAATTACGTTTTCTAAACAACCTATAATTATCGAAATTTTTTATCGAAATGAACAGTGATATCTAAAACAAATAATCGTCTTCTTTTGTTTTTTAGTGAATGATTACTTTTTACTATTACTATTGAATGAAATACTGTACAGATGGGTGCAAACTTTACATCAAATTCAAGTAAGTGTTATTACATTATAAGTCTGAGATTATTAACCTTTTAAAATAGACTAGGTCGCGTCATGTTTAGCAGGAGTAACCTGTAAATATTTTGTAAAACAGACATAGACGTATATTGTTTTTTTGTATCCCGGTTTTTATAATCTAATGTTTCCAAAGTTACTTAATATAAATTCTTCTCATATGTGCTCCCCTTACAAAAGGAACCTCTAGGTATAGAAATAGAGTGCCCTCTATTTGCACATTCAAGAACCCTTGTAATAAAGCTATTTAATATAAAAATAAGGAGATGTGGTATGATTGCCAATGAGACAACTTTCCACCAAAGTTCAAATGAAGTGGATGTTAGCAATTATAGGCAACCGTACGGCCTTCAACAATGAGAATCACCCATACCATATGGTACCGTATGGTCGGCTATAAATGGCCTTGACATCAAAGTTATGAATCATTTCAATTGAGAAAAGTAACGGTCTAATTTATAACAAAACAATTTACGAAAAACAAATATGACAGCATGAACCAACGACTCCGCTGAACTACAGGCTCCTGACTTGGGATAGGCACATAAAAAATGTGGCGGGGTCAAGCATGTTTGTGAGCGTCCAACCCTCCCTCTAACCTGGGACAGTGGTGTAACAATACAACATAAGAACAAACTATAAAAATCTGTTGAAAAGGCTTAACCCATCACATAGAGAAATTAAATTTTGAAAATAAAATAGATAAAATGGATAAATTATTTATTCTTTGGAAAAAGCGAAATCTCACTATTTTAGGGAAAATCTTGATCATCAAATCTTTGATTATACCACTCTTTACCTTTTTAGCTAGCTCATGCGTATTTCCAGAAAAATATAAAAAAGAAATAGAAAGAAAATGTTTCAATTTTATCTGGAATGGCAAACCAGATAAAGTTAAAAGAAATACGATGATTGGTAGTTATGAAAACGGGGGTTTGAATATGATTGACATTGAAAGTCACTTTGAATCACTAAAAGCATCATGGATAGGTAGAATTTTAAATACAGATATTGCCAGATGGCAACTTATACCTTTAAATTATTTACAATACTCAGGAAAAAATTGCCTAGCAGTTTATATAAATATGGATTATAATAAAGTTGATCAATATCTACCTAATATTCCAAAATTTTATAAAACTGTATTAAAAAGCTGGATGAAATTAGGAGGAGGGCAGACAGATATAACAAAAACCTTTACGAAATTAGAAAACAAATTATGTGGGGGAATAAATACATTAAATTTAATAACAAATGTCTTTTTTTCAAAAATTGGATAAAAGGTAATTTGATTTATATAAATGATATTTTAAATGAAAATGGGGAAATTTCACAAGATCTAATTTTGCAAAAAATTGAAAATAAATCCAACTGGATATCTGAGTTGACATCCCTAAAAAAGGCAATTCCAAAAGATTGGTTACAATGTCTTAGATCAGAGAATTCAACGAGAAGTATAGTCAATGTAAAAAGACAATGTTTGTCAATAAGCGGTAATTATATTGACATTTCTTTTTTGTCAAATAAGTTATTATATAACAGATTAGTAAAGAAAAAAATTGTGAAACCTATTGGTATAAATGTATGGTTAAATGTATTACCATTACAGACAGAATTTCATTTGAAACCATTGTACAACTTTATTTTTACTATTTAGAAGAAAATAAATTGAAGATGTATCGATGGGATACAAAAGAAATACATCTTACAAAAACACAGAGTGGACATGGACGGGTACTTATACATTTTAAAAAACAAAAAGACACTATGTACATTCTGCGAGTACTGACAGCTAGTTCAAAGCCTATAACAACTAATGAAAAAAATAATGTATCTAACACTAAAATATCGATCAGCATACATCCAACATCCAATGGATTTAGTGTTAAGACGTCATTAACGGTCAGAGAATAACATGACTTAGTGCAATGCCAAACTATAGGTATTGACTGGTTCGTATGTGGCCAGTAGTAAGGCTTAATTATACGAACTTATACATTGTATCCTTCTTTTCAGTGGCAGTAAAAATTATCCGCCGATTTGCCCATTCCATTGCCTCGCATAAATTTATTGCTTTTAAAGTGTTTTCGTCCTGAATATAGCCGACAAATTGCTGGACGTTAAACAATGGCCTATCCAAAAATCATATTATCGAATAATTTTTTATTTTCGGTGCAGATATATTATTTAAGTAAACAAACATTTAGAAATATTTATTAAGGCGGGAAAATATTCCTCCGATATAATTCACATTTGCAAGGAATATCCTTCAATTACACAGAGTCAGTTATTAATAATCCATCCCGATAATGTTGATTATCAGGAATTCGTAACCCAAAATTCGGAGAATTAATGGAATAGGCAAAAGGTAAATAAAAATACTCAAAATACGGACAATCTCTTTAAATTTGTTTTTCATGCACATGTGTAAAAATTGCGTTTTTCATCCAACGTAATCATAGGTTTGAACGTTGTTTTCAATTTGGACTTGTTTATATTTTTTCGTTTGGGCTTGTATTATATTTTCCTTCGGGTTTATACATGTGATCCGTTCATCCTATTTCGACTCTTTAAAATTCAAGAGTCTATCCTAAATTAAGGTAAATTATATGGCCTTCCAAATACTGTTTCGATACCTAACATCACTGAAGAGACATTAATTGTCGAAATCCGGATGTGGTGTACAAATTTTTGCACCTCACGTTTCCGGTATACCATCTTTTCCGCAAGTTTATTGTTTTCTGTTTGGTATTGAATTAATATTTAAGATCTGTATTGTTACATCTGGTGATCAATTTATTTGGCAATCGCCAATGGCAGTCAGCAGGGTTTAAGAACATCCGTTGTTCGACCTGTTAGTCAAATGCATTTTGTTAAAATATACTTTTTCACTTTTTTTGGTCTTTTGGAAAATGTTGTTTGTGCTGTATTTAGACCCCTCTGCCAAGAAATTTGTTTTTCATGCACATGTATAAAAATGCGGTTTTTATCCAATGCAATCATAGGTTTGAAAGTTGTTTTCAATTTAGACTTGTATATATATAAATAGATATATATATAAAATGTCTGAATAATACCCAACGATAAATCTTACGAAGCAATGGATCATATAATTATGATACAGTACACTACAAAATAAAATATATAATAAGCAAGTCTGAAAGGGTACAACATCACCAAAAATAAAATCGTGAACAAATGTTCAATATTTCCGATAACAGATATACATCCTTCATCAGTATAATTATGATGTAAAATGAATCATATCAATGTATTCTGATTTAACTATAACAATCTTGAAAATTAAACAATTAAAACCAATGACAGCAACGCTTGTACAGTTCTAAAATTTCAAAAATGACCTAGGTTAAGTATTTACAACAGAGACTGCATAGATATGCTACTAACAAAATAAGTAATGTGCGATATGAACAGGTATATTTCTAAAATTTCAGCAGTTTGATAATGACTGAAAAAAAAATAATAATAATTTTGAAACAGGTTAAGTAATTGAACGTGGATGCGTACTTAAACATCCCAAATGAATAGCACCCTTCGATTTAAACTGGTATAATTCTAGAATTTAAGATTGACAAAGGTAAAGGAATAGCAACAGAGACTGCGTAGTAATATGAAATATAACCCAAATGAAAAGCAATGCGCAAAATAAAACTACACCTTTTCATTGATCCCATTTGGCAATTTAAAAATGTGAAAATATACCAATTACCAGAAAATCGAAATGAAGACCTATCACACTCTCTTCTTAACGAACTAAAGAACAAAGTCAAATTAGACATCAACCCGTCTGAAATTGTTGCAATGCATAGAATACCAGGGAAAGAAGGGAGTCCAAGGCCAATTCTGATAAAATTTCTTAGAATGGATACCAAAATTACTTTTCTGCGTAAAAAGAAGAGTATAAACGAAGCACTCAAAGTTAGAATTGGTGATGATATTACAAAACTCAACCAGGGTCTCCTAAATAGACTGTACCAACATGACAATGTTGTAAGCTCGTGGTATTTTAATGGTCATGTATATGGATCAGACGAGGACGGATCTAGACATCGGTTCGAAATATTTGACGACATAGCCAAAAAACTGAAAAAATAAAATGTGTGTAAATCACTTTGAACAGTAACATGCTTTCCATATTTGTTTGATATTGTCAAGTACCATATGTATTTTTATATAATTCCTGTTCATTTATCATTATTCATTGTCTACAACACAAATTTGAACCTTGGGTTGATATTTGTCTCTTTGTCTCTCATACCACTCAACTATTTTTATTTTGTAATATTTTCCGGAAAATATACGTTTCCTACGTATTTGGTTTAGTTTTAGAAGTATTCAGAATGTAAACATACAAATTTTATTATTTACATCCATAGATAATTCGTTTTTACACATGATATTTACACACAAACAACTGACAAATGGTTGCAATATTAAAGGATGTTACATACATCTATCTTCCTTAATATAGTATTACCAGAATCTAAAAAATAGACACTCACTTCTGCACTCGTAAATTGAAACTTAAGTCAAGTTTACAAACTTCTGTCAAGCATATTCTATAGATTAGTATTGACAATTTCACTGCGCATTATTCAATTTTTGTCTGAAATTCAGGCGAAGTGTTATCCTACTTTTGCTTATTTATTTTGCTTTTGTTTTGTTTTCTACATTTTACATTACAATTACTACTACACATCTTTGTAACTCTAAAACAAAGATGATTGCATCATGAACACAGACCTTGCTCATTTTTTTTTTTTTTCAATAGTATTACAGTATCACAAGATAAATGATAATTGATATCGTTACATCTGTTATTTATCAATATTTTTCTTTTGTATATATGTTATGTACATGTATGTTTTGTTTTGTACTTTATCTCGTCTAATTTTGAGTGTCTTGTTAATCAATGCATATGTCAGCTTTTGGTTTCAAAGGTCTGTCCAAAGTGTACATCATGTGCTTATGTTTAACTATATATTCATAAGAAGTTTTGATAGTTTTGACTGATCAATGTTTTTAACATTAATCTGTAAATTTGTAAACTATAATATTAATCATAACACAATCCTCCCTATAATCATAAAACATGTTTTTATCCTCAGTAGTATTATACAGTTTTTGTTACTGGTCGCTGGAATTGAGCAAAATCCAGGTCCAGATCAGAGTAACAAAAAGAATTTGAAAATAGTACACAATAATGTGTGTAGTTTACTTCCTAAGTTAGATCTCATTAACAATTAATGAACTACATGAGTATGACATTATTTGTATATCAGAATCTCATCTTGACAAGTCAATTACTGATGACCAAATTAAATTAAATGGGTTTCATAAACCTATTAGGTTAGATAGAAATAGACATGGTGGAGGTGTGACCATTTATGTGAAAAATAGTCTACATTTTATTATACGGAATGACATATCTGTAAGCTATCTTGAATTACTTTCGGTTGAAGTGAGGAACTGTAGTAATGAAAATTTTTTTTTAGTTTGTGTTTTATACCGGCCTCCAAACTCAAATTCTAATATATGGGACTTATTTAATGAGTCAGTAGATAAAGCACTTGATTGTAATTTGTCAATTTTCCTTTGTGTTGATTTTAATTGCGATATGATGTCAAACACAAGTAACTCTTTTAAAAAGTTACTTAACCGTTTAAACTTAGAAAATGTTGTTTGAGAGTCTACCAACTTTACAACCCAAACTGGAACTTGTATTGATTTATGTGTGACTAATCGCAAAAACTTAATTAAATCAGTAACTGTACTTACACCGATATGTAGTTCTCATTCTCCTGTTTCAGTCGAAATTTCATTTAAAACTTTTAAACAACACTCGTTTAAAAGACAAATTCGTGATTTTAAGCGTGCAGATTATGAAGGTCTTAAAAACCAATTGAATGATACTGACTGGGATAAGGTTGTTTTTAATTCAAATAATATAAATGATGTTTATATGAACTTTGTCAAAACATTTGAAAAGTACTGTCAATAGATATATACCTACAAAAACTATTACAGTAAGACCAAATGATAAACCATTTATGAACAACTTGATAAGAAACAAGATAAGACATTGTGATAGAATTCCCCACAAAGCGAAAACTTCAAATAATCCAGGACACTGGAAAAAATTTAGAGAAATTATAAGTTTAGTTAGAAAGGCAAAAGATAACTATAAGTGCAAACTGACATCACAACTTATTGACAAAAATAGTCCTCCTGGTAAATGGTGGCGCATTGCCAAGTCTGTATCAAATTTTACTAAAACAGAGATTCCCCTCCCCCCCTTTTTGGAACATGATGGCTTAAGTTTTATTCATCCTTTAGAAAAATCAGAGATTCTGAACAATCATTTTGCTAATATATCTAATATTGATACGGAACCAGAAATTCCTGATAATAATGAGCCTCCTCCTTGTCATTTAAACAAATTTGTCATCACTGAGAAAGAAATTTTAGACAAGTTAAAAATCTTGAATGTTAACAAACCAGCTGGACCTGACGGTATCAGTCCTAGAATTTTAAAAGAGGTTGCTAGCTTTATTTCTAAACCATTAACTAAGTTATTTTATATGTCTCTATCAGTTAAACAGGTTCCACTGTTATGTAAAATTGCACATGTTAATCCTATTTTTAAAGGGAAAGGTAGTCCACATTCAGCTCTAAACTATCGTCCAATATCTGTTACTAGTATTGTTTGTAAGATTATGGAAAAAGTTCTATTTAAACATTTGTATAATTATATGAGGAATAACAACCTTTTGTCGAAGTTTCAATCTGGATTCCAGCCAGGTGACACTACTGTTAATCAGTTAATCGAAATAAATCATAAAATTATTAGTAATATGGATAGTGGGAGGGATGTAAGGTATGTATTTTGTGATGTATCTAGAGCTTTTGATAAAGTTTGGCATACAGGACTTTTATTTAAACTTAAACAATCTGTCTTAAATGATCAGCTCTTATCTTGGATAGAAAGTTATCTTTCAGATCGTCAACAAAAGGTAGTTTCAGAAGGCTTTTCGTCAGTTCTAAGTAGTATACATGCAGGTGTCCCTCAGGGATCAGTTTTGAGATCCTTTCTGTTTCTTATTTATATAAATGATATAGTAAATGACATTGCTAATGATATTATACTTTTTGCAGATGACACCTCTTTATTTGTTAAAGTAGATGATGATCATCCTGTAGCAGCTGCTTCTTTGACTGGTGACTTGAATGTTAGGAGCTACCATTTGATTTTTGGGGGCGGGCTAGGATGAAATATTTTGTCCTGCATTTTTTTTCAGTTGTAATCTCTGTCCTGCCTTTTTATTTTTCCCTCTATTCGGTCCTACCTTTTTTTATTCGTGTATCCTGACTTTTTTACATAGATTGTCATCCTGCCTTTTTTTTGCAAAGTTGCTCATCCTGCCTTTTTTTACTCAAAATTCCTGTCCTGCCTTTTTTTCAAATTTCAGCCTAGCCTCCCCATAAAAATTAAATGGTAGCTCCCTTATCTCAAATTGGGCAAAATCATGGGCTGTTCAATTTAACTCTAAGAAAACTAAAAATATTGTATTTACTAGAAGGGAAAGGGAGCGTCCACCTGTATTTTTTGGGATAAATTGCGAAGAGGTTGAGAAAATAAATATTCACTGTCATCTTGGGATAACATTTCAGTCATCAGCTTCATGGAACACACATATTGATAGTATTTATAAAAAAAGCATGCTCTCGTCTATCTGTGCTTCGTCAAGATAAACATTTATTAGATAGGAGTTCACTTATACGTATTTATTATGCTTTTATTAGACCTATATTAGAGTATTGTGATGGTGTGTGGGCAATTGCTCCCAGCACGAGTCTGAGCTTCTTGAAAATATCCAAAATAGAAGCTGCTAGAATTATTACAGGATTAAGACGTAATTCCTCAAGACAAAAACGTTATATTGAATTAGGTTTAGAAACTCTGGAGAATAGACGTAATAAACATAAGCTTATACTATTCTATAAAATATTAAATGGGATGACACCTACATACTTATATGAGTTAGTCCAGCCATATCTTCCCAGACAAACCCCTTATACTCTGAGGAATGAAAATAACACTTTTCATCCGCCTCTTGCTAGAACTAGCTCTTATTTTAATAGTTTCATTCCTATTACTATAAGACTTTGGAATAGTCTTCCTTTGAGTTTACAAAAATCCCCAAGTTTGGGTATATTTAGTAGTGGACTGGACAAGTTTTATAGGACTGATGATATATTTAAACCTTTCAACTATGGGATAAGAAAACTTAATATAAGTCATTGTCAAATCAGAAATAATGCTAGCAACCTATAAGTACTCTATATTTTGCAATGTAACTTGCAAAAGCCAGAATGTAGTATGCCTTCTTCAGTGTCGATGTGGCATGTAGAATGTTAATTAAGAAAAGGCTTAATTTTGAAAAGACATCAACACAATAGTTTAAGTTAGATACAATGGATAAGCGTGGATTCATGAAAAACAAAACATTTGCCCTCCGGACTCATGGTTTCTTTTTCAAGAATCAACGCTTATTCATTATATCTATACTACTTAACAAACGTTAAAAGATCATTTTTTAACTGCTTTCTGTGAATGGTGGTTAGTTGACATCTGCGACTAAGTTTAAATATGTTTTCTAATTTCAAAACATTGGAAGTTCACAATATACACAAATTGTATGTCCTTGCTGGCTCAAAAAATAATTTTTGATAAAAAATAAACTTGATGTATACGGTAACATTTAAGTAAGAATTATTTGTTTGACTACACAGAAGCAAAAACTTGCACTTGTGTCGAAACCTTATATACGTATGTGTCATGTCTTGTGCTATTTTCTGTGGTCCTTTTTTGGGGTTGAGTGGATAAGGACTTGTCATGAATGAGTGATGATAAAACTGCATGTTTAACAAACACAATTCTTGTAAGGTATGACAAAGAGAGGCGAACATCCTAAAGGGACATTTATAGTAAGTAGATATAAGAAGACGTGGTATGAGTGCCAATGAGACAACTCTCCATCCAAGTCAAAATTTATAAATGTAAACCATTATAGGTCAAAGTACGGTCTTCAACACGGAGCCTAGGCTCACACCGAACAGTAAGCTATAAAGGGCCCCAAAATTACTAGTGTAAAACCATTCAAACGGGAAAACCAACGGTCTAATCTATATAAAAACGAGAAACGAGAAACACTTATGAACCACACCAACAAACGACAACTACTGAACATCAGATTCCTGACTTAGGACACCTCACAAAATATTCCTCATTGGAAGACTTGTGGACGCTTTATGAAATCGTTTCATTGACTTTGTACTAAACACGTAAATATCACAAAAACATTAATCCTGTCATTGTTGCCTTCCATACAAGTAAGTTATGTAGTTTTTTCCATAAATTAATTGATGGGTAATAATTTAAATGAAAAGAAACTGCCTTTTTAAGCAAAAGAAAATGTTTTAATTCTGCAAACATCCTTAGAGGATTTCTGCTCTGTGGTAAACATCCCCGTCGTATAAAAGTCATATTACAATTTAATGTTAATTTTCATATATTATGTTAATCGTTATATTTATTACATATATAAGTCAAGGGAAAGTAATTGATACATATATTGTAGTCCAAATATTCCCCTTTTTATAGTGATTTCCATATTATATGAACATGCACATTCGTACTTGTCTATGTAAACGCCGTACGATTGGATATATATTATGTTACGACTGAGAAATGTTAAGTCGACAATAGGAAAACTGAAACCGTAACGTTTGTCATAGGCCCTTATTTGAAGCTGTTATCTGTGTCAATTTCAAGATAAAAAATCGTGTAGCAAACATTCTAGTTGCAATAGGAAGAACATTGTCGTCAAAATGATAAAGTTTTAATATATAGCTTCAAGCTTTCATTGATTTCAAGGAAATTTTATATTAGATTTAAGGTCTTTATCATTTGAAATAAAGTCTTCTTTTCTTGATTTGTGAAGGGAAGTAATGGATACATATATTGTAGTCTTACAACCCCTTCCATAATGAATCACTACGGAATTAAAGTTAGAAAAAGTTTATCCAACCAGAGGGTACCGACGACCACAATTGTTGGGGATGAATCAAATATACAACCCTGTATTGGAGAGTGCCATGTCTCTAGACTTACTTGGACCATCCAGGTACCATTCGTATAAGTATTTAACATTATAGATACCAGTAGATATTAAATAAAGATAATAAATTCATTTGGTAATACAAAATCAGATCTTTACGCGCTGATGTTATAAATTTGACAATAATGTTATACTATGTCAGCTTACAGGAAATTTACGGCAATGATTTTCGTTAATTGGTATTATTCCCTTTAGTAACATTAAAAATATTTATGGTATTCATGTTTCAGTCAAAGAGATAAAATTGGTGACCTGCAATTTTTAGGTAATTTAGATTTTCAGTGTAGTACTGGCACAACAAACGAAGATGCCCTGCGAATTTGTTTTTTTTGGTGGGTCGTTGTAATTTCTTGCCCAGTCTTAAACTTTTCCATTGACGAGTGTACCGAATATTATGGCACCAAATACTGTAATTACTGCACACAAATAAAATAAATTTCTCTATTTTTTCCAAGTGGTCTGAAAAACAAAGATACGGTTTAATGTAAAAAATTTCACGAGGTTACCCACAACTACTTTAGTTCATATGCATAATTACAGAAATAAATAAATAAAAAAAAAGCATTTATTTAATTTACGGCCGAACACACAGACTTGAGTTGGCTGATAAAATTTGTTACAAAAATACGTCTCTTTTTGTTTTTATATACAATTAAAATGTTTTTATGAACCCAGTAGTTGTTTGACTGTTAAACTCCACTCCTTAATGAACTATTACTTAAAGTTATGTTATTGCTATTCGCTCAAAATATAAACAGGATACCAGGAGATAACATTTGAGGCATAAATAATTGAAAGTCCAAAACCTAATATAAACGTTATGGAGCTGATAAACCCAGTAGGACAAAAATCGATTACTTTCATTCGATATAAGAGCACCTGCAACAATAGGATCTATTAAACCAGGAATTGTGCAAAACTTTTTGTTATACCAAACATTATCCTAGCATACCTGTTTACAAAACTATCATTTCTCCTATAACCAAGATTTAAAATTTCAAAATATACAATCTACATTCATATACTGAAAACATCCAGGTACATGACTTGTGTATATGCATATTGTTGTTTTCTAATACATGATTTATCTTGTTGGGTATATTGGAAATAGAACAATTTGAACGTTAGAATAATGGGAAAAAAATAATAATTGAGGCCAATTTATCTTTAAGTTCAATTCTACTCTCAAATTTTGATTTAAGCCTCGGTTTGGCAAGATATGATACAATTCAAAAGAGAAAACCAATGGGATTATTTATACTACAACTTTGAACTAAGAATCAATATGGTAGACATCAACCAGCAACAGCCACTGGAAGTTTCAGTTTAACTTCCGAAATGAAAGAGTAGAAAATAATTTGAGAAATAAAAAGTGGATTTTGTAATTTATAAAACTAAAACACAGGGATAATTTTTATTTAAACAAGCCTAATCTGTATATCTGCAGGTCTTTCTCTTTATAAATAACTTCTTCTCGTTACCTAACAGTATTAAGACCAAAGTATATATTCCTTTACAATTTGTCACATTTGTTATCAGCAGATGTAAATTATGATGATTTACGTGTTTTAAATTGTTCGTTGTTTGGATAACATGCCAATAGGAAAGTTTCTATCTGTTTCATCATAGCAAATGAGATATTTACACCTTGCGATAAAAAAAACAAAAAAAAAAACAAAAACAAAAAAAAAAAAAAAAAGAATCGACAGGATAAGCATAATGATCCATTATAAATGTTCATAATGATTAAAAATTAAATCAGATCTTTCTTCTGCTAGAAAAAAAATATGCACTTGTCACAAACAAAATACAATGAAATACTAGTGATTTAAATTTCTGAACCGGTTCTAATGATGTGATTATATTGAAAATTCCCAAATCAGACCTTAAGCCAGTCTTAGTAAGAATACGGCAATTTTGAAAAAATCAAAACATGGCCGAAAAACCCACCGACCTAACCATCCTATTTTGAAGTTACCCTCATTCTGAGTTAAAATGGTAGGTCTTTTGTCACTCCATGTCTGGTAATCGAGAAATCTCTAGATAACTTTTATTTAAAATATAGCAAATAAAGGAGATATCACCCTTAACTGTTAATTTCTAGTGCATTTCAACCAAATTATATCTTGAATTACCAAAACAGGAAAAGTAAACGAATGTTATATTCGTGCACCGTTATACAATTTGAACATAAATTAATGTTTAAAGAAAAGAAATGGAATAAATAGAAACAAATATATATCCGTTCATTCTATTTCGACTCTTCAAAATTCAATAGTCAATCCTAAATTGAGGTAAATTATATGGCCTTCCAAATACTGTTTCGATTCCTAACATTACTGAAGAGACATTAATTGTCGAAATCCGGATATGGTGTACAAAAAATTATTGCACCTTTTGTTTGCGGTGTACCATCTTTTCCGCAAGTCTATTGTTTTCTGTTTGGTATTTAATTAATAAAATTAAATAAAGATCAATTTTGTTACATCTTCTGATCCGTTTATTTGGCAATCGCCAATGGCAGTCAGCAGGGTTTAAGATCATCCGTTGTTCGACCTGTTAGTCAAGTGCGTTTTGTTTAAATATACTTTTCTCACTTTTTTTGGTCTTTTGGAAAATGTTGTTTGTGCTGTATTTAGACCCCTCTACCAAGAAATTTGTTTTGCATGCACACGTATGAAAATTGCGGTTTTTATCCAACGCAATCATAGGTTTGAACGTTGTTTTCAATTTAGACTTATATATATTATACTGAAGAGATGAGTAGATGATCATTTCTGTACACTTAAAATTACTTTGTGTATTGCGTCTAGATGTCCTTATTTAATTCCTACGAGAAGGTAACACCTCCCGAAACGACTATAGTTAGAGGAGGAGATAAGGCATCTGCGCAATGCTAGGCGGTGTTTACGTAGAAGTATGAAGTGAAAAGTACAGGTTCCAGCCCCGCTCGAGGAAGTAAAGAATCAAATCTACTCTAACATGGTTAGGTTGATTTTCTAGGCACTTTATAAGTATTCTAAAGCCTGGTATTTCTTAATCATAAGAAATCCGATGGACAAGGTATAATTTACAGATGTCACTACACATAGGCAGACATACATATATATAAATTTACAATGGTTGTATGCTTCTAAAAATAGAACAGCATCCTGTAATTATACTGAAGAGATGAGTAGATGATCATTTCTGTACACTTAAAATTACTTTGTGTATTGCGTCTAGATGTCCTTGTTTAATTCCTACCAGAAGGTAACAACTCCCGAAACGAAAGCTGATTTTATCAGCTATAGTTAGAGGAGGGATAAGGCATCTGCGCAATGCTAAGCGGTGTTGCCGTAGAAGTATGAAGTGAAAAGTACAAGTTCCAGCCCCGCTTGCGGAGGAAGTAAAGAATCAAATCTACTCTTAACATTGTTAGGTTGATTTTCTAGGCACTTTATATATATATAAACAGCACAAACAATATTTTCCAAAAGACCCAAAAGTGAAAAAGTGTATTTTAACAAAACGAATTTGACTAACAGGTCGAACAACAGATGTTCTTAAACCCTGCTGACTGCCATTGGCGATTGCCAAATAAACGGATCACCGACGTAATAAATGGATCTTAACTATAAATTTAATACTAATCAGAAAACGATAAACTTGATGAAAAGATGGTATACCGCAAACAAATGTGCAAAGGTTTTGTACACCATATCCGGATTTCGACAAGTAATGTCTCTTCAGTGATGTTAAGAATCGAAACGGTATTTGGAAAGCCATACAATTTACCTCAATTTAGGATAGACTCTTGAATTTTGAGGAGTCAAAATAGGATGAACGGATCATATAAACCCGAAGGCAAATATAATACAAGCCCAAACGAAAAATATAAACAAGTCTAAATTGAAAACAACGTTCAAACCTATGATTGCGTTGGATAAAACTGCAAAAATCTTTTGGTAAAATGTTGTTTGTGCTGTATGGTTTAAACATATTTGATTTACTCAAAATAAAATGGATTGGACACAAGTAAACCATACTTATGAAGTTCGCTCCGAATAACAATAAATTACAATACAATATTAATGTGAGCATGCAATAATTCAGAATATACAATACTATAAGAGTCTATCTATTGAAAAAAAAAAGAAAAAACAATAATAACGGAAAAATTGGTAATGATGATGAGGATGATGACGTGAATGTACTGCAAATACACTATTAGTATCATATAACAAGAAATCTCTCAGACCTTTTAATAAACTCGAATACATGTTTAAATATATTGACGTTTTGTTCATACGAAAGGTTCGGATTACCAGATGTTAGTAACTTAACATTTAATATAAGGTCACCAGGGAGCCATCTTAGATTGTTCATCAGAATTTCTCTCTGGTGTGTATATAAAGAACAGTCGAAAAGGAAATGGTGTACAGTCTCAATGTTGCATTTACAAAAACAAGATGGGTCAGCAATTATATTGACTCTAAACAAGTCATAGTTCAAGAAAGATGAATAGCATCTGAATTGTGTTCGAATCATATTTAGTTTTCACGGTCCATATAAATAGTGCTTCGGTATATCTTTATTTATAGTATTTAGCCTTTTAATTGGATTTTAAATTTTGAGATAGAGTCTGATTTTCGAAGGACAAATCAGTATGATTCCATAATCTAATAGTTGATGGTGTAAAAGATTCTTTAGTAAGGGATAATCTACAAAAGGAACAATAATATCATTGCCATTTCGCAAGGGATATACAGTTGTGCTCTGTACACTGGGTGGAACTAGATTACATAGATAATCCGGAGCATGTTTATATTGAATGTTATAAAACATTAGTAATTTTCGTCTTTTCCTCCTGTCAGCTAAAGTAACTATTCTAGCAGCTTCTAGCTGCAGACTTTCAAGTTTATTAGCATATCCTATCCCACAATTATCGCAAACCTCAGTTGCATATTCAAAATTGGTCTTATAAATACTATATAGAGTTTTTCAAAGTTTTTCCTACAAAGTTGATACTTGAGTTTTCTCAGTATATTTGAATGTTTCGTTACACTAATAATCAGATTGTCTATATGGCTTTTCCACCGAGCATCAGAGCAAAACGTTACCCTAAGGTGTTTGTGACATTTTGTAATAGGAATTTCTTTGTTATTTAAGCAGAATTTTAGATCTGGAGCGTCATTATTTGAAAAATCATTATTTCTGTTTTGTCTGGATTGAAAGACATAAGCCACCTTCTTGACTATTCGTTCAGCTCCTCGAGGTCACAACCAATAACATTTTTATATGTTCTTCGTCGTGCCCTGAGTAATTAAACGAAGTGTCATCCGCATAGAGTCTGGTCAAGGATGTGAGTTTCTCTGCAATGTCATTTATATATATTATAAATAATAAGGGACCAAGGACTGATCCTTGAGGTACTCCAGCTGAAAGACTGCAAAATGAGGATGATGATTTATTAATAACAACTTTTGTTTCCTATCACTAAGATAACTCTCAAAGCAGTTCAGTAAATTACCATGTATTCCGTAAGCTTTCATTTTATGTAAGAGCCCTCTATGCCAAATCTTGTCAAAAGCTCTTGAAAAATCGCAAAAGACAAAACAATTTATTTCCTTCTTTTCTAGTGAATTAAGAATACAATTATACATTTCTAGTAGCTGATGTACAGTTGAGTATTTTGGCAAAAATCCAGACTGATATTCATAAATTAGCTTATTCATATGTAGATGATTATATACATGTTTAAAAACAATTCGTTCCATGATTTTACCTACACAGCTTATTAAAGAGATTGGCCTATAGTTTGAAGGTAATGACGAATCACCTTTTTTAAAATAGCAATAACATTTGCAATCTTCCAGCTAGAAGGATACTTACATTGTTGAAGAGATTTATATTTAATATTATTTGTAAAGGAACCAACACTTTCTTAAGGCGAATTTTAAGCATTCTGTGCCTAATCAAATCTGGTCCCGATGCCTTATTCGGATCAATAGTTTTGATAATATCAATTATTTCAGTTTGATTTATGTATATATCTTGAATATTAGTATTAGTTTTTACTTTAAATTCTGGAACAGGAACATTTTCTTCCTCGAGTTTGGATATCAAACCAAAATATTTGTTCAACAGGTCGCACTTCTAACTATCCTCATAAACTATGTCATTGAAATCCTTATCGTTAATTATGTTTTGAAGAGGAGGAATATTATTTGAACTCTTGTTCGACTTAATTAACATTTTCATTATTTTCCAATAGTTTTTGAATTTGGAGCATAACTCAATATAATATTATCTAAATTAGTTTCAAATCTTTCCTTAGCAAACTTTTTAAATTGTTAACTTTGTTTCTCTGTTTCTTGTACTTCGCAATATTCGATTCTCTTTTATATTTCAGGGCATGTTTTCTAAAACGGTCTCGTTTTCGAATTTCTCTTTCTAATTCACCATTAAACCATGGTTTATCAGAACTACGTATAGTAATTAATTTAGTTGGAATGCACTCCCTCGCGATATTTAAGAATGTTTCAGTAAAGATCCCAGATAGTTCATCCACATCTTTATTATCAGGAAGCAGTGCATTCCAGTCAACGTCGTCCATTTTTCATGGAAATTTAAATGTATCAACTTTTTCATAAACCCACACTTCTCTTTTATACGAACGTGTAACAGTTGTCGGACACTCGAGAAAAATGATTGGTGCATCGTGGTCGCTTATATAAGCAGGCGTTGCTATAACATCTGAGATATAGTACGACAAAGGGTCACTTAAAATAAGTGGATCGAGTAGTGTGCTACTATGATCTGTCATTCGAGTTGGTTTATCAATAACATTTCGTAAATTAAATATATTTAAAATTTCTATTAGTTTGTTGTTCTGCGTCTTGAATAAATCACTGTTCAGGTCACCCGTAATTACGATATTTTCATTGAATTGATAAGCCAATCCTATTGCATGATTTAAGCGTGTCTAATAATGACCGTCTGTCAATTCGGGAGGTCGATAGGTATTACAGAGTAAGAATGTTTGACCTTTAGCACGGATTTCAACCCAGAGAGATTCATCTGATTGATTTTCAAGATCATTTCTACGAAGAATACCAATATCGTCTTTAACATAAATAAGGAGACCGCCGCCAAAATTGTTACGATCTTTTCTGATGATTTTATTTGAAAATGAATTAAGTTCTAGATCTTTGTCGCATATATTTGGATCTAAGTGTGTGTCTGTGATAGATAAAAATTTCAAATTTATCACTGAAATTGTCAAGGAAGTCTAGTTTAATCCTTATACTACGGATATTTAAAGTGCATATTGAAATGGATTTTCATTTACCGTTAAGGTTGTATTCTGTGCTGTATTTAGACCCTCTAACAAGAAATTTGTTTTGCATGCACACGTATAAAAATTGCGGTTTTATCCAACAATGCATGCATATCTGTTAAGACTCAGATCGACGTCCGGTCTCTAATCGACGTCCTTTCTTCAAATCGACGTCCAATGTGACGCCATGTATTACCAAAACGAGATCCTATCGATCGGAGTTTCCTTTCATCGATCAACAAAGTAGACAACATCCCGTCCCAAATAATCAACTAAAATAAAAATAAAAGGACACACATCAGTAAATGACATTAAGAAAAAACACCGACATCATATTACATGTACATGCATATTAATATTTTAGTGAAAGAAGTTGAACTTGATCTACTTTGTCTTATTCCTTTCATTTTCATATAAATAAATGACATATGGATATACGACAATGAGACAACACCCCAACGAAAAAAGATAATCGAAAGACATCTAGGGAGTAATATACAGTCTCAAACAATAGACAGAATAAAAAAATACAAGCAACAGTTGAAGAGTATGATAAAATTGGACTCTACAAGATATAAAAACTGTTTTAGTTTTATGTTCAACCAAACCATTTGTTTTCGGAAAATGCCTGTTTCAAATCAGAAATATGATCAAAATTGTGACATCGTTGTGCCAAGTCTTTAAAAAGGATTAAGGAAGCCTATTATTGGACGTAGATTTGTGAAAAACCAAAAAAACGCCAATTAGAGGGACATAGAATTAGCTTCGAAATTCGATTTAGAATCTTGTTTAATTATGACGTCGATTTGAAAACGGACGTCGATTAGAGATCGGACGTCGATCTGAACCTTACATATATACTAAACTAAGTCCCGCCTGCACATTTTTATATTCATTACGAATCTATAACGTATTATCGACAAATTATATTTCATTCAGTGATTGTTGATCGCAAACTTATTAAATTTTGAGTGCAAGTGGACAAATAAGTGAATTGATAGAACCATGATATTTTCCATGCGTTCCAATTCGTTAATTAAACTTTTCCTTAATAGTTGTTAAATGATTTGTTGTATTAAATGTGTTCTTTAAGAATCGGTTATTGCTATTTAACTTCCAGTGCACGTTTGTTTACATTCTTTCATCAAGGTTTTCCTTTTCACGTGCTGGGTGGCGGCCGAAGTTCTAACGAGAGGTCTCGTAGTTAAGGTCATTGTATAATGGAAAATATCGGCGAATTAGTGTACGAGAAGACAATAATTCAATAGCAGTACATTTATGAAGATTTTGATAATATATGAAGGATTTTCTCTTACACGAAATTTCACGTACACTTGTTTCACAGTAAAATTCAGCCATTCAAGTATATAAAACATATTCAATTATGTTTTTGAATTTGAAGTTTCATATGACTTTAAGTATGTTTTTTTCTGGTTTCAAACATTCATACGAACAGAAAATCGATAGGAATTCGTTATCATCAGTCAGTTTGGTTCATTTTTTTCTCATCAGGTCATTAACTTGACTGATATAGAAATGTCTTGCAAAATATGTATTCCACCCACATGTTGATCTTTGGCATATCATGTGATTTCAGTTGAAAATAATTGCGCTCTGCATGTTTAGTCACCAAAATCATATTAAAAAAGATGACTTAGAAGAAAGACCTATTTTGTTTACTGATTCAGCTCTCAAAATAATCAATTCCTCACAGTTATTGGACAATATCATCCTATTGATGTTGAAATCTTTCAGAAGTCGACCAAGAATACAAATTAAGGTAAAAATCACACATTGAGGCAATCACACGTACCTCAAAAGGAGCGAGACCGGTGCGTCTCCTATTATACATACATCACCCTTCATGTAACAGGTAAGGGAACGACTATTTGATATCTTGAAAGGAGTGCAGGAGGAGTTTTGTTCGTCGAAATATCCATGTTCACCTTTTACGAGGTTCACTTAAATATTTTTCGCAGCAATCTGTTTTCATTTATGTACGAGTTTACTTCCTGAAATTTTATTGCAGAATATACATTTACCTTGTCTTGTCTTGGGAAGATTCACCATTTTCAGTTCTTCCAAAAATTGAAAACAAAAAGTTATCAATTTCATGCATCCGAAGCGCTTTTCTGGATTTACCTTCATCAGGAACGCTAAAAGCTGAATGTTTGAAAGCCGATGATTTATAAGAACTGAAACAGTTGAAGAGCTAAATGACCAAAAAGTACATGAAAAAATAGCCAAAATTCATCTAAGGTCAACTTTGCCTGAGGGAGTTGAAGCCTTAGTGTCTTTATAATTGCAAAATTTATAAAGGGACAATTTTAAAAAGGTTTGTTATGAATCATGTCAGTAACAATGTACTGACTACTGAGCTGATGGTACCCTCGGGGACTAATAGTTCACCAGCATAGGTATCGACCCGGTGCTGTAAAAATGAAAATAGCACGTTATCAATTTCATGCGTCCGAAGTGCTTTTCTGGATCTACCTTCATCAGAAACGCTCAAAGCATAATATTTGACAGCCAAGAATGTATACATAAGAACCAAAACAGTTGGAGAGTTAAATGACCAAAAAGTACCTTTAAAAATAGCCAAATCAATCTAAGGTCAACTTTGCCTGAGGGAGTTAAAACCTTAGTTTCTTTATATTTTCACAATCTATGAACGAACAATTTTAGAAAGGTTTGTTATAAATCATGTCAGTACCGAAGTACTAGGCAACTTTTTTTTTATTTGTTGGTTTACAGATCCGCCGACCCTGTTTTTCCCGATTTTGAAATAAAAAAAAAAAAAAAAAACGATTTTGAAGATTTTTCTTAATACCGCCGACCCTTTTCTGTTTGAAGTACAAATAAAAATAAAAACATGATAAAAAAGATCGGCCTTTCTTCCTCCAGTCGGAATACCCTCGGAGTGGATTGGAAAATCCCGTGCGGTTCCCTGTTCAGTCAACGTTTCATCATGATCTAATGCAGTGAAAAGGAACCAGTTGAAAATGGAGGTTGACGGCGGGTCAATTTTTTTTCAAGTGTTGATCAGAAACCCGTCGAAAGGGGATGTTTTAGGGCAGTTTGTCCGCACAAAACCATTACAGACTGTAAAAGACATTATTCTTGAATGTCTTAGTGAAAGCGTTTTTGTTATTGACACCGTGAAAGCTTCCAAGAAAGACAAATTGACTGACGATGCCAGCGTTGTCCCTTTGGACACACCATGTGAAGTACTAGCCAATTTCTTAGAAATTCATATTCAATCGTACTGGTTCATTAAACATATGAGGTACCTACTAAAGGAAAGGATCTTTTAACTTGCTGCAAGGGATGGGTGTCTGATTAATTGGCCTTATTATATAAATACCTAAATACCTTCCCACGGTACCTATTAATATGTTTTAATGGAACAGTCCTATTGAGTAGGAATTTAAATAAGATCCATGTGTTTTCTTATTTAAATTGATATAAAGAAGGATATGGTGAACAAGATCCCAACACAAAATCAGAACACGTATTACTGTCATGGAATGCCTGACAATATCACTTCGACATTTATAAAAGGGACAATCACAGGACACTTCAGGATATAAGTTAATACTTAGCAGTGTAAAATAGCATAAAAAGACAAAATTGAATGTTTATATGTATCACATATGAAGGCATATGACATGCAGAGAGCATGGTATTTCCTCAATAAGATTGTATTATGATATAAGGAATTTTGTCACTCCTTGATTTAAATTTGATAAATAAATACACAGAACAAAAGAAATGCAATTGGAAAACACACTTCCCTTTCATCAGAGACATATATATATATGTATCTGCTTTCATCAATCTACATTGACATTGGACTGTAACACATTAATTAAAACAGCATGAATTAATACCAGTTCATGAAACGATTGCATACATGGTTAGTATTATACTATAGAGTAATGTCATTGTTTGTTTCTCGATTTTAGTTAAAAAAACCAGTATTAATTCCAATTTGTATTTTTATTTTTTTTCGACCTCCTACCCTTCCTTTTTTAGAAAAATCCCGAAAACCAACTAATAAAAAAGTGGGCTACTATCTTTCTTCCTCTCACTCTCTCTTATTCTCTATTTCATTATATTTCTTTTATTCTATCTTTCTTTCGGTTGCTATCTCTCTCTCTCTCTTTTCCTCGTTGTCCTGAGAGAGAGAGAGAGCAGTATCCTTTAACTTTACTTTTACTTTCCGCTATCAAAATTTGGTGAGATGATGTTCAAATAAAGGATACAACAGGTATACGATACTCCAGGGCTTGTATTTCCTATCATGATTTCCTGGTTGCTGCTCACAGGAGGCTATTCGGTCAGGAGTTCCAAGTGGTGAGGTTGAAATCATCCCTTCGTAAATTTGACGACGCCATCACGAGTTGGTTGACCGTTACGGAATATCTGTTTCACAGATGACAGCGGATATGTTCCCGAATGTGACCTACCGAATTAGACTTATTACCGGGTCTGTACTAACATGAGCAACACGACGGGTGCCACATGTGGAGCAGGATCTGCTTACCCTTCCGGAGCACCTGAGATCACCCCAAATTTAATATGGGGCTTGTGTAGCTCAGTCTTTAGTTTTCTATGTTGTGTTTTGTTGACTATTATTTGTCTGTTTGTCTTTCTTTTTTAGCCATGGCGTTTTCAGTTTATTTTCGACTTATGAGTTTGAATGTCAATCTGGTATCTTTCGCCACTCTTTAACACCCAGCATGACCTAATTAACATATATCGTTAATAATTGTATTTGACCCTAATTGATAACCGGACCAGAGATCAAAACCTCTTCGTCCAGGAAATAACCAGTATACATTCCTACGGCCAATATTTCTTTCTTATGACCATCAGGGATTTTAAAATAATCTACCAACATCAATATCGTCGGCCAACACAATAAGGGATTTCGAGCTGATTTGAAGGGATGCTCTGACATAAACTAGGGAGCACCAAGATGTAATCCGTTTTAATTTTAAGATATTGCAAATGTTTTTAAATGTAAATACTGTGGATTCGTTATTATTCGTTGGGTACCAACTTTCGTGGATTTCGTTGGTACAGGTAAACCAAGAATTTAAATGTTCGATGAACTACACATTATCTATAAGTTTGTATGTAGACAAATCCAAGAAATCAAATATCCACGAAAATGCAAGTTTTTCGCAATATACGAATATTAATAACCACGAAAATTAATGAATCTGCAGTATATAAAAATGAAAAGTTCACTGGAAAGCTGAAATCATCTCATTTGTCTTAAAGTTTTGTTATCAACCGACCCTCAATGTCTAGATATAAGTCAACATATGACTTAATTGTATCTTTTGTAATCTTTATTTCAAGTTCGATGAGATAGATACGTTCGACATTGTCACCAAGTTGGGAAAGTTTCAGTGAGATGAAATCATCTATATAGCGGAATGCGAAGTTAAAGGATAATGCTAGTTTTATTCGTTCTTCCTAAGAAGAAACTCATGTATGAAGTCTGCCTCGTATGAATGAAGGAACAAGCTGCCAAGAAGAGGAGTACAGTTCGGGCGCCAGTAACGAGTCTTTTGTAGACGAAACGCGCGTCTGACTTACAACATTTCAATCCTGGTATCTATGATGATTTAATAGGTTCCCATGGGAATGTCGATTTTTTGTTATAAAAAGCCTCCTTTAAACGTAACGAATGTGTTGTCAATAGAGAAATCAAGTATCTTGATAATGTCAGTTTCAAAGAATTTTTATTTGAATCAGAGTGTTTTTGTTTATTAGTTTACTTTTTTTTTTACAAAGTATGATTTGTCTCTCCCTAAACAAGATATTTGTATCTACTATTGGCATTTTTTTTTATAAAACAAAGACCAATTCTTTAAATTTGTACTTGTGTAAGGGGTAGACAAGTCCAATGATTTTATACTATTGCAAGAGGTAAGTTGAAAAAAAGAGGAAAGAGACTTAGATTGTGTGTAATCTAAAAGATAAAAAAAAAAAAAAGAATACAAAGTGTGCTGAGGTTTAATATGTTTGCAGGTGCCCATGACTGTCCTAACGGGGAACAGTTTGTAACAACGCAACGAAAGAACAAACTGAAAAATAAGGGCTTGACTCATCAGATCGATACAAAGACCAAAAAATACCAACAATTCTGAATACATAAAGTACCGACCTGAGAGTACTTGCAGTTACTGAAAGCTAGTTCAAAGCCAAAAACAACTTATAAAAAAAAACCAATGCATCCACGACAAAATACAAATCAGTACACATCCAATGGATTTAGTGTAAAGACGATTAACTGTGTTCAAGTTTTAAAAGATTTGATAAAGCAGTAATATCATTATCATTTTGAAATTATCAAATTAAACCCATGGTTTAGATAAATAAGGGGAATAACTTTTTAACGGTCAATTTCAAAATGATCCCAAATCAAACATGGTTGTCGTTTGTTGGTGTGGTTCATAAGTGTTTTTCGTTTTTTAAATAGATTAGACCGTTGGTTTTCCTGTTTGAATTGTTTTACACTATTCGTTTTGGGACCCTTTATAGCTTGCTGTTCGGTGTGAGCCAAGGCTCCGTGTTGAAGGCCGTACTATGACCTATAATTGTTTACTTTTTACACATTGTGACTTGGATGGATAATTGTCTCATTGGCACTCATACCACATCTTCTTATTTATATTGATCTCTAATTTATGGCTAATAAACTCATCAATGTCATTGTATTCAAAATTCAAAAGATTTAGTCAGATTGTTCTTTAACTATCACCCGGAAATAACACAGTTCTATTTTTTAGGTAACGAAGGGCAATAACTCTTCAGCGATACATGTCAAATCCATCAGCTTGACCTGTATTGTATAGTCAATACAATGACCTTGTGTTCAAGTTGAACAATATTTGATTAATCAATTATATCCAAAAAGAGAATCAGATGCAACTTCAAAGGTACGTAAGGGATATAACTCTTGCTAAGGTACATGCTCAATCCTCAAAATCGAACGTGAACTTCATATTATGGTCTACGAAATTGTGTAAAAAATTTCCAATTTCAAAAGATATGAAATATCACGCATAACAGTGCTAGGGTTCATCGGGATAACTTTTTGAAATATATTCAGATAATTTGTAATTTGTAATACTGAAATAGATATATTCTATATATCCCCTTTACTTTTTGCAATACATCAATAATCTATGTTATATCAAAATATATAATTTCCTTATACACCTTTAATTCTTTAGAGTCGTTGTTTACTTCATATTCATGTATTGTTCAAATAAATCATGTGTAAAATAACCTTCAAAGCAAAGGCAAAGACCAAAAAATAAACATGAAACACGCAAGCACATCTACAACCATTTAGGGATTCTGTAGATGTTAACTATTGAAAAACAACATATGGCGTACAGAAAATCTGTCAATTTGTATCAGTCAGAGGTTTTATGTTTCTTTTGACTAAAATTAAATATCCTCGACAACATTTTGAACAAGTTTCTTTTTTTTCATCTGTTTTAACTTGCAAAAGAAAAAGGACGTCATTAATTTTAACGGTAAAATTTGCAGAATATTTTTAGAGAAGTGTCTCTGACCGGTCCCGTATACATTATTACGTAATCACACACGAAGTTGAAGAGCACTATAAACCAAATTTTCTTTTTATTTATAAATCCTTTCCAGAGTTTGATAGCAACTGCAAATATTCTTTTTAATTCATGTATATATTAAAGGATTTTGATAAAACATATCTATAACAAACCAGAGTTAATCGGACCTAAAAACAAATCCGGACACATGGGACAAACTGATGATATTGGCGGAGGACCAAATACGGTCTGTTACCAGTTAACGTCACCGGTCATTTTATTCAATAACGAAAGCAGAATGCTGATATCTTGAGACAAATGTGCAAAACTTTATTCGTAAAAAAACTATGTTTTGCCTTGTCCGATTAAGGAATGGAAATGCCTAATTTCTGTAAATCATATGCGCTGTGGGATGATACTCGAAAGTTTAGAGTTTAATATGACGATCATCTTTTGTTTTGAAAGCAATGTCAAGTCTAAATCTAATACTTTTGTTTTGAAAGCAATGTCAAGTTCTAATTCTGATAGAAAATGGGCTGCATGTGATTGACGTCACTATTAATATTGCAATGTGGGTTGTATTCTAAAAAAAAATCCTCTTCATCAACAGCGATAAAAGAGACAGGTATTACCTTTGAAAGTGGACGAAGTATGATAGCAAACTATATAAAACAGTCTTATTTTCAAAATTAAGTTAATAACATAATTTCGTTTCTTTTTATCATGGAAATGATTTGTTCTATGTTTCATCACATAAGCAGTAAGAAGTAAGCAGAAATATACATATAAAGTTGAAATAACATACGTGATTGTTGCATGAACAATAAAATAACCTGGTGTTCCTAATTTCTTGTATAATGGATAATTTTTGATGAAAAGTAAGTAAAAAAGAGGAATTGTTACCGATGTTGGTCATGCATATCTGCATTTTATTTAGGGGCCTCGGTGGCCGAGTGGTCTAAGTAGTTACTACTGTAATCACTAGCCAGTCAACACTGAGGTTGTGAGTTCGAACCCCGCTCGTGCGGGTGCACTCGACTCAATCTTAATTGACTAGGATTGTCAGTTTTCCAATCGAAGGTCGGTGGTTTCTCCGGGCACTCCGGCTTCCTCCACCAATAAAACTGGCCGCCACGAAATAGCCCAAAAGCGGTGCTTAAAAGTGGCGTTAAAACACCAAAATCAAAAATCAGATCAAATCATTTTATTTATGACGTCATTATCTACGTAGACGAAGAAACTCTGTCTTTACTGTTTGTTTCAGATAACGTTTTATCTTATTAACATATCATCTTAATACAATTCAAGTTATTTCTTGCAAGAAAAGATATAAACACGTCTGCGTGTTTTTGTTTACAAAAACATCCATTATTTATCAGGTGAGTTTTACCTCAAACACATTTAATTAAATTTGTACGACTTACCCCAGCAGAGCTATAGAAAAACAGTACATTAACGGGTGTTACACGGACACTTTTAGATGATACACGGACACTTTTAGTTGTTACACGGACACTTTTATGAATAGAATCACTCGTGCATGATCAAAGAGTTCATGGGCACTTTAAATTTCAATTAGATTTGAACTTTTGTTTCACCGACATATTTCCTGTCTTTTGATTAAAATATTTACGTTAGCATCAATAACTATATTTCAAACAATTCCAGTAAATTACTATTCATATCAGTACACTAAGGGATTGACCATTTTACTTTAAAAAAAAAGGGGGGTATGTCTTTTTTCTAAAAAATAATTTGATACCCAATTTTATGAGAAAAAATATATTGTAGTCAAGCAGATGACAAAATAATGTTCTGATTCCCGATTTTCCGTATACCGTATATAATCGTCTAATTTCGAAAAAAAAAAATGAAAATAGTTGGGTGATAGCGTTGAAAAAATAAATAATGTTCTTACTCAGAAAAGAAGATACCCCCTTTTGAAGCTAAATGGTCGGTCCGTAAGTGTTTTTTCCTTCAACATATGGACATGAATAGTATTCTGGACAATGCTGAAAGTAAAGAAATGCTGGTACCAACGTTTATATTTCAATAAAAAACAGGAAATATATATAAAAAATCAAATCTAATCAAAGATAAAATCCTATCAACTCACCAATGCACGATTGATCCTATAAATAAAAAGTGTCCATGTAATACATGTTCAAATATGCAGCAAATCGTGAAGAAAAATCATTCAACTAATGTCATCAATTTTGAACGGTAAGCTGCGATTGGATCATATAGTGACACGTGTTAAATCCTGATCAACACTATCAGAGACATATAAAAAAAAACCTAGTATATGTATGAACTATTAAAAAAAATCCAAAATATATGCCTATATATATACATGTATATATATATCAAATAACAAGACAAAATCCAGTTTTTCATAACATTTCATTCACTTAATATCAGTTCTGTTTATTTTAAATGGATTAACCCCCGCTTTCCTTCCGTTTTCCACAAAAAAAAATCAAATGGTAGCTCTGTTTTTTTTTTATGAATTACTTACTGGCGAAGTTGCATTCTAAAAGTCTCAAATGTAAACAACATTCATCTTTTCCTTGAAATGGTTCTTTTTATAAAGTTATTAAATTCTTGAAATTTTTAGAAAAAATTATCGGCTTAAGGAAGTGAAAAAATGTGTTTAAACTGTAACTTACATTAACTGGTATATGGCCATTGAAGTTTCTAATATGTTTAGTTTGCTACCTCTTCTAAATGCAAAATGTACTACTTCCTTCCTGAAACGTCGTACAAGTCAGATACAAAACAAAGGTAACAAAAATAGGCCGGAAACAACCTGCCGTATGGTTTGTCTGCACTTGTAGTCAGGTCAGGTCCTCGGCCAGCGCCTCGGACCTTGACCTGACTACTCGTGCAGAAAACTATCCGGCAACGGTTGTTACCGGCCTGTTTCTTTGTTTTGTATGTATCTAATATGGCATTTTGTTATGATGAATATTAAGCATTAAAGACTCATAAAGTCATGCGAGTTTAAGCTCAAAGCACAGTCTCATTCAACTATGCAATCCTGAAAAATCAAAACCGACCGGAGATTCGAAATGTATTCATCTCAGCTCAGAAGTACTTACAACAATGATTCAACACATATAAATCAATCCCCCTTGTATCTGTAGAGGATTGGAGGTGTTTTTTAGAGGGAAGTTGTACCAACGTTTTTGTATTGTATTAATGCACTGTGTCATCATTATAGTTTTCGGCAATTAGATTTACAAAATTGCGGGAAATTGTATCTTCCTTAATGAGACTATGAGATAGAAAAAGAAAACCGGAACAACGAATTTCTGCGCAAATGCAAAGACAGAAAACCTAAATTGAAAGATTTTGGATTCACTATTGTAGTGTTTTTTTTCCTCCTTATTGATTTTTCTATTGTTATGATAACTCTATTACAATTTATCAATTTTGTGTTTGTTTGTTTGTTTGTTTTACCCTACATAAGATGGAACAGCTTTTGTGTGTCCGTAATAAAATTGATACATGCATACAAAATACAAATTATTGCTTGATAAATATCGTTTTTACAATTGGGCTTTTCTGGATCAGAAACGGTCAAACCTACATGTATACATTTGAAAGTCTTGGGTGTATAAATAGAAGCTATATGACCAAAAGGAATATAACATGTTGTTCCTTTGGAATAGAGTGTAACAAATGCGCATAGGGAGTCCTGTGCCATATTATGCAAATAATTACTCCACATTCCTTCACCTGGTATTTCGTTACGAAACAGTCTCGTTTGGAAAAACATTATCTTTGTGAGGCAAGAACTATTAAGAATTCAAGTGCTCTATTAGGATATTCATGATTTGAAAAATTTGACTGGTGTTTTTATTCTTCACCTGTTTAAAAATTTTAATACGTAAGCCGTACCTACCGTCGATTGAAAAAAAAAACATATTCTGTCTTTCTTTATAAACAGTCTTATAACATTTAGTTCTTTATCTTTCAAGCAGTAGTAATAACTTTGTATTTAAGGTCAATTAAATGTGAGTACAATGGCGTTGTGGGATACATATATTGATAACTTGATAGCTCGGTCAAAAGATAACAAAGGACACAGCCACATACACAAAGCATGCATTTTAGATATGGACGGAGGAGAAAAATGGACGACTGATAATCATGCAAATGCGTTAAATTTAAGTGAGGGTGAGGCAACAAATATTGCAAAATGCTTCAAAGATAAGGCCTTTTCTGAATTTATTGAAAGTGGTGTCGTTGCTGAAGGTTGTAAATACTACGTCATAAAGAATGATGATGAGAAAACTATTTGCGCTATAAAGAGAGGTACTGGTGTAATGACAATGCAAAGTTCTAAGACTGCCATTGTCATTGCTCATACTTCTATTCAAGGAAACGGTCTTTACGTACTAGGAATTCCAAATAACGCTGTATATAATATTGCAAAGCACCTCGAGTCGATGAACATGTAGTTATTCAACTGTATTTCTTCTTAAAATATAATAATTAATTACACTTTGAAAATATATTCTAGCTAGAACGCTTACTTCAAAGAACTTTAATCATTTAGATGTGTTTTATATTTGATAAAACTTTTTATTGTAAATTTATGTAATTATGTATTTATTTATAGCTCAAAACATATATAATCCAGAAAACCTGTCATAGAACTCAATATAACAGAAACATACAAGCACAGGTTAAAGAAGTATGGATAACACAATTTGTCATAAAATATTTACTTTCTGCAAATGTGCATCGCATCGAAGATTATGCCATTTACTCATGTATTGCCAACAACCTTTTTGTTCGTGTGAACATCATGTGTAATATATACCTTTCAGACAAATTCAAAGGGACAAAGTTTTAAGTGTTATTCCTGCTTATGTGTTTATTGTATATTTATTGTCTTTTATTAGTAAATCTTGTTAAAGTAACTATGTTTTTACTTGCGCATTATTTTGTTAGAAGTTCGATCTCCTGGACTACAACAGGTTGATCTTCCACCTGTTCTAATTATCAAGTTTAGTTCACATCTGACTAGGTCAACAGCTATATTTTGAAACCATGCTAAAAAGTTGAGATTTAGTTCAACAGTCTCCAGCTAGTCATTAGTTAGGGGGTGATTTCACAGCTAGACCTAAAGATGCAGTAGTTACGGAGTCCGTTTTTTTTTCTCCCGCAGATTCCTTATCTCTGTTTTCACAAAGTTTGACAGCAATTAAGGCAAAACACAAGCAGTAAATATTTGCTGAAATTAAGGAAAGGTAATTTTCAACCGTTCTGCTAGACCTACGGTTTGAATAGAGTCAGAAGACGTTAATGTAAACGAACACAATTCTTGGTATTGCTGATAAGTATTGGTAGGATGTGATAGAATACAGGAAAGTGAGTTGTCTCATTGGCACTTATACCACATCTTCTTATTTGGTTTTTTTATTCTAGACAATGACTTGGATGGAGAGTTGTCTCATTGGCACTTATACCACATCTTCTTATTTTTATTCTAGACAATGGGGATGTTTCAAAATTAAAAGATTAAATTTCTTCCATCGCAACTATGTAACTGATTCGGTACTTCAGATAAAGAACGCCTAATTCCTGACCTTCGTCGTGTCAATGATTGATGATAAACAAAAGTTTAAATCTGAGGTAGTGCCTAAATATTTACAATTTGTGATTGAACATGGATTTATGCTTAAATTTGGTTGACCTTAGGATGTCATAATATTGAAATACGCAAATGTCACCAAAAATGTTTCGGATTTGGTTGGAAATCCTTGAGATATTATGTTTTTCTTGCACTACCTTTCAATTTATTCACAACAGGGCACTTTATTCAGAAGTACTAAGACCGTTAGTTAAACACTGGCGCTTGCAAGGTCAAATGGTAATCATGTATTTAAATGACGGCTGGGGCATTAATTCAGACTTAAGTCATCTAAATTGCAAGATTTCAAGTAAACAGAGATCTTCCTTAAGAGGATTTTTCTTATACAAAAACAAAAGAGGACATGGGAACCCACCAAAACAATTTTGTGGACAGTTGTTTTTATCTTATATCTTGTTCTTTAGAAATCCCACAAGAAAAACTTCTTTTTTTAACTTCAGATTTAAGAACGAAAATTAAATCATCACTGACAAACCAAGATTTTTGACAGCCAGGCGGTTAGCTAAGTGCATAGCGCTGTGTGGAAAATCATTGTCCCTAACCCGTTATCATTCCACTCCAATGTCATTCGTTAGAGAGTTAGCTCACTGAGTAAAATTCAGAGGTAAATTTTCCAGACTTTACCCAACTCATTTTATATTCCCTGCTGTAGTACACACGTGTTTCCGTCTTATCCCTTTTTATACAATATACACTTCGTATCATATTCGTTCCTTTTGTTTTTGACTTTTTGTCAGATATTCGGAATCCTCTAGTTTTATCCATAGTTTTAAAAAGAAAACAGTAGCCAATGTTAAATGTAGGAAAAATCATTTCCCTCCAAATTTTCAATTATTGATATCTCATAAACAAGGACACAGACTTTTCATTTTTTCTGATTTTTATGTTCCTTTATCTATAAACTATCTATCTATAACAGTCTTTTAAATTTTGGTTGATCTATACGATGTGTCTGTGTCTAACCTAACTAATGACATTTTTACCACGTCTAAGATTGTGTTTTAACATCTTTGTCGTCTGTCTGCGAAGTACCGAACGTGACCTATTCATGAATACCGAGTGTGAATTTGCATTGCTATACGACGTGTCTCGGTATTTTATACATCCAACATTCATGTATTTATTTTTGCTGTTTCTGTTGTGGTTTCGGGTGGATAATGTGTTATGTCTTATCGTTTGAGTCCAAATAATTATAAAATAGCCTTTCAATACCGTCATTGTCATGATAATTGTTTGGACTGGTTTGTGGAAATAATTGTATGAAGTTCAAGATAACATATTCGTTACATAAGTGCGTCACTGTTTGTGATTTCCTGTGCTGTCTGTCATTGATGGAAGATGTTCGTTGTTGTTCTGCGGTTTGCATGTTGTGTCGACTATTATATTATTTGTTTGTTCGTTTCTCTGTGATGAGTGTTCTTGTGTGTGTTTGTGCTGTATTTTTGTCACGTAGTGTTGTCATTTTAGCGATAATTTTTAACATTGCCATATAAGCGGGAGGTTTGGCTAGCCATAAAACAATGTTCAACCCACCATTTTTTCTTAAAATGTCCTGTACCAAGTCAGGAATATGGCAGTTGTTATCAAATAGTTCGTTTCTATGTATGTTGGCGTTTGTTTTGTTGCACTTCAGTGTTCCTGTTGTTCCTTTGTTTTCCTCTTATAGTTGATGTGTTTCACTCGGTTTTAGTTTGTAACCCGGATTTGTTTTCTCTCAATCGATTTAAGACTTTTGAACAGCGGTATACTACTGTTGCCTTTATTTCTAAAAAGCTTATTATTTTGAAACAGAGGAGCGAACATGCTTAAGTTGATATTTACAATGCATCAGTATATAAAGCTTTTTGCACTGCATGAACACTAAACACCAACAATTTATCAATCAATCCTGAAGTGTTGTTTAATATTTCTTAATAATAAAAATGCGATCAACTTTCAAACTGCACAAATGCAAACATGATTATATATGTGAAATTCAAAATCAGGTCTTTTAGTGAATACTTGGTAAATTTGATAATAATCATAATACACCATGACACCTTCCTGTGAGATCACTGTAATCATTTCCTTATTTGATATTATCTCTTTAGTTAGATTTTCAACCAAAAAAGTTACAATATGAAGGTTCTATTCACAGAGAAAACGACTGTTTTTCACTACAATCTTCAGTTCGGTACTGGCACAACAAACGAAGATGCCCTGCGAATTTGCTCTTCTTTCGGTGGGTCATCGTGATCTCTTGCCCAGTCTTGAACTTCACCACTTACAAATGTAGCGAATATGATTGCACCAAATACTGTAAAACCTGCACAAACGTAAAATACATTTCTCCATTCTTCCTGAGTATTCTGAAATACAATGATACAGTTTAATGGCAAACATGTCATGGTGTTGCCATCTCATTGACAAATTATCCACATCTACTTTAAATCATAGGTATAATAAGAGATATCCAAACAGTTATTGCTACCAACAGTCAAACCTTATTGTAGGCTGGAGCGTTGCTGATAAAAAGTTGCGACGAAAAAAAGTATTTATTTTTCTATATTTTTTTCTGCAATTTAATTTTTTTTTTTAACCAAAAGCTGTCTTTGGTGGTTAAACATGACTCCTACATGAACTGTTACGTAAAGTTGTGTTATTGCTGTGAGCTCAAAATAAAACAGGATTCCAGGAGACAACATTTTTATAATGTACATATAAAGCAATGGTAGGTGTATACGGAATAAAAAGGGATATGGGATAACCATCAATGCAACAGCAGTCCATTGAGAAAATGTAACTTGTTATTTTTCGGATTATTTCATGATAAACATTAAATGTTCTTACTGCGTTATGCATCTGTAAACAGTTAAAATAGATTACTTACATTCGGTGTAAGAGCACCTGCAACAATAGGAGCTATCATACCAGGAATTGTGGCAAAAGTATTTGTTATACCGAACATAATCCCAGCATACCTGCAAAATATGAGGTAAATTAATACTGTTTTACTTAATGCAATGAACATATTTTGATTCTACCTCATATTGTAGACACATAACCTCAGTTTCTGGATATAATGTTTTGAACAATTGTTTATATTTTGTCTTATTTGACTTTATATTCACCAAGTAATTTTCGTAATTACCAAGATAAAAATTCTGTCATGAATGTACGATATACAATCCACGTCTGCATATTGAAAAGTGGTTTTAAAATTGTATCACGTAACCAAGGTACTGTGTCTTAGAAATATCAGGTCGGTTGATCAGTTAATCAGGTTTAATCCATCATTTTCAAAATAAGGAAATGCCTGAACCAAGTCTGGAATATGACAGTTGTTTTCCATTTGTTTGATGTGTTTGTGCTTTTGATTTTGCCATTTGTTAAGGGACTTTCCGTTTTGAATTTTCCTTGCAATTCGGTATTTATGTGATTTTACTTTTTAGATTCATGTTGTATTATAATCATTATGACAAGTTTTTTTTTATTCTCTGTTAATAAACAAAATATTCCAGTGAGTAACAAGGGCGGTGATATATTTTTTTTTAATCTCTTCCCTATGTGAGCATTAACAGCTTTGTATATTGGCACGTTGTACATGGCTTCGTCGGATAGAAATCGACCTTATGCAAATGGATATCAATATTTCTGTTAACTTATTTTGGGTTGAAATAATCTGTACGGGAAGTCTGTACAGGTAACTGTTTAAAAATTGAGTTGTTATAAGAACCCTACAAAACAGACCAAAAATTCATCTTTTATTTCGTTTCTGAATGTACTAAATCAATCAAAGTCTTATACATGTATATGTATACGTGCACTTGCATAACGTCGATTTCTATCCGACGCAGTTCACATTATGGTGTCTTTTCTAAAACAAAATGAAGGGATACTATATACATCATATAGCTCAAAACAGAATATCCATATCAGCTCTTGACAAAAATCAAAAGAAAGGGAACACAGCCGGCATTGTGTTTTTAAAGGAACTCAGTTATTTAAGATAGAACAGAAGTTCACAAACATTGTGAGGTTACAAACGATCTGGGTTGGCATCCTTTTGATTTACGGTCCAAAAAAGGGGGGATGTATGATTTGGCATACGGAATATTAATTTTTATCTGCTCATTTTCGTGCAGCAAAATACAATATGCTTTGTAAGTGTGCCTTAACAATGATTAAGATTTTAACAAGTTAGATAAAACGGTCGGAAGACATTACCCAACAAATACATTTCTTGCCTTTGCTTGCCAAGGAAGCAAATGTCCATTCAAAAGTCTGGTTTACAATGGCATAAATTGGAGCGGACTGCATCCCTCCCTCAAAGCATACTTTCAAGGTGTATTCCAATAGCTATTGAAACATGTATCACTCGAAGAAAAATAATAAGGATTTATCAGGAATACCCCTCCCCAAAAAAAAAAAAAAAAAAAACAAAAAACAGGACAGTTCCACATCAACTTCAACAGCCGAATTTATCGATAAAAACATATTAACTAACCAAGAATAACAACGACGAAAAACGCATGATCCACACGTCGCTAGTGAGTAACGTATACATCGTATCAGTGAACCAATTCATTGATGGTGACTGAATTACCTACGTAGTGTCGATTTCAATCGTTTTCCTCAATTCTTTTGGAGCAGTATTAGGAGCACCGTTAACACTGTGCCATAAAACTTAAATACACAATAAAAGAACACAAACAGTACAGCTACCAATAGAATAACATAAAAAAGGTTACTTTATTTTGAAAGAGGGGTCAAAATGTGCTTGCTACCAGAGGAAACTAGCTAAGGTACATTTGTTGTTTAGATACTGCAGATCAAGAGAAAAACATGTCAAACTTAATTTATCCATTTACTAAATAGTTTGCCCTCTTTTGAAATAATTGAATAAGTTGTAAAAAGTTTTTTCTGTTCGCCACCTGGTTGTCCGAATATGAAATATTCTTTCAAAATCAGTGATTTGAATGACTTCGTTTATACATGCAACATTCATCTGCTGCAAGAATGTGTGTCGTACACTTTTTTAAACAAATTAATTAAATTGTATAAACTTACTTCGGAGCAAAATCTACATGATTTACTATATGTCCTGCTCTTACAAGACCAGAAAATCCAACCGCTAATGCTAAACACACAACTGCATACTGTCGATTGTCACATGTAATAAATCCTGTGATAACTAGACATCCACCAGTTCCAAAAAAGGCTAAAAAGAAAAAAAGGAAAAAAAAAAATTGTCTGCTTCTCTCCTTTGCAACATACCGGTATCTGAGTCATATTTTGTGATAAAATAAAAGAATAACCGACACTGAATCATACTGACTGCTAAAATTCAATCAGTTTTTATAATACATGTATTTCATATTTCGCTTTCCTTTGTACCACCCTTAGGCTTCGTGTCTGGCATTGATAAAAATAAAAATGTAGATCGAAAGCAACAAATATGGCACGTTATATACAGAGAAAATTACGACATCTGTTTCATATTCGTGATCAAACTGAGAGATCGACATCCGAGGACTGATATTAATTTTGAGTTGATACAGCATTATTTGCAAATTTTGCCATACATTGTACACTATATCATATTGTTAAGCATGATTATTCTACTATTATTTCCCAAAAAAGAGTACGTGACACATGTTACTAGTATGCAACAAGCGGCTTGCGATACAGGTTTCGTCATTTAAGTTTTAAGTGGAGCATCTATATTATATATTTAGAACAACAATGTCCGTAGTATATATGGTTTGGTTTTCATACATATCTTGTATATTTCTTTTCATAGGACTTTTGTTTCGAGCATACGCTATTCTATTATTCAAGAAACTCTCACAATGAGATCAATACAATAAGAATTTCTTACCTATAAGTTCAAACAAACGTCTAGCAGCAGTCGTAGACAGTATTCCTTTGGATCGTAAAATATCAGCAAGTTGTCCACCTGCAAATGCACCAAATGCCTGGCAAATATAAGGTACTGCAGACAATGCCCCGTTCTACAAATACAAATAAATTATCATTTTTCAAATTTCTATTTTGACTCATAATTTAATTGTGACTGCTAACAAAACTTCATAACACCGTTAGGCTTGCTACGATTAAAGCTGTTTTGTTTACGAATTAAAAATTCGAAAAACTAAATAAAAAAAAAAAAAAAAAAATCTGGAAAGAAATGAAAAAAATATGAATAATGTAGGAGATATAATTTTCTAAATGTGAAATGGCAAAAAGATTCAACCATTTAATGGGGTTTAAAATCTTATTCTGCACTTATCGCCATTTATTCTCTATTCTGTTTTATAAGTTGCAACTAGTTGTGTTTATTTCTTAAATATAGTAACTCAGCTATATTTTGTGCAATGTCAATTTCATCATGGATCACTTTTTCCACAGTCGGGGGTTCATTAAGGGATGAAAATAAGTTTGAAATTTGTGTTAAAATTTTAAATAGCTGTCAATGTATTAATTTAAGTTGCAGTATAAAAACAATATAAGGCCAATGTCATAAAATATAAACTTTTTTGTATTCGGTACAAAACTGGGGAAGGGCTCGGTAGAACCTCGCCCTTCCCCAGTTTCTTAGCCTCATACAAAAAAGTTTATATTTTTCTGACATTGACCTAATATTGTATATAACCCAACCCAGACCCTCATAAATGGAAATGAGAGACGAAAGTACGAATATAGAATTCAAAACATAACTTACGCTTTTTATATCAAATTTGAGCACTGCTTTCATGAAGGTAGGTAAGCTAGTCAGTAGAGTGTAAAGCTGCCAGTTATTACACATGTGGGCAACTATACAGGCAAACAAAGCACGTGACTTAATTATTTCCTTCCATGGAGCTTTTCCAGACTGAAAAAGAAATGATATATAATATATTAAAATCAAAATGAAGTATGAATTAATTATTTTTCATAAACGGTAACTCAAAATATAGATCTCTATCATATCCGATTAAAATCGCATATGGAAAAGAAAGCAAACAAATATAAAGCATGCACAAATAAATAAATGGAATGTATACTATGTTTAGTATAAGATTTAACACAACATTCAAGCTTGATACAGCCTGGGCCCATAATCAAAAATCTAAATACATGTTTAGATTCAGCATATCAAAGAACCCTAAGAATTCAATTTTTGTTACAATCTAACTAAGTTTAATTTTGGACCCTTTGGACCTTAATGTAGATCAATTTGAAAACAGGACCAATAATTAAAAATCTAAATACATGGTTAGATTCAGCATATCAAAGAACCCCATATATTCAATTTTGTTGAAATCAAACAAAGTTTAATTTTGGACCCCGATTTGGACCAACTTGAAAACTGGGCCCATAATCAAAATCTAAATACATGTTTAGATTCAGAATATCAAAGAACCCCAAGAGTTCAATTTTGATGAAATCAAACAAAGTTTAATTTTGGACCCTTTTGACCTCAATGTGGACAAAGTTGATAACGGGGCCCAAAAATCAAAAATCTAAATACATGGTTAGATGCAGCATATCAAAATACCCCATATATTCAATTTTTGTTGAAATCAAACAAAGTTTAATTTTGGACCCCAATTTGGACCAACTTGAAAACTGGGCCCATAATCAAAAATCTAAATACATGTTTAGATTCAGCATATCAAAGAACCCTAAGAATTCAATTTTTGTTAAAATCAAACTTAGTTTAATTTTGGACCCTTTGGACCTTAATGTAGATCAATTTGAAAACGGGACCAAAAATTAAAAATCTAAATACATGGTTAGATTCAGCATATCAAAGAACCCCATATATTCAATTTTTGTTGAAATCAAACAAAGTTTAATTTTGGACCCCGATTTGGACCAACTTGAAAACTGGGCCCATAATCAAAAATCTAAATACATGTTTAGATTCAGCATATCAAAGAACCCTATGAATTCAATTTTGTTAAAATCAAACTAAGTTTAATTTTGGACCCTTTGGACCTCAATGTGGACCAATTTAAAACCGGGCCCAAAATCCAAAACTTAATACACGGTTAGATTCAGCATATTAAAGAACCCCAAGAATTCAAGAATAAAACCCCATTGAAATTGGTCAAGAAATAAGCAATTTATACAAAGTATCTTCTTTTGCACAATACTGTGCAATTGAATATTCTTGCAATTGTGCAATACTGTGCAATTGAATATTTCTTGCTATTGCGCAATACTGTACAATTGACAATTTCTTGCTATTGCGCAATATTGTGCTATTGGATATTTCTTGCTATTGCGCAATACTGTGCAATTGAAGATTTCTTGCTATTGCGCAATACTGTGCAATTGAAAATTTCTTGCTATTACACAATACTTATTATATAATAATTTACACATCCTGTTTGGTGTGTATCTCCTGCCATATCATTATTATTTGCTTTTAAATATAAATCAGAAATAACCAACTTAAAATGGAAAATTTAAAAAAAAAAGGAAAAAGAAAAACCCCCTAAATTTTTGAACCCCTTATGATTCATCACCCCAAACTCAATCCCAGCCTTCCTTTGAGGTATGGTACCTTGCAGTACAATTTCAGAGATCCATACACTTGAACACAAGTTATTGTCTGGAAACTAGAAAATGCTTATTTTGGCCCCTTTTGGCCCCTAATTCCTAAACGTTTCAGGCAATTACCCCAAACTCAATTCCAGCTTTCCTTTGTGATATGGAACCTTGTAGTACAATTTCAGAAAGATCCATACACTTACACACAAGTTATTGTCATGAAACTAGAAAAATGCTTGTTTTTGCCCTTTTTGGCCCCTAATTCCTAAAATTTTGAGGCAATTACCCCAAAATCAATCCCAGCATTCCTTTGTGATATGGAACCTTGTGGTACAAAGTCAGAGATCCATACACTAACACACAAGTTATGTCTGGAAGTTACAAAATGCTTATTTTTGGCCCTTTTTGGCCCCTAATTCCTTAACTGTTGGTACCATAACCCCAAAATCAATCCCAACCTTCCTTTTGTGATATTGAACCTTATGGTAAAATTTCATAGAGATCCATTCACTTAAACTAAAGTTAGAGTGCGAAAACCAATGCGTCTTCGGACGACAAAATATGCCTTCAAAATTCTTCTCATTGTATTGATAACTTTTAAAAGTTATTTTGTCACAAGCAAGTCTGAAAAAACGGGAATGCTGTTATTTTTGTCTCAAGCAAGTTTAAAAAGTGAATGTTGTTATTTTTATACTAGTACTCTTTAGTTTTATGGACTGTTGTTTGTTTTATCAGTTTTAAACCGCTTTTATTATTATTCGTATGTAATACAGAAATTATAAAGCACTTTAAAAAGCGATAATACAAGCAATTAAAGGTATGCACATATAAATGGTATTATGTGTAGAAATAAATATTTGTTGTCACCCGTATGTGTGTATCATATTCAATGGTAGACTCAATATAGGTTTTCTCAGCTTCCGTTATACGTGGATGTTCTGCAGGAGTATCAGCGGTCAGAATAAACCAAGCTATCACCCAAATGAATGTTAATCCTCCTACAATGTTAAAAAGTATTAAAAAATACCGAAATCCAAGGTAAATTAAAAAAAGGGGAAGTCCATAAAGCTGACAAAATCAAACTCTCGACTGTGTCATCCTACGGAACGAATGGAAAACAACTGTCATATACCTAACTACCTAAAGGTAACGACAAAAAGATTTTGAAAAAAAAAACTCAAAAAGGATACCAAGTTTATTATTTAGTATGCTGAACGAAAGTTTCGTCTATATAAGACTTACCAATTGTGCTCGATTAAAAGGTTGATATGCCAAATAAATTAGAACGTTGACGAGCTTTGAAACCAAAAGTCCAAAATTGTGTGCTAAATCAGGCTCAGGCCTTCAATGCTTGGAGCAAAAACCTTATTATTTCATATTATTATAAAGTATATGAATTGTAAATTTATCCGCCCCCCTTCCTCCCTCATTGACAATGACATTTCTTATCAACACAGGAGTTCTGACTTAGTGTATTGTGACCAACAGTTGCATCGTTCCAATGGTTACAATGCTCACAAAAGATAACAGATAAATCATTAAATACTCCGGACATATGGATTGTCTACACAAAACTCACCACTTGCGTTCGAAGTAAATCAGTTAAAAGTCAAACTCAATTAGGAAAAGTCTACATTCACTTGTGGAGCAGGCTCTTTATACTCTTTTCGGTCACTAGTACAACCTCCATTTTTTAAGGGTTTGTGTTGATTGGTCTGTGTTGTGTTTGTCGACTGTTGATTGGTCTGTGATGTGTTTGTCGACTGTTGATTGGTCTGTGATGTGTCTGTCGACTGTTGTTTGTCTTTTGCTTTCCCATTTTAGGGTACGTTGTTGTTTATTGCCTGTCGTTCTTCGACTTATGGTTTTAACTAAAATTGAGAATGGAAATGGGGAATGTGTCAAAGAGACAACAACCCGACCACACAACAGAAGGTCACCAATAGGTCTTCAATGCAGCGAGAAATTCCTGCACCCGGAGGCGTCCTTAAGCTGGCCCCTAAACAAATATATATACTAGTTCAGTGATAATGGACGTCATACTAAACTCAAATTATACACAAGAAACTAAAAGTAAAAATAATACAAGACTAACAAAGGCCAGAGGCTCCTGACTTGGGACAGGCGCAAAATGCGGCGGGGTTAAACATGTTTATGAGATCTCAACCTCCCCTATACCTCTAGCCAATGTAGAAAAGTAAACGCATAACAATACGCACATTAAAAGTCAGTTAAAGAGAAGTCCGAGTCCGATGTCAGAAGATGTAACAAAAGAAAATAAACAAAATGACAATAATACATAAATAACAACAGACTACTAGCAGTTAACTGACATGCCAGCTCCAGACCTCAATTAAACCGATTGAAAGATTATGTCTTCATCATATGAATATCAGGCACAATCCCTCCCGTTAGGGTTTAGTATCATACCATCATAAAATATATGAGAAGAGCATAACCCGTGTCATGCCAACAACTGGTTTTAAATAAATGTGTTTAGTTCCGATGCAAAGACCCTATAAGTGAATCAATATTAAAGCCAAATTATGCAATCTTTAATGACTTGACAACAGTATCGTAACTATATCCCTTCTTAATAAGTCTATTTAAAGGTTTTATTAGCTTCTGAGGTGAATACTGACATTTTGTGCTTATAAAGAATAAACGATTGGATGTGAAATACCTGAACGTATAAGAAGTCTGCATGTTGAGCTATATTTACGAATGATGTCCTTGTACCGATGATAAAATTTAGTAAATGTTTTGACTAGTTTGTGATATCGAAAACCCTGGTGTAATATTTTTCAGTAATACATAAATTTCTTTCGTTAAAATCTGAAACGTTGTTACATACACGAGCGAATCGTACAAGTTGAGATATATAAACACCGTAAGATGGTGACAAGGAACGTCACCATCAAAAATGGATAATTAACGATAGGAAATGAAAATCATCTCTTTTATCATAAATTTTGTATTAAGCTTTCCGTTAATGATATAGATATCAAGATCAAGGAAAGGGCAGTGGTCATTGTTAGTATTAGCTTTATTTAAAGTAAGTTCAACAGGATAAATTTCTTTAGTATACATACTGAAGTCGTCATTATTGAGAGCCAATATATCATCTAAATATCTAAAAGTATTATTAAATTTTGTATCAGATGTTGTTTCGATGGGTCTTTGCTGATTTTAGTCATAAATTGTAACTCATAGCAATACAAAAACAGGTCCGCAATAAGTGGTGCACAGTTAGTCCCCAATGGAATTCCGATAACCTGACGATATACGGAATCTCCAAAGCGAACAAAAATATTATCTAGTAAAAATTCAAGGGCAGATATAGTATCAAAGCATGTCCAATTGACATAGTTCTTTTGTTTATTGCTACTAAAAATGACCTAAAAGAGTTAGAACATATGTATTCACATTCTGACTTTTAAATGCCCATTTAATTAGGTGTGTGAATTTTTCTTAATGAGAATGTGAGGCAATGTGGTATACAGGGTAGAAAAATCAAAACTTTGAACAGATTCAAAATCACCAATATAAGCATGCAATTTATCAAGTACTTCCAACGAGTTTTGACACTCCAAAAGTAATTAATTCCACTATTTTCAAAGGCCTTATTTGAACAATTTATTATCAGGTTTTTGATTGAACCAAGTGAACTGGTAGAAGAATAGACAATTTAGTAGTGGAACAATGGATTTATTTTGTTAAAATATTTCCTTTCTCTATTGTAACTGTATACGTATACCTAACAACAAAATTATTTTATTAACCTGTGTTTAAAGTTATTGCAAATGGCTGATATTTTGTTCGAGCATATTGTTTTTCTTAAATTGTTTAACATTTCATACCGATATAACATGTTACTTTTATTATTCTTCCCTTAGTTTATTTTGAATTTACATTGTATCATAGGTCAAATTTATTAGCATATCAAAGAACCCCATATATTCAATTTTTGTTGAAATCAAACAAAGTTTAATTTTGGACCCCGATTTGGACCAACTTGAAAACTGGGCCCATAATCAAAAATCTAAATACATGTTTAGATTCAGCATATCAAAGAACCCTAAGAATTCAATTTTTGTTACAATCTAACTAAGTTTAATTTTGGACCCTTTGGACCTTAATGTAGATCAATTTGAAAACGGGACCAATAATTAAAAATCTAAATACATGGTTAGATTCAGCATATCAAAGAACCCCATATATTCAATTTTTGTTGAAATCAAACAAAGTTTAATTTTGGACCCCGATTTGGACCAACTTGAAAACTGGGCCCATAATCAAAAATCTAAATACATGTTTAGATTCAGAATATCAAAGAACCCCAAGAGTTCAATTTTTGATGAAATCAAACAAAGTTTAATTTTGGACCCTTTTGACCTCAATGTGGACAAAGTTGATAACAGGGCCCAAAATCAAAATCTAAATACATGGTTAGATGCAGCATATCAAAATACCCCATATATTCAATTTTGTTGAAATCAAACAAAGTTTAATTTTGGACCCCAATTTGGACCAACTTGAAAACTGGGCCCATAATCAAAAATCTAAATACATGTTTAGATTCAGCATATCAAAGAACCCTAAGAATTCAATTTTGTTAAAATCAAACTTAGTTTAATTTTGGACCCTTTGGACCTTAATGTAGATCAATTTGAAAACAGGACCAAAAATTAAAAATCTAAATACATGGTTAGATTCAGCATATCAAAGAACCCCATATATTCAATTTTGTTGAAATCAAACAAAGTTTAATTTTGGACCCCGATTTGGACCAACTTGAAAACTGGGCCCATAATCAAAATCTAAATACATGTTTAGATTCAGCATATCAAAGAACCCTATGAATTCAATTTTGTTAAAATCAAACTAAGTTTAATTTTGGACCCTTTGGACCTCAATGTGGACCAATTTAAAACCGGGCAATCCAAAAACACGGTTAGATTCAGCATATTAAAGAACCCCAAGAATTCAAGAATAAAACCCCATTGAAATTGGTCAAGAAATAAGCAATTTATACAAAGTATCTTCTTTTGCACAATACTGTGCAATTGAATATTCTTGCAATTGTGCAATACTGTGCAATTGAATATTTCTTGCTATTGCGCAATACTGTACAATTGACAATTTCTTGCTATTGCGCAATATTGTGCTATTGGATATTTCTTGCTATTGCGCAATACTGTGCAATTGAAGATTTCTTGCTATTGCGCAATACTGTGCAATTGAAAATTTCTTGCTATTACACAATACTTATTATATAATAATTTACACATCCTGTTTGGTGTGTATCTCCTGCCATATCATTATTATTTGCTTTTAAATATAAATCAGAAATAACCAACTTAAAATGGAAAATTTAAAAAAAAAAGGAAAAAAGAAAAACCCCCTAAATTTTTGAACCCCCTTATGATTCATCACCCCCAAACTCAATCCCAGCCTTCCCTTTGAGGTATGGTACCTTGCAGTACAATTTCAGAGATCCATACACTTGAACACAAGTTATTGTCTGGAAACTAGAAAAATGCTTATTTTGGCCCCTTTTTGGCCCCTAATTCCTAAACGTTTCAGGCAATTACCCCCAAACTCAATTCCAGCTTTCCTTTTGTGATATGGAACCTTGTAGTACAATTTCAGAAAGATCCATACACTTACACACAAGTTATTGTCATGAAACTAGAAAAATGCTTGTTTTTTGCCCCTTTTTTGGCCCCTAATTCCTAAAATTTTGAGGCAATTACCCCCAAAATCAATCCCAGCATTCCCTTTGTGATATGGAACCTTGTGGTACAAAGTCAGAGAGATCCATACACTAACACACAAGTTATGTCTGGAAGTTACAAAAATGCTTATTTTTGGCCCCTAATTCCTTAACTGTTGGTACCATAACCCCCAAAATCAATCCCAACCTTCCTTTTGTGATATTGAACCTTATGGTAAAATTTCATAGAGATCCATTCACTTAAACTAAAGTTAGAGTGCGAAAACCAATGCGTCTTCGGACGACGACGACGACGACGCCGGACGACGACGACGACGACGACGACGACGCCAACGTCATACCAATATACGACCACAAAATTTTTTTGCGGTCGTATAAAAATATGCCTTCAAAATTCTTCTCATTGTATTAATAACTTTTAAAAGTTATTTTTGTCACAAGCAAGTCTGAAAAAAACGGGAATGCTGTTATTTTTGTCTCAAGCAAGTTTAAAAAAGTGGATGTTGTTATTTTTGATACTAGTACTCTTAAGTTTTATGGACTGTTGTTTGTTTTATTACTTTTAAACCGCTTTTATTATTATTCGTATGTAATACAGAAATTATAAAGCACTTTTAAAAAGCGATAATACAAGCAGTTAAAGGTATGCACATATAAATGGTATTATGTGTAGAAAGAAATATTTGTTGTCACCCGTATGTGTGTATCATATTCAATGGTAGACTCAATATAGGTTTTCTCAGCTTCCGTTATACGTGGATGTTCTGCAGGAGTATCAGCGGTCAGAATAAACCAAGCTATCACCCAAATGAATGTTAATCCTCCTACAATGTTAAAAAAAGTATTAAAAAAAATACCGAAATCCAAGGTAAATTAAAAAAAAAAGGGGGAAGTCCATAAAGCATGACAAAATCAAACTCTCGACTGTGTCATCTTACGGAACGAATGGAAAACAACTGTCATATACCTAACTACCTAAAGGTAACGACAAAAAAGATTTTGAAAAAAAAAAAAACTCAAAAAGGATACCAAGTTTATTATTTAGTATGCTGAACGAAAGTTTCGTCTATATAAGACTTACCAATTGTGCTCGATTAAAAAGGTTGATATGCCAAATAAATTAGAACGTTGACGAGCTTTGAAAACCAAAAATTCCAAAATTGTGTGCTAAATCAGGCTAAGGCTTTCAATGCTTGGAGCAAAAAAAACCTTAGTTTTTCATATTATTATAAAGTATATGAATTGTAAATTTATCCCCCCCCTCCTCCCCTCATTGACAATGACATTTCTTATCAACACAGGAGTTCTGACTGAGTGTATTGTGACCAACAGTTGCATCGTTCCAATGGTTACATTGCTCACAAAAGATAACAGATAAATACTCCGGACATATGGATTGTCTACACAAAACTCACCACTTGCGTTCGAAGTAAATCAGTTAAAAGTCAAACTCAATTAGGAAAACGTCTACATTCACTTGTGGAGCAGGCTCTTTATACTCTTTTCGGGCACCAGTACAACCTCCATTTTTTTAAGGGTTTGTGTTGATTGGTCTGTGTTGTGTTTGTCGACTGTTGATTGGTCTGTGATGTGTTTGTCGACTGTTGATTGGTCTGTGATGTGTCTGTCGACTGTTGTTTGTCTTTTGCTTTCCCATTTTTAGGGGTACGTTGTTGTTTATTGCCTGTCGTTCTTCGACTTATGGTTTTTAACTGTCTCTTTTGAATTCTTATCATTACTATGGCTATTAGAGACTATAGAACTAAAATATTATAACAAAATATATATAAATATTGAATTCTTTTAGTATGAAATATCACATTTTACTTTCAAAATTATATCAAGATTTCAACAGAAAAAAATAGGAATGCATTTGTTTTTAAATAATGTATAGTTAAAGATGTAATATCCGAACAAATTAGATTTCCCACCGAATTCCGCATCACGTCTAAATAGATGATCCTAATATATATTACCTGTGAGGTAAAATATAGAACCCCATCCATTGTCGAATCCATACTGGCAAAGGACACCGGATGTAGCAAAAGTTATGGTTGTACCAAACATAGTTCCTGAAATAATATCATAAAATGCCGACAAATAGTCATTGTATGAAGGCTTTGTATGAGCAAAAATATATCATAACCTGTTTTCACCAAGCCTGAAATTCAGCGGTTGTCGGTCTTTGGCGTATATCATACTTGTGTTTAGTTTGTTGTTTTGTATATGAATTAAGTCTTTGGTTTTCTGATTTGAATTGCTTTACATTTTATTTTGGGGTCTTTTATAGCTTGCTATGCGGTATGGGTTTTACAAATTGATGGAGGCTGTACTGTATTATAGTTACTAACAGCTACGTTATTTGGGTCTCCGGAGGATAGTTGTCTAATTGTCAGTCATACCCCATCTCCGTATCTTATATATAAGTTCACAGAACAATACTCAGAAAACTAAAGATTTAGAAACACGAACCCGGTAAACGTAGGTGCGCCGAAAGGAAGAGCAGCTCCTGTACCACTAGTGTATACGTCGTGTTGATCAGTTAAAGTGAAAAATCGGTGACAAGTCCCATTAGGTGACGTTATAAATGAAGAATAGTTGATGGAACCGTGAAATCATGCAGTAAATTATTCAATGAATTATTGACTCTTCAAGGAAAATTTTAAAGGTCCCAACAAATAAAGTTCACAGAGAACAATTGCTATTTATTCAATGGGGCAGCTCAATTTGCAAAAGTTTAAATGGACAGGTAAACACCAATCGATTCTGAGGAAAGGTTTCATTTCTTTAACAATACGTACCTATTTCCTTTATCAAACAGATTATAGAGATGATTAACATGAGATGTTGGGTATGCGTAAAACAATACAGCAAACACATTTAAAAACACCAAAATAAATATAAAGGCCATACAAAGTTTTTAAGGTGGTACCAAACACCTTGACTAAAATTAATTTGACTCGTTTAATTTTCATAAAATTTTGACAAAATATTTTACTTTGACCCTTTGACAAAAATATTAAAAAATTTCAAAATACTTGAACAACAAACTTCATCGGAAAAATTTCAATGGATATATAGCAGTTTGACAAACACTAATTTTGATCATTTTGAAGATTAATAATTCCTTAACAATAGAACGTGATTAAAACGTTCAGGTGATTTTACAGAGTTATCTCCCTGTAGTGTTATGTACCACAGTAAAAATTGACTGAATGGTGTCTTTACAATATGTCAAATTCTAAATCGCCCCGAGTCTATAAAACATAAGTATAAATTTATCAGAAACAATCAAAATCTGCTAATGACATCCAAATCTCTAAATAACAAAAAAAAAAAAAAACAATAATATAGATATCTGTACTAGGTTTCTGGCTTTGAACAGGCATCTGAAAATGTGCCGGGGTTAAAGTAAGATTTTAAGGTCTCAACTCTTTTTTTTAAATTCGGATAGGTAAATTAACAAGGCATACATTACAGAACATAAAATAGAAACCAGTACAGGAAAAAAAAAAGCCCGCTTGATTTCTTTAATAAGAGCATATTAAATGGAGGAAAAAACACCGATTCACAAATCATATCGTATTAGTAAAACAATTTTCTACTACAAGGTAAGATGCAGATTCCTAACCTGCTGTTAATAGAAATATATATAACAAAATGTTTGACATACCCATGTATCCCACTGAAACCAGCTTACTGCTCTCTAAAGGTGGTGCCCATCGACCCCACATTGACTGAAGAGCGGGAAACACAGTACCCTGTATAGTGAAGAAATGATTGATTGATTGATTGATTGATTGATTGATTGATTGATTGATTGATTGATTGATTGATTGATTGATTGGGATGTTAAAAGTGTAAATTCGAAATGCTTGTTCTCGTTAATCCGTTCTCAGAATTGTGACTAAAATGATATATTACTACTGTAAACATTTCCATTTTAATAACATGAAAACATTAAGGGTCAGTTTTATCATAATGAACATGCTGTGGTAATGAAAACAGACCAACAAAAATAAAAACCAGCAGTTGTAAATTCCTAATAAAGTATTCAAATTGCTGCTGGTCGTAACTGCTATGATACTTATTGAATGATCTGCGAATTTCCAAATTTTGCAAAATTCAATAAACTTAAGATACAAGTCAGGAACCTGATGTTCAGTGGTTGTCGTTTGTTGATGTGGTTCATAAGTGTTTCTCGTTTCTCGTTTTTTTTATATAGATTAGACCGTTGGTTTTCCTCTTTGAATGGTTTTACACTAGTAATTTTTGGGGCCCTGTATAGCTTGCTGTTCGGTGATAGCCAAGGCTCTGTGTTGAAGGCCGTACTTTGACCTATAATTGTTAACTTTTTATACATTGTGACTTGGATGGCGAGTTGTCTCATTGGCACTCATACCACGTCTTCTTATATCTATTAAGATACAACATACCGTGCCGAGCCCCACTATAACTCTCATGACATATACAAGAATTACAGACGTTCTTGCACAAACAGGAAGTAGAACCGTCGCTAGCCCTGATATTGCCATAGAAACACCGAATACACGTTTCCCGCCAAATTTGTCTGAAAACCATCCTGCTGGAATTTGTGTTACAATATAGCCGTAGAAAAATGATGCTAGGATTGTAGATCTTAGGTCTTTGTCCCAATCAAACTCTGCTCGCTTAAAAAACAAAGATAAATGTGTATGCACCGTTAACATATGTATTACCGATGAAACAATCACATTATTATCGAAAACCGTTTTAACGATTTTTTGACCAAAAAGTGATCACAATTTTCATGTTATACAGAAAGAACTTTATTTTTTTAAGACAGCAAAAATAATATGTTGAACTGTATGTTTTCTTAAGGGATATTCGTAAGATTGCTGTCATTGACGTATAACCGACGCCAAATTAATTCATTGTTCTAAAGATTTGCTTCTTAAAGTCTAATATAAAGAATCAAACAAAACATCAAATCTGAAATTATCGTTTTGTTTTTTTAGAGAAATTTCGAATTTTAAAATATACAACCATTTTTTAAAATAAATAAATAATAATGAAATTTCAATATCCTGAGTTTATGTTCATAAGTTATTCGTAAACCCCGTTACAAAAATAATAAAAAAATAATTGACTCCTATTTCAAGCAGTAAAATTCCAAACAACAATCAATTTGGTGTATGATTTTGTGAGAATTCTTTTGAAAAAAAAAAAAAAAAATGTACAAGCACGTTTGTTTGCAAAACCTTGACTTAAACATATCTTAATCCTATATAGTGAAAGTGAATGTTGATACAGATGAAACAATATATAGGTAAAGCATACCTTACTGTGAAGTGAAATTCGCGAAAAGTTACCCTTGCGTACATTTGACTTTCAAGAAAGATAAAAATAAGTGAACAGGAAAACGCAAAAAATTAAACCTCGTGAACAGTTTTAGTGCTAAAAATCTAAACTTAACTGCACAAAAATAAAACACTTAAAATAAGCTTCTTTTAATACTACTTTAAATTATTCATTTCTTTGTTACAAAAGCATAGCAACTAACGGTTTTTCGCACTCAATAATAGAATAAAGCAAAAGGATATCAAAATAAAAAGTCGACTGAGTCAGACGTTCTTTTACTTGACTCTTTAGGGAACTCGACCAGATGTTTTTTTCCCTACGTTCTATTTCTTCTGATAGGCAGTTTTGTTAGTAGTCGTGTAACAACGTTTTTGAACGATGATTTAAGTGACCAGAAATAAATTAAAAAAAAACGAACAAACAAACTAAAAAAATGGACGACAGAAAGACGGAAAACGAGTAGATATGTAGTTTTTTTTTATCACAATCTTTTTATACTGCAGACAGTTATGCATGATAGCATTAATTACACTCACATCATATTCCTTTTTAGTTGTTTCAAGTACGCATGTAAGATCTGTATTATTCTGTTGACTACTTGACACTGAAGTGTCATTTATTCTAACCATGCACACTATTCCAACACTTATGTTGACACGTAAAGCATATACAAGTAAAAAACCAAAGAATGCAGTGTAAGCTAATATCCATCTTTGAGAACAACAACATGGGACATTTTCTACAAAAAAAACAGAAGAAGCATGAGACATGTCCTACAAATAAGAGAAGCAGCATGGTACATTTCCTACAAATAACAGAGGTAGCATAATACATTTCCTACAAATAACAGTAGTAGCATGAGACATTCCTACAAATAAGAGAAGCAGCATGGTACATTTCCTACAAATAACAGAGGTAGCATAATACATTTCCTACAAATAGCAGAGGTAGCATGGTACATTTCCTACAAATAACAGTAGTAGCATGAGACATTCCTACAAATAACAGAGGTAGCATGGAACATGTCCATTTCCTACAAATAACAGAAGTAGCATGAGACATTTCCTACAAATAACAGTAGTAGCATGAGACTTTTCCTACAAATAACAAAAGTAACATGGTACATTTCCTACAAATAACAGAAGTAGCATGGTACATTTCCTACAAATAACAGAAGTAGCATGGTACATTTCCTACAAATAACATTAGTAGCATGGTACATTTCCTACAAATAACAGAAGTAGCATGGTACATTTCCTACAAATAACAGAACTAGCATGGTACATTTCCAACAAATAACATTAGTAGCATTGTAAATGTTCATAAAAACAGCATCTTAATACATGAGGATCGGGTACCTTCATTTCTTTATTCTTTGATATTTTAGAATACCATCGACGGACCTACCTAAAGAAATATCAATGAGGTAAATGTCAGTCAAAGACCAAGGAACAAGGATATTAAAACAATGTACGGCCCTTTAACAATAAGCAAAACTCTTACTGTAGAGTAATTGTTATACGAGTTATAATAGGCAATGAGATAGCAGAATGTAAAACAATTAAAAAATAAGTAAGTAACGGCTGGATTTAAGATTGACTGGCTTGGGGTCCTTCGTCATCATGGATCGCAAATAGCGGAAAACGATCAGTCAAGATTTTCATTTAGACAGGAGCATATTTTGAGGCGGGAGCGCAATTCATTTTTAAGATTTTTTATTTAAATGAAGAAAATTGTAGGACTTTCTTTAATTATTTTAACTGGATTTATAATTTTTGTTTGATTTGTTTTTAATAGTTAGCGAAAACATGTAGCTTATTAAATACAGTTAATATTTTTTTATTTTGTATTATAACAAGAAGAAAAAAAAGTACGACGACCCAATTTTTTTTCTTTTTTCAAACGCGTTTTCTTTGTTGAAAAAGTTATTTGTTTTTATAGTGATTAAGATTATATTAAAATGTTGACTGCTGTACCCCAATTTTTGACATTCATACTTATTATGTCTGTTTGCTTTGCTCACACATTGTTGTCAATATAATGGAATTCTATGCGACTGTCATACAAGTGAGAGGTTTAGCTAGGTATAAAACCAGGCTTAATCCACCATTTTCTACATTAGGAAATGCCTGTACCAAGTCAGGAATATGACAGTTGTTTTCTATTCGTTTGATGTGTTTGAGCGCTTGATTTTGCCATTTTATAAAGGACTTTCCATTTTGAATTTTCCTTGGGAGTTCGGTATTTTTATTATTTTACTATTTTCTAAATCTTATCTTCTTACAATTGTTGTGAAAAATTTTGTTATTTAGTTTTCTACCTTTTAACATAATTATGCATTACCATGTATATTCCTTACACACATATGTCAATTTTTCACAAACAAACTCAGTGACCTACAGCTATAATTTTCTCAAATTGAATAATAGCAATATATAAATTACATGACGATAAGTTATTACACAATTTTCTCATTACTGCTTGTTAACACCCCATATTACCGTAAGCGATCAAAAGAAAAACCAATTGCGACAGACGGTCACCACGGTAAACCATTGCAAAGCACAACAGGCTATATTTTGTCTAATAGTTTACCATTTACAAATTATTCAATATAAAAACAAGATGTGGTATGATTGCCAATGAGACAAATATCCACCCAAGTTCAAATGAAGTGATTGTAAGCAATTTAAGCACCCGTACGGCCTTCGACAATGAGAAAAACCCAACCGTATAGTCGGCTATAAAAGGCCCGACATGAAAAATATGACACAATTCAATTGACAAAACTAACGGCCTATTTTAAAACAAAACAATTTACTAAAAACAAATATGACAAACATGAATCAACGACAACCACTGAACTACGGACTCCTGACTTGGGACAGGCACATAACGAATGTGGCGGCGTTAAACATGTTTGTAAGCGCTCAACCTCCCCTAACCTGGGACAGTGGTGTAACAGAAAAACATAAGAAGTTCAGCAAAACTACATAAACGGTTCATCACATGGTAGTTAACCGAAGGATGACTGAAGTAAAGAAATAGTACTCAATGCCGAGGGGCTGTCGTTTGGTTGTTGGATGTATAAATACGTAGTCACGTCCGATCAGAATGAGGACGTCCAATCCGATGGCTTATGTTTGGAGAATGCCTGCATTTCTCTGACCATAAACAAAACTGTGCAATAACTCTCTGAGGGGGACTTGTTGTACGGAAAATTCCATGCCCTTATCTTACATTCCTTAATATTTTTCTAAGTGGCAGTCCAACTTTCGTGCTGTCTTCCTCTTCGTCAACATACTCAATTAGTTCCTACATATGTGTGAAATATTTGCCACGGACAGTGAGGAAATTAGCAAATAACTATCAATCAGTCATACGATTTTGAAAGTGATGACTTAAATTAAAAAAAAAGTGCTGAAATTTTTCCGACTTTGTCATAGTACAATTTAAGTGGAATTCTCTGTTTATCTTTAATTCAATTGCACGTGAATCATTTACTTAATAACATGACACTATTAATGTACTAGATTCCTAGCGTATGTAGGTATAATTAGCGAGCGCTATAAGTTTCAAATAAATTAATTGCATGGTACATGTACTAACCTCTTACTTTCAGTTGATCATTTTCACTACTTTCAATAAACGGCGAAGTAGTTTTCTCTTCATTCTCCATGTTTTAATGTGAAGTGCATGTCATACACAGTTCGGGTCAAAAGTTCAAATGCATTTTTAAGTTGTTCAAGAAATCCACTATTTTATCAATAATACTCACAATTTAAAAATCACGATAAGAAGTTTGTTATCAGGAAGTATAATTTGTGATAAGTTTGATAAAGTTATAATCATCGCATACATGTATCGTATTTAAGGAGGCTCCGTATATATTCAAATATATGCCAAGGCCGAGACTCTTAATTCTGACAAATCTATTTATACTTGTTCATCGGTTTGTTTGTTTGTTGCCTGACAAAATGATACCTATAGGTTAGTGCTTCATTTTCCCCCTAAGTTTTGATTTTATCATTTGTATTTGACAATTAATGTATATAATGAAAAAATAACTTTTTATTAGTTTATTGCTAATTAAAATACTAAAAATGCTATATAATTCATTGTTACATCCCGAAATGACACAATTAATGATATAAATAAATTACTGTAAATTCATAAATTTTTGCAATGTTTTATTAATTTGGAAAATTATTACGGATATATGCTTTGCAAAAAAGTAGAATTTTTCATTTTGATAGCATAAATAAAATATTGAATTGAATTGAAGCAGTATTTGTATTCAACATTCACTGCCATCGTAATAAGTAATCAAACATTGTTGTCAATAGATCAATCCTAATAATAAATGCACTCAAAATTTCTTATTTTACAATAGCATGGTGTTTGTGTTGTGTTGCCACGATGGATTGATGGATGCTTACCATCCAGCAGCAAATATTATACATGCATTGAATACGATAACTTCTGATTGATTATGAACCATACTTTGTACCATAAAGGAGCTACCATTTGATTTTTATGGGGGAGGGAGGGGGCTAGAATGAAATTTGAAAATTTGAAAAAAGGCAGGACAGGAGTTTTGAGTAAAAAAAAACGTAGGTTGAGCAACTTTGCAACAAGAAATAAAGGCAGGATGACAATTTATGTAAAAAAGTCAGGATAAACTAATAAAAAAAAAGGCAGGAACGAATAGAGTGAAAAATAAAAAGGCGGGACAGGGATCACAACTAAAAAAATACAGGACAAAATTTATTCATCCTAGCACCTCCCCAAACATCAAATGGTAGCTCCCTATTGATAAAGAAAACAGTTTTTAACGTGATGGAATCGATCTACAAGAAGAAATGGCAACCTACCGGGACACATTATTCTGACTTCGAGAGGATTAATCTTTACTCCTGTCTGTCGCGTACTTGACGGAGGATTAGCAATTGCAATTTAAAGGTCCTTGATAAGATCTGACCGAGGATCGAACACATAATTCAGGATCTCCCGAACCGATGTCTGCACGCTACCACATGTCAAGATTACATCAGGCTGAGCCATTAGACTATGCATTCGCCAAGCTTAATCGTTAAAGGCCACATTTCTATGCAATAAACATATACTTTTCATTTTCTGTTTTGTCTACCTTTTAAATGCAGTTAATACTTTTACTATTATCGAATATTATATGTTGAGCCTCAAATTTGATTTTTTTTAGATTTTAAGCCCCAAAGCGTGACTGGGGAATAGACATATGGTCATTCTTTGTTTTCTTCGACCGGCAGTAAAACCCTTGCAAATGTGGGATGTACAAGTACGCAGCAACGTCCGGTCATAATGGGGACGTTAAATCTAATGCCTTGTATAAAGAGAGTGCCACGCTCTCTGCACGTTACGAACCTATGCAACAACCCTTTGAGGGGTCTGTAGGTGGCCTGTTGCAAGCAAATTTTCTGTCCCTATCAAATATGCCCTCATTGTCAATTGGCAGTCCGAATTTCTCCGAACTTCTCCCCAGACAGCATCTATTAAAGGACCTACCTGTTGTATTTATTATAAATTTAATCTCGTCCTGAACATGCATGAAATATTTGCCACTGGACGTTAAGCAACCAACTATCAATCAATTAATGCAAGTTTTAAGCTTCCTTCACAGTTCAGTCTCTTCCATCTTCAGATATTGACAACATAATTAACGCACAACCACTTTTAAGACGTATCATACTTTATATTTCTTTTATAAAAGTTTTGACTGAAAATTGGGTAGGAAGAAACTTAGCTTTACCCCTACCTTGCAATGTTGACGTTCACGTCAGTCAGTTATTATCTACGTTTTATACCTATTATAAGAATTCCCATCGTTTTTTGGAATTATTTTTTTATCACACTAGTCTACATTCTTTTGAGAAACAATAACATTAACTATTTAAGGATTCATTGCAAAATGATGTTTTTGAATTAGATTTATCTAAGTATTCTAATGAAATACATTTATGATATATGCATTTTGCTTCTTTCGTAATAACACGATAATGTTTTTGTGTACATCAGTCCAATCCGGGAAAAACATTTTCTTAGACAACTTCCTGTTGAGGTCAAGTGAAGTAAAATAAAGGTCACCAGCAATGAGCTGAGGGAGGAAAAAGTTTGGAAAGTGGACATTTTAAAATTTTGATAGTTAAGAAACAATTTTTAAAGGACAAATTAAAGTCATTGAACATGCTTTGTTTGATGTGTTTACGATGGTTTAAACATGTCTCTATGAAAAGTTTTATGCACAATAGATTGTTCGAACAAGGCCCTAGATAGCTTTAACTGGTTTAAAAAGTTGTGTGTTCTAGAACTTTTCGGGATAGGAATAAATAGCGATAAGGTGTATCATGGATTAGTAATCATCATTCAGAAATTGTCAGTTATCTCTCTTTGATCACATGACGGAGAGAAAGTTGTTATTTCTTAATCAGTAGACGACAAACTTAAAACTCTCTCTCCTGGCAGTAAGATGACATGGTTGTGCTCTGTTACATCCTGTTACATTTCCTCACATCTAAACGAGGAACTTGGAATTTTAGGCGCATGTGTCTGAAATATATCTACAAAAAGATACATTTTAACAGTGTTTAAATACAAAATCTGGAGTGTGAATACAAGCCTTGAAAAAAAAAGACGGACGCATAAAAGAGAGGCGAAAGATACCAAAGGGACATTCAAACTCATAAGTCGAAAATTAACTGACAACGCCATGACTAAAAAGAAAAGACAAACTACGAGAACTTAAGGGACGACCATTTGATATTCGGGGGCAGGAGGATTTTGAAAATAAATAACTCAGCCTAATAACAGAAATGAATGGTTTGTTCTGCGGTAGTTTGAAAATAAATAACTTGACTTACAATGTATTGAAAATAACTTGGCAGGTCTTTTAAGCCATTGTATAAATGCTATTCTGAAGTATGAGATGGCACCAGATTCTTCCAAAATTTTTTTTCATTTTTTTTTCGAGAAAAACTTCCCAAATCTTTTAATAATATAAATATTAATGTATCTGAAATGTTTGAAAATGGGTTTCATTTCACTTGAGGTATATTGTCTCGCTTTTATTACAGGGCCATAACTACATCGAGGCAAATGCCTCATGTTGGAAATTTTAAAACAAAAGCTTGTCTTCATATCAAATTGTTTTCACGGCAAGTGTCTTGCAAGAAGCAATTCTGTTCACCCTCTGACGTAGACCCTGTTTTTTGAGATCCATGTTTCTCATTTATTTTTATTTTTCAGTGTTGATTTTCTATAATGTTTGTCGTTTTGTGTTTTATCTGTTCCCGGGATTGTCTTTTGTTCATTGATTGCCCTTCTTTATGACTATTCTCTTAGTGTTGCATTCTATTTGTAATTTAGTAATTATGTTTTAAACTTGAGTTTTATTATATTTAAGGACCTTTTGTCTATTACAAACTACTTTAAATAGTATCCCAGTTAGGAACTACATCAAGTTGTAATTGAAATGTGTTATAAAAACTGACTTGACATAGTTATATCAATGATAATCAGCCCCCTATTAACTTAATTTGAAAAAAACATAATTGACAGGTATAAAAGGTTTTTCTGCAACCTGAAACATTTTTGCTTTGTCCTACATATTGGTCTTGATGTTGTCCCTAAAAACTAAAAGTCTTACACTGAATCTATATATTTTGTTTTGAGACCAGAATATTGTCCTAAAATTAAACAGAACTTGCGTTTCAGATTAAGAAAGGGTCTGGGAAACGCGCATAATGCACGATTTAGCGCCATTTTTTCTATAGCTTCTTGGGGCCTTCAGCGAACTCCAGACTCTTCGCCGATTTTTTGTTTGACAACTTTTAAAAGAGGCTAGTTACAGCCCAGTTTTAATACCTTGTACGTATGCAATATATGCAGTATGCAATTCAGAAGATTTACTTCAGAGGATGATGATTAATTCTTATTGACTTAATTGACTATGTTATTTATTTAAGAATAAAAAATTGATTTAAAATTGTATGTTTTCAAATATTATAAATATAATTGTGAAAATAGATAATCAGTCCCTTGTTTTAATGAAAATGAAAAATCATGCTTCAACAGTGCAGAAAATAAATAATCTGTCCTTTTGGTCCACAAAAATAAATAACCCATCCAAAGCAAATCCTCTTGCCTCCCGAATATCAAATGGTCGTCCCTAATCGTTTAAGGGGTCTGTAGGTGGCCTGTTGCAAGCAAATTTTCTGTCCCTATCAAATATGCCCTCATTGTCAATTGGCAGTCCAAACTTCCCCGAACTTTTCCCCAGACAGCATCTATTAAAGGACCTACCTGTTGTATTTATTATAAATTTAATCTCGTCCTGAACATGCATGAAATATTTGCCACTGGACGTTAAGCAACCAACTATCAATCAATTAATGCAAGTTTTAAGCTTCCTGCACAGTTCAGTCTCTTCCATCTTCAGATATTGACAACATAATTAACGCACAACCACTTTCAAGACGTATCATACTTTATATTTCTTTTATAAAAGTTTTGACTGAAAATTGGGTAGGAAGAAACTTAGCTTTACCCCTACCTTGCAATGTTGACGTTCACGTCAGTCAGTTATTATCTACGTTTTATACCTATTATAAGAATTCCCATCGTTTTTTGGAATTATTTTTTTATCACACTAGTCTACATTCTTTTGAGAAACAATAACATTAACTATTTAAGGATTCATTGCAAAATGATGTTTTGAATTAGATTTATCTAAGTATTCTAATGAAATACATTTATGATATATGCATTTTTCTTCTTTCGTAATAACACGATATGTTTTTATGTACATCAGTCCAATCCGGGAAAAACAGTTTCTTAGACAACTTCCTGTTGAGGTCAAGTGGAGTAAAATAAAGGTCACCAGCAATGAGCTGAGGGAGGAAAAAGTTTGGAAAGTGGACATTTTAAAATTTTGATAGTTAAGAAGCAATTTTTAAAGGACAAATTAGTCATTGAACATGCTTTGTTTGATGTGTTTACGATGGTTGAAACATGTCTCTATGAAAAGTTTTATGCACAATAGATTGTTCGAACAAGGCCCCAGATAGCTTTAACTGGTTTGAAAAGTTGTGTGTTCTAGAACTTTTCGGGATAGGAGTAAATAGCGATAAGGAGTATCATGGATTAGTAATCATCATTCAGAAATTGTCAGTTATCTCTCTTTGATCACATGACGGAGAGAAAGTTGTTATTTCTTAATCAGTAGACGACAAACTTAAAACTCTCTCTCCTGGCAGTAAGATGACATGGTTGTGCTCTGTTGAAGCAGTTTAAAGTTAAAGTTAAAACAATATTAAATATCAAATAAAATTTAAAAGACTTTTAAAGCAAGAAAAGTACCCATCTAAACCAAATTAAAGCCTTATAAAGATAAGTGTGTACAAGAGAAAACCGACAGCGCGGGTGTCAGTGTTTGAAAATATAAAGCAAGACGAACAAGGGCGAAATGATTCATGATGCAGTAGATTTTCGTTCAAAACATGTGTTCTTTTAAGAAAAAATGGCTGAATCCTCAGCTAGCCATATCGAAACTAAGATGGAGTTGAAAAATGCACAATAAAAAAAGAGTTGTCGAAATTAAGAGTTTATGATTTTATTACGTTTAAGCAATGATCAATTATCAACTAACAAAAGAAGTTACCGGAAGAAAAGTCGAAAAATCGCACACAACGTTTCTAATGCAAACGTTGACGTCACAAATACGTTTAACAAAAGTGGCTCAATTAGTTCAGAATAACTATAACAGCGGTATAAAGATCGAATGTTATTTGTTGAGCCTCAAGTTTGATTAAAAAAATTTAAAGCCCACAAGGGTGACTGGGGAATAGATATATGGTCACTCTTTGTCTTCTCTGACCGGCAGTAAAACCCTTGCAAATGTGGGCGCACGTTTGGCTGTGCAGGATGTACAAGTACGCAGCCACGTCCAGTCATAATGGGATTTTAAATGTAATGCCTCGTGTAAAGAGAGTGCCACGCTCTCTTCACGTTAAGAACCCTACAACAAGTCTTTGAGGGTGAGGTGGCCTGATGCAAGCAAAATTTCTGTCCCAATCAAATATGCCCTAATTTTCCAGTGGCAGTCCAAATTTCCCGACCTTCACCTGGACAGCCTCTATTACAGGACCTACCTATTGTATTTATTGTAAATTTAATCTCGTCCTGAACATGCATGAAATATTTACCACTGGACGTTAAGCAACCAATTATCAATCAATCAATGCAAGTTTTAAGCTTCCTCCACAGTTCAGTCACTTCCATCTTCAGATATTGGCAACATAGTTAACGCATAACCGCTTTGTTTATGTAGTGATATTTGTAAACATGCAAGACGTATCAGACTTTATATTTCTTTAATACAAGTTTTGTCTGAAAAATGGGCAGGAAGAAACTTAGCTTTACCCCTACCTTGCAATGTTGACGTTTACTTCATTCAATTGTTATCTACGCTTTATACCTATTATAAGAATTCCCATCGTTTTTTGGAATTATTTTTTATCACACTAGTCTACATTTTGAGAAACAATACCATTAGCTATTTAAGGATTCATTGCAAAATGATGTTTTGAATTAGATCTATCTAGTATTCTAATGAAATACATGTATGATATATGTATTTTGCTTCTTTCGTAATAACACGACAGTTTTTGGTATACATCAGTCCAATCCGGGAAAAAACAGTTACTTAGACAACTTCCTGTTGAGGTCAAGTGGAGTAAAACAAAGGTCAACAGCAATGAGCCGAGGGAGGAAAAGGTTTGGAAAGTGGACATTTTAAAATTTTGATAGTTTAAGAAGCAATTTTAAAGACAAATTAAAGTCATTGAAAATTCTTTGTTTGATGTCTTTACGATGGTTCAAACATGTCTCT